>OY754310.1:31583422-32183422 GCA_963573325.1 Astragalus glycyphyllos | reverse complement strand
TCGGCTTGGGGGCAACAGTTCTGGACTAGGCCGAGGGTCCAACCCATCCGAAGACTGATCACGAACGGCCCAAACACGTGGAAGGTAAAAATTACTTAGACTGGCTAGATCAACGGTCTAGATCGACCCGTACAAGATCTCAAGACCACCCGCAATTCACTGACACTATATATAGAGACCTTACCTCAACTGACAGGTACACTTTTTATTCATACCGTTACTCTGCTCACACTTTTACTCCACTGACTTAGGTGTCGGAGTGTCATTGCAGGTACAACCCGGGCTGAGCTCTGAATACGACCGGCACCTCAACAGAACGACAAGACAACTCAGCTGGCCAACCTGCCCGACCTTGAGGTACGGTTCAGTACCTAAACAATTTGTAACTCATTGTTGTTTGGGTTTTGAGCACCCTCAGTGCTCCGTTAATGGAAGTTTTGCTTATCTATAAAAAAATCATTAGCTTATAACGTGTTTTTATTTGTTAATAAAGATTTGTCATATATTATTTAAAATAACGTTTTAACTTTTTGCTTCTAACATTTTATTTTTCACTTATTTTGACAAAATAATTTTAATTAAACTTTTCATTTAATAATAATGCTATTTTGGAAGAAATGGAATTCACCGCAGTTAGCTCTATCATGTCCAAAGCATTAAATTTATTATTTATATAGTGTAATCGAATTTCTTTGTGATTAATTAAAGGTAATCTATAACAAAGAAAAACTTTATTTTCTATGAATATTTATGGAAAGAAAAATTCCAATTTTTTTGGAAAAATCAATTTCAAAAAAGGTGTTGTTTACGATAAAAGATTAATATATTTCATTAAAAATCAAAACATCAATAAAAGAATATCATAAAAGGATTAAGAGGCAGTTTTGTGTATGGACGCATTTGCTAAGCTATAAGCAATCATATATTCATATTAACATGTCTTCTAACAAATATTTTAAAAGAAAGGTCAGTTTAAATGCAATTCAGTTTGACTAATATTTTGTTTGACAAAAAGTTTGACAAATATTGTTACTTACTCATAATTTAATGTTGTTTACTAATATTAAACGCTAGAAAAGACTATTAGTATAAAAGAAAAAGTTATTTTAAATGCAATTCATCTCGACTAATGAGGAGACACAAATCCTTGCCTACTTATAATTTCTATTATATCATTGGTTCATTTAGAGCACACAGATAGGTATAGAATCACATGCATCTGTTGATTAGATATGATTGAACACACATCAACCGCTCAATGCCCGCATCTTACACTACTTGTACTCCATAAAAGTGTGCTTACTCCTCATTCCAAAACATCATCTTCGCTCCCCATACTCCCCAAATTCCCAACAAAAAGAGATATAGTGTTCTCGAATCTCGCAATGGAAAATGGTGGAAATTTGAAAAAAGGTGTGAGAGGTAGGAAAGGTGGAGGAGAAAAGAAGAAGCCAATTTCAAGATCCGTCAAAGCTGGTCTTCAATTCCCCATTGGAAGAATTGGCCAATATTTGAAGAAAGGAGGGTATGCTTAGCGCGTCGGTACCGTTGCTCCTGTTTACTTGGCTGGTGTTCTTGAGTATCTTGCTGCAGAGGTATTAAATTGTACTTTCTTTCTCTCAATTGTTAGGGTTTATTGTTAATTTGGGAATTGGACTCTATTTTATTAAATTTGTGTTCTGAAATGTTGTTTGTTTATTTGAAGGTGCTTGAATTTGCTGGACATATTGCTCGTGATAACAAGAAGAAAAGAATCATTCCAAAGGATGTTCTTCTTGTTGTGAAGGAACGACGAGGAATTGGGGAAATTGCTCGCTGGTGTTACTATTCCTCGAGGTGGTGTTATGCCTAATATTAGCCCGCTAACAAGGGTCTCAAGGAACCTAGGTCTCTTTCTAAGACCACCAAATATTCCATGAAGGCTTAAATTTAGATATCGCTTTTTATATAGATTGTAAGAAGACAACTTCTGTGTCTATATCTTCTAGCTATTTATTGTAAGTTAAAACTTTTATTTTAGTCCCTTGGATGATGTGTTTTAAGGGGATTAGAGGCTCCCTATTATTATTATTTTGACTTTATCTTCTTCCTTTTTGCCAAGGGTATTGGCCTAATCCCCCCTTGGGCTCTTTTCTGTCTTCCTTCTTTTTCTCTTTTTAATAAATTTAGGGAATGAAGCCTGTTTGATTTAAAAAAAGTTAGATATCGCTTTTTATATAGCTTATATGTCACCATTTTCATGTGTATATCTAAGCTTGGGTCTCTCTTAATTAACAAAGTTTCAATTACTATTTGGTTGAAAAAAGTAACTCAGATCTCTCTTATCCATCAATGAAAATATTTTGCTTTCTTTCTTAATGATTTGCTTGACCTTTTATTTATAGTGAGATTCATTTCGTGGTCATATTTCATTCTCTTTGTTGCAAATGGGAACTGTGGCTTTTAAGAAGCGCAAAATGATAAGACTTTCATGTGAATTCGTCATACAATCATCTAATACAGTGTATCAGGTATCGTATCCACTGGGATTTGGTAATATTAACAAGTCTTTCAACTATTCTTATGCTAGAAGGTAGTTGTTGTTTGCATAAAAACGGAATCTAGGAAATAAAAAGGGTTGTGATTCAAATACTTAAAAACATTGGGATTAGATTCTATCTAGAGGTTGTACGTGGCCCTTCATTAATCCTATGTAAATCCTAGTATTGACTTATCTTACCATTGCATCCTACAATGTTAATTCCTTAATCAAAGTAGAAAAAATCTAGAGTTAGACAAATGATGATTCCTCAATCAGTTAAATAAACAGTAGCATTAAGCTTAGGTAACAAGACTATAGCATCAATTCTATTCCTAGATATTGAATTATGTAGGTGACTTCAACTAGATCGAACACAATATATAGTTTTCAAAGTAAATATCATGTCATAAATCATTCAATAGGTGACCAAGCTATCAAAAGCATTAAGCATAAGATGAAATCACTAAATCAACACATAGATTTAATATAGAATAACTCAATATCAGTTTACATGCATAGATAACAGAGTTGATTACATCTAATCCCAAAAAAAGATATTTAGCTATCCATTTTCATGGAAGCTTTACAAAGATTCAAGAAAGAAATAAAAAACAATCAATAGTTACCACTTTCCCAAGCTTCACTATGATCAAAATCCACTTCTTTGTTGCCTTGGTTCGTGCCCTATGTTCTCCTCCTTTTAAGTTTTCAGAATATCTGAAAAAGAATTGAAAGAACCCTTTTATTGCAGCTGAAAAGTGAACAGATCCGTAATCATTAAAGTGACGTGCGGGACATCACTTTTCTTGTTGTACGAGCCCTTTGTATTTTAGCTTTTCTGCACATGAAGAAACCTCAGTTTGCTGGACAAATAGGGCTTGCTGGACGAGCCCTTCATAAAACAGTTTTCTTGCACATGAAGAAAGCTAGTCTTGCTAGACGAGGAATGTTTGCTGGACAAGGGAAAATTTTCTACACTTGAAGAAAGTTGATCTCTTGCTCGACAAGACCTATTGTGGCTGGACAAGAAGTGCCTACTTTTCTTCATAGACAGTTTTTAAGGGGAATTTCCACTAGTGGTAATCCAGTGCAAAACACAATTGCTGCTATTTTAAGTGCAACTTCTACCAGTGGAAGTTTAATGCAAAATGAGACTTTTAGGTACATGAACTTTTCACTTCAATGCCAATCTATTTAATAACAACAAAAAGGGATTAAAATGCAATAAAGACTCTTAAATCTAAACTTATAGTTGTTAAATTTAAATTTGGTGAATTAAGGTAATGCATGGCACATGAATTAAGGATTATGCATGTCAATATTTTTGGGTTTAGTTAGCGCAATTGATGTAAAAAATTTATACCCTCACAATCAATAAAATCTCATAGTATTAGTGACTTTTAAGGTAGTTGAAATGAGATATGTTTTTGTTACGACAATGTGAATAAATTAAATCCATTTTTTGTTTGTTTTCGACTAAATTTTTTTATCTATTATTATTTATACTACATCTTTCTTACATTTAGTCATACAAAAAATGAATGAATATAACTATTCTTTGGTAAACTAAGGTATATCCTCCACGACTACTGTGGAGACTAATCCTTCGAAGTATCGGAGATTTATTTAAGGGGTTGACCTCTTTCAACAAATGTTTTTTCATACGTGTGCACTCCAGTGGTAAATGCGGTGGAGCCTGAATAGGAATATAATTTTGCAAGCAAGTAATGAATGAATATAATTTTGAAAAATAAAACTATAAAATCTCATTTTCACCAAGCACGTTAAATTATTTACACTAGCAATCTTTTATATACAAAAGTAGAATACAGAGTCCGCCAAAATGTTAGCATTTAGGCGGGAAAGAGTTCGCTAAAACAAAGGGTAATTTGGTCGTTTAAATTTTCTCCATAATAATTGTTTATCACGCTTGCATTTACTGCAAAAGAACTCTATATTATTCCCAATGCACACATTTTCATTTCGCTTGATAAACAATTTCCAATACAAGCTTTAATTGCAGTCATTTCGCTTCCCATTGCAATCTTTAATAACAATCACTGCTACCGATGACTGTATTTACTAATATTTATATCATCTTTTAAAATTTGGTCAGTTCAAATTTTGTCAATTTAATTGTCTACCACAATGTATTTATTGTCGAACCACCCTATACAATTTCCAATTTGGACGTTTAACTTTCATCATTGGTTTCAGAGGCATCTTTTCGCAATCAATTAATGGCATCAAATTCAAAAAAATTAGCATTAAACCGTGGAAATATTAATAGGCATGTAACATTAAGATTGATTAATTCATGAACTTAGAGCATTGAACCAATGGAAGACTAAGGGGGCGTCAAAGGTTAAGGGGAATGGCATTTAGGGTGAACGAAAAAGGGCATCATTGAACACTCAATCAAGTGGATGAAAATCGAAACATTGAGCATTGAACTGTTGGGAAGATTAAGAGGGGTTTAGGGTGAATGGAAAGGGGCGCCATTGAGTTCCAATTGATTAGAAAATTAAGAGGCGTTGGAGACTGAGTTCAAGTTTAATGATTTAATCATGATTGTAGTAGGAATTGAAATTTGATATCACTGATAAATTCATGAACTTATAGCATTGAACCCAAAGGAATGTTAAAAGGCGTGGGAGGTCAAGGGAGGGGGTTGATATTCGAGTTTTAATGTGTCATGCGGGAATTGAATTCGAATTTATTTCATTAATCTTGATTGTGAGGTTCAAATTTACAGGAGTCATTGGAAGATGAAGAGGCGGCGAAGGTGGGGGTCAAAGGGCAGAAGCATTGTTATAAATACTAGGGTACTATGCGACCAAACTCACATGTCATTCCACACGACCATCCTGTGCAAGTACTGTCTCTTGATTTAACCATACTACACAGAGTTCACAAAAATGGCTTCTAGATATACTCTAAGTTCTGACATACGCTCGGGGAAGGCTGATTGGAGGCTATGGTATATGTCCTATATACATGGAGGGTTCCTGAATTCAAAAATCCAAGTGTCATATCCAGTATTGAAATGTTGTTGGTTGATGAGAAGGTAATGTTAATACCTTTATTTTTCAAACATTATAGTATGTTAATACATACTCTAACATTCTAAAGTTGTCACGTTTTATTTCTGTGGGAACAAGATTGAATGTATGTTGTGGGAAATGTTTGAAGAGGATATGAATCAATATCTTATAGATAATGGTGCTAAGAGTTCCATCATTCTAATTCTGCAACTTTGTAGAAGTCGATCCTACAATAGAACTAAACTTTTTATCATTGCTGACTTACCTAAAGTTGTTGAATACAAGGAGCGATAAACATCTAAGTTGATATATTTCTTAAGGGGACAAGGACATGAGCAGCGAAGGAAAACTTCTTATGATAGAGATTAGGGGCAGAGAAAAGTTTGGGGGATGCAAACAGGACCTACAATAACCCTAAGTGGACAAAGGCGGGGGGATTTCCCATAATGGGAATCGGGAGCAGGGACAAAGAAAATTTTGTGGGACGGGGTTAAGGACCACGCGGGGACATGGGCAAGGGAGTAAAACTCCATATATATGACAGAGATTGGGGGCAAGGATAGAGACAGATAAAAATTTGGAGTGATAGGATGGGGAGCAGTCGAGTACTTATCGCCATTAATATATGCGAAACAACTTTTTAACGTATAACTATGTGACAACCATTATTAGCTATATCAATTGTTATTTATTTTATACATTTATATCTTATATAAAAATAAAAGGGTTAAATATGTTTTTAGTCCCTACAAAATTTCACTATTTTGTTTTTAGTCCCTATAAAATTTTTCATCGACTTTTAGTCCCTATAAACTTTCAAAATTTCGTTTTTAGTCCCTATAAATGCCAACTAGTGTATATTCATTGAAATTTTGAGTGATGTTTCGCATACATGTTGAGGACATTATAAACATCTCTTCCAGAAAAACTTTGAATTTTTTAACAACGCATAAATTAAATCTAAATTTTTTAAGTGCAAAAGATTCGATAAACAAATTAAAGGAAATACTAACCTAGAAATCAAATTTTGAGTTTATTTTTTGTGAGGGAGATATTTTTAATATCTTTAACGTGTATGTAAAATATCATTCAAAAATTCTAAAGGTATACACGAGTTTACATTTTATAGGGACTTAAAACAAAATTGTGAAATTTTATAGGGACTAAAAGTTGACGAAATTTTTTATAGGGACTAAAAACAAAATAGCAAAATTTTGTAGGGACTAAAAACATATTTAACCCAAAATAAAATAAGCAACAATTATATATTTTTGTAGTCTACTGAGTTTGTTGTGTAATTCTCCTATAATAATTTGCTACATTTCTTTTGGCAAACATCGTATACAATTATATACAATTTTTTGAAAGTACCAAAAACTACACTTCTTTTGGCAAACATCGTATAATTATTTGAAAAAAAATAATGATTTAATTGTCCACAACTTTTTCCCTGTGCATCACACGGGCATGTCTAGTTCAACAAAAATTTGTAACCAATCTAATTTTGGCTCCCGCCAATACAATAGTCTTTCATGCCATATATTTTTATAAGTTTTCTATTTTCCCACTCATTCTTAATAGGCTTAAATATGTATTCTGTCCCTGCAAATATCACCATAATCCAGTTATACCCCTGTAAAATAAAAACTTTAAAATTACCCTTGCAAATATAAATCGCTTACGATTGTGCCCCTCGGTCAACTTCCCATCCAAAAAAATATTTTAAATAAGGTTTAAATATATGTTCTGCCCCTGCAAATATCACCATAATCTAGTTATGCCCCTGCAAATATCAGCATAATAGAAAAATTAAAGATTTTGACAGGGGCATAACTGGATTATAGTGATATTTGCAGGGGTATAACTGGATTATGGTGATATTTGCAGGGGTAAAACATATATTTAAACCTTATTTAAATTATTTTTTTGGATGAGAAACTGATCGAGGGGCATAACCGTAAGCGATTTATATTTGCAAGGGTAATTTTAAAGTTTTTATTTTTACAGGGGTATAACTGGATTATGGTGATATTTGCAAGGGCAAAACATATATTTAAGCCTTCTTAATATCAAGTATTTTCAATCCTTATATTTATGAAAGTCACAATTCTTTTGCAATGTAGAAAGGTCTGATACACTCGTAAAAAACCAAAAGTCACAATTCTTTTTTAGTGCATCCTCGAAAAATGACTTCAAACAACTAATAGAAAACCTTTTTTGTCTTGGCAGTTTTTCCAGGTTGCTAGTAAACTAAGTTACCTAGGTACAAGTGAATTTGTGAAAAAAGTTCACGTGTTCTACCAAAATACAACTCTTCTCCCTGAGCTCGGTTCACGAAAGACAAAGTGAATTGAATTGCAAGTGAAATTTGTGTAGCTATGGCATGCGTGATCTTCATTCACTTTTCCAGCAGACTCAGATCACGCGAGACTTGTACATACTCGTAAACTAAGTGCACTAGCAGCATGTGAAAAATGAAACTTAGAGTTAGCGTGGATTGAGTTCACACGTACGTGTGTAAACACGGTTCACACCCATCTTTGAGTTCAATTTTTACATGTTGCTAAAGAACTCAGTTCACAATTGTACAAGTCTGAGTTTATGTGCGCATGTGAACTGAATTTACGAGCCATACAAAAACAGGAAAAAAAAACAACGGGAATTCGTAACAGCGCAAATATTTACTTACCAGGAGCTACAATGGGGGATATGTTTAGTAACGATTTCACCTATGGGTGTCCTTGGGAGACTGTAACAGATATGCAGAGAGAAGAGAGGCAAATGACGTGCAAATGTGTAATACAATGTTAGGGGTAGTTTGGTCAATGAAATTTGTAATGTTGGTAATCCGTAATTTAGAGGGAGTGATGGTAGATCAGCCCTCTTTTTATTTTCTTTTTAAATTTTTTTTGTTTCTTTGCCTAGACAACACAAAATAGAACGTGCACAAGAAGGAAAAAGTAGAAGTACTTTGGAAGAATCTTGACGATGTTCAGGTTTGTGACTTTGTGTGTTAGTTATGTAACTCAACTTGTAAGAAATGGGTAGGTGGGAGGATGGGAACTTCAGGAGGCCATCAGATAGAAACTGCGAATTTCAAAAATCATTGATTAAAACATAAATTGAAACTGTGAGGAGAAAATAATTATATCCGATAAAATGGAAAAAAATTGAAACAGTCATGAATTCCAAAATTCTAGAATTATAATCACATCTTTTAGACTGAAAAACAATTTTTAAAAGTGTCCCAATGGTTAAATTCTCTGACGAATTGAATTCCAAATTTATAATTGTTACTCTAGAGTCTACAACACTATAAATAATTCGCTAATTTAGATTATTTTGTTGTGCACAATTTTCCACCATCAATTCCACTCCTTCATTGTTATTAAGTTGAAATGTTGTTTATTTTCTTTAAATGGATCCTAATAAATTTTATTATCAAAGTTGTTTTATTACCAGAGTACCACTGTAGCTCCTTGGTCTTTACGCGCACATATGTTCGAAAAATATTCATAAATCCTGCACTGAAATAAAAAATAAAATGAAAAGTCAAAACCACTATAATTTCAAATTAATTAAAATAACAAAAAAATGTGTCTTACCGTGATCAGCGTCGCATATCCCCCACAATTGCCGGTGTTTCAAAAAGATCCCTCGTTGAGCTGGCCATCCAAGAATGCCAAGGCAGCTGGACCCCACCCCCATGTGCTACATTCCTCTAAATTCTGGAGTAAAAACTAGTGCATACGCCCGGGTATGCACGGGTGATACTGTATTTGTTATAATTTGCTATGAAATTATAAATACGTTAAAAGATGTAAAATGTAATAAAATAAAAAGGAAAAACCCATAAAAGACGATATTTCAAAACGGTATCTTCTTCTTCACGTTGGCGCGCTTGTTGGCGCTCTCTTGCCACTCCCTTTGGCTCTCTCGTGGGCACTTCAGTTGGCACTTCCGTTGGCGCTCAAGTTGGGGTTGTCGCTGCTGCTCTCGTTGCCGCTCCTGCGTGGCTCATGAAAAAAAAGTAGATGAGATTTAATTATTGATTTTTTTAGGAAAAATAATTTTGGAATTTTTGCTCGCTGTGTTTCTTTTTTGACAATCGATAGTAGTTAAATTAATTGGGTTCAGTAGTTTTGAGTAGATTAAAGTAAATAATAAATTCTACATAATTTAAGATTAGTTTTATTAAGTTTATTTAATTATTGATTTTTTAGATAAAATAAATGCAAAAATATTTTTTTTGATAAAAAACAAATTCGGCTCTGCGCATCAGCGCAGCGCGCAGCTTTTGCTGGTATTTGGCGCTCCTGTTGCCGTTGTCGTTGTTGCTCCCGTGCGGCTCACAGAAATAAAAAGTGGATGAGATTTAACTATTGATTTTTTTAGGAAAAATCATTTTGAAATTTTTGCTAGCGGCATCTCTTTTTTTTGACAATTGATAGTGATTAAATTAATTAGGTTTAGTAGTTTGAGTAGATTATAGTAAATAGTAAATTCTACATAATTTAATATTAATTTAATTAATTTTGTGTAATTACTGATTTTTTTACGAAAAATAAATTAAAAAAATTGTTAGTGGGTTGTTTGATAAAAGTGAGAGAGAGGAAAGAGAAAAGTAGGTTTTAAAGAGAAATAAAAAATTAAAAGACTATGTGAGAGTGGGACCCACTAATGATAAAAGTTAGTGAGAGAAAAAAAGTGAGAGGAAATAGTTTGAAATGACATTTTTATTCGTAGGATTGAGATAAAAGTGGAGGATAATTTAGTATTTTTGGTAGTGGGTTGATTGTATATATTGATATATATTGATTGATAGTAGATATATTGATAGTAGATAACTACTTGGTGTCCACTCTGGTAAAGCTCTTGCTAGTGAATATTGTACAACCCAGCAAAAGTAGTATGAACGCCCGTGCAACAAACATATATTGATGACTTTGAATTTTCTCTTTGGGGACTGCCACTAGCCACTCAAAGTGAAATTATGCTCCCCTACATTTTGTCGTCTCCTTCACAACTTTTCTTTCACTACACACCCTAACATATCCATCGCCAGCTGAATGCTCATGTCAATAGTCGCAGGATTGGTTGGGGGAAAAAATCCCCTTGTATGAGTAAATGAAGCAGATAGGAGACATCATCCAAAGTGATCATCATTTCACCAAAATGGTAGGTGAAATGAGCTGGTTTCAAGGTGCTGCCTCTCAACAAACGCGAAAATAAGTTCATGATCAATAGTGGGAAGTGATGAGCTTCTGAGTATCCCTAAACCTGTGACACACTTATCCATTCAGATAATCCCAGAGTTTATAGTAGATCAAAAAATTTCTTTTATTTCGTACCATGAGCAGGTATCTGTTAACATAAATAAAGTACAAAATATACTAAGCTACGTAATAAATAAATTAATATTAAAAAATACATTTTCAATTAGTTGTTTAATAGATCAAAATGTAATATTAAATGACACAGAAACGGTCAGTACTAAAAAGAAGACAGCTGGGGTTCATGAACTCAGTGAAATATCAGCTCTATCAGCTCAAGTAGCATCACTCACCAACATGATAAAGAATCTCAGCTCCACTAATGCCCCATCATCCATTGTTGGAGCAACAACAGACATTGCTGCTGTAATAGAACAGACCCCTCCAGGATAAAGAATCTCACCTCCACTTGTATGAAGAATGTCCCAGCAACCCTATCTCTGTCAACTATGAAGGATACAACAATATTAACAATCCTTACTCAAATACCTACAATCCTGAGTGGAGAAACCATTCAAATTTCAACTGGAGCAACAATGCAGCCACAACACCTGCTGCTGTATCACCTCCCACACCATCAGGATTCCATTCTCATCGTGTCCAAAGGCCATCTGCACCAGAAATGGAAAACTCCTTGGAATCTCTTATGAAAGCATTTATAAGTGATACTAGAGAATTTATGAATGATACAAGAACATTTATGAGTGATACAGAAAGCTCAATCCAAACTCATGGTGCTGCCATCAGGAACTTAGAGAACCAGGTTGGACAATTAGCCACTGCTATTTACCAAAGACCAAGTGGATCATTACCATCCACCATAGAAGCTTCAATTTCACAAACTCTTGGGAAAGAGCAGGTCAATGCTATATCTTTGAGAAGTGGAAAAGATTTAACAAAGTCATATGATACAGAAGGTGAACGTAAGGAAGAAAAAGAAAAAAATGAAAAAAAATGAAAAAAAAATAGAAAAGAAAAAAATATAACTAATGCTGCGGCAACAAATGCTGGAGCAACAGATGCAAGAGCATCCAATGCTGAAGAATCTGATGCTACAACAATACCATCACCAAAGTTTGATCAAGAATACCCTCCTCCTCCTTTTCCTCAAAGGCTGGGGAAGGCCCATGAAGACAAACAATTTGGTAAATTTTTAGAGATGCTGAAGCAACTCCACATCCTTGAGAACTCTAAGGAGAGTGTGGGAAGAAGAAATGAATCAGAAGAAGAAGGGAGTGTTAAAGAGATTGAGCCTGAAACAGACCCTAAAGAAACCCTCAACAAACAACAAACTCTCTCAACCCAATCCCCACGAAACAAAAGTCAAACTCCACAAACTACTTCCCAATCAGCCACCACCACATCAACCAAAACACCACCCAACCAACCTATACTAACACCCTCACAACCAAAATACACAAGATAAATTCAAGGTACTGCTAAGATCCACAATCCAGAAACCATCCAACCACCACCTCAACAAAAACCACAAATTGAAGTGAACAATGTTGTGGCATCTGTTGCTACAGCATCTACTGAACAAGTGAATGTTGCAGCAACTGTTGCAGTAGCCAAGAAGATTCAAAGACAAGAACAAAATAAAGGGAGACATGTTTTTTTGTCTAAAAAAGCTCAAATCTAAGCAGTCAGGGCCTTTTAAATTGGTGGAGTGTATCCTAATGGGGCAGTGGAATTGCTTGATGAAGCCACTAATTCCACATTCAAAGTCAATGGAAAAAGGGTGAAGCAGTATTATGGAGCACATGTGGAGAGAGACAAAGTCACCACAGAGTTACCAGGACTCTAACATAAGGGTTAGTCTAGCTAAAGACTCTTAAACCAAGCGCTTTTGGGAGGCAACCCATGATTTTAATTTACTAATAAGTTTATTTTAGTTTATTTTTGTGTTTATATTTTTCTGTAGGGACAAAGTGAAGGCATCCCAATGCTCCAGCATTCTTTGTTCCAGCAATGAGAAAGACAATGAGAAAATGGTGAAGCTTGCACCAGCTAGAGGAAGGAAAAGAGCAAGAGAAGGAGCAAAATGAGAAATTATAATAGAGAGCAATGAGGGGGCACTAGAACAACAACAGACTGATGCTGAAGCAACCAATGCTGCAGCAACAACAACCACCCCTACTGCACCAGCATCAACTGAGGATTCCCCAATGGACCAAGCAATTGCAGAAAATTTTGTGTTGTGTTCACCAATCAATAAACTCTTCCCTCTTGTGTGTTAGTGTTATGTTTGTGTGTGTGTGTGTGTGTGTGTGTTGTTGTTAGTGTTTTATTTGTGTTAGTTTTGTTTGTGTTGTCTTTTATTTCAATAAATCTGTTGGATGTTGTAGCATCAGTATTAGCATCCAACAACTGTGTAAGATTTAAAAAAAAATTGTTGTGATAAATGTTTTTAATTTCAATATTGTAGTGTCCAAAAGGTCTCTTCCATTAGAGTTTGCATGAGCAGTGGGGACACTGCTAGGTTTTAAGTTGGGGGGAGGACCTTCTGATTATTGTTTTGGTTGAATCAAAGGCATGATTAGTTGCACTTTCTATCCTTGAAGTAATAGATAATGTTTCTTTTTGGGCTGAATTTTATGATGATAAAGTGTATGTGTTGAGTAGCCTTGTTTGAACAATGATTAATCTTATTGATGCTTTTACACTCAAAACTCTAGGCTTGGCTAAGAACTTAGCTATTGAGAAATGATCTGATGCTAAAGCTAGTGTTAGTAGACGAAGATCTATTCCAAGTTTTTACTAAAAATTTAGAGTAGCATTTGAAGCTAAGTTTGGGGGTAACTAAAGATATATTGAGGCCAAGTATAAAGATTATAGAGAAGCCAGTGCAAAAGGTTTACTATTTTTCTACAAGTGTAACATCATGTAATAGCTACATTGATCCAAATTAAATAAGTTGTATCAGTTCAAAAAATTGCATGAAAAAGAAAAGAAAAAGAAGAAAAAGGTCAAATAAAAAGAAAAAAATAAAATATGCAAAAAGGGGAACAACGAGGAGGACAGTGAAGCTAAAATCCCTACAATAGAAAGTTAGAGCAATAATGCTACAGCAATCAATGCTCCAGCAATACAAAGAACACATTGCTCCAGCAATTAGAAACCACCAAATTAGAAAGTAGTGCACTGACTCAAAAGTCTGAAATACTTAACCCAAAGCCCTCTGTCATGCTGAAAATCCCCCCAGAACTTATGTGAAGATGTTAGTCTACTCTTCTTTTTGAAAAACTCTTGGCATGATCAAAAGAAAACTACTCTTTGGAAGGCTAAGTGAAGTTTTGAAGATAGCTAGGAACGAAACTATGTCTTAAGAGTCACACACTCAATTAATGAGCAGTAATAATTTTAAATGTTGTGAAAGACATAGGTGCGTGTGTGTGTGTGAAGTGTGAATCTGAAAATTGGGCCCAATGAGATCATTTTTGAAAAACTGTTTGATTTAGGGAAGCAACTAATTTTGTTTTTGTATTCTCTTTGAGTGTTGTTTGTTTGTCTTTGTCAAGTGTCATTGCTTGAGGAAAAGCAATGGTTTAAGTTTAGGGGTGTGATAACTCTTCTTTATATAGAATTATTTATATGTTCCAGACTTAAATCAATGTGAGTTTCTAAGTAATATTATTGTTAAAGTAGTTAATATGTGTTGTTTAGAGTAAAAGATGGTTAGGAGCTGATTTGTGATCATTTGACACTTTTGGTGCCCCATGTTGTATTTTAATGTGTTTGTTCAATAGGTACATCAATCATTGCCCCTACAATAGTCATTCAAGCAGAAAGCAGAAGCATTGCTCCAGCATTACGTTGCTGATGTCATTGATGACATCAAATTCAAGTTGCTATGCAAGTGGCCCAAGTTGCTGCTGCAGCACCTCCCCATTTACTTTTTAGTATGTAACTTTTACTTTATAGGGACACTTGTCCGTACACCATTGGACCTCTTCTCTTTGATAAAGTAAAGGTCTAATCAACTCTTTTTGGGATACAAGTGACGAACTTCAGCTCCAAGCAAACCCCACCATGAAGGAAACCTCTCTCAAGGAGCCTATAAATACATATCCTTCTCCTTATTTGAAGATATACCAAGTTAGAGAGTTAGAATTACTTCCACTTCATAGGTGTGAAGGAAGAGAGAAAATGACAACTTCTCTCTACTGCTACACCATTTCGTGTTGCTGTTTGATTGCTGGCGCATCAAGCATTTGTGAGGCATTGCTGGAAGCATTACTAGGCAGATTTATGCAAGGGAACTTCAACCGTGTAATTCTTTCTTTATTTTCTTCCCTTTGTATTATCAAACATATAAACATGGTTATCTCTATTTGTATGTGCTTAGTAATGTCTAGCATGAGCTAAACTTCTCTAGGTGGGATGCTTTATGTTATATATTTATGTTATATATTGATGTTTGCATTTTAGTTCTTGCATGATAACTTTTTCATATTCATCTTTAGAATTGGCCAACTAAAAGTGAATACAAATTATAAATTCAGACATGGTTTGTAATTGGAACTCAAGAACTAATATGGATAAATGTTTAATAAAGGAAACTTTGTTAATTCCATGCTAAAATCTAGACATAGTATAGCATAGTCCATAAGGTGATACTGAGGGAGCTTAAATATACAAGGGTGAACTTATTTAGGGCTTAGACATAAGACTTGTAATGAAACCCTAAAGTTAGTTGCTGAAAAGCACGTGTTTATTTCATCAGCATCCATTGCAGGTGCATCATTGTAGGAGCATCATCTTGGAGGGTCCTAATAAAATCATTTACACATAAAAAAAAATTATTTATAAATCATGAAATGATAAATTTTCTTTTACCGGAAGTCTCAATGTGAAAAATAACCTTGACCGAAATGTCCATATGAGACCTTCCATTACTTCACACATTTTAAAATTGAAAGAACGAAAATCCCACAAAAAAGCGTGTGTCGTCGTATAAAGGTGTCCATTGGTCCATTTTAAAACACACGGATAGCCAAACAAAATGATCCCTGAGCCGTGAATAAGATTAAGTCTAACAGTCGACCGTCACTCTCAATACAAAATTGCACGCGGATCGCGAGGATTTCCGAAGCTAAAATAAATCCAACTCACACTTACCACTTCCATCATCACCACTCACAAGCATTGCAAATAATTTTATTATAATATTTTCTGTAAGTTGTTCCTAAGTGTTTATAGTATTGATATTGGAATTTAAAATAGTAAAAAAATTAATTCGATAATTATTTATTTATTTTATTTTTAGGTACCTATTCGATAATTATTTATTAATTATTAAAGTATTATAATATTGTTAGGACAAAGATATTATAAAATTCGAATTCTGTACAACTATGATGTGAAAAAAAGGCTGATATCTTTATATTGATTAAAAAATCAAGGTGATTACTCCTATATCCATTCAAAATTAGATGGGTATGATACCTTCTAGGTAAAACTAAGCAAAATTAGTTCAATATTTATTTTTATTTTAAAATATTTAAATAGAAAAATGAGGTGTTATTGAGTATTTTGCCTAAAAGGTATCATACCCACTCAACTATGAAGTCCAGATACGTGATACGATACGAGATACGATACGACATGATACATAGATACGGGAAAATTTTGAAAATCAAGATACGATACGGCAGAGATACTTTAATAAAAAATTAAATCAAAATTTAAAAATATAAAACATAACTAAATATATTTCACTTTACTAATTGACAATTGCTTATATATAATATTCAATAAATCATCACATTTACGAAAAATGTACCTCTGATCAACATAAGTAAGCATAGTTAAATGTATTTTCCTCACCCATTTTAAAATATATTTTTCCTCCTACGAACATGTCACAAAAGATATACAGTCTACTACCCAAGTTAGAATGTAGGAAAAAACATCATAAGTCATATCCGAAAGAAGTTTAGGATCTATAGAATTGTCTATTATTCACTATTTAACACTAACTGTGTCATTCTCCGCTCCTCCATTTTCATCGTCAAAAAATAACATAGCTTCCAACTCTGGTTCATCAAGAGACATCTCAGGATACTCCCAAGATACGTATCCCCAAAGTGTCCCTCAAGTATCCGGTCAGTATCTTGTCTTTTTTAATTTAAAAATAAATATAAATCCAAGATACTTCCAAGATATGTATTCGGAAGTATCCGACAGGTATCAATATGGGATACGTATTCGACACGGATACGTGACCTATTTTGGAGTATCGGGGCTTCATAGCCACCCAGCAGTGAACGGGTAGAATTTACCAAAAATCAATATTAATTGTGTATAGGGGTGTTCAAAACCGAACAAAACCAATAGAAAACCGCAAACCGAACCAAACCAACCGCAAAAAACCGCTTTTGATCGGTTCTTTTTTTCATTGCACCGCGCAGTTCGGTTCAGTTCGAGGTTTTGATTTCAGAAACCAAACCAAACCAAACCGCAAGTAACACTGAGGCTTGTGATTACAACCTTCCTCACTAACTTACTAACCCAAATGCAACTAAAACCCAACTCTCACTCACTTACTAGCCCAAATCCAATTAATTCTTTGACTCACTCACAAACAATACATGCTGTTATGATATATTTAAAAATTACAATAAAATATTTAATTCAAATTCTTTTAAACATTGTCTTAGCTATCTTAAAAGAATTAAAAGAGAGTAATTTATATACTACATATATTTGAGTAGATTTTTTCTTAAAGATTTATGTTAGCCATTTATTATGTTAGTTAATTTAACTTCATTTTAAATTATGTTTTTTTTAGATTGATTTTAAATTATGTTTTGTCTTGGAACAAACCGAACCAATCGAACCAATCCAAACTGCATTGGTTTGGTTTGGTTCGATTTTATTTTAGGAAGCCAACCGAACCAAACCAAACCGCATATAAATTACTTTGCGATTCAGTTAACTTTTTGTCTCAAAACCAAATCAAACCGCACCACGAACGCTCCTTTTGTGTATAATATCTTAATAGAATTCTGTACCCATTTCCCTAAAAAAATGATAGAAAGTACCGATTCTTTTTTATTATTACACGCGTGTTATAAACCCTACACTCCTACAGCACTGGTTCTTTGCATGCGTGCTTAAGGGGTTTCACTGAAAGAGGGATTCCACTCCATCTCCAGATTAGGGGCGAACAACTTTTTTAGGGTTTCGACGAAGCTTTCATTCATCTCTAGTTTCAGGTTTGTAGATTTCTTCCCTAAATTTCAATTTTTTTTCCTTTGATAGTTACCTTTTTGTTGATGTTTTCATTCGATTCCTATTTTAACTTCACCAGTGGCAGATTTTGTGTGCACTTTATCGATGATTTCAAGTTTTAAAAGAACCAAGAGCATTATAGGTACTGATACATATCTCCTCTTATATGCTGTATTTTTTGTTTTATGTTGATGTTATTTTGAATCTTTGATAAAATATATGACTCCTATCAATGAATTTCAATTATAATATTTTAGTTAGTAATTGCGGCTTCCCCCCGCAACATTGTTGGCAAGCTCCGCCACTGAACTTGACCGTACTAATTTTTAAGGTTGGTGTCTTTGTCTGTTGAACAGATTGTATGTATGCTTTCACATCGTGTGGTGGGAGGTCCGCTATTCTATTCTGAATTTATATTGTTAAATAAATTATACTATCTATATATGCTTTTACTAATGTATTACTTATACATAAAAGTTTATCTATACAGACTCTTTTTTGATCAAATTTTTATGTATAGACTCTAAATATCAGTTATTGGAATTGGGATATGGCTTTATAAGAATATCTGGCTTTGTTTTTCTAAACCTAGAAGTATAACAGGACCTATCACTAATTCACAGGCTTTTGTTAGTTTATTGAATCTTTCATGGCTATATTACTAACTCTCTGTTCACAAGTATAATTTCTCCTTTCCTGAATTATGTGTTTAGTGGATATATTACTAACTCTCTGTTCACCATGGCTTGAAGGATAAACAAATGTTTCAGAGTCTAGAATTTGGTTAAAAGAATTTTATAGAAGTTAGCAAAAACGTTCTTACCAAATCCCAAATTCGTCAAGTAATTATCTCTCTTCGATGGTTGTTCTACATCTCTGGTGTGTGTCTCTCTGTAGTACTTCTTTCCCTCTGGAAACCAGTCTCTTATCCCCCTTTTATGATGTTTTTCTTGACCTCTTTTGCCGATTTAATGAATTGTGAGTAGTTATTTTACTTGACAGCATTTATGTAGAACCAATATTAATTATTTAATATGTATATATATATATATATATATTTTTCAGAATAGCAGTCACCCTCTAGAATAGCAGACATAGGAACTTGTCCCATAGATCACAAAATATAAGCTGCTAGGGTCCTGTGTAAACAGTTCGAGAGGGGTGTGACTTGTGAGGGTAATCTGTGAGATTTTCCCATAAAACAAGTAACACAAATGGACAAGTTAAATTACCATGAGAGAAATAATTATTGTTGCGCCTAGGCCCACTTTATCATTATATTTCTGGATATGTTTGATTTCAATTTTCCGGAAGATTAAGAATTTGTCTAATATTTTGTTTTTAATGTGCTTACTAGGGCACAACCAGCAACATTTCCTCGATCCGGGGGCTAAATTCCGACCATCACTCTTCCGGGGATGTTTATGTGAAAAAGTTCTATTAAAGATACCCAGAATCAAAATAGGATGATCCTATCAAGTACTCTCCTTTCTCTCCTTCCTATGTAATTTTTCCATATACAATGTTTAACCATCTTATCTCAATTTTTCTTTTGCTGGCAGATGTGATGTCTTATCCATTTGGTTTCTATAGAGATAGTGTTGATAAAATAGAAGGTTCTTGTCAAAAAAAAAATAAAAGGTTGGAGAGAGTGTGAAAGTAGAATAGAAATTGATTTGTATCATTTCATTAAATGAACTCTGTAAACCAACTCATAATAAAACCGCTGACCGAGCACTTCCATTATGTGTACTACAAAGGGTATTACTATTAAACTTAGCTTACAGAACACATTGACATGTACTCTAATAGCCCCCTTCAAACTTGTTAAGAATCCTACATCGGATGTGATATGGCCTGAAATGCGTTTATAAGTGGGAGACATCCCTCACCTTACAAGTCAGTTTTGTTGGGTTGACTTGGACACAACTCAAATTCTAAGATGGTATCAGATCAAATCCAAGATCAGTTGGGCCACCTGCTATCTGGCCATTCGGCTCATCCTCCAGTTGTCCAGTCCTGGGCATTAGAAGGGTGTGTTGACAGTCCCACATCGGATGTGATATGACTTGAAAATGAGTTAATAAGTGGGAGGCATCCCTCACCGTACAAAAACAATGGTAGGTGTGTTTCCTCCTCTCCTGATCAAACCTTTTTCAAAAGGGTAGAGATGAGCCAAAACCCAAAAACTAAAGAAAACACCTCCTAGTAAACAGCTAGATTGTGGTATCACACTATATAGTTCTGCTAACTCTAACTACTCTAGCTATCAAGTTAACCATGATAATTGTTATTGGTGTTATCTTAAGGTATGGCCATTTCATAATATAGTGGTCTGCAAATTCGTCATCTACGTTGTTGCCACCGCAAGTTCTTGTTATTGGCTAGCAAGAAAGGCATTGTTACGCGAGAAGAATATTTCAACAGAACCAGTAACCCTTCTAAGAACTTGATGCAACCTATGTGTGAGATTGATGGGAGCAGTTCCACGAAAAGCATCGCGCTTATTCACATAGTAAACTGACTTCCACCTTCTATTGTGCGTTTCGTAGCTAGTGACCACATCCGACTTGATTTCTCAGTTCTGCCTTATTCTCATACCAACAGGAGATGACATTGACGGCGCCTGATGCGGTTGCTGCATTGAGAAGCTTACATGGTATGGTGAGAGCACCCGGTTGGCGTCCATTTTTCGTAGCAGGGTGATTGGCTAGTGCCGGCCTTGGAACTCTTCCACTGGTATTGACTCAATTAGGAACTTTGAGTTTCCAAATTTCTAAGGGAACAGAGATAGATTCATTTCTTCATCATCAGAATAACCCATTCTCAGCGCACGTTTCTCTTCAGGCTGCATGCTTTTTTTGTCGGCCAAAGCAACAAGAACAATAACCTGGGGGGTGCTCTTTAGACCGAGGTGGATCAAAAGCAGAGTGCAATCCATCTAAAATGGCACCCCGTACCTACGTACACTGGCCCTAGAAGGCCATCAAGCGCTCGCATATTGACATCAAAGAAGACAATATTATGATTGGCATATCTGTCAGAGGGATCGATCCCTTTAAACCTCTGGGGGAACTTAACATAACAAAGGCAGTCACCTCCGCGATCCATCAAAACGCGCATGCCTTCCCTAACTGCGGCCTTTGAGTTATAGATATAGTGAACACAATCAAGATTGAGTATAAATGGACCATTAGACATTATAGCTGAGGCTCGAACCAAGACAATCATGGCACCTGCCTTTTTGTTGTGATCGTATCCTTTACGCTTTTCTCGAGAAACATAAACAAGAAGTGGAAGACACTTATCAAAATCAGTCAAGTCACTGAGCTTCATAGCGTCAGCAGTCAAAAGAAGAGGTTCATCACTCAGAGGACTCAGCATCACCTGAATTATGCCCGCATGGTCACCTTTGAAATGCTCAGTTGTTGGATTCGACCAAGTCCCTGGCCAGTAAACTAATTTCCGAAGCAAGAGAAGAAGGGCTGTCTGATCTTCCAGGTATAGATATCTTTGTCTCCACCGTTGATTCTGAGAAAGAACCACCTCTTGCAACTGCAAACACTATCGTGTCTATTTTAGCTACTGATTACCCTATAGATCTTGAATCATACTTCAACGTAAAAATAGACCCTATCGTGTCAGATTTTGTTAAGGATGGTAGACTGGGGAAGTGTGAGTATGATGAGTTCAAGGTTAGTATTAATAGTCTTCCCGACTCCATCCATCGCAGGTCAGATGCCTACCAATCAAAAGTAGAAATCAAGGACATGAAAGCGAAGAGATAGAACAAGGAATATGAACCTTTAGAAACTACAAAGGTTCAAAAAAAGCTGCATATATGCCTGACGGTGCTCATTGGCGAGGGACTTGGTTGAATCCAACAACTAAGCACTCTAGAAGTGACCATGTGGGCATAATTCAGATGATGTTGAGTCCTTCGAGTGTTGAACCTCTTCTTGTGATTGCTGACGCTGCAAAGCTCATTGACCTGACTGCTTTTGATAAGTGTCTTCCCCTTCTTGTTCATGTTTCTAGAGAAAAGCGTCCAGGATACGATCACAACAAAAAGGCACGTGCCATGAATGCCTTGGTTCGACCCTCTGCTGTAATGTCTAATGGCATGTATACTCAATCTTGACTGTGATCATATAACTCAAAGGCATTGAGGGAAGACATGTGCTTTATGATGGATTGTGGAGGTTACTGCTTTTGTTATGGTAAATTCCCTAGAGGTTTGAAGGGATCGATCTCTCTGACAGATATGCTAATCATAATATCGACTTCTTTGATGTCAATATGTGAGCCCTTGATGGACTTCAAGGGCCAGTGTACGTAGGTACCATGTGCATTTTTAGACGGATTGCACTCTATGGTTTTGATCCACCCCTGTCTAAAGAACACCATCCAGGTTGTTGTTCTTGTTGTTTTGGCCGACAAAGAAACTTGCAGTAGTGGCTAGTGCCCCTGAAGAGATACGTGGGCTGAGAATGGGTGATTTCGATGATGATGAAATAAATCTATCTTCGTTCCCTGAGAAATTTGGAAACTTGAAATTCCTAATTGAGTCATTCCTAGTTGCAGCCCTGTAAGCTTCTCGATGCAACAATTGTATCAGAGGCCGTCAATGTCATCTCCTGTTGGTAAGGACAAGACTGAATAGAGACATCATGTCGGATGGATAAGTGATTGTCGAGGTGGGCACTAGTTAAAGAATGCACAATAGGGGATGGAAATCAATTTACTGTGTGGCTAAGCGTGACACTTTCCGTGGCTTGAAGGATAAGCTCAAATGTTTCAGAGTCTAGAATTTGGTTAAAAGAAATTTATAGAAGTTACAAAAACGTTCTTACCAAATCCCTCGTCAACTAATACGTTCTACATGAACTCTGGACTTACTCCTACGTCCTAAACAACGAAGGAAATATGGCCTAACTATCACATTTTTTCCTTTTTCCAGCGTTAGGATTTTGAATTACTAAAAAAACTGCACAAATTGTTTTTTGTTATAATTCTATCCATGTGATTGGATAATGGCCTAACTTGATTTTACAATAATTATCTCTCTTCGATGGCTGTTCTGCATCTCTGTTGTGGTGTGTGTCTTTCTGTAGTACTTCTTTCCCTCTGGATATCAGTCTCTTGTCCCCCTTTTATGATGTTTCTCTTGTCCACTTTTGCCGATTTAATGAGTTGTGAGTAGTTATTTTACTTTTCAGCATTTAAGTCAAAACAGTATTAATTTTTTAATATGTATATATATATTTTTTTTCAGAATAGCAGCACCCCCTTGAATAGCAGCCATAGGATATTGTCCCATAGATCACAAAATATAAGCTGCTAGAGTCCTGTGTAAACAGTTCGAGAGGGGTGACTTGTGAGGGTAATCTGTGAGATTTTCTGATACCACAAGCAACACAAAAGGACAAGTTAAATTCCCATGAGAGAAACAATTATTTTGGCCCGCTTTATCATTATATTTCCGGGTATGTTTGATTTCAATTTTAACTGGTCACATGTTATTGGCCAGCCTTTTTAATTTCTCTGTTTTATTTCTCTGTGTTTGCAGGAAGAGTTGCAAACACTAAAGATATGGAATCATACAAGCTGGAAATAAAAGAATCAAGAGAAAATTAAGCTAGATTTTTGTTGATAAAGTTTCTCAGGTCATTTACTGCTCCTAGTTGCTCTGCCTTTTATGCTTTACTGCTAGTGTTTTATGATATTGCTGCTTCTTTGTTGTCCTTTATGATACCTTCTCTTCCCCCTTCTATGTTATATCTTGATAGAAGTAATACTCATACTGTTTTGAATATTCTGATTGTTATTTTTCATTGATTGATAATTGGAACTGATACAGAATTTATATTGTTGATTGGTTTGTTTCAGTTAACAGACTAACCGTAACAAACTCTCTAACAGATTAACTGCACTAACTAAAAGATTAACTGCAGGATCTATTAACTGCACTCACTAACTAACTGTACTTGGTACAGTTGCTTATACTTGCAACTGTACAGTGCTTACAGAGTATGAGAACTGACTTAACTGATACATATAGAATAACTATGTTATACTATCTATCATATAAAAATATACCTCTTTGCCCAGTGCCTTTTATTTGAGAAAGGAACCTCTCTTCTCTTTTTATTATATGAAATTAACTCACTGCCGTATTCGTATGAGTTATTGATCTAGCTATATCTATCTTATATCAGTAATGTTTTTCCATGTGAGCTTATATTTTGCTTATGCATTTTTACGTGGGATAAGTTTGTAAATGTCAGCTTAAGAATCAATTTAAAAAGAATCCCTCAAAATACAACAAAAGAAATAATAAAAATGAAATACCGTTTATATTTACGACTTCTTTAAACTTATATTTTAATATTAACTTTATACTTAATCTATTAAGTCAAACTTTATACTAGTGGCACTTGCATTGACTTCAGCGTATACAAACCAACGAAATATGTTCAATATAATTTTTTACGGTCAAAAGGTTCCAATCTAAATAGTACATCTCATTCTCATCCAACGAAGTGCCCTATAGATAAAATTAAATTAAGTGTTCCTTCTTAATGAGCAGTTTTGTTAATGATGATGCAAGATAGTTTTCCTGTACTGTTTCCACTCTTAATCAGAAGCGTTAGGATAATTATTTCTACTGTGCACATTTCACAAATTTAAAGTGTTTTTTCATCATCATCCTGTCAATAAAAAATACTGTTCAGTCATCTTGATTCCAACATAAATATGTTGTTACAAATAGAGTAGGCAAGACATTTACAATTTTGGTTATTGCTTGGAGATTTAACTCCATATATTATTACCTCATAACCAAATTCATGGTATGAACATTTTACATTGATCAAAACTAATTTAAGTCTAGTGGAAATGTGCAATAGACAATATTAAAGAAATTAAATAAATTTTTCACATTTTACGAGTATTTTATATATTTAATTCTATCTGGACTATATTTATGACCTCTTTCAATTTGACTGTTTTACTATTTTAATTTTACTTCTTGTTGACTGCAACAGCAAGAGGCTAATCGTAACAGCTAGCAACAAAGAAAACTAAAAACAAGGATGTTTGAATGATGTCGTTTGTGAAGGGTTTGGCCAAGGCGAACCTGTGTGGCTCAAAGCCATGGAACAGTTAATCTCCTAATCTTTCTTTTTTGCTCTTCTTTTCAGATTCAACATCTTAAATTCACGCCTTTTATTATCTATTTTTGTTTGTTAGTGTGCCATTTGGGAATCTCCATCTAGGTTTTTATCAGTGACTCCTCTTTTGTTGCACAACAATATTTTTTGCCAATGCATATCTCTTTATTCTGCACCACAAGTTTAATTATTTAGGATTTTTTGGGATGTCATGTGTTTGCCACTTCATTTTCACTTTGAACATTTATTTTAGTAGTGTTTGTAAAAAAAGATATTTAGGATATGAATTGCTTGAGATTAGGTCTCAGCTTGATTATATTTATAGGCAATAATTGAACAAGGAGAATTCCTTAATTAAGGGAATAAATCTGGACTATCCTAATACAAACTTAATTATATATAATCAGAAGAGTATCCTAATAATGAAGCGATAAATTAGTGCATATCTCATCAGTGTTAATCCTCTTATCGCTTTTTTCTTTTCTTTTCCGGAAGATTAAGAATTTGTCTAATATTTTGTTTTTAATGTGCTTACTAGGGCACCACCAGCAACATTTCCTCGATCTGGGGGCAAAATTCTGACCATCACTCTTCCCGAGGATGTTTATGTGAAAAAGTTTTATAAAAGTACCCAGAATCTAAATACGATGATCCCATCAAGTATTTCCTTCTCTCTTTTCTATGTAATTTTTCCATATACAATGTTTAACCATCTTATCTTAATTTCTCTATTGTTGTAAGATGTGATGTCTTATCCATTTGGTTTCTATATGTCTTATCCATTAGGTTTCTATATGTCTTATCCATTGAATGAACTATGTACACCTATATATATATATATATATATATATATATATATATATATATATATATACTAAGAATGGATGCACATGGCTAATTGGTGTGTGAAAAACGTGTGCAAGTATACACAGTCACAAATTATAGTATAAAAGATCAAACCCACAGAGATTGGATTAACTCTTGTATATGTTGTTGAAAAGAGATGTAAACTAGTGCAACTACACTATTCAGAATGTTTGGTTTTGGTTGAAGTTGAAATGAAAATAAATTAAACAGAAAGCAAGTAAATTGTGTAAGAAATCAGTTGAGAATGAAAGTTGGGATGTTTTCACAAGTTAAATCACTTTTGGGTGTATTGTATTTTCTCGTGGTGCAATTGCACTTAGTGCAGTTGCATCAGTGTGTGCTGGTCAGTTACTTTCGTCAGAGTTTCGTTATAAGCTCTATATGATCCTGTTTTTTTGCGGTAAAGAGTAGGGTTGTCAGTGTCTCTCTCGGCCCCTTACAGATGATCCAAGTTGCTTAAATAAGTACACTCTTATATCTTAAGTTCTCTACACTTTATTCATACTAACATATTTAACAGATCAAACATACCAATATACAATAAAATCCTAAGTTATGGATATCTCTTATCTGAAAACCATAAATGTTATTATTTTATTCATACTAACATATTTAACACATAATAGACTTGATTTTGGGCAATTATCTAAGTGTAAAAGCACAAATAACTCTATAAAATAGAGTTATCACACCCCCAAACTTAAATCGTTCCTTGTCCTCAAGCAATGACAAAAAGAAAACACAAATAAGATTTCCAGAATTAAGAAGAACAGATCAGCTCCTATTTCTTTCAAAAAATGATTTTCAATAAATGCAACTCATGAACTTCATTTTTCAAAGAATTTTGTCTTTGTGCCTTTGAATTCCAAAACATCCAAAGCTATTAAAACTCATTTGTGTGAGTGTGTGCCCCACTGAGATTCAATCAGTTCCAAAACTAAGTAACAAGTTTCTCCTAGCCTGTGAAAAGTTTAGATCATGTTTGGTCGAAACAAAAATGTTTCAAAATATAGAATAGACTAACAAAAATTCTCAAGATTGGGGACTTTTAAGCACAACAAAGGGCTTGATTTAAGTATTTCAAAAACTATTGAGTCAATGCACTATTTGTATTTGTGGTGGTTCTTTTTCTTGATGCAAATGCAGTGAGTGCAGGTGCATCATTTTTCTGGGGTGCAGTTGCACTAGGTATTTTTGAACTAGTGCAGATGCACTAAACTTTTTGATGGTGCAGTTACATTTAGTGCAACTGCACTTGATACTTCTTTTCAAGACTTGTAGCTTATATTGCCCTCCTCACTGTCCTCCTTATGCATACTTTTTTCTTTGGTCAGTTGTGTCTTCTTTTCTTCTTTTTCTTTCTTTTTGTATATTTCTTTTTTGTGACCAAATGCACTATTGGAACATGTACAGTTTATGACTTAGGCAATAAAGCTTTCTTTCATTTTGAGTTCTTTTGGTAACCTATATGCATTGACTACTCTAAGTTTTTATACTCTAGCTTTTGTATTCATAAAAATTCCCCCAAACTTAATTGTTTAAGCTCTTCTATATTTTTAATAAAAATTTGCTTTTGACCTTAGCTTTCTAAAAATTCCTCTTGCATCAGATCGCTTATCACATAGCAAGGATCTTTTCAAAAACTCAACTTTGATGTGTCAAAGTGATAATAACAATGGTCATTTTTGGAAAAATAAGGTTTCTTATTCTTTTTCTTTTGTTTATCATTAAAAATCAATTCGTAAATTGTATTTTTCTTTAAGTTTTTGAAAAAGATAATAAGCTGATCATGCTTCAAGTTTCATCCAATCTTCAAAATATTAGTTAATTTGATTTACTTAAAACTGTTTTGACAGATTTTTCTACTTTTTGAGAATAGTTTTATGCATTTCAAAAATGCTTTGTTAAGTAAATCTAAAACAAATTAAAACACGACACTTATTAACAAAACACACATAATAGACACAACAACTGAAACAAACACACATAAGATAAGTACTAACACATGCATGAAAAGTTTGATGCTCTCCCCCCAACTTAAATGTGAGCAGTGTCCTCACTGCTCTTTGTTGAGTGCACAAAACAGATTGTTCAAAATGGGTGAGGGGGATTAATACATGTGGGAATTCAAACAATACAGATAATATAAGTTCATAAAGTACTGAAAATATAAAAACAACATTTAAAATTACTCGGGTTTTGCTCTAGATCTGAATCTGTTGCTAGCCCTTGTTGTTGCTCTTTTGATTTGCGATTTCTTTGGCCTCTTTGCTGCTGCTGCCTTGGATGCAATTGCTCCAGGCTCAGTTGGTTTTGTTGTTGTCTTCTCTGCTTCAGGTGGTGCATCAGCACCAGTTGTTCCTGTTGGTGCAGTTGCACCAAGTGCAACCGCACTGCTTTGATTAGCAACTTCTTGTGGTTGCTTCTCCTTTGCAGCAGTCTCTTCAGTGGTTGGTTTCTGACTTTTTTCTTTCTCCTTGTCTTGGCTTTCTTGACTTTCTTCCACTTCCTTTGCTTCTGCTTCTTTAGCTCTTTCCTCCTCACCAGATTTTTCAGCCATCTTTTCAGCTTCACCTGTTGTTAGGGTGTCTTTTGTAATTCCAGCAGCCTCAGCAATTCCCATGAGAATCTGTGCAGATTCTTGTCTCCTTTTATCTTCCAATTCTTTCAGTACCACTGCAATTGTGTCTTGCACATCCTTTGAGTAGATGGTGACTGTTGGAAACTTCTGGGATGCAACTGTATTTGATGCAGATGCACCAGCTGCTGGTTGATCAAGACCTTTATTTCCAGCTTTCTTCTCTGCTTCTTTTGTTGGTTCTTCATTAATAACCTGCAATTTATCTTTCAAAACATTGGGATTTGATGGAATAACAGGATCAGGTTGTGTTGGCCTTGGTTGAGTTTGTTGAGGTGGAGTTGGTTCTTTTTGGGTTGGTTGGTTGGGTGATTTTTGTTGAGGTGATTGAATTGGAGATATTGAAATTGATGGGGATTTTTCTGCTTCTGGCTGGGGTTGTTGCTTTGATGGGCTCAGTGGAGTGAGAAGTGGTTCCACTGGATTTTTACTAGCCTTCTTCTTCCTTAACAGTTCATCCATGGTCAAATCTAAATCCCCTTCATCATTAGATACAGTTTCATCACTTTCCTCATCTTCATTTCTTTCCATCTCTTTCACCATTTCCACTGTTTCTGGGTCTTCATCAGTATCCTCCAAGTCTTTATTCAGAATTTCCTCCACCTTTTTCTTCTTCTTTCCCTTCCATCTTCTTTCTGTTTCCTTCTTTCTTTTCAACACCTTCTTCTTTTTCTTTTCTTCCTCACTTTCTTCTTTCTCCGGTTCCTCCTCTTCTTTATCTGCTTCTTCTTCAAACACCCAAGATGGGAACTCAGGGGTATCTAACACAGTTGGTAACTGAGAAATTTCTAACAATCTTTGTTGAAGCCATTCATGTTGTTCTTGTTGAAATTTTCAAACAGCTTGGTGCTTTAGCACTAGGTGCTCTTGCACCAAGTTTGGTTGATCTCTTGCAGCTCTCCTTTCTTTCAATTCAGCAGAGAGAGCTCTAGGTGGAAATTTCCTATATTGGTGTTCTTCAACAGAGATATGAACCCCTTGCTTCATGCACAGCTCAGTAATCAAACAAGGAAAATAAAGGAATCCCTCCTTTTTCTCTGAGCAATCTATAATTTCCTTGTTAATGATCTTTCCTATATTCACATTCTCATCAGTCAAGATTAAATCAAGAATGATCAATCTATCTTTAGAGACTGTGTAGGTGTGTGAAGTGGATAGAATGGAGCAATTTATGAATTGGTGCCAGTTTCCTAATTCAGGGATAATGAATTTTGTTTTCACTTTGCACTCAGTATTGGTAAACTTCTCCCATGGTGCATTAGGCACTGCTACCCTAGACTTTATAGTTTCCATTTGTTTCTTCCCGTAGGTAGCCATTTTTTCCTCAAAATTTGGACCATTATAGAACAGATTATAATGATCATTCAGTTTCTTTTCATCAAAAAAGATTTTTCTACCCCTAACAACTGAGAAATTTTGAGATTTACCTCCTTTGCTATTCAGAATTCCAGCATAAAATTCTCTCACCAGTTGCTCCAAGTAGTAAGCCCTATGTTGAATGAATAGATCCCAGTGTTGAGCATCAACAGTGGCAAAGAAATTTGGATGGGCTCTCATTAGGTTGTATCCTCGTTCTGGCCAGAACTTCATTTCCCAAAAATGTGGGTTTGCAGCATCTATGGTGACGGTTACTGATGCAGTTGCACCAGAAGATTTCTTTCATGGCTCTGCACCTGCGTTCTTGCCAGAGGACTTTGTTGCTACCTGTTTGCGAACCATTTTGAGAGATTGGGGTTTGATTTTTTTGCTTTGAAATGTTGAGAGGTTGAAGATGAATAGTGAATGAATTTGGGAATTTTCTGAGAAAGAAGAGATTGTGGGAAGTGGTTACTGTTTGTGGATTGAAAGAAGTGGTGAACGGTTACTTTTGGGTTAGTGGGATGGTTTAATGAGGTAATGGCATGAGTGGAGGTTGATTTGATGGATGTTTCTAGCCGTTAGGCTATGTGGAGATACATGCAAGGCTACACGTGTCTGATTAGGTGAATTCACATCGTTAAATTGGGTTACTTTGTGTTGCGCTGGCACTTCACCAAAATCAGCCTCTCTTTTTAAAAATGTTGGTGCAGTAGTATTGGAAAGTGGTTGGTGCAATTGCTCCAGATGAGTCATAGGTGCAGTTGCACCAATTCCTGCTTTTCTACAAAACACTTGAAAAACATCAAATTGCATAAAATATTAAATATTGAGCAAAAAATTATGGGTTGCCTCCCATCAAGCGCTTGTTTTAAGAGTCTTTCAGCCTGACTAATCTTTGTTCATCAAGGATTTTCAAAGTGAGTGGTGCTTTCATCTGGCACCACTTGTTTACCAAAATACATTTTGACTCTTTACCCATTTACCTTGAAAGTGGTGTTTGAGGCTGCATCATAAAGATCAACTGCACCATGAGGATAGACTTTAACTAATTTGAATGATCCTGTCCACCTTGATTTTAATTTTTCAGGGAACAATTTCAATCTATAATTGTATAACAGAACCAATCCTCCTCTAAGTTCTCTCCTTTGAATTTTCTTATCATGGCATGCTTTGGTTTTAGCTTTGTAAATTTCTGCATTCTCATAAGAGAAATGCCTAAATTCTTCTAATTCATTAAGCTCTAAAAGCCTCTGTTTTCCTGCCCTATTGAGATCAAAATTCAGTTTTTTAATAGCCCAATATGACTTGTTTTCTAACTCAATAGGCAGATGGCATGCTTTGCCATAAACTATCCTATAGGGGGACATACCTAATGAGTTTTAAATGCAGTTCTATATGCCCATAATGGAGTTTTAACTGCTTGCTGCTCTGATTCTGGAATGCACTTCCTCATTATTTGATCTGGACACATCTTATACAGATAGGGTTTATCCCAATAGTATTGCTTTACTATGTGGAAGAATCTCCTTCTTTGTTGATAGCTCATGTCCTTTGGTACAATTTTACTCACAAGGAAATTGACTATGTCAGCATACCATGGTGCAGTTGTACTTTGTGCAATTGCACTGGCTGGTGCAATTGCACTTATTGCACAAGCACTAATTGTATTATTGGTAATTGCCAACAACTTCTCATATGGAAAATTCTCATTGATTTCTTGTGTACCTGCATTTTTTCTTTCTAATCTAGATAAATGGTCAGCCACTTGGTTCTCCACCCCCATTCTGTCTCTAATCTCAAGATCAAATTCTTGAAGGAGGAGAATCCATCTAATTAGCCTTGGTTTTGCATCTTTTTTTGCAAGCAAATACTTGATGGCAGAATGGCCAGTATAAACAATAACTTTAGTGCCAACCAAGTAGGATCTAAACTTATCAAATGCAAATACCACAGCTAATAATTCTTTCTCTGTCACAGTATAATTCATTTGAGCTTCAATAAGTGTTTTGCTAGCATAATAAATTGAGTGAAAGATTTTATCATACCTTTGCCCTAGGACAGCTCCTACTGCAAAGTCACTAGCATCACACATTAATTCAATTGGTCTGCTCCAATCTGGTGTTATAATCACTGGTGCTGTTACCAGTGCCTGTTTAAGCTTTTGAAAAGCTTCTATACAAGGTTCATCAAAGTTAAATTGTGTATCTAATTGTAAAAGAGTACACAATGGTTTAGAAATTTTTGAAAAATCTTTGATGAATCTTCTATAGAAGCCAGCATGGCCTAGGAAGCTTCTAATTCCTTTAATAGTTGATGGAGGTGGCATTTTCTCAATGACTTCAATTTTAGCCTTATCCAGTTCAAGACCTTTCTTTGAAACTTTATGCCCAAGCACAATGCCTTCTTGTACCATGAAATGGCACTTCTCCCAATTGAGTACTAGGTTGGTGTCTTCACATCTTTGGAGAATTTTTTCTAAATTTGATAAACATAAGGAAAATGTTTCTCCAAAAACTGAAAAATCATCCATAAAAACTTCCATTGATTGCTCAATGAAGTCAGAAAATATAGACATCATGCATCTTTGAAATGTAGCAGGTGCATTACAAAGTCCAAAAGGCATCCTTCTAAATGCAAAGGTACCACAGGGACATGTAAAAGTAGTTTTTTGTTGATCCTTAGGTTCTATTGCAATTTGATTGTAACTTGAATAACCATCTAAGAAACAATAAAACTCTTTTCCTGCTAATCTATCTAACATTTGATCAATGAAAGGCAAAGAAAAGTGATCCTTCTTTGTGGCCTTATTGAGTTTTCTGTAATCCATACAGATTCTCCATCCTGTGACAGTTCTAGTTGGTATCAATTCATTTTTTTCATTGGCTATTACTGTTACACCCCCTTTCTTAGGAACACATTGTACAGGGCTTACCCATGCACTATCTGAGATGGGGTATATGATTCCAGCATCTAGCCATTTAATGATTTCTTTCTTAACAACCTCTTTCATTATAGGATTTAACCTTCTTTGTCATTCTATGTAATTTTTAGAATTATCTTCTAAAATGATCCTATGCATGCATATTGAAGGGCTAATTCCTTTTTCGTCCGCCATTTGCCAACCTATAGCTTTCTTATGCTTTCTTAAGGTACTAATGAGATCATTCTCCTATTCTAAAGTTAGATCAGATGTAATGATCACCGGAAGTGTATCACCTTCCCCTAAGAAAGCATATTTCAAATGTTTTGGCAATTCTTTCAATTCTAATTTGGGAGATTGTTCAATTGAGGGTAAATTTTGTTTAAGGTTAGGGTCTTCTAAATTAAGAGATTCATAAGTTCTAGCCCATACCTTAGGTGTTGATTCTTCCTTTGGCAGTATGTCTTTTTCCAGCATTTCTTCTTCAGGAAGTGCAGATGCATCAGGTGCAAGTGCACTGGTAAGATGATCATACTGCTTGTTGAACTGCTTTTGCACTAAATGATCAAGAGAGATGACTGCTGAACATTCTTCACTCTCCTCTGCAGGATATTTCAGAGCATTCATTACGTTGAATTTCACCTCTTGATCATTTACTCTCATGGTTAGTTCTCCTTTTTCCACATCAATCAATGTTTTCCCAGTTGCTAAGAATGGCCTTCCAAGAATAACTGGTACTTCTTCATCTGCAACAAAGTCAAGAATAACAAAATCTACAAGAAATACAAATTTGTCAACCTTTACCAAGATATCTTCTATGATTCCTTCTGGGTAAGCTATTGACCTGTCTGCAAGTGTCAATGTTAAAAATGTAGGTTTAGCATGTCCAATTCCTAACTGTGTAAAGACAGATTTAGGCATCAAGTTTATGCTTGCTCCTAAATCACACAATGCACGACCTGTATAGTAATTACCTATTGAAAATGGAATTGTAAAGCTACTTGGATCTTTTAATTTTCTTGGAATTTTGTTTTGCAAAATCAAACTACATTCTTTGGACAAAACAACTGTTTCAAATTCACCTAATCTTCTTCTTTTTGAAAGAACATCTTTCATGAATTTAGCATAATTAGGCATTAGTTGCAATGTTTCAATCAAGGGAACATTAATATGCAATTGTTTTAAAACATTTAAAAACTTACTGAATTGCTTCTTCTCATGTGCCCTTTTTAATCTTTGAGGAAAAGGAGGAGGAGGATATTCAGGAACTAACCTTGGAGTTGGAACTTGATGAGATGCAGATGGATCAGGTGCTTCTGCATCTTGAGAATTTTTTTCATTTTTATTTTTTTCTCTCTTACTTGTACCTTCATTCTCCTAAGGTTTAGCTAGATCCTTCCCATTTCTGAGAGATATAGCTTTCACCTGTTCTTTACCTGGCCTTTGAGATGGTGTTGCTTTTGTATTTGATGGTAGTGTACCTTTTGGTCTTTGATACATAGCAGTTGCTAACTGACCTACTTGATTCTCCAGATTTTTAATTGAAGCACCTTGGGCTTGCCTAGCTGTTCTAGTTTCACTAATAAAATATTTAAGCAAACCTTCTAGGGAGTTATCAGTAGTAGGTTGTTGTTGTTGTGGCCTTTGGTAGTTCTGAGATTGAAATCTTGGTGGAAGGGTTGGTGCAGTTGCACTAGGTGTAGGTGCACTAGTATTGTTCCATCTGAAGTTTGGATGGTTCTTCCAACCAGTATTATAGGTATTGGAGTAAGGGTTGTTATTCCTATCATAACTTACATAATTTACAAAGACAGGGTTGCTAGGACACTCCTCATAAAGGTGACCTCCTCCACAATAAACACAACTTACAGCTCCTGGAGGGGCTTGTTCTATTGCTGCTGCAGTGTTCTCTACTGGTGCAGGTGCACTAGATGCAGTTGCACTGGTTGTGGTGAAGTTTTTGAACATGTTTGCTAGTGAGGCTACTTGAGCAGATAGGGTTGATATTTCACTAATTTCATGTACCCCTGATGATTTCTTTTGGGCACTTACCCTCTCAGTAGGCCAACTAGAACTATTAATAGCAATTCTATCAATCAATTCAAATGCTTCATTATAAGACAGATTTAACAAAACACCACCAAATGATGCATCAAGCATTATTCTGGTTTGTGGTTCCAAACCATTATAAAATGTTTCCTTTTGAATAATAACTGGAAGGCCATGGTGTGGACATTTTCTTAAAAGTTCTTTCCATCTTTCTCATGCTTCAAACAATGATTCTTGGTCTTTTTGTCTAAAAGATGTAATATCATTTCTCATTCTGGCATTTTTGATAGGTGGGAAATATTTTGACAAAAACTTTTCAGCCATTTCATTCCATGTATGAATAGAATTAGGCTCCAATGAATTTAACCATGATTTAGCCTTATCTTTCAAAGAATATGGAAATAGCTTAAGTCTAAATGCATCTTCACTAACACAAGGTATGATAAAGTTACTACATATTTCTAAAAACTGTTTTAAATGTTCATGGGGATCCTCATGAGGATGTCCACCATATTGACCAATTGTTTGTAACATTTGAAACATCATAGGTTTAAATTCAAAATGGACAGCCTCTATGTGAGGTCTTGCTATGCTTGTTTGAATGTTTTGATAATCAAACATAGCATAATTTCTCATAGGTCTATCTCTATCATTAATCATACGTATTGGTCCCATGTGAATGAATTGATTCCTGTGATCTGCTTCAGCATCTCGTTGTGATCTAGGACCACCTCTGACTGAGACTGGTCTTGAGCCTTCTCCTTCACCTTGTTGAGACATGGTATTGCTGCAACTTTGAAGTCTTTGTTTATGGAGTTTTCGCAACCTTCTAAACTGTCTTTCTATCTCTGGATTATACTCAAATTCTGGTGATCTGTCTTTGGGCATAAGCTAGTGCAGTTGCACTAAGTGTAACAGCACCTGTTTCTGCACAGAAAAATAAAATACCAGAATAACAAAACAAATAAAAATAAACACTAATCTACTATCTTTAAAACAACAATAAAAATTAATGGCAATCCCCGGCAACGGCGCCAAAAACTTGGTGTGTGAAAAACGTGTGCAAGTATACACAGTCACAAGTTATAGTATAAAAGATCGAACCCACAGAGATTGGATTAACTCTTGTATATGTTGTTGAAAAGAGATGTAAACTAGTGCAACTACACTATTCAGAATGTTTGGTTTTGGTTGAAGTTGAAATGAAAATAAATTAAACAGAAAGCAAGTAAATTGTGTAAGAAATCAGTTGAGAATGAAAGTTGGGATGTTTTCACAAGTTAAATCACTTTTGAGTGTATTGTGTTTTCTCGTGGTGCAATTGCACTTAGTGCAGTTGCATCCGTGTGTGCTGGTCAGCTACTTTCGTCAGAGTTTCGTTATAAGCTCTATATGATCCTGTAATTTTGCGGTAAAAAGTAGGGTTGTCAGTGCCTCTCTCGCCCCCTTACAGATGATCCAAGTTGCTTAAATAAGTACACTCTTGTATCTTAAGTTCTCTACACTTTGATGTAAGGACTATGTTAACCTTAAGCTAAGAATTAACAAGGAATTAACAAGCTAACTTCATTAAAACAAGTTTAACAAAAAGCTTCATTAAACACTTATCCTTACTTAGTTCTTGATTTCTAGTTATAAGCCAATTAAGTGAATATAACTCTACTTGTTCTAAGTGATCAACCTTAAAACAAGATTTAAGAATTTAAACACAAGAACTAAAGTGCTTACACCATTTGAAAACACAATAACTTTCCTCAAAAGATCATTGGAAAGCTAGAACATCCCAACTCAAAAGAGTTTAGCTCATGATGGGCATGATAAAGCAAATATAAGTGAATGAAAGCATATTGCAATGAAGAAAAGTACAAGAGGATTCAAAAGAGTAACAAATGGAAAACTCTTGCATATATTTGTTTACAACCAATTTCTTAAACCTATTAGCTCTTTGAAGAAGTGGAGATAGAAGTTGTCAATTTCCTCTCACCTTCCTCTCAAACTAACACTATGAAACTACAAGAAAATAAAACTTTGAAACTAAGAAAAACTAAACTAAAAAAAGATTATATAATATATGATATGGTATGGTATATGGTAATTTGTATATTCTTCAAGTGAGGAATTTGAGTCCTATTTATAGCCTTGGAGGTTTCCTTCATGTTGAGGTTTCCTTGACGTCAAAATCATTCAAAGCAAGCCGATCATTTCTATCAGCATTGTCTAATGCACCCAAAGCTGAGAAGCTTCTTTTACCTTAGAATGTAAGATTTGTAAATAGAATTTTCCCGGGAAGATTTGGAAGAGAAACTTCCTCGGTATTCTATGTCATTGTCAAATACTCTAGAGATGATCAGACTGTGAGTATTGACTACACAGATTATCCCTTTCATATCCCTTTCATTGTCAGATACTCTAGAGATGATCGGGACATTGAGTTTGTGAGTATTGACTACACAGATTATCCCTTTCATATACTACCAGCCTCTGATAACCTACCTTTGCATCCATCAATCGCACGAATAATTGAGCATTAATATATGTCGGCCTCGCTCTTTATAGGTGGATTCAACAGTTTGACTCAAGCCCATATAATGGATAAGGTGATGGAATATGAAGCAAACCATCCACAAATGGCTGGGCAAAAGGATTTTCGTGTGAGTGTGATTATATTCTTCTATGTGACTGTGATTATAAGATATTTAGAGATTGTTATATAGACGTGGTAAAAACCAAAGTGGGATATGCTGAGAATGCAAGGAACCATATTAAAGTGTAGAACTGGATGAAGTTGCATTGAATAATACAGTCACCCTTCCATGTACTCCACTGAGTGGAATGTTTAAAATGGAGAGGATATTGTCCATGATAAAATCAACAAAGTCAAGATTTATGCAGAGTCAAATTGGTAAGTTCGAACAATAAGTGGCTTTTTGAAACAAAGAGGGCCTATGGCAATGCTATATGGCCAAATGAAGGAGGTTTAAAAGAGGATGATGTTGTTGAGCCAACTGAATTGACGAACGGACCTCAGAGTCCACTTACAAGGAGACTGAATCAAGTTGTATCAATCTCACAAATAGGTTGCATCTGGTTCTCAGATGGGCTACTCGTTCGGTTGAAATATTTTTCTCGCGTAACAATGCCCTTCTTTCTAGCCCAAAAGTGAAACTTCTTTAAAAAATTGCATACATCATCCTTCTTTTAAACCTCTTTCCTTTGGCCATATAGCATTGTAATAGTTGTAGGTCCTCTTTGTTTCAAAGTGCCACCTATTATGCTCGAACTCACCAGTTTCATTCCGCATGAATCCTGACTTTGTTGATTTCATCATAGACAATCTCCTCTGCATTTTTGACATTCCACTCCATGGAGTACTTGAAAGAGTGTATGTATTATCGAATGCCACTTCATTTAGTTTTGGACTTTAATATGGCTCCTTGTATCCTGAGCATGTCCCACTTTCCGTTTTTACCACGTCTATATAATAATCTCTACATATCGTAAACTCACTCTACATGGAATAATATTATCACCACGTTCATCACTCATCAACTTAGAATCACATCCGAGAATTGCACACAAAGATCCTTTTGCACCCGTCATCTATGGATGGTTTGCTTCAGATTCTACCACCTTATCCATTATATAGGCTTGAGTCAAACTGCTAAATCCATCTGTGAAGCGTGAGGTTGACACATATTGCTCATCAACTCTCTGTGCGATTGATGGATGCAAAGAGTTATCTCTAGAGTATCTGACATAGCGTCCCAAAGAAGTTATCCTTCCAAATCATCCCAAGGATATTCTCCTTACAAATCTTACGGTATGAGGTAAACAGGTAAAGGAGGCTTCTCGCGTTCAGGTGCATCAGACAAGGCTAATAGAGATGGCCAGCTTGCTCTAAATGATTTTGACGTCATATTTAAGAACTAGGACTAAATCCAATGTCCATCGTTTTTTTTGTTTTGTAATGAGACACTATTTCAGACCTCTGTGTGTGTATGATGAATGCCGTTATCAGAAAAATTCTATGGCAAGAAAATTGTATGTTATTGAAAAATTTGAACTACGTCTCCAACTATCACCGAAACCCACAGACACCAACGCAAAGAGACATGGCAAAGACATTGTCGTGACCAAAAGTACAAAGTACAAACACTCATCTAATTCTTGCTAGCCCAAAAATGAAACTTCTTCAAAGAATTGTCTTAGAATGTGGTTTGGGTCTAACTCAATCCCACAAAATCGGCTTGTAAGGTGAGGGTTGCCTCTCACTTATAAATTCTTTTGAGAGCATATCTCTAGTCAATGTAGGACTTGGGTTTTTCCTTACACATCCCCTCACGCCCAGAACTATTGGGCTTGATACGTGGATTATAGTGGTGGGTGGCCCGAAGGATCTAGGATAGGCTTTGATATCATCTTAGAATGCAGATTGTTACAATTGTTAGATCTAGAGGATAAATAATCAGTTTGGCATAAAATAGCTCTACAGAGAAGACAAGTAGAGCGAGACAAGAGCCACGTGTCAATACACTCCATGTGAAAAGCATGACTACATTTTGGCAACAACCTAAGCTTATCATCACGATTATAATTCTTGTTATTGTTTTCTTCATTTCTGGTTTGCTATATCCCTTCTTTAGATTCCTTCGAAGACATCAAACATCATGATGATGATGATGATGATGATGATGATGTAAAGAGTGCAACTTCCCTTCAAGGACAGTTGCAACAACTCTTTCACCTTTTTGATTCTGGTCTTGACTAGTCTTTCATTGATACACTTCCTGTTTTCCTTTACAAAGATATCATTGGTTTGAAAAACCCTAATTTTGATTGCGCGTGTGAATTCACACGCGCAATCAAAATTAGGGTTTTTCAAACCAATGATATCTTTGTAAAGGAAAACAGGAAGTGTATCAATGAAAGACTGGTCAAGACCTGAATCAAAAAGGTGAAAGAGTTGTAGCAAGGGTCCTTCGAGAGAAGTTTCACTCTCTATATCATCATCAGGCTCTCTAGTTTGATGTCTTCGAAGGAATCCAAAGAGGGGATGTAGCAACCCAGAAATGAAGAAAACAATAACAAGAATTATAATCATGATGATAAGCTTAGGTTGTTGCCAAAATCTAGCCATGCTTTTCACGTGGAGTGTATTGAAACGCGGCTCTTGTCTCGCTCTACTTGTCCTCTCTGTAGAGTTATTTTATGCCCAACTGATTATTTCTCCTCTAGATCTAACAATTCACATTCTAAGATGGTATCAGACCCTATCCTAGATCCTTCGGGCCACCACCATTATAATCCACGCCCTAAGCCCAATAGTGCTGGACATGATGGGGTGTGTTGGGATAAACCCATGTCCCACATTGACTAGAGATATGGATTACCCAGCCACGTAATCGGAAGCTCTAGAGTCCACAATCCAAGAGTCAACAGGCGATGATTGAGAGACACAGACGGTAGAATTACCAGAATAAGCAATTGTCGCCGATGTTGAACCCTGGGAAGCCTTATACTGTAGGAATTCCTTATACTCTTCATCAGATAAAACATTTTGTTTAGTATGAATTTGTGATTGTCTCTGTTCAGAATCATTAAATTGAGTCACATTGACTGGTTTCTCTAGAACACCGTGAAGGAAATAACACTTGTCTTCGGTATGTTCAAGTCTCTTATAATAAGTGCACTAAGGAAGGCCTCCTCCACGACCTCCTTGGCTACCCCCACGACCACGATCACGACTACGTCCCCCACGACCTGCAAAATTTGAGACAAAAGCAGAAGATTCTATGTGGAGTGAGAATGCCAAAGAACATTTCTCTGCACAGTTCAACTATTTCATGGCATCATCAATCAGTCTAGTTGTCCGCACACACCGCAACAAAATGGTGTTGCTGAACGGAAACATCGTCACCTAGTTGATACGGCTCGTACCTTATTGATCAATGCTCATGCACCTTCAAAATTTTGGGGTGATGCTGTTCTCACTGCCTGTTATTTGATAAACCGTATGCCATCCTCAGTATTGGGTAACGAGATTCCTCACTTTCTGTTATTCCCTAAGAAGCCCTTGTATGTTGTTCCTCGTCGAGTATTCGGTTCCACTTGTTTTGTTCACGACCTTTCACCTAGTCGTGATAAATTGTCCGCTCGAGTTGTTAATTGTGTCTTTCTTGGTTATTCCAAAGTCCAAAAGGGGTCTGTTGTTATTCTCCATCTACACATCGTTTTTATGTTAATGCAGGTGTTACCTTTTTTGAGGATAAGCCCTTCTTTGCATCACCAACTACCTCCAAGTCAACAATAGATGTTACTCCTACGTACTACCTATTCCTATCTTTGAAACACCAACCTCTACTCACAGTTCTCACAGTCACAGGCCACGCATGAGTTGTGTCGTTATGGTATTAGGTATGAGCAGTGTTGTCAAATGGCGGTTATGACGGCGCCATGGCGGTATGGCAAGGCGGAATTTGAGCAGGCCGCCATACAAAAACGGAGATATGTCGGAATTCCAATGGCGGTGCCATGGTGGGCGCCACAAGGGTAACGGCCATGGAGGCATGGCGGTGAAAAGCGGACAAACGGAAGATCTGCGTGTTGTCTGGCCCTTATTCGTGATTTCTCAGATCGCCATCTATGGCTTCTCTTGTTCAGCGCTTTGCTGCGCAACCCACAAGCAAAAACGCAGGTCAAGAATACCCAGTTTGTGACCCATTTGTTTTTAGGGTTAGTGAAATTTTAAAGTCCAGTTATTTTATTAGGGTAAAAATCTGTTTTACTGAGAGTAAAAACTTTTGTTATTTTATTAGGGTTTGTTTTATTATTTTAACGTTTCAGTCTCCTTTTGTCAAAAAAAACGTTTCAGTCTCCTCTCACGCTAACATCTCCTTCTCTCTCACGCTTCTGGTTCTTCTCTCACCCTCTTCGTTTGCGTTTCTTTTCCCCCACCCTCCTGTTCGTTCGTGACGACGCCTCTGCTCTGCTTTCTACTCACAATCTTCCTCAACTCTCTATTTCTGGCTCTACTTCTCAATTTCTTTGCTCTCTCTTCTCTGCGTTTCTTCTCTTTTATCTGCCACTGTTTCTATTCTTTTGTGTGCTTCATATCTCTATTTTTCTCTCTATTCTTTTAGTTATTCATAATGACTTGGAAAATGATTGGATAGAAAAATATTGTGTTTTTTTAGTTTTTTGTAATTCTGTTGTTATTTTGATGACTTAAAATTAATTTGAAGTGGTTCTTAGTTGTTTATGACAATTTGAGGGAGACAAATCCTATTTCCTATCAATTAAGTCTAAGTGCCTGTTGACATTTATTTATAGGTTTTTGGATTAATTTGTGGTTTTTTGCAGTTTTTGAAATGCATATTAGTATATATATTTTTCAAAATTGGTCCGCTATGGCGTCCGCCATATGCCGTTACGCCATCCGCCATATGTTTATGGCGGATTTTTGGCTCGCCGCCATAAACCGTCATCCGCCATTGGCAATGTTTTTTTTTTAGTTTCAGAAAATAATTTCAAAAAATCAATCCACCGAAGATATTACTCGGTTGAGTCGCGGACTAGGTCGCTCTCTTTAAGACGTTTCGTGGCACTGTTCAAAATTGTGCAGGCAGACTATCAACCACGATGTCCCCAGGATAAAATAGCCCAGTCAAAACTGTTACGAAATATCACTGCACAGTGAAATTTCGCTCAAGAAATACACCTCAATATGGTTAAAAAACCACTCTGAATATGGTTCGCAAACCATTCTTGAATATGGCTCGTAGGCCATTCTTTAAAGTAGAAGAGAAGAAATATCGAGAGAGGAGAGAGAGCTTGAGGTATGATTTAACGTCAAGCGGTGTCAAGAGTCAAGTGAGGGAGGGGCCTATTTATAGGCTTCAAAACTGACTTGGTGCGCAAGTCTTAGAGGATAAGACCGGAGTGCTTGCACTCCAAGCTATAACGGATAGGAACAGACGCGGATAAGAACGGCTCTGTTCAACGAATCTGTACGCAATGGTTAGTTCATTGTATCCGGACGGTTCGCATTAAGGTCATAAACCTGTATGTTTTGCTATTTTCTGCATAACCAATGAATACACATTCATAGGCTCTACTGGCGAGTTTAACTCTTTTGGGATTATGACATAAGCCGAGTTATCCCAAATTCAAAAATAATACAAGATGGGCTGTCTTTTCTTTAAGATCTCCGAAGGAAATTTTTTATTTCTTTAGATTCGGCGAATCTATTCATAACTTAACCAACAGCTTATAAAAATTTTCCACAACAGAGATCAAGTCCTAGAATTCAGTAAAGTAGCAAATCAATAAAGATTTTATTTTTCTTTCTGCTTTACCATTCATTTCAAAAAAAATATGGTGCAGTCGTTTCATGTATAATTCCATTAAATTAATGAGAATCATACTCCGTTCCTTAATCGCTATAAAAACTCTTAACCTTTCTACTTAATTGATTTTCAAAAATCTGTAATGGAAAACTTTGAATATGTCAAGCACTTCACTTTTATTTTTCTCAAAGTATACTACAATGTAGTCAAAACAATTATAAATAAAAGTGATAAACTATCGTTTTCCATTTCTGGTTAACGTTCTATCTTAGTCGCATATATCTGAGTGAGTCAAAACTAATATTAAGATTTCCTTACTGATTTATGCGAAGTCTTGAAAATTCTTGCTTGACTTCAAAAATCACAATTTTTTTCTTAAGTCATTTGAAAAAAAATAACTTTTGAAAAATGCTATTTGGCTCTTATTGAAAAGAATGCATTTGTTTACACGTCAAAGTCAACCATGTTTTAAAAAAATATCATTGTTTAAAATAAAGTTCCGATAGACGAAGTAAACAATGCTTTAAAAAAATTATATAGTGTAGGAAACTTTCGATAGATGAAGTAAACAATGCTTTAAAAAAATATCATTGTTTAAAATAAAGTTTTAACCAGACTCAACATCATTTTCTTATTTTCAGCAACCTGTATGTTCAAAACATACTCAATAACCATCCACCAACCTTCGCATTCACCAACAATGTTGATTTCAAAAATTATAGCAACAAATTGCTATCCAATCAGGTTAGCCTGCGGGGCAGAGCTTGGCCTGTTCATACACTTGCGTGTCGTATGACTTGGTCTCTCGCAATTGAAATAATTAAATGGAGGAGCAGTGTCATTTCTAGATGGGGTCCCATTCAGTTGCTGTTCCTTTGAGCCTGATTACTGTTTTAATTTTTGAAAAGTTTTCTCAAAATTATATTGCAATCAATATTGCAATATATCGTAAAAGGTATAACTTCTCAAAAATAATGTTATTGTTAAAAAGCAATTCTATGATTTAAAATCATTAACCGTTGGCGTTAACCACTAACGGAAATAATATGAATTAAGAAAATTCATTCTTGTCGAGTAGGTTCCCAGGAAAGAGAGGTGGGTCACAACGGACACGCTTAAGTACCAAGTCTTTCCTAGCCAGAACTTTTCCCAGACAATATGAATTAAAAAAATTCATTCTTATAGAGATGATTATTCTCTTTCCGTAGAATTAAGAATAATATAGAGATAATCAATCTCTTTCTATAAGACCGTATAGAGAAAATTATTCTCTTTCCATCGATAAATAGTATAGAGAAAATTATTCTCTTTCCAGTGATAATAAATTATATAGAGAAAACAATTCTCTTTCTATAGAGATCTTTCCATTAATAAGTTGTATAGAGAAATTAATTCTCTTTCTCTTGGAATATTTCTTTAGCTATTTTATCTCTTTCTCTGATCAACTGTTTCAGTGAGCACATGAATGTCATCTTTTAAATGTTGGCAACATTTTTCATATTTAATAAAATTTATTTTCTTGCCAATGACACTCTTGAAAATAAAATGATTTGTTGAAGTTAGAAACAGCAGAATCAGAGTCAGTAATGTCATCGGTAGTCATGGCTAACTTTCGAAACGTCTTAAAATTGTTGTTTTTGAGTTTCAAAAAATAATTTCAGAAAATCAATCCACCGAAGATATTACTGGGTTGAGTCGCAGACTAGGTCGCTCTCTTTAAGACGTTTCGAGGCACTGCTCAAAATTGTGCAGGCAGACTATCAACCACGACGTCCCCAGGAAAAAACAGCTCAGTCAAAATTGTTACGAAATATCACTGCACAGTGAAATTTCGCTCAAGAAATACACCTCAATATGGTTAAAAAACCACTCTGAATATGGTTCGCAGACCACTCTTGAATATGGCTCGTAGGCCATTCTTTAAAGTAGAAGAGAAGAAAAATCGAGAGAGGAGAGAGAGCTTGAGGATAGGAACAGATGCGGATAAGAACGGCTCTGTTCAACGAATCTGTACGCAATGGTTAGTTCATCATATCCGGACGGTTCAACGAATCTGGACTCGCAACGCACCAAAAAATAAAATAATAATTATTTTCACGAAAATGTATTTACACCTCACAAGCCCGACCTGGCGGAGCCTACCAAACAGCGGCGCGCACGCGTGTGTAGTGGTCAAATGGTGTGCGTGTTTTTTCATTTACAAAACTAGGTAACATTTGTCCCTAATCCAAAGGTGTGAAGTCTCCATTTATAAGCACTCTTCAAGTGCCTAATCCAAACAATGTGGGACTTTTTAATTCACCACCAATGTTTCAACAGGCAACACTGGGTATGAGCATAGGCATCGTGAACCCCCTGAGACCGCTCCTACTGATTATGCTTCTGTTCCAACCCCTTCTTCTGCTGTGGTCCCACCTGATCCCTTCATTGACTTACCTATTGCTGTTTGTAAAGGTACATAGTCTACTTCTAATGGTAACTGGCTTAATAATTGGCGAATTTTTTTCAACAACATACAAGGGCATTGTTTGTTAGAACAATTTGTTGGTGGGAATAATGCTGCAACTAAGAAAAACAACCAGACATAGAAAATCATTAGTAAAAGTTAATTGTTAATAACATGTAACATAAATAACAAGGAGAAGAAGAATTTATCATTGCACTAGACTCCAAGGCGTGTATGACACTAAGCTTTAGGTTCGATTCGCCCCCACCAATCACTCTAGATTGGATGCAATAGGATGACCAGCGAATCCCCTTCAGGATACAATGGAGTTCCTTGACATGGTCTGCACACCCACACCAAGCGTATCGATCAATGGTAGTTTACGGAATAAAGTTTCCCCAATTACTCTCGTGCACTAGAGAAAAGAAGAAATGACTTAGATATAATTTTGGCAGAAATTTGGCTCATGTAAACATGAATTTTCGTGTATTTTTATCTGCCAAAAATCTCTATTTATAGAGAAACTTGTGTCACATGGTGAAGGGAAATAACTCTTGAAAGAGTTTCTTGAATGCAAAAACAGAACCGTTAGATAGAACTAACGTTCCACAATGACAAGACGTGATGGTTGGTGTAACGGTTAACGCTTGCGCCTCTTCAGTTTCGGTTGCGAGTTCGAATCCTACAGGCTTCGGTTTTTGATTTTAAATACAATTTCGTTTGAAAATATTTTAACAATTAAAAAGGATTAAAAAGGCTAAAACAAGATTCGAACCCGCGTAACAGAGGAACATTACAAATGACACAACCATCAAAGCAAGCAAGAAACGATGTCTTTTACACATCTTTTACTTTATTTAACTGCTTCCATGTTTCCAAATATATATTTTGGAAATTTCTCCAACAATCCCCCACCATTTTCAAAATATATCTAAATCCATTATTCCGGAAATATCATGGTTTCAGACAATGGTATCTTACGATTTGAACCACTACTTAGTAAGTTAAGTCTTCACTCATCCTCGAATAAATCGGTAGACAAGCTTTGAACCAATTATTCATTAGAACAAGTGTGCATAACTCACACATGAAATCTCGGTACCATTGATCGAATTATAAAAATGACACATTTGTTTAGGCCTTGTGTCCGGTATCCTTTTCATGAGAATTTAAGAGTCAAGCCCTTGAACTCTATGAAGCGGCCTCACTACATTCTCATATAGGTAGACTATATCAGAAATGCACCCATAATTATGCACCTCAGCAAATATATGCTATATGTCCATTAAGAGGAAAACCTCATCCTACCACTTGATTCTTATGGTCCAAGTACTTTTACCCTTTGGGATGTATCTATTGTCAAGTACTTCAATCACTCTTATAGTGTACTTTCCTCATTGAACTCAAGACTTGATACTACTCAAGTGTGAGTTGAGTTTCCACCATTGGTGATCAATTAGATATGGGCTTGCATCACATCCCTAATGATGTATTCAACATCATATCCTTGTCAATTCTTTCGTCAAAGAATTGCAATAATTATTCCAACTCTAATAAACCTTGAATATTTCAATCAATCACATAACCATGACTTTTATACATACCGTGATAGTTTAAACTAACTATCACCATGACACTTTTGTCATTCATTGTGTCATATGCACAAACTTTATGTCATTCTTCCTTTGTTATTAAATATTTAATAACTATTTAAATTTGAAGTTCTACTCTACTTGAATATATTCAAGAAACCATATATTCAATGCATTAAATATATAAAACAATAACAACCATGATCATAAAGATTTGTCATATTTACTTTAATTTCATAAAGTGAGTCCAAACATGTAAGTCATATACTTCACATAAAATTAAATAAAACACTTTAGAATTTATTTCTATTTTATGAAAATGAACATTTTTATATTAGTTATTTATCACATAACTAATACATGCATCATAAATTCTAAGTGTCAAATTTCAATATCATGTATATATTGTTCCATGGTAAAACAAAATAATAATCAAATAGAAAATAAACAATGAACCAAAATCATTAATTTTCTATCACTTTTCTCCATGAACATTTGTCAACTTACAATAATTTAAAACATTCCCAAATTATTTTCAATATCAATATAGGCAGTAAATTAACAATTACTTTCATATTATCATGCACATATAGTACGAGATCATCACCTCTTAATTTATTAATTTCATACACGAAACTACAATATCATTAAACCATCCCTTTGATATTTATGATAATTCATATGCACTATTTTATGGATTAAAATAAAACATCATGTAATCATATATCAAACAAAATTTTAAAAACGTAATTAACTTTGTCTTCACAATTTATCCACACATTGTTTAGAGTTCCACATTCATGAAAATTAGTTCTAAAACAGATTAATTTTTCCTTAGTTTTTAAACCATTTTCATGAATAAACTTGAATTTAGTTCATTTTTAGACAATCAAACATATCACGTATATTTATTTAGAGTAATTGTGTACCTTTCACCATGATCATAAATAAACAGATTTTAGTGATGTATAAGTGTTCATGTCTCCCAAATTGTAAGTAGAAAAACCTTCAATGTTGCAGTCATCATTTCAACACAAATGCAAAATCGAACCTAAAGATTGTTAGAACAATTTGTTGGTGGGAATAATGCTGCAACTAAGAAAAACAACCAGACATAGAAAATCATTAGTAAAAGTTAATTGTTAATAACATGTAACATAAATAACAAGGAGAAGAAGAATTTATCATTGCACTAGACTCCAAGGCGTGTATGACACTAAGCTTTAGGTTCGATTCGCCCCCACCAATCACTCTAGATTGGATGCAATAGGATGACCAGCGAATCCCCTTCAGGATACAATGGAGTTCCTTGACATGGTCTGCACACCCACACCAAGCGTATCGATCAATGGTAGTTTACGGAATAAAGTTTCCCCAATTACTCTCGTGCACTAGAGAAAAGAAGAAATGACTTAGATATAATTTTGGCAGAAATTTGGCTCATGTAAACATGAATTTTCGTGTATTTTTATCTGCCAAAAATCTCTATTTATAGAGAAACTTGTGTCACATGGTGAAGGGAAATAACTCTTGAAAGAGTTTCTTGAATGCAAAAACAGAACCGTTAGATAGAACTAACGTTCCACAATGACAAGACGTGATGGTTGGTGTAACGGTTAACGCTTGCGCCTCTTCAGTTTCGGTTGCGAGTTCGAATCCTACAGGCTTCGGTTTTTGATTTTAAATACAATTTCGTTTGAAAATATTTTAACAATTAAAAAGGATTAAAAAGGCTAAAACAAGATTCGAACCCGCGTAACAGAGGAACATTACAAATGACACAACCATCAAAGCAAGCAAGAAACGATGTTTTTTACACATCTTTTACTTTATTTAACTGCTTCCATGTTTCCAAATATATATTTTGGAAATTTCTCCAACATTGTTGACATCAAAATGCTCCATTTAAAAGCAAGTGCCAAAGTCATAATTATTCTAATGGTAACAGGCTTAATAACAGGTAATTCTTTTTCATCGTAATCAGATCCTGCTTGTTGATGAAAGTCAAAGCAACTAGGATACTTCATATTTATTAATTAACAGTACCATCTGTGCTCTCCATAACACGAAATACCCACTTACATCCAATAGCCTTTCGATTTGGTGGAAGTGGGACTTGGTCCTTGTATTATTATGCAGTAAAGCCCCATATTCTGCTTGTGTTGCAGCAAGCCATTGAGGGTTTTGCACAAAGCTTGCTTTATTGATGTTGGTTCCATCTGGGTAAGATAAAGTCAAGGGGGGAGAGTTTTAGAACGGGTGAGCATTTTGATAGAAGTAATAACAACAACAGATGCAGGAGGAGAATACACAGAACGAGAAGCTGGAGGAGACAAAATAACGGGATTTGGTTCACATCAAAAACCTCCATGATTGGTGAAGGAGCTGAAATCGATGGAATTAGTTTGAGCAACATTCACAAATGCGTGGAGTTTGCAGGTCAATTATGAACTTCGAGTTTTCCTTATATCATCTTGACAAAGGAGTTGTACTCCTCTGATAAACCCTCAAGAAAAGCATTAATGTGATCTTGTTCTGAGATACTTTCTCCTACAAGTTACAACATGCAAATAGTAATTGATAGATTGAATTCACAGCAGATAGCGAGAAATGGCAATGTTGAAGTTGTGGGATTTTTGATAATAGGAGAGAAAATAATAAGAACTTTGAATGTTATTGATAAGAACTTGATAGTAGCTCGATACAAAAAGACTAAACACGATTCCTATTAGATAAGGAAATTACGACACTAATAATAATAATAATAATATGTAAGAGATATGGAATTAATCCTAGGTGACACTCTTAAGATATGCTAAGATTGAAAATTGATCCTAGAGAATAAACAACGATATTCTAGGATACTGTGATGATTTAATCAGATTTTAGTTTATTTTCTAACAGGTACAATCTGCCTTCATTTTTTGAAGTTTGGAACCTAACTGTGTAACCTTAGCACAAAAATGCGCGCAAATCTACAAGAATACTTGCAATTGATCACCTAAGAAGAATAAACCTTCCCCTCCCCTCCCCTCTCCAAAACCCTCGATCCAAACATACCCTTAGTATCGGTGTTGTATGTTTTATTGCAAGATGCCTCTATATGCATCTGGAGACATGTCTACTTGTTGTTTATGTTATTAATAAAATTGAAGCATCAAATGCATTATTTACTTATTCATGTGATTAATTCATATGTATGATTAATATTTCAAGTTCCACAGGTTTTGTGCTTTTGACCCCCCTCCGCCTCGTTTATTTGCTTTGAGGGTGCTTGAGTTGAAAGAGCAGGGCATTAGTGAGGAACAAGCAGTGGATGTAGCAGATGTATGTAACTTATATTGGTTCCTGAATATGTTCTCTCTGCAATTTGTTGCCCCCTTTTGTCCTCTTAGTCACTTGTTTTTTTTTTCCTAGATGGAATATGTGGCAGAGAAGAAGGCAAAAAAAAAGCATATGCCCGTCTTAAGCAAATTGCACGCCTTCAAGGAAAGAGACTTCCACCAAACCCATATCCTTGCTTGGCACTGGCAGAACAAGCAGAACATTCAAGACTAAGAGAACGAGCTGAAATGGAAAGGCTTTCCAAGCTAATTCTATTGAAGAACATACTTCTAGTGCATCCTCTACTCAATTTGTTACCATACAATAGCTTGACGATCGTCTAGAATCTTTTGGTCAATGAATTGAAGCTCATATCACATTTTCACATGCAAATATTCAAACAATTATGATGGAACTGTTACAGAACCTTAAGAAGCATTAGGACAATCTAGTTTTTGTTTACCTTACCTCTGTATAATTTTCTTTTGGCACAGTTTTCTTAAAGTTACTTTTACAAATGATATCTCAACCTTGAACCTATTTAGTATTTTATTTTGGAAATAAACTATTTTTCACGTTTTGAATCATGACAAAAGGAGGAGAAAAATAATTGATAAACAATTGTTTAGCCTATCAACTAATAATATCGAACTGATAGGACTCATGCATATATTAAAGTATCATAAACAAACTGCTGCCTCTGATATTAAATTTCAAAATGGGGCTATCTTTATTATGATTTGATACCTTGTGTCTTTTTTCGGACATAGATACAATGTGTTTATATATATATATGCTATGATACAGCACTTTTATTTTATTATAAAAATCTATGCTCTGAAAAATCCATGTTGCTGAGTTTAGCAAATTGGGAAAAAACTGTGTTGTATTGAATGGGTGAGTGACTATATAATGAGGTCAACTCACAAAGTTTGTTACGAAAGTCAACAACTGTTAACAGTATATTAACAGTATTTTAACAACTTGATTAACAAACTAATACTAGTATTGGTCAACCTAACAAGTTTGACCCTAAAATATTGAATTATCTCAACGTTCCCCCTCTTAAACTAGATTGTCTATCATATACAACCTAGTTTACATTTGGAACACTACACATTCCTAACATTTCTCTAAGTCTAAGGAAGTTGTCTTTGCTCAAGGGCTTGGTGAATATGTCTGCTATCTGATCTTTTGTACCACAGTGAATGAGTTTGATGCTTCCCCCCGTAACCAAATCTCTAAGGTAATGATACCTTACCTCAATATGCTTGCTCTTGCCATGGAGAATGGGATTTTGAGACAATCTAATTGCTGAACTGTTGTCACAATGGATCTCAGTACATTCTTCACTACTTAAGCCCAATTCTTTTATGATTTTCATCATCCAAATGGCCTGACATGCTGCTGCTCCAGCAGCCACAAACTCTGCTTCTGTTGTAGATAAAGTAACAATAGGTTGCTTCTTGGATGTCCATGCCACAACTCCATTGCTAACCAAGAACACATAACCTGAAGTGCTTTTCCTGTCTTCCATATCACCAGCATAATAACTATCTGTATAGCCAATTAGCTGTTGATCTCCACCTCTTTTATATAAGATGCCCAACTGCACAGTCCCCTGCAGGTACCTTAGGATACGCTTGGCTGCCAACAGATGTAAATGAGTGGGATTACTCATGTATCTACTTAACAGGCTTACACTATACATCAAGTCAGGTCTGGTTGCAGTGATGTATATGAGACTCCCAATTAACTGCTTGTACTGAGTTTCATCAACCTTTTCATCATCTCTGTCTCTGTCAATTTTTGCACCAGGCACAATAGGAACAATCACTGGATTACACTCTGACATATTGAATCTGGCCAGAACTTCAAGAGCATACTTTCTTTGGCACATGCAGATTCCCTCTATTCCTTGAACAATCTCAATACCCAGGAAATACTTCATTCTTCCTAGATCAGTCATAGAGAACTCCTTATTCATAGAGCTCTTGAACTCATTCATCGTTCCTAGTGTAGATTAAGTCATCTACATAAATGCTCACCATTAGAATGCCTCCCCTTCCATTTGTCTTGTAGAATAGAGTCTGTTCACTCCTACTAGAGGTGAAACCTTCTTGAGTTAAGTAACTTTCTATGCGACTGAACCAAGCTCTAGGAGCTTGTTTCAATCCATAAAGTGCTTTGTGGAGTTTGTAGACTTTGTTCTCACTTCCTTTCACAATGTATCCCTTTGGTTGCTCTACATACACCTCTTCATTCAACTTGCCGTATAAGAAAGCGGACTTAACATCCAATTTCTTTGAGCAGCAACAACAATAATCAGTCTAATGGTGTCAAGCCTGCTCACTGGGGCAAACACTTCTGTGTAGTCTACTCCATGTTTTTGAGAGTAACCTTTGGCAACTAATCTTGCCGTAAACTTGTTGATTTCTCCAAGTTCATTTAGCTTTGTCTTGTATATCCACTTGACCCCAATTTTCTCTGAGTTTGGAGGCAGCTCAGTTAATTCCCAGGTTTCATTTCTTTCAGTTGAAGCTATCTCTTCATCCATGGCTTGCTTCCATCTACTATCATTTGCTGCACTTTCATAGTCTTGAGGATCTGAGGGCTCAATTCCCACCATATTAACTTCTTCTCCTTCATCAGATAACCCTGCACCAGAATCATAGTCAGTTAACCAAAATGGAGGTCTTCTATTTCTCCCTCCTGCGACTTCTCTTAGATCATCAGATTCTGAATCCACTCGAGAGTTATGTTCTTCATTGTTGTCCTACAAGCTGCCATCAGCATCAGAGTTAGCAACCTGCTCATCAACATTATTATCAGCATGTTCATCAGCAATATTGTCTACATCAGAATCACTGGCCTCAGTTTCTTGTAATTCATATACAAGTGTTTCTATTTCACTCCAGTCCAAATCAATATTAATTTCAGCATCAAACTTTTCTTCCTAGTTCCATTTTTCACTTTCCTCAAACACAACATCTCTACTAACAACAATTCTCTCTCCAATTGGGTCATAGAGTCTATATCCTTTAGACTCATCACCTAGACCTAATAGGATACATTTGCAGCTCTTGTCATCTAGTTTGGTTCTTCTAACATCTGGAATGTGAACATGCCTGTTCCCAAAGACCTTGAAGTGAGACACATTTGGTTTGTGTCCACTCCAAGCTTCTTCAGGTGTTTTGCCTTTCACAGAGAGAGTAGGACATCTATTCAGGACATACACAGTCCATCTAACAGCTTCAGGCCAGAATCTTTTAGGCATGTTTTTGCAACTGAGTAGGGATCTAACCATGTTCATGATAGTCCTATTTTTTCTTTCTACCACCCCATTTTGTTGTGGAGTGTAAGGCATGGTCAGATTTCTTTTTATACCAACATTGTCACAGAACTGATTGAACTCAGAGGACACAAACTCTCCTCCTCTATCAGTTCTGAGACATTTAATCTGTAAACCAGTCTCCTTTTCAACCATATTTTTAAAGCATTTAAAATGGTGAAAAGACTCTGATTTTTCATGCATAAAATATGCCTTCCGAGAGTAGTCATCTGTGAAACATAGAATGTACCTCTTTCCACTGCTTGAGACTGGTGAGATTGGACCACATACATCTGCATGTATCAGTTCTAATTTGCTCCTTGCTCACCATTGACTTTTCTTAGGAATGGGGTCTCTATGTTGCTTTCCTTTCATACAGTCAGTGCATACTCTGCTCTCATCAGAAAGTTGCGGAAGGCCTCTCACCATATCCTTTTTCTGCAGCACATTGAGTCCTTTGTTGCTGAGGTGCCCGAATCTGCAGTGCCATAGGTGTGTCAGTTCTTCACTAGATGTATGGAAACATGATGCATCAGCTTGACATTTCTCCTGTTTGTTCCTGCCAATTACTTTGTACATCCTATTAGGAGCATCTTTTGATTCAAGAACTAAGCCCTTCACATCATGATATATCTTGCAGCTGCCTTCACCACCTTTAGACAACACTGTCAAGTCCTTCTCTTAGAGTTGCCCTATGCTCAAGAGATTACTCTTGAGATCAAGGATATAGTATACATCTGAGATTATGTGAACTATCCCATTTACCTTTACTTTTACACTGCCCTTTCCTGCAACATCAAGCTTTGTACCATTCCCTAACTTGACACTTCGTTTGAATTTCTCATCCAACTTGATAAATCTTTTCTTGTTTCCACTCATGTGGTTTGAGCACCTTGAATCCAGGAACCAAATCTCATCTCCATCTTCTTCTTTGCCATCATTCTTGACCATTAACAACATCAAGTCATCACTGTTTGCAAACCATATGTCCTCATCTTTATCTTTCTCATCAATTTCTTCAATCTTGGCCATTAACAACATGAGTTCCTCGTCAGTAGCCTCAGTATAGTTTGCACTAGTTTCTTTGTCCCACTCAGGACATTCATTCCTATAATGCCCCAATTTGCACGATCAATAGCTTGGAAAAGATAGTTTTTTGCTTTCATGTCTTTAAGCTTCATCTCTTCCAAACGCTTCTGTTGAGCCTCTGTCACCGCCGTTCCTGGTTCTGGTTCCACAAATCCTGTCTCGATCAACGCCCAATATTCCTTTGATCTCAGGAAATTCTCCATCAACATGCTCCAGTGATCAAGTGCCCATCGAATTTAGGAATCGATGATCTGTCGTTTTCGTTCCCATTTTCGTTTGCCATGGCTGAAAGTTGTGATTTCGCGGTGGTTTCTTGGCTCCGTTCAGGCCCCTACGGTGGAGCTCTGATGCCAATTGTTACTGGGTTTAGCAAATTGGGTAAAAACTGTGTTGTATTGAATGGGTGAGTGACTATATAATGAGGTCAACTCACAAAGTTTATTACAAGAGTCAACAACTGTTAACAGTATATTAACAGCATTTTAACAACATGATTAACAAACTAATACTAGTATTGGTCAACCTAACAAGTTTGACCCTAAAATATTGACTTATCTCAACAATCCAATATATCGTTTTGCTCTAATATCGCGTACCAATTGATATGATGGAGTCACTAAGAAAAGAATGAGCTGTTCTGATAATGCATTGCAGATATGCACTAATAATACATATCATGATAAACATATATGCTTGGTTACACTTCAATGGTATATTGTATGTCTGAATTCAAAAAATTCATCAATATATGCATTTGTCATCATCAAGTAAAATCAGGAAAAAAAAATACCCTTAATTATTTTAGAGATGAAAAATAGTACAAGAGAACAATTTTACTCTAATTCTCCCTATTTAAGTTGTAGCGATTGCTTATTTCATCTTTTAGACAGAACTAAAAGAATTTGATTGTAAAAGCAAATTGACCATTTGTGATGACATCATCATCTACTTTTAAGTGTGAAGAGAATCATGCATCTGGCCTTTCAACTGCATCTTGTGAAGACAACATTTGGTCAGCATAGATTCAGATTCCTTGATTGCATCTGGTCCAAATCACTGTCTGAGGAACAGTTCATCTGGTCCAAGTTTGCATTGTGGGATGTCTTTAATTCTTGGTATTAGTTAATGCTTATTGAAGACAAAAATTATGGTACGAGTAATTGAAAACATAAGTGCTCAATAACAACTCTGAAGTAAGCATGGTAGACAAACTCGCGATCCAACTCGTAGGATCAGACAACTTTAAGATCTTCCACAGCCTTTGTGTGTTGGAGCTTGGATGGAATCGGAGATTGCAGCTCGTTGGTGAGATCGCGTGGGATTAGCAGCAAACATGTGAAATCGCTTTGTTTCTGCGTTTTTCACGATTCAGCGCAGATAGGGTCGTGGGTTGGGCTTTTCTGATCCGTTTCAAAATACGCACATTTTTGAGTATTCAAGGTTAAGAAACCCTAATTTTACAGATCACTAAAGGGTGAGTTACAAGTCACTGACCTTTCAACGCACTTCTCTTCTCTTTCACCGCTCAAACACTCCGTTTATCTTGTATGATTTCCTCATGCTTAAACTATTGCTGATCATTTCGCTCTTGTTGAAACTTTAGAGCTCATTTGGAACCAAGGGAAGTTGTCTCTCCTCTGTTCTCGTAACTACCCGTTCAAAACTTCCACGAGCTTTTTACTGCTTCTAATTTGCTAAGGTAATTTTGATTGGCCTTTAGATTTCTGATATATCATTCTTAGGCATATCAGAAGTGGTTTTTTCTTTTTCATTGTTAGTTCTCTGGTTTTCAAACGCGTCTTGTTTTGTTGAATTCTTCAGCGGTCGACCTCAGGAGAGGGGGCAGCCAACAAGTTTTTTCCTGTCTCGTAATCACTTGTTTTGACCCCTATCTTGCAGGTTTCGAATGATGGCGAGGACGAAGGAGACAGGCCGAACGCATGGGTTGTATCAAGGTCCCATTCATACTATAGAGCAGGCTAGTTGGTGTATAGGGGAGGACTGTCTGTGGTACGTGATGATACTGTGCCTTTAGAGGAAGCGGGTGTGCCTGGCTTTATTGTGACCTCCTCTGATGATGATGAAGCTGAGCTCCGGTCTGAGTTCGAAGGAGAAGAGATTGATGGTGTTAACTATGATTGGGTTGCTCGTACTATTCGATCTACCAGGAGTTTCTATCTCTTGGGGAAAAATCCCCCCTCTATGTATAGGAGATGCTTGGAGATGATTGGCGGTTTGAGGAGGTCGATGCAGATGACAAAGTCTGTAGGATTCCCGACGGTCGAAAGTTCATGATGTTCCATAGTGTCACTCATAAAATGAGAATTTCTCCCTTCTTCACGTCATTTCAGCTGAGAGTTTTGAACCATCTTGAAATAGCTCTGTCTCAACTCCATCCAAATTGGTGGTGGTGCTTGAAGTGTAAGACCCAAGTAGTATAGTACCTTGTACCGATCATATTTTCGTCTTTTATAGGATAACTGAGTTTTGGTGTGTTTTGTTTAGGACCTTCTGGAGTTGAGTATGAGCTGAGTGTAGGACTACGACGAACATGACATGTAGATTGTTGGTAAGGGCACCTTCCTACTCTTTACAAGCATTTATATAATTGATTGTTAATATTGTGGAACTATGTGGTTGGTGTTGTGTACTCGATGTATATGTGATTTGGTGCAGTTGTCATGTTATGATTCCTTGGTGTTGTATACTTGATGTATATGTGAGTAGGTGTTGGTTTTAAAGTCATTATTCTTGATCCATGTGATGGTTGGTTGAATAATGTTTGGTGTTGTGAAATGATGCATGAGGTGTTGATGTATAATCATGCATACATAGGCGGTGTTGTTCTTTATTGGACCTCACAAATGGTGGTGTTGTTCTTCATTGGACCTCACAAACCCCTACGGGGGAGGTGATATTCCGGAATCATTTGCACTGGCATGTAGTCATTGCATTAGGGTGTATTGAGTTGTGTGGTGTATTGTGGTGTTGAGTTACTAAATGATTAATTGTGCTTTGTTTATGTATATGCATATGTGAACTTGTTTTGTACATTTGTTTGTCCCTTGCTATTGTTGTTTGGGCTGATCGCCACTATCAACCGATGAGGGATTTCTTGCTCCAAGGACCGTCGCTTCAAAGAAGACGACATTGGCTTTACTTGATATGGAGATTCTATTAATCAGGTGTGTAGACTAATCTGAGTTGGACGGTGTAGACATAGATGTGGATGGGCTCATGCTAGTGATGATGGCGTTCGGGCGACGAACGTTAATTGGTCATATCACACATGTGTTTTTAGTGTAGCGGGTTGTTGTTACAGTTGGTGGTAATTGTTGTGTGGTAGCATACTATAGTAGAATCTGTAGTAATTATGATCAGTTTTAGGTGTTCAATTGGTGTGCTTTAATCTTGTGTCTGTAAGTGCTGACAATCATAAAGGGGTTGTTGTGAAGTATATTTGGAGTATGTATATTTTGAAAACAACACATGAGAGGATCCTTGTCTAGGTAACTATCAAGAGTACCCCGGCGTTATGAGGATCTCAAATAAAGGTAGTCTATAGCTCTGGTGTATTCCTCATTTTCAGTTGTATTATCTTAAAATGGTTATGTGTATGCACATGGGGGCATGTGGTGGATGTCTTTCGTGTATGTCGTCTGTGAACTCTAGTTGTGCATCATGCTTCGAAAATGTTGCAATTACTCTGATTTGTCTTTTCCAAAGCGTTTTGAAAAAAAAACAAAAATCCAGGATTCTATGAAGCTGAAGGAGTAACTGTAATTCTTTTGTCTTTTAAGGAAACAAATTTTGGTTGCATTTAGATGTTAGAACTTCATGAGTGACCTCTGAATATCGGGGTGTTACATGTTTTAAGTTGGTGATGAAAGTCTTCAAAAGGAAGTTTAACTTGAGGGTCTTTGTTGCTCTTTTCGAGGTGCAACGTCAGAGAGAGCTTTCAGACGGCGACCCTCACTATGAGGTCGTATGCTTCAAGTGTCGGCCAGGTTACGCTTTCTTTCAAATACAATTGGAGAGTCAACATGATTGGAAGCTAAAGTGTTTTTATCTCGTCCTGTCGAGCCAGAGGGATTTGGACAACATGAGTCTCTTTGATGAGCAGGGGTCTTTGATTGGGGATAAGTTTCATCTTGGATGGTGTAATGTTTATGCCGATCGTCCTTCCCTGTCTTTTCGTGTCCTCACATCCGAATTATCAGGGGCCGAGTTGAGGACTCTAAATATGCTTGAGGGCATCGTCAGCCAGTTGTCTACTACGCCAAAAAAGATTTTATGTAGTGAGTTGTCTAAAATTTCAGATATTCATGAAGCTGTTGATTACTTAGGTTTCTTGTTAGATTTGGTGCACCTTTAATTTCTTTGTTATGTATTTCTCTTTTATGTCGCTGACTTGTTTTATTGTTGTCTTGCAAGACAAGATGGCTGCCTCATTTTCCTTTGATGACTTGGCTGCTTGGGCTGGGAGGAGGAAGCCTCTGGGTGCAGAGCTTAATGAGGGGAGTAGTCCTGCCTCCCGTCCCTCCAAGGGATCTCACCTTAGCTTGGGAGCACCTTATCGGGCCGGGAAGGATCTCTCCGGAGCCCCGAAGGTTCAAGTTGACGTTCGTGGCAAAGGAGTTTGTGATGGAGGGGTCGTTACTGCCTCGGGGACGCAAGGTAAATCCAAGCGTAAGAAAAGTTGTGGCAAGCGCCCTCCTCCTGTTGAGTGTCCTCCTCCTATTGAGCGCCCTCCTTCTGTTGAGCGCCCTTCTTCTGCTGAGCGCCCCTCTCCTGTTAGGTGTCCCTCCCCTGATGTGTGTGGGCTCGAGATCCGCTTCTCTGAGCGTGAGCATGAGCACTTCTGGGGTAATCCTTTCGATCTTACTATGTGCATGGTTAAGCTTGGATCATATTTGCATCCGAAGTGGGGAACTGAGAGGGGGCATAATCAGGTAGTCTTTCCCACTTTTTTTTTAGCCCCCTTTGACCTTGTTGTGATGTTTTTCATTTTTTTTCGCAGCGGGAAGCGAAGAGAGGGATCCACTCCTCTTGGAGATGAAGAGGCTTTAGATGTAGCTTCGTGAAGCCAACGAGTCTGCTCGTCGAGCCAATAAGTCTGCTACCGAGCCAACGAGTCAGCTCTCCATCACCCGAAAGACTCTAAGAGGGCCTTCGCTGAGAGGGACGGGTATGCGCAGAAAGTGGAGTATCTTCACATTCATCTTGAAGGTGTGCAGTCTGAGTTGGAGGGCATCAAGAAATTGAAAGACAAGGCTGAGGATAGAGTGAAGATGGTCGCCGGCAGGGCGGTGGATTTTTCCCATGACGCCTACAATAAGGCTTTGGATCATGTTCTACGCTTATCTCCGGAAGCTGTGTTGGAGCCGGAGGTCCTTCAGTTTGATCATGAGGTTCTTAACGGAAGGATTGTCAGATACTACTCCTACAAGATTGACTTCGATGTCATTGCCCCTTGATCACTTCTTTCTGATCACTTGCATTTGGCTATGTAGTTTATCTTTGACTTCTTGGATTTCTCTTTGTATTTTGTTTTAGGGGCCCGACCGTCTCAAAGATGACCATCTATGTTACATTTTGAATTGTCCGTGTTTGCTTTATACTTGGCTTTGTTAATATTCATGAACTCGCTTTCTATTTAGCTCGTTCCTTATCTTGTTTGTGCGAACAGAACATTGAGCTTGACTCTTGGATGGCATTTGGCATAAGTCGTGCCTCGCGCATCCGAGTATATAATACCACGTCACCTCGTGGTCATGTATACTCTGGGGACAGTTTATTAGAACTCGGTCTGATTCTAGCTCGCCCATCAGAGGTTGCAACACGTTTTAGGTGGCTTCGCGAAGCTAGTGGGTCGACTCACGCCTTGGTTTGTAGGGAAGCGCAAATGATCGAAGCGTCGATCTCATGCTGCCCCTTTTTACCGTCAGGCTTTTGCGTTAGTTTCTTAGTCCCCTGCCGTTGCTATCAGGACCTGGCTTACTATCCTGCAAGTAATGGTAAGTATTGCAAAACATTTCGAATCACAACGATAAAATTTAATTCATGCATATTAATGGTTCATGCTATTACATTGGTTTTTTTATCGTTCGTGTTTCATTCATACTACAAATTTTCTTAGCTTATCGGCGTTCCAAGTTCTAGGTATTGGTTCCTTGCTCAAAGTTTCCACTTTGAAAGCGCTGTTTTCGGTTCCTGCGACTATTCTGTATGGACCTTCCCAATTAGGGGCTATCTTCCCTTGGGATGCATTCTTCAAACTCACGTCTGCCCTTCGTAGGACTAGGTCGCCAACCTTGAAGGTTCCATGGACCACCTTGGCATTAAACCTAGTAGTCATCATTTGCTTGATCACCATGTCCTTTAAGGCTGCTTGGTTTCTAAATTCCTCTATGAGGTCTAACTCCTCTCAGAGTCTTTGCTCATTGGCTTCTAGAGGGTTCACTTGCTCGGTCCTCCAGCTTAGCTTTTCAATCTCGACGGGTATGACTGCTTCTGTTCCGTATGCTATCCGGAAAGGTGACTCTGCAGTTGATGAGTGTGGGGTGGTTCTGTAGGCCCACAGGACATAGGGTAGTTCCTTTGGCTAGCAGCCTTTTGCCTCATCAAGTCTCCTCCGTAATCCTCGCAAGATTTCTCTGTTAGCTGCCTCTACCTGTTTGTTGGTCTGGGGTGATCCACCGACGTGAAGCGGTGTTTCATGCCTAGGTTTACCATTAGCTGTCTAAATCCTTTGTAATCTGTGTGCCGTTTTCAGCGATGACTACCTCTGGTATGCCGAATTTGGCCATGATATTTTTCTTGAAAAACTTCATACACTTCTTTGTTGTGATGGTGGCCAAGGGCTTGACTTCGATCCACTTGGTGAAGTAGTCAACAACGACAATTAAGTACTTAACCTTCCCTGGGCCAGGAGGGAAGAGGCCTAAGAGGTCAATCCCCCACCAGGCAAAAGACCAAGGAGAGCTTACGTACGTCAGCTCAGATGAAGGAGCAATATGCACATCAGCGTACCTTTGGCACTTGTCACATTTCTTGACATAATTTTGTGAGTCTTCATTCATGGTGGGCCAGTAGTAACCTACCCTAAGTGCTTTTGCTGCTAGGGCTCTCCCGCCTAGGTGTTGCTTGCAGATTCCCTCGTAGATTTCTGCGAGAACGTAGTCCACTTCTGGTCCTTCTACACATTTTAACAGAGGCATAGAGAAGCCTCTACAAAAAAGTCTTCCTTTAATGATTAAGTATTGTTGCACCCCGAAAAATCCTTTGGAGGGATTTCTCTTCGCACAACATGAATTGGAGTCGCCACCAATATTTTTTTTAGAGGTAAAACATTGAAAAAAAACCTTTCTTGAAAGTCAATGGTCCTTGGAACCACGAGATTTGAGTTCGGGGGTCGGTTATACATGGGGAAGGTACGAGCACCCCACACATCCTTTCTACTGAAAGGGAACCTCGATTTGACGTGTGATTTAAAAGGTTGATTTAAGAAATGCTTTGTTTTTATCTCTCTTTATCTCTCCTTACTTTATGGAAAAACTTAAGGAAAATTTAATCTTTTGCGCTTGACGGGAGGGCACCGTTCCTACGTATCCTGGGGAGGGAATCAAAGCAACGTAGTTCTTGTTTTCGAAAATTGTTTCGTTTTTTTAGAAATTGCCTTGTTTTGGAAAAGGGTTTGTTTTTTTGAAAAGAAAATGGTTTTCCTTTGTCGTGCTTGACGGGAATGTGACCCGCTCCTACGTATCTCCCAGTGCGATGGAGAATTCAAAGCTTACGTAGTTCTCGGTTGTCGAGAAAAGGTTTTTATTTTTTTAGTTGTTTAATTGTGAAAATTGAATGTTCACAGTGATCAAACAACAAAGGTTTCGAGTGATCACCACTAGCATCCCATTATTGACGATCGTGCAAGCAAAGGCTTCGCATTATCCTCAACAAAGTTTTTAATTTGTGAAATGAGAGTTCTTTTGAAAAATGAGTGTTCATGATAATCAATTGAGCAAAGACTCCAAGTGATCACCACTAGCACCCCAATTTTGACAATCGTGCAAGCAAAGGCTTCGCATTATCCTCAACAAAGTTTTTAATTTGTGAAATGAGAGTTCTTTTGAAAAATGAGTGTTCATGATAATCAATTGAGCAAAGACTCCAAGTGATCACCACTAGCACCCCATTGTTGACAATCGTGCAAGCAAAGGCTTCGCATTATCCTCAACAAAGTTTTTAATTTGTGAAATGAGAGTTCTTTTGAAAAATGAGTGTTCATGATAATCAATTGAGCAAAGACTCCAAGTGATCACCACTAGCACCCCATTGTTGACAATCGTGCAAGAAAAGGCTTCGCATTATCCTCAACAAAGTTTGATTTGTGAAAAATAGTTTGGAATTCGTTTGAGAAGAAGTGAAGTTGTTTATCAATGATTATGTAAATGCAAAAAAATGTTTTGAAGTTGGAACGTTACTAACGAGTAACAAGTTGCTTTTTGTATGCAACATGGTTTTGAAGTTTTGGAGAGTTACTAACGAGTAACAATTGGTGGAAATCAAAACAAGCAAATTGTGAACACCAATTCAACATTTTAATGCACCACAAGCACATAAACAAGTATATCAAGCATGGAGTACCAAGCTTCAATTCAAGAATGCATGAGTAGGCAAGGATGCAAGAATAGGTAAGAATGCATGAATATGCAAAATGCATGTGCATCGAGGTTAAATGAACCTATCTTTTGCCGATTGAGAAATGGAAAGTGTATCAAGACTCCAAGCGGTCTATCCTTTGCAATTTATTAAGACAATGCAACGGTGCATCAAGGCTCTAAGTGGCCTATCCTTTGCCAAAACTTCACAAGCTTCAAACAACAATTTACAATAAACTCAAAGAGCAAAGAAAGCATGATTAAACTTGAGGATGCATCAAGGTCATTGGAGACCGATCATGTGCGCAAATTCAATTGTTTATAGACCCCTTTTTGCTCACATTTCACAAGCACATCAAATGGGAATTGAATTTTTAAATGCTTACAAGCATAGGCATCAAGGTTGAAGTAACCTATCTCTTGCCAACTTAGCATAACCCAAGATCATTTGTGGACCATAAATGAACCAAAACCCAAATTCATTTTTCTCAAATCACAAATTTCACAATTAACAACATAGGTTTGAATATTTACAAGTTTAATGGCCAATCATCAATTTATTTCAACAAGTCAACCAAATCAAGCAAGCGAGTGACATAACCAAACATAGCTGCATTTATTCACAAGATTCAACCATGAGAACCAACAAAAATCATAAAACACATATTTATTTGAAGCATGCGAAATTATCATCAAAGCAAATAACATTTTATTTCAATTAAAACAACAAAATCATGCATATAACCCCAAAATCAAAGCATCAAAACAAAGATTCATGAGATTAACATATGTACAAGCATAAAAATGAAGTTAAAAGAGAGGGTCTACATTTTTGGAAGTGGAAATCTCACAAATATGCAAGAAATGATGACTTTATGCAAGGATTTACAAGAGAAGGGGTCTAGGAATCACATACCTTAAGATGAGCTCCAAATAAACACAATAGATGAAGAAACAATCAACCAAATCAACTTATCTTCAAGCTTGGTCTTCAATCTCCAAAAAATGACCCTTGATCTTGAACTTTTGTGTGACTTTATGAAGGATTGATGGTTGAAAATTAGTGTTTAGGCTTGGGAGATGGATTGAATGTGTGTGGGTAGATGAGAAATGAAGAAGTGAGTTAGAGAGAAGGGAGAGGGGGTGGCGCATAAATGGAGAGAAGGTGAGGAGGGAGTTGTGTGCTAGGGTTTATGAGTGAATGGTGTGGCCAAAAGCTTTCTTCCTTTGTGAGGTGAGGTTAATAGGGTATATATAGAAAGCAATTAGGTTTAAGGGTAGTTAGGTCATTGTGCATCTCATCTCACCCTAGGATTGCATCTAAAATTTGAATGGAGGGTGAGGATTGAATCACACATGGATTGAGGTCAAAAAATGAAAATATGAGAGGGAATGAGAGGGATAGGCGACACAACATTGGGAGGGGTCCTTGGTGACCAAGTTTTGCTAGTTGTCATCTTGTACTATTGTACTATTATATGACCATTCCATTATCCCTTCATTTTTGATTATTCTTTTCAAGATAATTGTACAAAAATACACCAATTTGAGTCACATACAAGGTATCTTGAGGAATATGCCATTTTATGTGATCACCATGACCAAAAATGTCATAAAAATCACATCTTGGAACTTTTTGTAGAATATTCCCTTTTGATCCTTTTTGAAATTTTGTGCACAATGTATGCATGCATGCGCATACATACATACATGACCAAAAATGTTTTGCCTCAAATAAATTTCTCTAAAATTGCACAATGATTCTTGATGAGAAATTATCTTATTTTTGACAATGACCAAAATACCCTTTTGCCCTAAAAACCTTGTTTTTTAACAACAAATGCATTTCCACTCTAACAATGAATTTAAAAGCCCTAGAATGACTTTTAAAACCCAAAAATGCATGCACAATGCTCTTCACTCTTCAAAATAAAACCACACTTCTCAATTTATTTATTTTTGCGGAAAATTAGGGTTTTAAACCTAGGCGGACAAAATTAGGGTATGACAGCTGCCCCTCTTTATTTGGATTTTACCAAGGAATATGAATTGGCCGAAACATATTCCGAGGCAAAATAGAAATAAAGAATTCAGAGATAATACTAATTTTGTCTACTTAGAGAAACCCGAATTTTCCTTTTCTTTTTTTTTGATCTCTCTTCTTTTGAGAGAGAGAGAGTCAACACTTGTCGCGTCGACGAGAAAGCAGTAAATTGCGTAAAGCAGTAAATGAAAGCAGTAAATGGGAAGTGCCGTAAATTGGGGAATTCGGAGGTTGCCTAAAACCTTTTAACGGACTCTCGTCGAGTCCGAGCTCTGGGGGTGGCCTTTTCGATTGACCGATCAATATCAGGTCAGGAACTGATATGATCAATGGATCTACGCTATGCCTTAGGTTGACACAATTAATCCGATGGACTTAACGAAGTCTGTAGGATCTGCCGCGCGCTCGTACGCGACGTTGTGATCTGTGGAAGGAGTTCACTAACTCTGTGGGAGTTTACTAACTCTGTGCTGATGGAGTTCACTAACTCGGTGTCATGATGATTTTCTGAAAATGAGATTTCGGGGACCCATTGGTCCAAAGTAATTGACTTTTTTGAAAATTTTGGGGACTAACGAGTCCAAAGCATATGAGTTTCTTTTTGAAAATTGGGAAGCTTTGAATGATGCATGGAATGCAGGCTTTTGATGCTGGGATGCACATGGATGCAATGATATGTTTTTAATTTTCTTTTAGCATAGGGACTTTAGGATTCTTGAGTGATCAATTCAAGCGTCCTATCGTGACGACTATGACTATTTATTAAGAATGCCTCTTTTTGTTTTGAAAACTGATTTGATGTTTGATGTGATGATGATAAATGCTATGGAATGTCTGTGTTCTTTTGCTTTTATTGTGATGAATGTGGATGATGCGAATGTAATGCTTTGAATAACATGAAATGCCTACATGCATGAGGAGGATGAATGATTGGAGTATTTAAACATTTTTGTAAACATTTTGATGATGATGAGACGCGAGACTTTGAATGCAAGGAATTGAGATGGCTATGGACCATTCTTTGGAAAAACTAGATTTGATTCAAACTCTGGTGTTCTCAAGGTTTTTATTAACAAGCTCACTTATTTTCCTTTCCATTTCCATGATGACTGAACTTTAAACACCACATGATCAATTTGTATTCTCTCTCTCTGAAGCATTGACTAGTAAGTATGCATAAGAGTGCAGATGTGGACGAGTGAGTCAGTTAACTTGGGATTGGTTTAGGACAGTGAGTTGAGAGACTGCCCCGACAGGAATTTATGGATGTGAATGACTTTAGGGAGAACTCTGCTCATTTGAGCGGGAGTGAACAGTTATGGAAATGCCCCACTTTAGAATGACAATTTCAAATGGGTTCTTTGAGTGGGTTTGTGAAAGGGGATGAAGTTATGGTACTGGTTATGAACTGAGGGTGGTATATGAATGGGATGGACAATGAACAAACTTTCCCAAGACCGGGGTGGGTGGGTGGTGAAGAGAATGCCCCAACTTTTGGATCTGAGTGGTGTTCTCAGTGCAAATCTTTGGTTCTCTATGAATGTCTTGACTTTTGGCATGAAAGAAGCCTCACTTGGTGATCACTAAACCTTGTTTTAATCTTTGGTGCAAATCTTTTCCTTTGGGCCTGAGACATGAGGACGATCTAGGGTAATAGCAATGCCAGAGCCGCGCATAAGTTTGCATACCATTTGAAGTGATTGTGCCCGCGTTTGTTTTTTGCCAATTCATTTATTTGAGGGATCCCCTCTTTTCTGTGATTTTCAGAAATTTCGCAATAATTGTAATGCTTTTTGACTCATGCACAGGTTTCACAATTCAGTATCATCAATCATAAAAACATTTATTTTAAAACAAAGAGACAGAATAGGTGAAGATAAAAGACACGAAAAGCAAACACATGGAAGAAAAAGTTGAATTCTTATTGTTATGGAAACTGGACGTGCAGAAGGTCACGCCAATTGAAAGTACATTGAAAAATTTTTAAACTGGAAAAATACAAGAAAAAGGGGAAGCAGATGTTGTGTTTTTTCTTTTGAAGTAACGATGCCAATCGTCCATACTCATGACCTTGATAACCCCTTTATCCAAACTTTTGGGAGTGCTGATTGCCTTTTTCATTTCAAGTCCAAGTTTTCTGACCCTAATTTTTGCCTGGATCGCCCTTTGCGGGTTTTCAATCCACCGGGTCGCTCTGGTTTTGCCTAGGCCGCCCTTTGCGGGTTTTCAACCTAGCGAGCTGATTCTTACTTGGCTCATCTTTCTCTTTTTTCATTTATTTCTTTAGGCATACTCCTTTCTGACTGCATCTGAATTTACTGGAAACTGGGGTTTTCTTTTCTTGCATCCCATTTTACGAGAATTAAAGGCCCCTCCGGAGAATAAGTTCTTCGTCTTCATGATACTGGGTTCATCTCCATGGGAATCCCTTTGGAGGTTCATGATCTTTTTGAGCATTGAGTCTTCTTTGAAATTGTTGAAGATGAACTTTCTTCGGTTTGAGCTTTCTCTTATTCTTCTTCTGACATAAGACAAATGTACTTTGGTTTGATAAGGCTCAATGAAAGTATTACTTCCATCATATGGGGTTTGCCCCTGTTAGAGTGTAAAACGAAGCCTGATTTCCATGAAGGTCATCATCGTCCTTGATATCCTTTGTTGATTGTCTCTAACTGCCCCATTTTTAGGGTGGCGTAGGGAGGGATCATGATGCTTGACCTGGAGTCTTCATACTGTCATTTGTGACTACCTTAGCTTGGAAAGCTGCGCAACAGACCGAACTTTGGTAATTACAGACTTTGTTATAATGGCAAGTGTCTTATGTCAGAAGGGTGATTTACACAAACTTGTTGATTCATTGCTCTTTATCATGGCGTCAATCCTCTCCTTTGCTCAAATTGATCATGTCACTTGATTCCTCATGAGGACGGACCACTTTGTTCTCTTATTCTTGCACAACAGCTTGATTGCAAATCTGATGGTGGAGTCTGAGGAATGACTGAGGGTTTGTGGAGGGCGGGATGACGAGGTCGAGGTAGTGTTTGCGGTTTTATGAAAGGAGAGATGTATAGGAATGATGAAGTGTTTGAAGGTTTATGGAAGAAAGGGTGGTCATACACAACAAGGTGTAGGAAGGTTCATTGAGACAAGGATCTCTTACGCTTTATGGCCAAATGTATCAGCTCACAACTTATATTTCTTTCGTCTCTTTTTCCCTTGTTTTTTCATTTTTGGGATTTTCATTTTTTGAATCTGTTCTTTTTTGTTTCATTTTTTCTGATTTTTTCCTCTTTTGCTTTTGAGTTGAGTGAGCTGATAAAAGTGATACACTATTTTTGGATATTTGAAGTGATCCTTGTCTGGGGTGATTGGAGAGATAATGGCAATGAAACCCCTGCAGCGGTTGGAGGATGCTTGATTGGGTTCTGGTATTAACTGGGGTGACAGGAGGTTCAGAGGGAGGAGCAAATGAGATGGGTTGATTTTGTAGAAGGGCCACTGGTAGTGAGGAAGGTGGCGATGGCAGGCATTTGGTTATGAAATTTTTTTGTGATGGGGTACTTGTAATGGGAAATGGGAAAGTTGGTTGATCTGAGGAAGGGAAAGGGTTTGGTCGCGAAAGAGGTTCGCTTGTAACATTTGTTTGGTTTCCTCAGCATTGCTCAACTTTGCTTGAACTTGTGCTTTGACTTCATTGCCCAACCTAGTTGTGGCATCATGAATTTCTACAGCCTTAGCCAATTCTTCACTTATTAACTCCGAAGAAACATCCCAGTTGTCTTCAGCCTCTCTCTCAGTTTGGTTAATCGGGTAATCAGAGTCACAATATGAACCATTGGCGTCGTTGTTTTCAAAGATTATTTTCATTTATTATTATTTTTGATCCGCGTTGGGAGGAATTGAAAAGCAAATAACAGACACATGACAAAATGAAAGAAAGAAATTTTATTGAGGAATTCAAAATAACATTTTATTGATGATGATACTAAAAGGAAACATGTGTGCCCTTATTGAAATATCCTAAGGCCTTGGGCAGAGCCAAAGGATTGCATTACAGAAAATTGTTTTGAACTGAAAAACTACATGAAAATCAACAATCACTCATAAATGCTATGAAATGCATGACAAAGACACAAATGTTCTGATGATGCCGCTTTCACCACTTCAACCCTCTTCAACAACTGCTATCCTTGCTTAATAGTCCACAGACCCTGAGAACTTGATCCTTCCCCCCTTCTCAAAAGTTAACTGCTTGGAATCAATGAAGCCCTGAACCAAACTTTTCAAAAGATAGCAATTTTCAGCAGAATGCCCAATTGCCCCAGCATGGAGCTCGCAAGTGGCTTCTGGATTGTACCCGCTTGGGAATGGAGGTTGAACTGATCTCATCTTGCGAGGAGTGATCCATCCATGACTGATTAGATAGCTGCATAGGTCGGCGTATGACACGGGGATGGGGTTGTATTGTGGTGACCTTCTTTTGCCCGCCACAGCACTGGTTTCTCTACTCTCCTTCACAATCAAGCCATTAACATTGCTGTCATTGAAATTCAAATGTTTGGAGTCGATTAGATCCTGGACCGCATGTTTCAATGCTTTACAATCTTCCACAGAATGTTCCACTCCCCCTGCATGAAATTTGCACGTAGCTTCTGGGTCATAGCTCCTCGGGAAAGGAGGCTGAACGGGTTTCATGGAGCGGATGGAAATTAGGTCATGACTGACAAGATGGTCAAACAGGTCTGAGTAGAACATTGGAATTGGATCGAAATCCTCAGGCTTCCTTCTCACATAATTTTGTGTTTTCTGGCTTTTTCTGATTTGGGTGGAGGAGTGCAGGACTTGAGGGAGGATTTCGGGACTATAGGAGACATCCCCGGATCCTGCTATGGGAGTAGCTTCGGCTAAACTGTAGGGAGTTTTTCCTTTCTTTGCTCCATTCTCCAAACTTGCCCCAGCAAGGACCAAGTCTTTGAAGTTTGAAGAGGCACTCTCAACTAACTTGTCATAATACAGTGGCGGTGGAGTGTTCATGAATATGCCGACCATCTCCTTCTCAAGAAGAGACGGTTTCGCCTGTGCTGCCAAATGTCTCCACCGCAGGGCGTACTCTCTGAATGTTTCTTTGTTTCTTTGTGCCATATTTTGCAAATGTGCCTTGTTGGGAGCTTTGCCAATATTGTAGTTGAACCGCTCCAGGAAAGCATTAGCTAACTCTCTCCAACACCTAGTGTGAGTATGTTCTTGCATGTACCAGCTTAAAGCTTCCCCAGCCAAACTTTCTCGGAAGTAGTAGGTCAACAACTTGTCATCTTTTGTGAGTGGGAACATTCCTGTACAGTATGCGGCCGCGTGATTAACAGGACAAGTCATTCCTTCGAACTTACCAATGTTAGGCACCTTGAATATGGGAGAGGGAATCATATTAAGGGCTAGACCTGGATCGTGTACCTCCATGGCTTCTTCAATTGCTTTCGGCCGTTCTTCTGACCCTTGGTACTTGTCTCTTGCTTGAGGAGCTGCAGCCGGGTGACCCTGAGGACTACTACCCGCATTGAGATGATAACCCTCGTATTGAGCGGCATGAGCAGGATGATTGACCCCGGATCCCGGAGGAGGAATACCAGTCACAGTTTCAGCGAGTCCCGAAGTAGGAAGGATGGTTGCAGTCCCACCAGGGTTTACAACAGCAGCAGCTTCAGTAGTGATCACGTTTTTCAAAGCTTGCAGGATATCCATCATTTCAGTCATTTGCATTCCCATCGCCTCGACTTGAGCATTTAATGCCCGATTCTCTTGGGCTAATACCTGATTCTCTTGGACTAGCTGTTTGAGAACTTCCATAACAAGATCATCTGGGCCCGAATTGCCAGAATTCTCAATCTCTGGGTTTCCTTGATTGCGTTGACCCTGATTACCCTGACTTGATTTGCCTTGATTTGTTGCCATGTTTCTTGCTAGAGAATAAATCCAACTTGCCATTCCTTCTGTTTAGCAGAGCACACGACATAAGCACAAGAACGAATGACTGAACAAATGCATGCACATTTTTAGACTTGCACCAAAGAAAAGCAATCTTAACAAGGTAATTAAGTGATTACAAAATTGCCCTCTTGTATGGAGGATTTAAACCAAAAGTCAAGTGTGTACTAATGCGGGGAGAGTATGTACTTTATGGGTGGATGGGGCGGGATCAAACTTGGATGGAGAATGATGATAAGGGAAGGAAACTGACAGACTCAAACAAGAGAAAATGCACATGGCATGCACGCCCACTAGAAGAATGCTTCGTAGAGAGTTAACATTGGTTAAAACATGATGGAAAGTTTTTTTGATGAACTGTTTCAGTCTTTTATCATGGAATGGATGAGATGCAATGCCTTTTTTGAAGAAAATGCAAATGAACTGTTGATTTGAAAAACTGAGTGCCTTGGAACATCTTGAGTTTGCAAATAAGTAAGGGTAAGCTTTTTCAACAGATTATTTTGCAAAAGCGTCTCGTCTCTCATCACAACTTTTTTATTTGGTGTATGAATGAACAAATCATGATAAGCAAATGCATGAAAAATGACCACTTGAAAAGTGTAATTATTCTAAAGGAGATTTTTTTGTTTGTTTTTGATGCAAGATGAAATACGAAACTCCAATGCATTTTTGGATGATGCAAGATGCAAGAATGATATCTTTTCAAAATGATTTTTATTCTTTAGAGGCACGGCAAGATCTGAAATACCAATGCCCCTTTTTGCGAAAATGATGACGTGAGGCAACCAATTGTCGTTACTCTGAGTAACTTGCATGAAACATTGAGTGGATCCTGACTCAATACTTCACGTAATATACTGAAATGCTTCGACATTTGGTTGACTCCACTTATTCACTTTATTTGAAAACAAACTGCGCCTGATTGGGTCAAAGTGCCCCGATATCGTAGAGTATCATCTCAAATTTGTAGTACACAAATAAATTTGAGATATTACCCTTCATCATTCAAAGATGCACTTCTACCCATGGAACGATTGCATAAGGAGTTTCTCTTATTTCATTTCATTTTTTTTGGAAAATGATTTAGAAAATGATTTTAAAAATGATTTGAAGATGTAAGTGATTTATTGAAAGAAAAAAAACTTTTAGAAAAAGGTGCTCTATTTGGGGAAAAGGTTTTTAGAAAAAGGTGCTTTTTGAATTGAAAACGGTTTTGCCTTTTGATTCCATTCCGTTTCTTACACACCTATGACAAGACTTTGTGTTACGTTGCGATCTCCGGCAAACAACTTTAATGCATGGAGGATGCAAAGAATGGAGGTTTTTTTTCAAAATTTTTGTTAGATGCGAATGCAATGATGATGATGCAAAATGACGCAGAGGTGATGATTATGACCTTTTATTTACATAGAAAAGAGAGAAGAAAATGATGTTTATTGGTGGCGGTTCAAAACATTTTTGAAAATACCCGCTATATGCCACCTCATATAGGTGTTTATGAGGGAAAAAGGAAATTACTTTCTACATTTTTGGTAAAAGAGTTTCGAAAGAGGATGCCTAAGCTAATGCAACACACAATTTGCGTGCCCCCGTGTCCTACAAATGGGTAAGGATCGTAGGCTCTAAAGTCAACGACAAGGGTAATCCTCCCATGTGGGTTCTGGTCACTGCCTCACAATGGCAACCAAGAGCTAAAGTCTCTCTCATGAATACACCCACAATCGTAGAGAGCTACCGATTGTGAGGTATCATGAAGAAAGCGCACTCTTGGGCGAAACTTTCATGAGAGCCAGACAGACAACGGTCTACGAATGGCAGTCACTACTCATTTCCACTCTCCTAGGGTTCTTTGCAGACCTTGGGTTTTAGGCCCCACTCAATGCTCACAAATATAAGGTGTGCAGTGTGTGATGAGGGCACAACACCTAAAAATCTACCCAAACCCCACCTGCAAAGGGAAACCAAAATAGTCCAGACAATATCATGCAACAACATGTCGTCTACCCTAGGGTTCAATATCATTTCAACATAAGTATACTAACCTAGGGTTCCAACAACAATCGCAAGCATTGCTTACCTTAAGAAAGGGAGCCTAGAGGAGGGGACATAATAGGATTAGGGGAAATGCATGAGCTTACCTCAAGAAAGGGAGCAAAGAAGAGGGGAACATGCTAGGATTGGGGAAATGTATGAGAAAAGCATATAAACGACGAAAGTAAGAGGAGAAGAAGAAGAAACTACTCTTATTTTACTCAAGAAGCAAATATAGAAGAGGAAGAAGGCTAACACACAATGCACGCAAGCACAACATCACAAGAATGCACACGACAATTCTAAGAATAATGCAAGCATGTTTTTAAAGGCAAAGGAAAGAAAGAAGAAAGGGAAAGGAGGAGAGATATAACAAAGCATTCAAATAAACGAAATAAATCACATGTCGAATCGATTGGCTCGACCCACTAAAGAAAGGTCCCCAGCGGAGTCGCCAGCTGTTGCACCCCGAAAAATCCTTTGGAGGGATTTCTCTTTGCACAACATGAATTGGAGTCGCCACCAATATTTTTTTTAGAGGTAAAACATTGAAAAAAATCTTTCTTGAAAGACAATGGTCCTTGGAACCACGAGATTTGAGTTCGGGGGTCGGTTATGCATGGGGAAGGTACGAGCACCCCACACATCCTTTCTACTGAAAGGGAACCTCGATTTGACGTGTGATTTAAAAGGTTGATTTAAGAAATGCTTTGTTTTTATCTCTCTTTATCTCTCCTTACTTTATGGAAAAACTTAAGGAAAATTTAATCTTTTGCGCTTGACGGGAGGGCACCGTGCCTACGTATCCTGGGGAGGGAATCAAAGCAACGTAGTTCTTGTTTTCGAAAATTGTTTCGTTTTTTTAGAAATTTCCTTGTTTTGGAAAAGGGTTTGTTTTTTTGAAAAGAAAATGGTTTTCCTTTGTCGTGCTTGACGGGAATGTGACCCGCTCCTACGTATCTCCCAGTGCGATGGAGAATTCAAAGCTTACGTAGTTCTCGGTTGTCGAGAAAAGGTTTTTATTTTTTTAGTTGTTTAATTGTGAAAATTGAATGTTTACAGTGATCAAACAACAAAGGTTTCGAGTGATCACCACTAGCATCCCATTATTGACGATCGTGCAAGCAAAGGCTTCGCATTATCCTCAACAAAGTTTTTAATTTGTGAAATGAGAGTTCTTTTGAAAAATGAGTGTTCATGATAATCAATTGAGCAAAGACTCCAAGTGATCACCACTAGCACCCCAATTTTGACAATCGTGCAAGCAAAGGCTTCGCATTATCCTCAACAAAGTTTTTAATTTGTGAAATGAGAGTTCTTTTGAAAAATGAGTGTTCATGATAATCAATTGAGCAAAGACTCCAAGTGATCACCACTAGCACCCCATTGTTGACAATCGTGCAAGCAAAGGCTTCGCATTATCCTCAACAAAGTTTTTAATTTGTGAAATGAGAGTTCTTTTGAAAAATGAGTGTTCATGATAATCAATTGAGCAAAGACTCCAAGTGATCACCACTAGCACCCCATTGTTGACAATCGTGCAAGAAAAGGCTTCGCATTATCCTCAACAAAGTTTGATTTGTGAAAAATAGTTTGGAATTGTTTTGAGAAGAAGTGAAGTTGTTTATCAATGATTATGTAAATGCAAAAAAATGTTTTGAAGTTGGAACGTTACTAACGAGTAACAAGTTGCTTTTTGTATGCAACATGGTTTTGAAGTTTTGGAGAGTTACTAACGAGTAACAATTGGTGGAAATCAAAACAAGCAAATTGTGAACACCAATTCAACATTTTAATGCACCACAAGCACATAAACAAGTATATCAAGCATGGAGTACCAAGCTTCAATTCAAGAATGCATGAGTAGGCAAGGATGCAAGAATAGGTAAGAATGCATGAATATGCAAAATGCATGTGCATCGAGGTTAAATGAACCTATCTTTTGCCGATTGAGAAATGGAAAGTGTATCAAGACTCCAAGCGGTCTATCCTTTGCAATTTATTAAGACAATGCAACGGTGCATCAAGGCTCTAAGTGGCCTATCCTTTGCCAAAACTTCACAAGCTTCAAACAACAATTTACAATAAACTCAAAGAGCAAAGAAAGCATGATTAAACTTGAGGATGCATCAAGGTCATTGGAGACCGATCATGTGCGCAAATTCAATTGTTTATAGACCCCTTTTTGCTCACATTTCACAAGCACATCAAATGGGAATTGAATTTTTAAATGCTTACAAGCATAGGCATCAAGGTTGAAGTAACCTATCTCTTGCCAACTTAGCATAACCCAAGATCATTTGTGGACCATAAATGAACCAAAACCCAAATTCATTTTTCTCAAATCACAAATTTCACAATTAACAACATAGGTTTGAATATTTACAAGTTTAATGGCCAATCATCAATTTATTTCAACAAGTCAACCAAATCAAGCAAGCGAGTGACATAACCAAACATAGCTGCATTTATTCACAAGATTCAACCATGAGAACCAACAAAAATCATAAAACACATATTTATTTGAAGCATGCGAAATTATCATCAAAGCAAATAACATTTTATTTCAATTAAAACAACAAAATCATGCATATAACCCCAAAATCAAAGCATCAAAACAAAGATTCATGAGATTAACATATGTACAAGCATAAAAATGAAGTTAAAAGAGAGGGTCTACATTTTTGGAAGTGGAAATCTCACAAATATGCAAGAAATGATGACTTTATGCAAGGATTTACAAGAGAAGGGGTCTAGGAATCACATACCTTAAGATGAGCTCCAAATAAACACAATAGATGAAGAAACAATCAACCAAATCAACTTATCTTCAAGCTTGGTCTTCAATCTCCAAAAAATGACCCTTGATCTTGAACTTTTGTGTGACTTTATGAAGGATTGATGGTTGAAAATTAGTGTTTAGGCTTGGGAGATGGATTGAATGTGTGTGGGTAGATGAGAAATGAAGAAGTGAGTTAGAGAGAAGGGAGAGGGGGTGGCGCATAAATGGAGAGAAGGTGAGGAGGGAGTTGTGTGCTAGGGTTTATGAGTGAATGGTGTGGCCAAAAGCTTTCTTCCTTTGTGAGGTGAGGTTAATAGGGTATATATAGAAAGCAATTAGGTTTAAGGGTAGTTAGGTCATTGTGCATCTCATCTCACCCTAGGATTGCATCTAAAATTTGAATGGAGGGTGAGGATTGAATCACACATGGATTGAGGTCAAAAAATGAAAATATGAGAGGGAATGAGAGGGATAGGCGACACAACATTGGGAGGGGTCCTTGGTGACCAAGTTTTGCTAGTTGTCATCTTGTACTATTGTACTATTATATGACCATTCCATTATCCCTTCATTTTTGATTATTCTTTTCAAGATAATTGTACAAAAATACACCAATTTGAGTCACATACAAGGTATCTTGAGGAATATGCCATTTTATGTGATCACCATGACCAAAAATGTCATAAAAATCACATCTTGGAACTTTTTGTAGAATATTCCCTTTTGATCCTTTTTGAAATTTTGTGCACAATGTATGCATGCATGCGCATACATACATACATGACCAAAAATGTTTTGCCTCAAATAAATTTCTCTAAAATTGCACAATGATTCTTGATGAGAAATTATCTTATTTTTGACAATGACCAAAATACCCTTTTGCCCTAAAAACCTTGTTTTTTAACAACAAATGCATTTCCACTCTAACAATGAATTTAAAAGCCCTAGAATGACTTTTAAAACCCAAAAATGCATGCACAATGCTCTTCACTCTTCAAAATAAAACCACACTTCTCAATTTATTTATTTTTGCGGAAAATTAGGGTTTTAAACCTAGGCGGACAAAATTAGGGTATGACAAGTATGACGCTGCCCGCCTTCTTACAGAAGCTACTTCCTTTGCGTCAGTGGGCTCGTCCTTCGAGGATATACCGAAGGATTGGGGTTATCCAATTTAGACTTGCTTCAACGGTGACGATAGAAGTGGGCGATTGGTGTGTGAAAAACGTGTGCAAGTATACACCGTCACAAACAAGTAGTATAAAAAGATCGTACCCACAGGGATTGGATTAACTCTTATATGCTTAAGAAGATATAAATTAGTGCAGCTACACTACTCACAGTTTTGGATGGAGTTGAAAAGAAAACAGAATGTAAATATGCAATAAAATGTAGAGGAAATCAGTTGAGAATGATAATCGAGATGTCTTCACCAAATAAGTCACTTTCAAGAGTTATGTGCTTTTATGTGGTGCAGATGCACTTAGTGCAGCTGCATCAGTATGTGCCTTTCAGCTACTTTCTTGAGAGTTTCGTTATAAGCTCTATATGATCCTGTTTTTTTGCGGTAAAGAGTAGGGTTGTCAGTGCCTCTCTCGCCCCCTTACAGATGATCCAAGTTGCTTAAATAAGTACACTCTTGTATCTTAAGTTCTCTACACTTTGATGTAAGGACTATGTTAACCTTAAGCTAAGAATTAACAAGGAATTACCAAGCTAACTTCATTAAAACAAGTTTAACAAAAAGCTTCATTAAACACTTATCCTTACTTAGTTCTTGATTTCTAGTTATAAACCATGTCTGTGAATATAACTCTACTTATTCTAAGCGATCAACCTTAAAATAAGATGGATGTAGTATAACACAAGAACCAAAATGCATACACCATATAAAAACACAATAACTTTCTCAACAGATCATTATAAGGTCAGAACATCTCAACTAAAGAGATTTAGCTCATCATAGGCATTGCAAGGCAAATAAAGATGAAATAAAACATGTTGAAGTAAAGGAAATTATAAGAGAAAACAATAGGGTAGAGATTACACAAATTGAAGAACTCTTGCATAAGTTTGCCAAGCAGTGCAGATGCATTGATTCCTTGCATTAGCTAACTCTATGAAGAAGTGAAGGGAGAAGTCGTCAATTCCTTCCTCACCTTCTTACAAACTAACAACTAATTTAAACTATAAAGAAAATAAAACTTTGAAACTAAGAAAAACTAAACTAAAAAGAACATAAAAAGGATTATATGATATATGATATATGAGATTTTGAGATTGTTTTCCAAGTGAAGAATGAAGGTCTTTATATAGGCTTTGAGCTTTCCTTCAAGTGAGGGTTTGCTTGCTGATTTGAGTTAACCAAACCATGGTTACTTTTCAGCCTTTGAAAAAGCAATTTGAGTTTCATACTCAAATATCAAGAGTGGTCCAATTAGAGCTTGCCATATGGTTCATGAAATGATTTCTTCAAGTGGTCATCCATTGTGGGCGCCTCCTTTATAAAGTTTCCATGTGCCCCATGTGATTGTGGATCAGCTATAATGTCAATTGGATGTGCCTTTGTCTTCTTTTGGTTTGAGGTGCTTCCAATGTGGGGTTGTGAGCTGCTTCGTTGCAGAGTGGTGCAGTTGCACGCAGTGCAGCTGCATTAAGTGCAGGTGCATGCAGTGCAGGTGCACTGGCTGATTTAGATGAAATCTTTTACTTTGTGTATTGTGTTCTTCCAATGTAGATGTCTTATCTGAAAACACTCACAAACATATCAAACATACCAATATCTAGACATCATGCTTAATATTGTGAATGACCACTTGCTTTATCCTCTAATGTTGTTTATCTAATTTCTTCTATGATATTTACTTAATTTATACTTGATTTCAACAATTATTTAGGTTTAGTTGTATAAATAACTCTATATAAAATAGAGTTATCACACCCCCAAACTTAAATTGTTGCTTGTCCTCAAGTAATGACAAGAAAGAAAACTACAATAGACTTCTATAATTAAGAAGAACAGATCAGCTCATATCTTTTCGAAAAAATTCAAGATAAAAATGCATAACTGAATGAACTTATTTTCTCAGAAATTTTGACTTTGTGCTTCTGAAATTCCAAAACATCCAAAGTTATTAGAACTCATTTATGTGAGTGTGTGCTTCACTGAAAATCAGTCAGTTCCAAACTAGATAAAAAGTTTTTCTTTAACCTTTGGAAATTTCTAGATTACGTTCGGTCAAAACACAAGAGGTTTCAAAATATAGATTAGACTCACAAAATTCCCAAGACTTGAAGGGTTTTAAGTACAACAAAGGGCTTGAGTGGGTATTTCAAAACTGTTGGATCAATACAATTTTTTTTGTTTTTGGTGGTTCTTTTTCTTGATGCTAATGTATGAGGTGCAGGTGCATCACTTTTCTTCAGTGCAGGTGCACTGTGTTTTGACGATGCAGGTGCATTAAGTGCAGCTGCACTGGATACTACTTTTGAATATTTGTTGCACATATTGCCCTCCTCACTGACCTCCTTATGCATATATATATTTTTTTTCTTTGGTCAGTTCTGTCTTCTTTTCTTCTTTTTCTTGACCAAATGCACTATTGGAACAGGTATAGTTTAATGACTCAGGCAATATAGCTTTTTGAGTAATTTTTGGTAGTATTTGGGCTAACCTATTGTATTGACCACTCTAAATTTTTTTATACCACAGCCTTTGTATTCATGAAAATTCCCCCAAACTTAAGTCTTTATGCTCTTCTATATTTTTACTAAAAATTTGTTTTTGACCTTAGCTTTCTAAAAATTTCCTCTTGCATCAGATAGCTTTAAAAAAATAGCAAGGTTCCTTTTGAAATTCAGTTCATGTGGTGGAGTGATAATAACCTTGGTTATTTTTGAAAAATCATGGGCTTTTTCATTTTTTTTTCTCTTCTTCATCATTGAAAATTGATTCAATCAAGCCATGCAAAGTTTCAGTGGAAAAGAAATTTAAGCTGATTATGCTTCAAAATCATCAAATCCTAATTATAGCTGCTGTTTTTGAAAGATGGACTTTTGAAAACAACATTTTGAACATAGACATAAATACTAATACAGATACTAAAACAACACACTTAGTTATAATTAAACATACTACCACACATGCATAATGTTTTCATGAAGTTCTCCCCCCCCCCCAACTTAAGAGTGAGCAGTGTCCTCACTGCTCTAAGTTGAGTAGCCAAAATACCAGAAATTGTTCAAAATGGGGAGGGGGGTTATAACATGTGGGATGGGACTCTATCAGTGCAAATATAGTAGTAAAATATATTAAAACATAATAAACAACATTAAAAGTTTACTCTTTCTTGGTTCCAGTCCTGAGCCTTGAGCTGGATCTGATTGGAGCATGCTTGACCTTCAGTTTCTTTGTCTTTGGCTCCTGTGGCTTTAATGCAGCTGCTTTGGATGCTGGTGCAGCAATTACTGTTGCTGTTTCTGCAAGATTTTCCAGTGCAGCTGCATCAGATGCAACTGCATCAGCTAGTTTGTCAACAGCAACATGCTCATCCATGGCTGGTTGCTCTAGGTCTTTAGCAGCTTCAGGTTGGTGTTCTTGGGCAGGTTCTTTAATTGTTCCTGCATCTGTTACCTTTGGATTTTCCTGGGGGAGCTTCTCTGCTTCTGCTGCTGTTGCAGGTGCATCTGCACTTTGGTGCAGATGCACCAATTCCTGTACTCCTACAAATCACTTGAAAAACATCAAATTGAACAAAATATTAAATATTTAGCAAAAATTATGGGTTGCTCCCATTAAGCGCTTGATTTAAGAGTCTTCAGCCTGACTAAGTCTTGTGGCAGATATCTTTAGCCAGTAATGCAGCTGCACATGGTGCTACTGCATCAGAATTCTGCATAATTGACAGCATCTGCACAAGACCATTCATTTATACCTGCAAAAGTAAAAACAAAAACACACAAAACACAACTAATCCTAAAAATCTGGGTTGCCTCCCAGTAGCGCTTATTTTATAGTCTTTAGCTAGACTTGTCATTCAAAATCGAAGTTAGGGTGGATAATAGGACGAGAAGAAAATATCATCCTTCCTCTTTCTTCTTTTTGTTAGAAATCCCATGTATTTGGCATAGGGAAGCAAGTGATCCCATGCCCCAACCAATAAGCATTTGGGATAACAATTCTCATTTTCTTGAAAAAATTTAATCTCATTTTGTGGAGGATGTTTTTCTTCAATTTCTTCATCTATCAAGGCAGGAGCACTGGATGCTAGAGCATTCATCAGATGATCATGTTGTTTGTGGAATTGCTTCTGCATCAGTTGATCAAGAGAGATGATTGCTGAACATTTTTCACTCTCCTCTGCAGGATATTTCAGAGCATTCATTACATTGAATTTCACCTCTTGATCATTTACTTTCATGGTTAGTTCTCCTTTTTGCACATCAATCAATGTTTTCCCAGTTGCTAAGAATGGTCTTCCAAGAATAACTGGTACTTCTTCATCTGAAACAAAGTCAAGAATAACAAAATCTACAGGAAATACAAATTTGTCAACCTTTACCAAGATATCTTCTATGATTCCTTCTGGGTAAGCTATTGACCTGTATGCAAGTGACAATGTTAAAGATGTAGGTTTAGCATTTCCAATTCCTAACTGTGTAAAGACAGATTTAGGCATCAAGTTGATGCTTGCTCCTAAATCACACAATGCACGACCTGTATAGAGCTTGCCCATTGAAAATGGAATGGTAAAGCTACCTGGATCTTTTAATTTTCTTGGAATTTTGTTTTGCAAAATCAAACTACATTCTTTTGACAAAGCAACAGTTTCAAATTCACCTAATCTTTTTCTTTTTGAAAGAACATCTTTCATGAATTTAGCATAATTAGGCATTTGTTGCAATGCTTCAATTAAGGGAACATTGATATGCAATTGTTTTAAAACATCTAAAAACTTACTGAATTGCTTCTCCTCATGTACTTTTTTTAATCTTTGAGGAAAAGGAGGAGGAGGATATTCAGGAACTAATCTTGGAGTTGGTACTTGATGAGATGCAGATGCATCAGATGCTTCTGCATCTTGAGAATTTTTATTTTTTTCTCCCTTACCTGTACCTTCATTCTCATATGGTTTTGCAAGATCTTTCCCATTTCTGAGAGAGATAGCTTTTACCTGTTCCTTACTTGGCCTCTGATATGGACTTGCTTCTGTATTTGATGGTAGTGTACCTGCTGGTCTTTGATACAGAGCAGTAGCTAACTGACCTACCTGATTCTCCAAATTTTTGATTGAAGCTTCATGAGCTTGCCTAGCTGTTCTATTTTCATTAATGAAAGCTTTAAGCAGACCTTCTAAGGAGTTATCAGTAGTAGGTTGTTATTGTTGTGGCCTTTGGTAGTTCTGAGATTGAAATCTTGGTGGAAGGGTTGGTGCAGTTGCACTAGGTGCAGGTGCACTAGTATTGTTCCCCCACCAGAAATCTGAGTGATTGTTCCAATCTGGATTGTAGGTGTTTGGGTAAGGGTTGTTATTTTGGTTGTACCCTGCATAGTTAACAGAAATAGGGTTGCTAGAACACTCCCCATAAAGGTGACCTCCTCCACAATAAACACAACTTACAGCTCTTGGAGGGGCTTGTTCTATTGCTGCTGCAGTGTTCTCAACTGGTGTAGCTGCACCTGATGCAGCTGCACTGGTATTGTTAAGGTTTTTAACCAGATTTGCTAGTGAGGCTACTTGAGCAGATAGGGCAGATATTTCACTAATTTCATGTACCCCTGATGATTTCTTTTGGGCACTCACCCTCTCAGTAGGCCAACTAGAGCTATTGGTAGCAATTCTATCAATTAATTCACATGCTTCATTATAAGAAAGATTTAACAAAACACCACCTGATGATGCATCAAGCATTATTCTAGTTTGTGGTTCCAAACCATTATAAAATGTTTCCATCTGAATAATGACTGGAAGACCATGATGTGGACATTTTCTTAAAAGTTCTTTCCATCTTTCCCATGCTTCAAACAATGATTCTTGGTCTTTTTGTCTAAAAGATGTAATATCATTTCTCATTCTGGCATTTTTGATAGGTGGGAAATATTTTGACAAAAACTTTTCAGCCATTTCTTTCCATGTATGAATAGAATTAGGCTCCAATGAATTTAACCATGATTTAGCCTTTTCTTTTAAAGAATATGGAAATAGCTTAAGTCTAAATGCATCTTCACTAACACCAGGTATGATAAAGTTACTACATATTTCTAAAAACTGTTTTAAATGTTCATGGGGATCCTCATGAGGATGTCCACCATATTGACAAATTGTTTGCAGCATTTGAAACATCATAGGTTTAAATTCAAAATGGACAGCCTCTATGTGAGGTCTTGCTATGCTTGTTTGCATGTTTTGATGATCAAACATAGCATAATCTCTCATAGGTCTATCTCTATCATTAATCATACCTATTGGTCCCATGTGAATGAATTGATTCCTGTGATCTGCTTCAGCATCTCTTTGTGATCCAGGACCACCTCTGACTGAGCCTAGTCTTGAGCCTTCTCCTTCACCTTGTTGAGACATAGTATTGCTGCAACTTTGAAGTTTTTGTTTCTGGAGTTTTCGCAACCTTCTAAACTGTCTTTCTATTTTTGGATTAAGTTCAAATTCTCGTGATTTGTCTCTGGGCATAAGCTAGTGCAGTTGCACTAGGAGTAAATGCACCTGTTTCTGCACAGAAAAACAAAATACCAGAATACCAAAACAAATAAAAATAAACACTAATCTACTATCTTTAAAACAACAAAAATTAATGACAATCCCCGGCAACGGCGCCAAAAACTTGGTGTGTGAAAAATGTGTGCAAGTATACACAGTCACAAACAAGTAGTATAAAAAGATCGAACCCACAGGGGTTGGATTAACTCTTATATGCTTAAGAAGATATAAATTAGTGCAGCTACACTACTCACAGTTTTGGATGGAGTTGAAAAGAAAACAGAATGTAAATATGCAATAAAATGTAGAGGAAATCAGTTGAGAATGATAATTGAGATGTCTTCACCAAATAAGTCACTTTCAAGAGTTATGTGCTTTTATGTGGTGCAGATGCACTGAGTGCAGCTGCATCAGTATGTGCCTTTCAGCTACTTTCTTGAGAGTTTCGTTATAAGCTCTATATGATCCTGTTTTTTTGCGGTAAAGAGTAGGGTTGTCAGTGCCTCTCTCGCCCCCTTACAGATGATCCAAGTTGCTTAAATAAGTACACTCTTGTATCTTAAGTTCTCTACACTTTGATGTAAGGACTATGTTAACCTTAAGCTAAGAATTAACAAGGAATTACCAAGCTAACTTCATTAAAACAAGTTTAACAAAAAGCTTCATTAAACACTTATCCTTACTTAGTTCTTGATTTCTAGTTATAAACCATGTCTGTGAATACAGCTCTACTTATTCTAAGCGATCAACCTTAAAATAAGATGGATGTAGTATAACACAAGAACCAAAATGCATACACCATATAAAAACACAATAACTTTCTCAAAAGATCATTATAAGGTTAGAACATCTCAACTAAAGAGATTTAGCTCATCATAGGCATTGCAAGGCAAATAAAGATGAAATAAAACATGTTGAAGTAAAGGAAATTATAAGAGAAAACAATAGGGTAGAGATTACACAAATTTAAGAACTCTTGCATAAGTTTGCCAAGCAGTGCAGATGCACTGATTCCTTGCATTAGCTAACTCTATGAAGAAGTGAAGGGAGAAGTCGTCAATTCCTTCCTCACCTTCTTACAAACTAACAACTAATTTAAACTATAAAGAAAATAAAACTTTGAAACTAAGAAAAACTAAACTAAAAAGAACATAAAAAGGATTATATGATATATGATATATGAGATTTTGAGATTGTTTTCCAAGTGAAGAATGAAGGTCTTTATATAGACTTTGAGCTTTCCTTCAAGTGAGGGTTTGCTTGCTGATTTGAGTTAACCAAACCATGGTTACTTTTCAGCCTTTGAAAAAGCAATTTGAGTTTCATACTCAAATATCAAGAGTGGTCCAATTAGAGCTTGCCATATGGTTCATGAAATGATTTCTCCAAGTGGTCATCCATTGTGGGCGCCTCCTTTATAAAGTTTCCATGTGCCCCATGTGATTGTGGATCAGCTATAATGTCAATTGGATGTGCCTTTGTCTTCTTTTGGTTTGAGGTGCTTCCAATGTGGGGTTGTGAGCTGCTTCGTTGCAGAGTGGTGCAGTTGCACGCAGTGCAGCTGCATTAAGTGCAGGTGCATGCAGTGCAGGTGCACTGGCTGATTTAGATGAAATCTTTTACTTTGTGTATTGTGTTCTTCCAATGTAGATGTCTTATCTGAAAACACTCACAAACATATCAAACATACCAATATCTAGACATCATGCTTAATATTGTGAATGACCACTTGCTTTATCCTTTAATGTTGTTTATCTAATTTCTTCTATGATATTTACTTAATTTATACTTGATTTCAACAATTATTTAGGTTTAGTTGTATAAATAACTCTATATAAAATAGAGTTATCAGCGATCCATTTTCGAGAAGGAAGCTAGGACTGGACAAAGTTTCCTTAATGACGCTTCGATGGTTCCCAGGTGCGTTGGTGATAGCCAGCTTGGAGAGTATGTCGGCCTTGGTGTTGTCCCCCTGGGTACATGCTTCACCTCCACCTTATTAAATAATCCTAGGAGCTCACACACTTTAGCGAGGTACTTTTGTAGTACCGGGTGTCATACCCTAATTTTGTCCACCTAGGTTTAAAACCCTAATTTTCCGCAAAAAATAAATAAATTGAGAAGTGTGGTTTTATTTTGAAGAGTGAAGAGCATTGTGCATGCATTTTTGGGTTTTAAAAGTCATTCTAGGGCTTTTAAATTCATTGTTAGAGTTGGAAATGCATTTGTTGTTAAAAAACAAGGTTTTTAGGGCAAAAGGGTATTTTGGTCATTGTCGAAAATAAGATAATTTCTCATCAAGAATCATTGTGCAATTTTAGAGAAATTTATTTGAGGCAAAACATTTTTGGTCATGTATGTATGTATGCGCATGCATGCATACATTGTGCACAAAATTCAAATTCAAAAAAGGCATCAAAAAGGAATATTCTACAAAAATTTCAAGATGAGGTTTTTATGACATTTTTTGGTCATGGTGATCTCATAAAATGGCATATTCCTAAGGTTCCTAGTGTGTGGCCTAAATTGGGTGTATTTTTGTACAATTATCCTAAGAAGAATAATCAAAAATGAAGGGATAATGGAATGGTCATATAATAGTACAATAGTACAAGATGACAACTAGCAAAACTTCTTCACCAAGGACCCCTCCCAATGTGTGTCGCCTATCCCTCTCATTCCCTCTCATATTTTCATTTTTTTGACCTCAATCCATGTGTGATTCAATCCTCACCCTCCATTCAAATTTTAGATGCAATCCTAGGGTGAGATGAGATGCACAATGACCTAACTACCCTTAAACCTAATTGCTTTCTATATATACCCTATTAACCTCACCTCAAGAGAGGAGAGAACTTTTGGCCTCATTTTCACTCACACAACTCCCTCTCCTAATTCCCTCTCTTGGCCGAAATCATACCACCTTCTTCCTCCATCAATTCTTCACTTCTCCTTCACCAAATCACCATTTTCTCACCTCATTTCCATTCCTACTTCATATATTTTCCTTCTCTCCTAATTTAATTCAAGCTTGCATCATCAAAGGGCATTTTTAAGCAAGCATTTCGTGGGTTGCATTGAAGTTTGGTGAAGATTCAAGTTGATTTGTGGTCTTGTTCTTCATATTAGTCATTCCTTAGCTTGGATTTGAGGTAAACTTCTTAAAACCTAGCATCATCTTCAACTTTTTTGCATCAAAATGTAGATATCATGTTTCTAATTTTGCATCCTACCATATTCATGCATTTTAGTGTTGTTATATTGTTGATTTGTTGATTGTTGTTGGTGAGAGGTGTCTCAAGCATTTTGACAAACACTGTGGGAGGTTTGGGTGCTTGAGATGCTTCTCACCCTTGAATAAATTGTGATTTATGTTGTTTTCACTATGATCTTGCATTTTTGTTGAATAAAATAATGTGATGCTTCGCAAATCATGATTAGAATTAGGGTTTGTTAATTTTCTTGTGAAATGGGTTTGCAATTGTGATCAAAACGTTTTCTCAAGTTATTTTGATGTTAATAGATGGTATCTTGCTTGCAAGTCATTGTTATGTTGATGATTGGCAAGAGGACTCACACTTGTGTCTTTGTGCACTTTACTTTAAGTGTTGAGGATTGCCTAAGATGATTCAACACAACCTTGTGCTTTGATTGTAAACTTTGGTTTGCTTGTTAGTAACTTGTTTGCAAAGTTATTCTATGTTGAGGATTGGCAAGAGGACTCTCACTTGTGCCTAGTGCACTTCACTTTAAGTGATGAGGATTGCCTAAGATGATTCAATTTTCTTTGTGCAATTCTTGCTTGAAAATGCAAATGCTAGTTTTCTAACTTGATTAATCAATTTTGGTTACAAAAATGACTTGTTAATGCCCTCTTTTGGTCACTTTTGGTCTTGCAAATGTGATGTTCTTTCTAGGTCAATGTTATGCTTTAATGTTGATGATTTGGTAAAAGGACTAGACACTTATGCACTTGTGCATTGTCTCAAGCGTCAAGGATTACTAAAAGGGATTCAACCTTGTGCTTTATCTTGTGTTGACACCTAATTGAATTGAACTTTTGTATGATCTCTTTGTGTGCCTATTGTTGATCTTACATATGCATGCCATTAGATGTTGATGACTAAGTGTCATTCTTGTGCTCAAATGTTGTAATTGGTAATATTTATGCTTATGCTTACATTGTTGATTGCTTTGCTTGCAATTTGTTAAATGTTGCACTTTGGTTCTTGACTTGGAAATTGATTGAATGTTCTACTTTCTTTTCCTTTCGGATGCCACGCCATCCCAACAAACCTTTTGTGACCAATGTCACCCTCAAACTCCCTTCTCCTTTCTTCAAATCAATCATTTTCTAAAGCTTTTTCCAAAACTTCAAAACCATGTTGCATACAAAAAACAACTTGTTACTCGTTAGTAACGTTCCAACTTCAAAACATTTTTTTGCATTTACATAATCATTGATAAACAACTTCACTTCTTCTCAAAACAATTCCAAACTATTTTTCACAAATCAAACTTTGTTGAAGATAATGCGAAGCCTTTGCTTGCACGATTGTCAACAATGGGGTGCTAGTGGTGATCACTTGGAGTCTTTGTTTGATCACTGTGAACATTCAATTTTCACAATTAAACAACAAAAAAATAAAAACCTTTTCTCGACAACCGAGAACTACGTAAGCTTTGAATTCTCCATCGCACTGGGAGATACGTAGGAACGGGTCACATTCCCGTCAAGCACGACAAATAAAGACCATTTTCTTTTCAAAAAAACAAACCCTTTTCCAAAACAAGGCAATTTCTAAAAACAAAACAATTTTCGAAAACAAGAACTACGTTGCTTTGATTCCCTCCCCAGGATACGTAGGCACGGTGCCCTCCCGTCAAGCGCAAAAGATTAAATTTTCCTTAAGTTTTTCCATAAAGTAAGGAGAGATAAAGAGAGATAAAAACAAAGCATTTCTTAAATCAACCTTTTAAATCACACGTCAAATCGAGGTTCCCTTTCAGTAGAAAGGATGTGTGGGGTGCTCGTACCTTCCCCATGCATAACCGACCCCCGAACTCAAATCTCGTGGTTCCAAGGACCATTGTCTTTCAAGAAAGGTTTTTTTCAATGTTTTACCTCTAAAAAAACTATTGGTGGCGACTCCAATTCATGTTGTGCGAAGAGAAATCCCTCCAAAGGATTTTTCGGGGTGCAACACCGGGTGATAAGCACCAAATGCTGCGTTGATATGGGAGACAACCAAAAGTGAATCTGTGTGGAGCTTAAGTTGTGTAGCACCGAAGTCTCTGGCCAACTATAGGCCAGTTATGCAAGCCTCATACTCCGCTTGATTGCTGAATGTGGAGAACGAAAATGTCAGGAATACATTGACCATTAGTCCTTTTGAGTTTTCAAGTATCAGGTCGACTCCACTTTCTTTAATGTGGAGAACGCTGTCCCTTTGTGGTGTTGTTGTCATTTCGGCTACAATATTTGCCAATATCTGAGCCTTCATGGCTGGTCTTGATTCGTACTTGATCCCAAACTCTGAGAGCTCGACTGCCCATTTGATCATTCTTCCAACCAGATCAGGACGATGGAGGATTTGTTTGATTAATTGGTTGGTTCGAACTATCACTTGATGTGCCACAAAGTATGGTCTGAGGTGCCTGACTACAATTACCAATGCCAAAGCGACCTCTGGTACCTCAACTCCGGTCCCTGTAATTCGTTACTAACGAAGTATACGGCCTTTGTTCAGTGTTGGTTTCTCTGACGATTACCGCACTTAACGCTTCATCGGCAACGGTGAGGTACAGATACAGGGTCTCTCCTTCTTCAGAACGTGTCAAGATGGGCGGCTCAGAGAGGGTTTCTTTTAAAAGGGTCAGAGCCTTCTCTTGCTCAGAGGTCCAGTTAAAATCTATTTCTTTCTTGAGTAGTTTGAACAATGATAAAGACATATGTGCTGCTTTTGAAATGAAATGAGACAGCGCTGCTATCATGCCAGTGAGTCTTTGAATCTCTTTCTTTGTAGTTGGTGAAGTCATTTCGGTCACAGCCCTGCACTTGTCAGGGTTGGCCCCTTTACCTCTCTCAGTGAGATAGAAACCAAGGAATTTCCCTGCTCAAACCCCGAAGGTGCACTTCTCCGGGTTCAATCTCATATTGTTCTTTCAGATTTCAGAGAATACTTCGGTCACATCTTTGAGATGGTCTGGATCGCTTTTATATTTGACTATCATGTCATCTAGATATACCTCGATTACCCGACCAATGATTCTTAAAGACTTTGGACATCATTTTTTGGTAAGTTTCCCTGACGTTTTTGAGTGTAAAGGGCATTACGCGATAAGAGATAATAAACGAAAACTTGAGGCGCTATTAACTAATTTGTCTAGGCTAGGGACGAGGAAGGAGTCTTTGGGACATGCCTTGTTAAGATCAGTATAATCAACACATATCCTCGATTTTCCATTAGATTTCTTAACAATGACTACATTGGACAACCAAGTGGTGTATTTAATTTCTTTTACAAAGTTTACCTTTATGAGGTCTTTCACAGCCCTAGCTGCAGCTTCAGCTTTCTCCCCCTTCTGGACTCTTCTCTTCTGAGCCCCCCACTTAGTGTTAGGATTAACAGCAAGGTGGTTGCAAGCTACCTCGGGTAGTATTCCTGGCATATCCCCTTTGGACCAAGCAAACAGATCAGCATTCTCCCTCAGGCAGATGGTGCGTTTCTCCTTGACCTTCTCAGGGAGGTCGGAGACTACCTTGACAGTCTTAACGGGATTTTCTCCCAATTGGATCGAGATGAACTCGTTGTCTAGCTCTGGCCTCTTCATGCGCTTCTTCAGTTCTTTGGTGAGGGTGGTATCATCCTCCTCTTCATCATTGTCCGAGTCATATCTGGCATCTAGATCTGCTAGGTTCACCTCAGTTTCCTTTCCATACCTCTTGTCTGAGTTTCTTACTTCTACAGTCTCTTTCTCATCCTTAATGCTCAAGTAGTAGCACCTGCGTGCTGCGGCCAGATAAGCTTGGAGAGTCACAATCTTGTTTTCCAAGTTGTAGAATTTCATTTTCAAGAGAACCGTCGAGGTTATTCCCTCCAACCTGCCTAATGTTGGTCTTCCGATAATGCACTGTTAAATGAATTTGGATGGAAGGACAAGGAAAGCTGTCTTCATCGTTCTGAATAGAGGTTGCTCGCCATTAGGGTCTCCATAGGTGACAATCAGCTCCAGGTGGTTAAGTGGCCTGGTTTTTGACCCGTTGAAACCAGTCAAGCCCCTCCCCTTGTAGCGGGTCAAGACATCGTGGGAGATGTTCAAACCTTTCAGCAAGTCTTCAAAAATGATGTCTATAGAGCACCCCCGGTCGACTAGGATTCTTCTTCGCGTTAGCCATGACAGTGGTGATCAGCAGCGGGATGTATTTGTTTGGCTTTCCATCAAGTAAGTCTCGGTCATCAAAGGATAATGGTGGTCTGGTTGGACCCTACTTGGGGGTTGAAGTGGATGCAACATTCAGGACCTCCTTCCACCTTCTTTTCATTGACTTTTTGGATCTGCACCCGTCTAGGAGATCGCCCCCATGTACCACCGTGGCCACTGGCCTCCCTTTGGATTTTCGGGTGTCTTCCGAAGATTCATTGTCGTCATCCTTCACAGCTTTGACAACTTCACTATCTAGGCCCTTACCCTTTCGAGGGGACCTGAACCCTCTTAAAGGGGACCAGGCTCTTTTGCGCGAGCCACTCGGTTCGCCATCCTTTTTCACATATTGCAAGAGTTTCCCTTTCTGAATCATTTCTTCAATGTCGTCTTTCAGGGCTCGACAACCGCTGGTGTCTTGAGCTCCGCTTCGGTGATAGCGGCACCATTTCTTCGAAGGATTATGGCCTTCTCTCAGCATCAAAGGCTCTGGTCTCTTGACGATTTTGAACTCAGCATTTGCACATCCAGCTAGGATCTAAGCCCGAGACGCGTTGAGGAGGGTGTGTTTGTCGAACTTGCGTGGTCTCTTTATGTTTTCGCTGTCAGGTTTCTCGAGCATGTCCTTTTTCGTCCCCAGCCTTGGCTGCCTCGTGGTATGCCATATCTTCCTCTTCAGTCCATGTATTTCTGTGACCATTGAAGGAACTCACCCACGCTCCTGGGCTTGTTGATCCCCACGTCAATTTGAAAAAGGCTTCCCTTCTTGACGCCATCTTTCATCAAAAATAACCTTTGTCTGTCTTCCATATTTCGGACACATGCGGCCTATTTATTGAAACACTCTATGTATTCTCTTAGTGTCTCATCCTCATGTTGTCTGAAAGCCCTCAACACCTCTTCTGACTTGGGCTTCAGCCGGGAAGCAATGAAACGAGTCGTGAACATCCTTGCCAGCTGACTCCATGCTGCTACGGAGTTTGGCTTCAACTATTGGAACCACTCTAATGTTGAATTTTTAAGAGTGAGGGGAAAGATCTTACAATGAACAGGCTCCTTGGCGCCTCTATAGCGCATCATTAGGGAGAAGTGTGTCAGATGGCGGTATGGGTCTCCAGTCCCATCATACATCTTGAGAGTTGGCAGTTTCTCCAAGGCCCTCGGTATTAGGCATTCATCCACCTTCCTCGTGAAAATTCCTTCGTTGGAGAACCTACTTGAGTTGCAAGGTGATCTGTCCTCGTAGTCAATGTCTTGCTACATGCACTGGTCGGGGGATCTCCTCGACGGTGATCCTCGGTGGCGCCTCTTGTGGGTCTTAGCCATCCTCCTCGACTTTTCACGAGACTTAGAGGAAGCAAGTGAAGAGGTCCTGGAGTGGGAGTCGTCAGGCCAGTAAGTAACATCTGGAGAGGATGTAGGGGTTTTCGGAGGTGAGCCTAACCCCCGATTTCTACGACGCCGAGGAGGAGAGCGGTGCGCGTGCTTTTGCCTTGGGGGAGAACGACGTGCAGGTTGCCTTAGAGGGGGCGACCGATGGTGCCTTGAGACCACGGTTTTTGGAGGATGGGTTCCCCAGTAGGGCGGAGGCTGGTCAGACATGGAAGCCATATGCCTTTCAATTTGGCTAAGGCGTGCTTCCTCTTTCAGCATGGTTTGAGTCCGGTTGCACAAGAGATCCAAGAGTTGGTTCACGTTCGGAGGGTGGGTAGGCTCCTGGGGGAGTCTGTCTGCGGTACCTGGATGGGGGTATCCTCTTCAGGATGGCTAGCGATGTTGCCCTCAAAAGTTCCCTCAGGTTGGGGTGCGGGTACAACAATGCTTCAAACTCGGGGTCTACCTCGGGGTGCCATGGGAAAGCAAGAGAAAGGTTCAAAGAGTATAGATGATGTGAAAGATAGATCTCTCCCACTATGGTGGCCAATGTTCTGTACCTTGCAGTGCTGGGTGGACTGCAATTGATAGGTCTCTCGCTGTCTGGCCGGAGGTCTGTGTGAGCCTGAGAGGGGTACCTGCGAAGTCGCTCCGACGCTCAAGTCAGTATTGAGAATATATGATTGATTTAGCTAGGAATGAGAATGTATCTAATTAAGGCGATGTGAGCCAGTATTTATAGCAAATTGTGCCTGTGGTGAGCCGTTGGATCGGTAGAGTAAATCTTAGCCATTTAAGTATAAGAGTCATGAATGGGCTTGTGTATTATGGATATGGATCAAAGTGATTGGGCCAATCCATGTCCATTGCTGCATGGGCCTCTTGGTCTAGTCTAGAACAGGCCTATGCATTTTGGTTCATGTAGGTTTTAACGAGGCCCCATGTAACATCCCAAAATAGCTAAGTTTAATTTTATAACTTAGTCCAAAGTGTTGTCCTAATTGTTTTAGCCTAGCAAATAATTTTAATTAATTATCACTAGTTGAGTATGATTGAATAGATGATTTATAATTATAATTGCCTAAATCTATTACTTGTATGCATTTTGTGATTGTTTGAATGCTTAAAAAGGAGCTTAAGTGTGAATAGCATTAGTAAGGGTAAAATAAGAATTACCACATTTATTTCCTCAAACCCCAGCTGAAATATAACATCACACACTTTCATTATTGCCACATTCACTCAATTTAAGAAAAACAAACACAACATAGAAAAGGGAGAAGAGGGGGTTTCGAGAGGGAGAGGGAGAGGAAAGAAAGAAAAATAGAGCCATTCATTTTGCTCCCACCATCCAACTTCAAGTCTTCCTTAAATTTGTTGATGTATTCTTCAATTACTCTTTCCCCATTCTTGAAAAACACATTCCTCTTCATCTCATCATCATCACCAACGAAGTTATTGGAGATTGGAAAACCAAGTTCTGAATTTTTCACCAACATCATTCTTTGAGCTCCAATCAATTTGCATGCTACTTGTTGGAGCTCTAAGTACTAATGGGAAGCTACATTGTGAATTTTGGAAATCCAATTCTGAGTTTTCACCAAACACCACTCTTGGAGCAACAAATCAAGTTGCATGTTCAGTTTTCATCTTCCATTAAGCTTTAGAGCTGAGATAGGACCACAATTCATCTTGGGGAGCTTAGGGTTTTCGAATTGGGAGCTTGTGGGTGCTGGTTCGAGAGTTAGGAGCTTGGTTGGTGCTTAGAGTTCGAGTTTTGGGGTTTTAGAGGTCTCTTGGTGCTTCGAACTGAAATTTCTCGCTTGATTGAAGTTGTAATCACGACTCAGGGTGAGTTCTTACTCCGCTTTAGGTTTTTATTGATGTATTTGATGATGCATGTGGCTGGTCTGGTTTGAGTATTAATTTCGTGCACAACTATTTCGTTATAAACCGTTGATTTGATAAATTTATGCGGTGTTGTTGATATAATTTGTATGAGATGCTATTTGATGATTGATGATATGCTTGATTTCCTAATTTGGTTGTTTAAGTATGCCTAAGTGTTGTGTTGAACTGCCATTGAGATTGCAATCGAGTACGATAAGTTTCGGAACCGAAAGAAATGCCAACTTTCACAAAAATCAGAAATTTTGCAAAGCTGTCAAAGGAGCCTGGCCCGTGCGTTTTAAGGCCCGGACCAGGCACCCAAATTTGTCCCCAACTCTATTTTTGCTTAAAAACAAGCCTGGTCTGTGCGCCCTAGAGCCCGGACTGTGCCAAACCTTCTGTTCCTCAGTTTTTTGAACTTTCAAATGACATTTCTCTTGGTTCCAAACCTATCCCAATTCCTTCCTCAATACTCCCTAATGGTAATTGAATTACAATATGATAGAATTGTCTATGTTTGAGATAATTATTGAGAACCCAAGTAGTATTGTTGTTGGCTTAAAAACCGATAGATTGCTATTGAAATTATGGTTGTGTGAAAATTGAATTGAATACTTTTATGTCCCGAATCATTTATTTTATGATGTGAAACGAGTATTATCATGTTAGAGTTTACAGATAAACCGATTAGTTTTGCATCGAGAGAGAACATCATTATGTATTAAGAAAAGGACTTGGTGTCCTAATTAAAGATGAATGATCTTGTATCAAACCACTGATTTGGCATCCGAATTAATGATGAAATATATGTGAGGTGACGACCTTGAGTTCTACATACTAGGAGAGGGAAGTCATGAGCTCAAAACCTAGGCCCATTCCATGTTTGCTCGTTAGTTAGATACTATCGAGGGGGTTCAGCAGGGGAACTGTGTAGTGGTTGTCCGGCGTTATGCTTATGCCATGATATGTGTAGCTATCCAGACTTGGGCTACAAGTAAAAAATAATAAAATACCGAGAGTCGAGTTGTGAGGGGTCACGAAAGAACTCACTGAGATTTGTAATCTCACCCTTTATGTTTTTGTGTTTTCAGATTGACAGGATAAGACAAAGCAAATGGAGAAGAGTTGGTAGCTGTTGTTCTGGGTTACAAGAGTTTGAAGGATCCTTAGGAATCGAGTTTGTATTTGCTTAGTTTATCCTAGATTTATGTTATGTCCTTTTGTTAGAACTTAACTTATGATTAATGTAATCTAAGTTGTAGTTTATGTAAACTTTACTTTCGGATTTGAACAAGTTTGAAGAATGACTCATGTTGAGTTGATTATCAGTTATGACATTAAGTTTCCATTTGGTAATTATACCTCCGGGAGTATGCAAAGGATGATTTATTCCGTCAAGATAAGTTATGTTCAATTCCTTAAGTAGGTTTACAACTCTCAGTTTTATTGAAATGGTTAACATTATAATTTTATGACGTCTAAAATTGAGGATGTTACACCCCAGGTTAATACACGGGTTGGAGTACCCTTATCCCTTAATAAACTCCTTTGCTTATCAAAAAAAGTGTCAACTTCTCGAATTTTGCTTTCCCAAATGGTTCCGCTGTTACATGAGTCTCGTTTAATCTTTAGTTCTTCTCTTTTTAGAGAAAATATATTTTTATGATTAAGTAAAAATATATTATTACTTTTTTGACAATAAAATATACTATTATATTTTCTTGAGTTTAAAATATTTTTTTATTTTAGTCTCTCAAAAAATTTCATCTACTTTTGGTCCTCAAGTTTAAATTTTTTTTTCAGTTTTAATCGCTCATGACTTTTAATAGTTATTTTAAAAGGTAAAAGAACGCTATTAAACATCATTAAGTGATATTAAAAGTTATGAGGGACTAACATACTTAACCCTATTTTCTTTTGACTAATAATCCTAATTTTCTTTTCTAAAAGTCATCCACGCATTGCATTGCAATACTAAAAAATTGAAATTCATGTTTGTTAACTTGTGTGTTGGGGAATATTAATGTCAATATGGAATGAATTCTCTCGCGATACAAAAAAAATGGTATATTTTCATATATTTCTCAAGTAAAATTTCAATATTAGATTCTTTTACCAGACTAATTCGATTGGTGTGGGGTCGAATCCCATTGTCGATGTGAGGATCTTGTTAGTGGGTAATATGAGGTATCTCTGAAAGCACTCAAAGAGCTTTAAGGCTTTTCCTATCCCTGTTGACCCCCTGGACCCAACTCACCTAAACTTTTTGTAACAAAAAAATTCAATTTGAAAAGATAAAATGTAGTTCTTTTTGGTACAATAATTTTTTTTGGGTACAAAAATAAAATGTAGTTTAGTTATGAACCCATGCATTAATTAATTGCGTGTGATTTTTTGAAAACTCTAATGCCATTTAATTTAGAGTGGAATTGTAAGAACCACTAACTTTTCGTATAATCTGAGGCATAAAAAAATCACTCATTTTTGTGATGCCTCTGACAAGGAAATTGCAAATTTCAATTGCGATAAATCCTATAAATAGAATGCAAGTGAATGGATGATATTAAATGCAAGTTCTGGACCTCAAAAACTGGTCATTTAACTTGACTAAGCTACCGTTCTCATAGCACCATATTTCTCTCACATGACCCAAAATTGGTTTTTGCATATAAATATCAATGCTTTATTAAGAATTTACTCAGCGTGAATCGCACACATATGGATATTCTCGTCCTCTAATGAACAACAATGACATGAATTCTTATTACTCATTTCCACTTCCACCTCCTCCTTCTCTAGCCTCTCTCGTACACAAGGTCGGCAATTTTTCATGAATTCAAATTGGGAAATATCTCCTTTGTTACATTCGATGGCAATGATAGGCGTTGTTGATATCATCAACGTTTATCATCGACATCTCGTGTCACTTAGTTGATTATATGTTTCTAGAGCGAAGAGAATCTTAGTCTATGCTAACCGCCTAACCCTCAAAGACAAACCTCATTCCCTTTCCCCAAGAACCAATATGTTGTTACTTTTCTTTCTTTATTTCCAGCCAGATCCAAGTCTCTTAAATTGAAGTGCTTCCCTTCCAAGAATTTCTCTCTCTCCCTCTCCCCCCCTCTCTCTCTCTCTCTAACCTTTCTGTTGTTTATCTCTGGTAACTGATGAAGAGGTTGCCCAGTATTCTGCCTCCTTAGAGCTCTCCAGACAGTTCCTTTTCTTGTTGAGAATCTTCAGAAGGTGGAGATGGTCTTACAAGGAGAGAATCCCGCCGATCCTACTCAGATAGCTGAGTTAATATCACTGGTGTTTAGGCTTGCTTCTTCAGCTGACATCTCAGAGTTGAAGAGGAAAGCTCTTCAGCTGATACCCTTTCGGCTTCAAGATGTCTCACAACTCTGTGAAATCTAACACAAGAATCAAAAGAAAGATGTCTCACAAGCAATTTGGAAGGTTTTTATAGGTGCTAAAGCAACTTCACATCAATATTCCATGTGCACTATTTTATATTCTATTGGTGAATCCTATTTTAGTCTTGCATTATTTGATTTGGGGGTAAGCATCAAGTTGATTCTGAAATCCATATTTATACAACTTGGTATTGGAAATGCTAGGCCCACCACTGTTACCCTTCAGTTAGTAGACAGGTCTATTGCCTATCCTGAAGGGATAATAGAGGATGTGCTGATTAAAGTTGATAAATTTATTTTTCCAATGGATTTTGATATTCTTGATTTTTCTACAGATAAGGAAGTGTCTATCCTTCTTTGGAGGCCATTCCAAACTACTGGAAAGACTTTAATTGATGTGTAGAATTGAGAATTGACTATGAGAGTCGATCATCAAGAGGTCAAATTCAGTATGATGAATGCTCTCAAGTATTTTGATAAAGGAACTGAGGAATGTTATTTTGTGGTGTCTCTTGATTTTGTGGTTCAAAAACATTTCCACAAGCAAAATGACTACTTGGTCAAAGCTCTTGTTGAAACTGGGAAAGAAGAGCTTGTGGAAGGAGTATTACAAGAAGAAGCTGCTGTGAATTGGATTTGCGCAAGGAAATATGATTCAATGGAGCTGGAAAGGCTTAAATCTCAAGAGAAATGTTCCTTCAATTGAAAGCCCTCTTTCACTTGAGCTTAAGGAGCTGCCAAAGCACTTGAAATATGCTTATTTAGGTGAAAATGATAAACTTCCAGTAATCATTGCTTTTGATTTGTCTAAGAGTAATGAGAAAAATCTCATTACTACCTTAAAGATGCATAAGAAGGCTATTGGGTGGCAAATGGCTGATATTAAAGGAATTAGCCCAATCCTTTGTATGTACAGAATTATCCTTCATGAGAACTCAAATAATAGAATAGAAGGGCGGCGAAGGCTAATCCTATTATGAAGGAGGTTGTGAAAAAGGAAATCATCAAGCTGCTTGATGGTATCATTGTCTACCCTATATCAGATAGTGCATGGGTTAGTCTTGTGCAATGTGTTTCAAAGAAAGCAAGTGTGACATTGGTGGAAAATGAGAAGAATGAACTGATTCCCACAAGAAATTTGACTGGTTGGAGGATATGTATGGATTATAGAAAGCTTAACAAGGAAGCAAAGAATGGTCATTTCCCCTTATCATTCATTGATCAAATGCTAGATAGGTTGGCTGGCAATGAATTTTGTTGCTTTTTTTATGGCTACTCTGGCAATAACCAAAATCCAGTAGTTACTAAGGACCAAACAAAGACTACTTTTACATGCCCCTATAGTATCTTTGTCTTTAGAAGGATTCGATTCGGGTTATGTAATGCTCCAACAACTTCTCAAAGATGCATGATGTCAATATTTTCTGATTTCATTGAGAAATTGATGGAGATCCTCATGAATGATATTTTAGTGTATGCCAAACTTGGAGGAGATTCTTGACAAATGTGATAAAAGTAATTTGGTCTTGAATTGGGAGAAATGGTATTTCATGGTTCAAAGGGAATTGTATTGGGTCACAGAATCTCCAAAAATGGAATTGAAGTTGATAAAGCTAAACTTGAGCTAATTGAGAAGCTACCTCCTCCAACTAGTGTGAAGGGTGTTAGAAGTTTTTTGGGTCATGCAGGCTTCTACAGGAGGTTCATAAAGGACTTCTCTAAGACTTCCAAGCCAATTTCTCAATTGCTACAGCATGACACACCATTTATCTTTGATGAACCCTGTCAAGAAGCCTTTCGAAAGTTGAAGAATGCACTAGTGACTGCATTGATGACTATTACACCAGATTGGACCAAACCATTTCACCTCATGTGTGATGCTAGTGACTCTACCATAGGGGCAGCCCTTGGCCAAATGTATGATAAAATGTTTCGTTCTATTTCTTTTGCTAGCAAAACACTTGTTGATGCTCAATTGAATTATACAAATACAACTACTAAAAAAGAATTATTAGCTATGGGTTTGCATTTGATAAATCTAGATCATACTTATTTGGCACAAAAGTTATTATTTTCACTGATCATTCTCCCATTAAGTATTTGATTGCAAAGACGGATGCAAAACCTAGACTAATAAGATGGGTTCTCCTCCTCTAAGAATTTGATCTTGAAATTTGTGATAAAAAGGGGGTGGAGAACCAAGTTGCTGGCCATTTGTCTAGATTGAACGGTGGTAGTGCAGGTGATCATAGTGGAGAAATCAAGGAATGCTTCTCTCATGTACAATTGTTAGCAGTGACAGATGTTGAATCTGATGCTGTAGCACTTTGATATGCAGACAATGTCAACTTTCGGGTTAGTAAAGTGGTACCATACAATATGTTATCTCAGCAGAAAAAGAGATTCTTTCACATTGTGAAACAATATTTTTGGGATGAACCATTTTTGTACAAAAAGGCCCTGATCAATTGCTTAGAAAATGTGTGGCTGAAAAAGAAGTGCATCAGCTGCTGCAACATTGCCATATTGAACCATATGGAGGTCACTTTGGAGGAATGAGAACTGCAGCCAGGGTGCAGTAATCTGGTTATTATTGGCCTTTTCCATTCAAGGGTTCGAATGAATTGGTAAAGAAGTGTGACAGTTGTCAAAGGACGGGGAACATTTCTAACAAGCATGAAATGCCATTAACCAACATTTTAGAGGTTGAACTATTTAATGTTTGGGAAATGGATTTCATGAGACCTTTTCCCTTTTCTTTGGCAATCTGTACATACTGGTGGCATTAGATTATGTGTCTAAGTGGGTTGAGGAATTCGCTTTACCCAACAATGTCAAGTCTATTAGCAAGTTCCTACAAAGAAACATCTTCACAATATTTGGAACTACAAGGGGAATAATCAATGAGTCTCACTTCTGCAGCAAGTTGATTGAGAATCTTCTAGCCAAATATGGATTCAAGCAAAAGATTGCAACTGCTTACTGATAACTCCATTTTATATAGAGTTATATACGCTTTCAAATCTAAATTATTGCAAAGAACTCAGTAAATTTATAACTTCAAATAAAGGAAAACAGAAGAAAAACAACATCTTTAATTTAGGAACTCATCATCATTGATTATCATGATTTGTGGCATTTTATGTGTTTGTTCAATTGCTGCAGCAATCATTGCACCTGCAATAGGTCAAGCAAGAATTGCACCTGTAACACAGGAAATAGAAGTCCAGAAGAAAGAGGATACATTGCACCTGTGATGTTGCCAACAACCATTGCACCTACAATGATCAGATTTACTGAAAGCAGATACTTTGCACCTGCAATGTACCAAAATGACAATGCACCAGCATTGCACCGGCAATCATTGTACCTGCAATGGCCACAACACAGAATGCTCCTGCACCATGATGATGATGTCAGCATGCCAAGTTACAAGTGCAAGTTGTCCAAGTGGATGGTTGCAGCGTCAAGTTCAGACCCTTTGGACAACAAGTTGTAACTTTTTGGGTACACTTGTACACACATCATTGGACCGCTCTTCATAGTTGGTGGAACTTCCAATCTTGCTTTTTGAAGACAAGGGAAAAAGGGAACCCTAAAATCAGCTTGGTGACCAAGGCAAAGCACTTTTTGAAGCATATAAATACATCCCCTCTTCTCCATTCAGAAATACATCTTAGAATATCACTAGTTATCATATTCTCTCCATCTCCATAATTTAATAGATAGTTTCATTTTATTTTTAGAGTTAGAGGTACTCAACAAAGCTTGAAAAGAAGGAAAGAAAGTGACAACTTCCTCCTTCTCTTCTCGTGGAGTTCTTGTTGGTGTTTTCCATTGTTGAGAGTTGTTCTCCTCAACATAAGCTAGGTAGAATATGCAAAGGATCTTCATGTGTGTAACTTCTATCTCCTCTCATTTCCTTTGTAGTTTCCTTCTTATAAACATGTCTCATTCTGTTTATATGTGCCTAATTATGTTAAGCATGAACTAAATTCTCTATGGTTGGAATACCTTAACTTTGTAATGAAACTTTGATTAGTTATTATGTTATATTGATGCTCTTGCAATTTGGTTCTTGTGCTATAATTGTTTCAACTTATTTTGAGATTGATCACTTAGAATAAGTAGGGTCATAAATACAGAAATGGTTTGTGATTTGAACTCAAGAACTAATATGGGTAAGTGTTTTAATAAGAGGAAACTTTATTAAAACCATGCTAGACTTAGACATAAGGTAGCATAGTCCATAGGGTGATTCTGTAAGAATTTAAAAGACAAGGGTGAACATATTTAGAGCTTAGACATAAGACTTGTAATGAAACCCTGAAGATAGTTGCAGAAATGCACAAGTCATTTCACTACAGCATCCATTGCAGGTGCGATCTTTGCAGGAGCAATGATTGCATGAGCATCATATGTAACATAATGCTTTCAAAGTGAATTTACTTAGGAAAGAGTATTTCAACCATATCTCTCTCAACTGAAACACAACATCTTTTACTTGCTTTAATTTACATTTTGTTTACATACACCATCCTCACATCTGTCATACCCTAATTTTGTCCACCTAGGTTTAAAACCCTAATTTTCCGCAAAAATAAATAAATTGAGAAGTGTGGTTTTATTTTGAAGAGTGAAGAGCATTGTGCATGCATTTTTGGGTTTTAAAAGTCATTCTAGGGCTTTTAAATTCATTGTTAGAGTGGAAATGCATTTGTTGTTAAAAAACAAGGTTTTTAGGGCAAAAGGGTATTTTGGTCATTGTCAAAAATAAGATAATTTCTCATCAAGAATCTTTGTGCAATTTTAGAGAAATTTATTTGAGGCAAAACATTTTTGGTCATGTATGTATGTATGCGCATGCATGCATACATTGTGTACAAAATTTCAAAAAAAGGATCAAAAGGGAATATTCTACAAAAAGTTCCAAGATGTGATTTTTATGACATTTTTGGTCATGGTGATCACATAAAATGGCATATTCCTAAGATTCCTAGTATGTGGCCTAAATTGGGTGTATTTTTGTACAATTATCCTAAGAAGAATAATCAAAAATGAAGGGATAATGGAATGGTCATATAATAGTACAATAGTACAAGATGACAACTAGCAAAACTTGGTCACCAAGGACCCCTCCCATTTATGCGCCTATCCCTCTCTATTCTCTCATTTTGTGTTTTCTCAATGTCCTCAATCCATGTGAGCCTCAATCCTAGCCTTTGATTCAAAATTAAAATCAAATCCTAGAGCACAACTAGTGCACAATGACCTAACTACCCTTAAACCTAATTGCTTTCTATATATACCCTACTAACCTCACCCCACAAGAAAAAAAGGCTTTTGGCCTCATTTTAACTCACACAACCCTAGCACACAACTCCCTCTCCTAATTCCCTCTCTTGGCCGAAATTATACTACCTTCTTCCTCCATCAATTCTTCACTTCTCCTTCACCAAATCACCATTTTCTCACCTCATTTCCATTCCTACTTCATATATTTTCCTTCTCTCCTAATTTAATTCAAGCTTGCATCATCAAAGGGCATTTTTAAGCAAGCATTTCGTGGGTTTCATTGAAGTTTGGTGAAGATTCAAGTTGATTTGTGGTCTTGTTCTTCATATTAGTCATTCCTTAGCTTGGATTTGAGGTAAACTTCTTAAAACCTAGAATCATTTTCAACTTTTTTGCATCAAAATGTAGATATCATGTTTCTAATCTTGCATCCTACCATATTCATGCATTTTAGTGTTGTTATATTGTTGATTTGTTGATTGTTGTTGGTGAGAGGTGTCTCAAGCATTTTGACAAACACTGTGGGAGGTTTGGGTGCTTGAGATGCTTCTCACCCTTGAATAAATTGTGATTTATGTTGTTTTCACTATGATCTTGCATTTTTGTTGAATAAAATGATGTGATGCTTCGCAAATCATGATTAGAATTAGGGTTTGTTAATTTTCTTGTGAAATGGGTTTGCAATTGTGATCAAAAACGTTTTCTCAAGTTATTTTGATGTTAATAGATGGTATCTTGCTTGCAAGTCATTGTTATGTTGATGATTGGCAAGAGGACTCACACTTGTGTCTTTGTGCACTTTACTTTAAGTGTTGAGGATTGCCTAAGATGATTCAACACAACCTTGTGCTTTGATTGTAAACTTTGGTTTGCTTGTTAGTAACTTGTTTGCAAAGTTATTCTATGTTGAGGATTGGCAAGAGGACTCTCACTTGTGCCTAGTGTACTTCACTTTAAGTGATGAGGATTGCCTAAGATGATTCAATTTTCTTTGTGCAATTCTTGTTTGAAAATGCAAATGCTAGTTTTCTAACTTGATTAATCAATTTTGGTTACAAAAATGACTTGTTAATGCCCTCTTTTGGTCACTTTTGGTCTTGCAAATATTCAAACCTATGTTGTTAATTGTGAAATTTGTGATTTGAGAAAAATGAATTTGGGTTTTGGTTCATTTATGATCCACAAATGATATTGGGTTATGCTAAGTTGGCAAGAGATAGGTTACTTCAACCTTGATGCCTATGCTTGTAAGCATTTAAAAATTCAATTCCCATTTGATGTGCTTGTGAAATGTGAGCAAAAAGGGGTCTATAAACAATTGAATTTGCGCACATGATTGGTCTCCAATGACCTTGATGCATCCTCAAGTTTAATCATGCTTTCTTTGCTCTTTGAGTTTATTGTAAATTGTTGTTTGAAGCTTGTGAAGTTTCGGCAAAAGATAGGTTCATTTAACCTTGATGCACATGCATTTTGCATATTCATGCATTCTTACCTATTCTTGCATCCTTGCCTACTCATGCATTCTTGAATTGAAGCTTGGTACTCCATGCTTGATATACTTGTTTATGTGCTTGTGGTGCATTAAAATGTTGAATTGGTGTTCACAATTTGCTTGTTTTGATTTCCACCAATTGTTACTCGTTAGTAACTCTCCAAAACTTCAAAACCATGTTGCATACAAAGAACAACTTGTTACTCGTTAGTAACGTTCCAACTTCAAAACATTTTTTTTGCATTTACATAATCATTGATAAACAACTTCACTTCTTCTCAAAACAATTTCAAACTATTTTTCACAAATCAAACTTTGTTGAGGATAATGCGAAGCCTTTGCTTGCACGATTGTCAACAATGGGGTGCTAGTGGTGATCACTTGGAGTCTTTGCTCAATTGATTATCATGAACACTCATTTTTCAAAAGAACTCTCATTTCACAAATTAAAAACTTTGTTGAGGATAATGCGAAGCCTTTGCTTGCACGATCGTCAATAATGGGATGCTAGTGGTGATCACTCGAAACCTTTGTTGTTTGATCACTGTGAACATTCAATTTTCACAAATTAAACAACTAAAAAATAAAAACCTTTTCTCGACAACCGAGAACTACGTAAGCTTTGAATTCTCCATCGCACTGGGAGATACGTAGGAGCGGGTCACATTCCCGTCAAGCACGACAAATAAAAACCATTTTCTTTTCAAAAAAACAAACCCTTTTCCAAAACAAGGCAATTTCTAAAAACAAAACAATTTTCGAAAACAAGAACTACGTTGCTTTGATTCCCTCCCCGGGATACGTAGGCACGGTGCCCTCCCGTCAAGCGCAAAAGATTAAATTTTCCTTAAGTTTTTCCATAAAGTAAGGAGAGATAAAGAGAGATAAAAACAAAGCATTTCTTAAATCATCCTTTTAAATCACACGTCAAATCGAGGTTCCCTTTCAGTAGAAAGGATGTGTGGGGTGCTCGTACCTTCCCCATGCATAACCGACCCCCGAACTCAAATCTCGTGGTTCCAAGGACCATTGTCTTTCAAGAAAGGTTTTTTTCAATGTTTTACCTCTAAAAAAAAATATTGGTGGCGACTCCAATTCATGTTGTGCGAAGAGAAATCCCTCCAAAGGATTTTTCGGGGTGCAACAGCTGGCGACTCCGCTGGGGACCTTTCTTTAGTGGGTCGAGCCAATCGATTCGACATGTGATTTATTTCGTTTATTTGAATGCTTTGTTATATCTCTCCTCCTTTCCCTTTCTTCTTTCTTTCCTTTGCCTTTAAAAACATGCTTGCATTATTCTTAGAATTGTCGTGTGCATTCTTGTGATGTTGTGCTTGCGTGCATTGTGTGTTAGCCTTCTTCCTCTTCTATATTTGCTTCTTAAGTAAAATAAGAGTAGTTTCTTCTTCTTCTTCTCCTCTTACTTTCGTCGTTTATATGCTTTTCTCATACATTTCCCCAATTCTAGCATGTTCCCCTCTTCTTTGCTCCCTTTCTTGAGGTAAGCTCATGCATTTCCCCTAATCCTATTATGTCCCCTCCTCTAGGCTCCCTTTCTTAAGGTAAGCAATGCTTGCGATTGTTGTTGGAACCCTAGGTTAGTATACTTATGTTGAAATGATATTGAACCCTAGGGTAGACGACATGCTGTTGCTTGATATTGTCTGGACTGTTTTGGTTTCCCTTTGCAGGTGGGGTTTGGGTAGATTTTTAGGTGTTGTGCCATCATCACACACTGCACACCTTATATTTGTGAGCATTGAGTGGGGCCTAAAACCCAAGGTCTGCAAAGAACCCTAGGAGAGTGGAAATGAGTAGTGACTGCCATTCGTAGACCGTTGTCTGTCTGGCTCTCATGAAAGTTTCGCCCAAGAGTGCGCTTTCTTCATGATACCTCACAATCGGTAGCTCTCTACGATTGTGGGTGTATTCATGAGAGAGACTTTAGCTCTTGGTTGCCATTGTGAGGCAGTGACCAGAACCCACATGGGAGGATTACCCTTGTCGTTGACTTTAGAGCCTACGATCTTTACCTATTTGTAGGACACGGGGGCACGCAAATTGTGTGTTGCATTAGCTTAGGCATCCTCTTTCGAAACTCTTTTACCAAAAAATGTAGAAAGTAATTTCCTTTTTCCCTCATAAATGTAACGCCCTAAAATTTAATCAAATTATTTCGAAGTTGGATTGCCGCAGGATGATTGTAAGAATTGAAATTATGGGCGTAGTAGCTATGTTGAAAACGAGTTAGATGATAATCACGTGTTGTGGGCTAGTTAAAAATAGCATTGGGCTCCCTTCCTATGTGGATAAAGTCCCAAATAATTTAGCCCATTATGTTTCTCACTTATTATAAGTGGAGAGGATTAATTTAGGGTTGAGAGAGAGAGGAATTTCGGATTAGAGCAGCCACCAAAGAGAGAGAAAAGAAGAGAGAAAACAATTCCCGTTTTTCTCAAACCTGTCACCGTAAAATTGCGATTCCGGTTTCGTTAACCGTTGGATCGTCTTCGTTTTTGGGCAGCAGGTTCGTGAGATATAGTTCTACACTTTCACCGTTCGGATCTTCGAAATGAGTTCTGAGGAGAGAGATATTGGCTTCGTACTGAAGCTGCAGTTTGGGGGAGTCGCCGTATTCGGAGATCGAGGAACGAGGCTAGGAGGGAGTTTGCGCCACCATAGTTGAGGTAAGGGTGGGCTTAACCTTGATAATGGGTTGATGATAATTATGTGTGGGTAGTCTAGGGTTTTGTTGAATTGTTCGTGTTGTTGCATATCGTGTTTTCGTTGAGATTGGTGCTTTGATGATTGTTGCACGTTATTGTGATTTGTTTCGTTATTTGTTGTTGCGTGATTGTTGTATCACGATGATGGTGTTGTTATTGTTCGTGTTCTTGTTGTTGCTGTGTGTGGTTGATTGTTGTTGTCGCGTTGTCGAATTGTCGTTTTTGTTGTGGTGGTTGCGGTGTCGTTGCCGTTAGGGTTTGGTGTTTGGCAATTTAGCGATTCTAGACACAGGTTCGGTTTTTCTAAAACTGGCGCTGTTTGGTTGATCCAAAAATTATGAGGTTGATTGTTTTTGAAAATAGACTTAACGCCGGTCGTTTTGGCACTGGTTTCGTCAAATTCGGAGTTGTATAGCTCGAGTTATAGGTGATACAAGTTAGGTTAAAATTCTGGAAACGATTTGGGTATAGATTCGGTATTTCTGTGACTGGGAACGTTGTATTGACCGAAAAATTATGTGGTTTATTTTTCTGGAAAATAGACTTAATGGTTGTTAATTTGGCACTGGTTTGGTTGCGTTTAGAGTTGTGTAGCTCGAGATATGAATTCCACAAGTTAGAGTAAGATTCTGGAAACAATCTGGACACAGGGTCAGTGTTTTGGTTACCACGTTTTCAAAAGAACTCCTTTTCGAACGAATCCAATTTCTTTGAAAACTAGACAAAATTTGCCCCAGTTTATGCACAAGTTTCATGCAGTTTGATTGAGTCTTGGTCACTTTGGAATTGCTTGAATTTGAAGGACAGAAACTGTCCTCTTTTGCAACTAGCCTGTGTGCTTTTCGAAAACTGTACCTATTGGACACTCTCCTTCAAGAACTGAACTTAGGGATGATAACCAGACCCATAGGGCTTTCCAACAAGTATTTATTTGTTGAAATCCGATGTCGTTTGCTATTTTAATTAATTCGCTGAAGTAGGTGCGATGTGCCTAGGCGCTGTGCGCCAGTCTTGTGCGTGGTGTGCGTGCGTTATGTCCGCGTTGTGGAGCCGTCTGGTGTTAATATTTCAGGTGCGGTGCTGGTATGCTCAGGAGAGTTTAGTGGTAGCTGTGATGCTACAACTTGGTGCTATTTTTGGTGAAATCATTTGTTTTGATTCTGGTGATATAGTATTTATTTTAAATACTTGTTATGGTGAGTTGGTGCATAATCATGGTGTCGCATTGTCATATGCATGTTTTGGTGATATAGGCTCTGCCTCTGGTGTTTATTGGTGATATGCCCGTCGTGGCTCATTTTGGTGATCGGTACCGCATGCATATGCCCACTGGAGGGGTTGCATATCATCCCATTGTCTATGAATGTTATAATTTTGGTGGTTCACTGTCAAATGGACTTTTCCTTTGGTATCTGGTGCTGTGATATGGTGTAATTGTATTGTGTTGCTGTAGTTACCTGATGCTAGCATATTTTTATCATCTGCTTATTACCTCTGTTAGACTCACCCCTTCTGCTTGGAATGTTGCTCTCATGCGGCAACGCTGCAGGTGATCGCTAGTGCTCGTGGAGGAATTGCTAGGTTTTGCTTCCTCTCTCGTTTGGGTCTGTGTCAGCTCTGATATGTAGCACCGGGGAGTCGTTAGTTATCGTTTTGAACTATTATTTTAGTTATTGGAAATTGTTTTAATTTATTTTGGAGATGTCTTTAATTGTTAATTCTGGAGATGTTTAAACTGGTTAATATTTCCGCTGCTTGGTGATTTCTTTTATATAAATTATTTTGGAGATTTTCCTTTTTAAAAAATGGTGAAAAAATGTAGCGCCCTTCGAGGTGACTCTGATAATTGTCTATTTAATTGTAATAGTAAAAGGGGGGTGTTACAATAAACACCTATATGAGGTGGCATATAGCGGGTATTTTCAAAAATGTTTTGAACCGCCACCAATAAACATCATTTTCTTCTCTCTTTTCTATGTAAATAAAAGGTCATAATCATCACATCTGCATCATTTTGCATCATCATCATTGCATTCGCATCTAACAAAAATTTTGAAAAAAAAAACCTCCATTCTTTGCATCCTCCATGCATTAAAGTTGTTTGCCGGAGATCGCAACGTAACACAAAGTCTTGTCATAGGTGTGTAAGAAGCGGAATGGAATCAAAAGGCAAAACCGTTTTCAATTCAAGGCTTCCTGTTGTGAAAGAGATTGATATGGCTAGTCTGAAAGAGTATGCATCCCTCCTAGGTCCTATTGAGGTCAGGTCTTCTGACAAAACCTATGGGAACATTCGCAAACTGCTACAACTAGAAGTGCAAGAGAGTGCCATTGCTGCCCTGTGTCGGTTCTATGACTCGGAGATTCGCTGTTTCATTTTTAAGAATTTCCAAATGGCGCCTACCCTAGAAGAGTATGATAGGATTTTGGGCTTTGATCGATCCAAGTTTAAGCCTTATCAATACCAATGGGAGTATTATTCTGATGAAAAGCTTGCTGCCTTGTTGCAAATCAGTGCTGAGAAAGTGCGGGCCCATAAGATAGAACATAATAAGGTATTTGGGTTTCCTCAAGAATACTTTGAGAGTTTGATGACCAGCTATGTAGTGTCTGATGATTGGAATTCTTTCAAGCAAGTGCTAGCTCTGACCATCTTCGGCATTGTGCTCTTCCCTCAGATAGAGAGGCATGTGAGTGAAACTGCAATCGGTGTCTTCCTCGCCTTCAAATGTGCAAAAAATCCTATCAACCCGGTTCCCGCAATCCTCGCAGAGACATACCGTGCCTTCACTCGTCACCATGAATTCCAAAAGAATAAGATGTGTTGCTCCTTCCCTGTGTTATATGCTTGGTTGATCAGTCATGTGTGTACCAACAAAAGTGATGTGAAGGATTTGCTTTCCTATGCCTTGGGTTGTAATCCGAAGACTATGAACTCTCAAGAGTGGGTGCATGCTTTCAAGAACCAAGATGCTCTCCAGATTCGTTGGTACTCACCTAAATGTTGGGTAGACAGGCCTTCAGTGGTATTTCGGTGTGGGAGTTTTCAGAACGTTCCTCTCATGGGAACCCAAGGATGCATAAACTATAACCCCTCTTTGACCTTGCGACAGCTCGGATACCCTATGCAGGATTCACCCTCCGAAGCTATGCTGTTTCGTTTTTACCTCCACGCGGGGATCCCTAAAGACGAGAGTCTACTTCGGCGAGTCCTGCAAGCTTGGGAAACCGTAGTGCGGAAGGACAGAGAAGAGTTAACCAGGAGGACCACTGCTATCTCTTTTTCTCAATGGCTTGAAGGGAGGATTAGTGAAACTCGGTCATCCAACCAAGGAGTACCACTGCCTGAGGAAAAGATACAAGAACCTCACATTCCTACCATTGAAGAATTGGAAGAGGTTAGGTTGGCCATGTCAAAGGTAGGAGAAGAGAAAAGGGCTCTGCAAGATGGATTGAGAAAGACGATGCAAGACAAGAAAAAGCTAGAAAATGAAAATGCTTTCCAAGCTGCAGCTATTGAGGAAGTCAATAGAAAACTTGAAATAGAAGGGAAAAGCAAGAGGGAAATGCAAAAGCACTTGAAGGGTGCCAAAGAGGAAGTGAAGAGGTGCACTACCAAGATGAATGAGGCTGTAGCGGAAGCAATTAAATGGAAGAGGCTATATGAGGACACATGGAAAGAAGAGCAAGCAGTCAGGCACGCACTAGTTAAGTCAAGAAAAGACTCTCAAATGATGAAGCTTGAATTGGAAGATCAATTAAAGAGTGCCAAGCAAGATCGGGAATCTATTGAAGGGATCCTGAGGGATTATCAGCAAGCACTAAGAAGGGAACAAGGGAAGTCGGAAAGCTTGGCCAATCATGTGCAGTACTTGGAAGGGTCTTACCTCCGGCTAAGGGAGAAGAGTGACTATTGGGAGAGTCAATTTGCGGAATTGCTCAGTAAGGTAAAAAGTCAACAAGTCTTTGAGGAATTGAAAAAGGAAGGCTTACATTGGAAAGACAAGTTCTCCAAGTTAGTTTGGTTAGCTAATCAGGCTGTGAGAGACATTCCCAAGAAGCTAAGAAAGGCGGATGCAGAAATGAATCCTTTCAACACCCCTGTCAAGGTGTGTGAGTTTGTTGAGTACTGCAAGATTCTCACAGAAGAACTCCTGGAGAAAGCCCGGGGGGCAGCTGAGAGCAAGAAGAGGAAAAGGAGCGAGGAGTTGAAAGCCATATGCCTTTAAAGTTCCCTTTAGAGTATTGTAGCGATCCTTAGGAAATTGTAATTTTCTTTAAGAAGTTGTAACTTTCTTTGGAAAATAGTACTTTGTTTAAAATCATTGTATTGCACTCTTAAGGAATATTGTACTTTGATTTGCTTTCCATTTATGATACTCCTTCGCATTCCATTTAATTGAAGTACGTTTGTTTTGCCTTGTTGCTTCCAACTTTGTTGCAAATCCTAAAAACACCTGAACCTTAACACCTATGACAAGACGAGTTGCACCACGATTCCCGGCAATAAACATAATAACATGCATATTGCATTGCATTTGCATCATTTGTCTTTGTATTCATAAAAAAAATGTTCCGTCCACAGAAGTAAGACAAGCTGGTTAATCATCGGTATTGGACGCGATCACAGGCAAGAAATATGGCCAGCAATCAAGACGACGCGAATCTGGGCAATCATCAACCAATCCAGAATGATGTAGTTCCAGAAGGTCCGAATCCAAATGGTCAGGGTCAGCATGATCAGAATCAAGAGAATCGAGCAATCAGGGCTGTGATGGAAGTTATAAGAGCTAAAATGGCAGAGGTCATAAGAGTGTTAAGTGCCTTAAGGGATGCTGGCATAACTGAAGGTGCTGCTGCCGCAGGAGTGGATCCTCCTAGAGTCTCTCGGGCTCTCCAGAACGTGCAATGGCCTCCTTATGGTCTCCCATTAGGGTACACACTCCCTGCTGCCGGTGCAAACCCAGAAAGTGGTCCTTCGGGAACCACAGGACAGGCCCAGCCTGAATCAGCTGTGAATGAAGTTGGAACGGGGACACCTCAGGTTCAAATTCAGATTCCTACTCCTGCTATTACCCTGGGAACTCCGTTTGGGTTCAATTCTCCAGCAACAATCCATCCACAAGTTCAGGGTCCAATTCCTCAGATTATCGCTCACTCACGTGACCCACACGTGACCCCAGCTGTGGTGTCGATGAATAATCTTCACTACGGTGTGAGTGGTTTTCCGCCGAATTACCCTGATGAAGCTAGAAGTCAGTACCAGATGTTAGAAGAAAGATTGAGAGCTGTTGAAGGAACAGGTTCCCGGGCTAGGAACGCCCATGAGTTATGCTTGGTCCCTAATCTAGTCCTGCCACCCAAGTTCAAAGCACCATTTTTCGACAAGTACAAAGGAGCAACCTGCCCGCGCAGCCATGTGACGATGTATTGCCGGAAGATGACTGCCCATGCCCGTGATGATAACCTGATGATACATTGCTTTCAGGAAAGCTTAGCTGGAGCTCCCCTTGAATGGTATATGCAATTGGAGCCAACTAATATCCGTTGTTGGAAGGATCTGGCGGATGCCTTTATCCGTCAATACCAGTACAACAGTGATTTAGCCCCGGATAGGACCCAGCTGCAATGTATGTCTAAGAAGGATAATGAGACATTCAAGGAATACGCCTAGAGGTGGAGGAACCTCGCTGCACAAGTAAAACCCTCCCTGCTTGATAAAGAGATGGTCCATATGTTCATGGAAACTCTTCCCCCAGTGTTCTATGATCGTTTGGTCGGCAGCGTGGCTTCGAATTTCTCTGAGATGGTTGTCATTGGAGAAAGAGTGGAGAACGGCATGCGCAGCGGAAGAATAGCCCATGGCCCAACGCCTCCTTCCCATCAGAAAAAGCCTTTTTCTGGTTCCCACAAGAAGAAGGAGGGAGAAACTAATGCAATCATCGGAGCTAGCGGTCCATCACACAATAATCCCCCACAAGCCATTCCAGTTCCTGCTCAGACGCCGCCTGCTCAGCCATTCCAGTCCAACAATCAGTACAGAAACTACAATGAAAAAAAGCCTGTTGTCTTTGAACCTATCCCCATGTCGTACACAGATTTGTTCAATTATCTCATTGCCAACAAGTTAATCAACACTCGTCAGATGAAACCATATCAGCCTCCCTATCCCAGAGGGTATAATGCAAATGCTACCTGTGCCTTTCATTCTGGGGCAGTAGGTCATGTGGTGGAGGATTGTAAGGCGTTCAAGTACGTTGTGCAAGACCTGCTTGATGCAAAGAGTATATCATTTCAGCAACCTAATGTAACCACCAACCCGTTGCCGGGGCATGGTGGGCCCACTGCAAATGCCATTAATGATCAGGGTGGTCAGTACTTAATTAGGAAGGTGGAGTGCATTCGTACACCCCTGAGTATCATTCATGCTGCACTATGCCGTTGTGGTATCATCGAAGAAGGGTGTGCCAGAAGAGACATCTGCAATGACCCTTATTGTGTTGGGGCCTGTGAGAGCTTCAAACCCATCCTCCAAGAGCTGTTAGACAACACCTGGTCCAGGTTGGGGTTCAGGAAAAGGAAGAAAGTATATCTACTCTGCAATCAAACAACAGAGGTTTCAGGAGACCGGTTGAAATCCCTTGCAGTCCGAATTCAAGCTCGGTTGTGGCAAGACCTCTGACTGTTGTTATTCCGGTACTTGCTGCTACCCTTAGTAGAGAGACTAGGGTTATTCCCTGGAGCTGCAACGTGCAAATGCAAGCAGAGGTCCCTCAGGGCGTGTTGGATATAACAAACATTGCTGGGAGTAGTGGAATTACAAGGAGTGGAAGGATGTATGTTCCTGAAAATCTTAGAAAGGAACAATCAAAGGAAGCTGAAGAAAGGGCCCGTAAGGGAAAAGATAAGGAAACTGTGGAAGTTAGAGAAGTATCAGACAAAGAAGCTCAGGAATTTCTGAAAGTAATGAGACAAAGTGAATACCAGGTGGTGGACCAGTTAAATCAAACCCCGGCCAAAATCTCAATGCTTTCGTTGTTGCTTAGTTCCGAGGCACACCGAGCTGCACTGTTGAAAATCCTGAATGAAGCACACGTACCCCATGACATTACGGTCAACCAGCTTGATGGTATTGTTGGGAACATAGTGGCATCCAACTACTTGACCTTCACAGACGCTGAGTTACCTCCGGCGGGGAAGAATCACAATCAAGCCCTTCACATCTCTGTCAAGTGTGGGGACTACATGCTGGCCAGAGTGCTCATCGACAATGGCTCGTCATTAAATGTGTTGCCCAAGTCCACAATGGATAAGTTGGATGTGGATTGCTCATATCTGAGGCCTAGATCCACCTTGGTTAGAGCATTTGATGGGTCTGTGAAAGAAGTTTTTGGAGAAGTAGAGGTGCCTTTGCAGGTGGGTCCTGAAGTGTTCTATGTCACATTCCAAGTCATGGATATAGCTTCCTCTTATAGCTGTCTGCTTGGACGACCTTGGATACATGCCGCTGGGGCAGTGCCATCTTCGCTCCATCAGAAACTCAAGTTTGTGGCCGAGGGCAAGTTGATAGTAATCTTCGGGGAGGAGGAAATGATGATAAACCGATCACCACCAGAATATTACGTTGAAGCAGCAGAGGAGTCTTTTGAGACTGCCTTCCAGGGATTGGAGATCTCAAATGCTATCTTTGTTGGGAGTGAGCCTCCCCAATTGAAGCCTAGGTGGTCCAAGGCGGAGATGATGGTTGCAAAGGTGATGCTAGGATATGGGTATCAGGTTGGAAAAGGCCTGGGAAAAGCTGCTCAAGGAATTGTAGCACCCGTCCTGCTGAAAGGGAATACTGAAAGGTTCGGTATTGGGTACATCCCAAGCCCTGCAGACCGAGAGAGGCTAGCAGCTGATAGAAGAGAGAAATGGTTGGCAAAGCTCAGAGGAAGGACCCCCAACCAGGGAGGGATGGTCGTCGGTGATCTTAGGAACAACTTCCGAAGTGTAGGCATGCTGGACCCTGACCAAGTCAATGTGATTGAAGAAGATTCAGGCTCGGGTGACGGTGCTGTCGGCTTAGTGCGCCGTTGTGCTGCGAAAGAAAAGCTCCAGAACTGGGAGGCCCTAGATTTCCCTGTGATTTTCAATTTAAAGTAATTTTTCTTCGTAATGCAAAATTCCTCGGCTCTGCCCAAGGCCTTGGGATATTTCATTCGGGCATGCATGTTTTCGTCAAACTTCATCAATGAATAAAATGTTATTTTGGAATTTTCAATAAAATTCTCTTTCTTCATCTCTCATTTGCGTGTCTTTTCTTTATTTTTATTCGCCACTCCATTTTAATGCAGATCGAATACAATTATTGAAAGTAATAATGCCCATAACTCATACTGTGACTTTGATTACCCGGTTAACCAAACCGAGGAAGATGTTGAGGATGGTTGGGATACTCCTCCAGAAATTATGAGAATGGTAGAACAAGAAGAAAAGGTCATCAAGCCCCATGGGGAGCCCACAGAAATGGTTAATTTGGGTACTGAGGAAGATAGAAAAGAGATCAAGGTTGGTACCGCGATGGGGAATTGTGAACGTAAGAAGTTGATTCAGCTCCTGTTTGACTATGTTGACATTTTCTCATGGACTTACCAAGACATGCCGGGATTGAATACAGATATTGTTGAGCACAGATTGCCGGTAAAACCAGAATATCCTCCGGTAAAACAGAAATTGAGGCGAATGAGGCCAGAGATGTCCTTGAAAATCAGGGATGAGGTCAAGAAACAGTTTGACGCAGGGTTCTTAGCAGTGGCAAAATATCCTGAGTGGGTAGCCAACATCGTCCCGGTTCCCAAGAAAGACGGAAGGGTCCGGATGTGTGTCGATTACCGTGATTTAAACCGAGCAAGTCCTAAAGATGATTTCCCTCTACCTCACATCGATGTTCTGGTGGATAGCACAGCGCAACACTCAATGTTCTCCTTCATGGACGGGTATTCAGGTTACAACCAGATCAAGATGGCTCCAGAGGATATGGAGAAAACCACCTTCATAACCCTTTGGGGAACTTTCTGCTATAAGGTCATGCCTTTCGGATTGAAGAATGCCGGGGCAACTTATCAAAGAGCAATGGTGACTCTGTTCCACGACATGATGCATAAAGAGATTGAAGTTTATGTAGACGATATGATCGCCAAATCAAGGACCGATGAAGAGCATGTTGTTAACCTGCAGAAGCTTTTCGAGCGCCTCAGAAAGTACAAACTCAGGCTGAATCCTGCCAAGTGCACATTCGGAGTGAGGTCAGGAAAATTGTTGGGCTTCATTGTTAGCCAGAAGGGAATTGAGGTAGACCCGGACAAAGTGCGTGCTATCCTCGAGATGCCGGCACCAAAAACAGAGAAAGAAGTTCGTGGTTTTCTTGGAAGGCTGAATTACATTTCCCGATTCATCTTCTAGTTGACCGCTACCTGCGAGCCGATTTTCAAGCTGTTGTGCAAAAACCAAGAGTTGAAGTGGGATGATCAATGTCAAGAAGCTTCGAGAAAATCAAGGTGTATCTTCAGAATCCGCCAGTCCTAATGCCACCTGTGTCCGGCAGGCCTCTTATTCTGTACCTTACAGTGTTGGACGATTCCATGGGTTGCGTACTGGGGCAACACGATGAGTCGGGGAAGAAAGAACATGCAATCTACTACCTGAGCAAGAAATTCACCGATTGCGAGACCAGGTATTCACCATTGGAGAAGACTTGTTGTGCCCTTGCCTGGGCAGCGCATCGATTGAGACAGTACATGTTGAGTCACACTACCTGGTTGGTGTCCAAGATGGATCCAATCAAGTACATATTTGAGAAACCTGCGCTCACAGGTAGAATTTCTCGTTGGCAAATGCTTTTATCAGAGTATGACCTCCAGCATGTCACCCAAAAGGCGGTTAAAGGCAGCACATTGGCAGAGTATCTGGCACATCAACCGGCTGAGGGTTACCAGTCCATGCAATGTGAATTCCCAGATGAAGACATCATGGCATTGTTCGACGAAGGAAAATCCCAAGATGATGAAAGGTGGAGAGTACTGTTTGATGGTGCCTCTAACATGTGGGGGCACGGGGTCGGAGCAGTGTTGATCTCCCCGGACAATCGTTTCATACCATTCACGGCAAGGCTAAGTTTCTACGTCACAAATAATATTGCAGAGTATGAGGCGTGCATCTTAGGCATACAAGCGGCCCTCGATTGGAAAGTCAAAAGGCTCGACGTGTCTGGGGATTCAGCTCTAGTTGTTCACCAAGTAAAAGGTGATTGGGAAGCAAGAAACCCTGATTTGATCCTTTACCGTGACTACATTCAAGAGCTAATCAAACCCTTTGAAGAGATCACCTTCCGGCACATACCTCGCAATGAGAATCAACTGGCTGATGCCTTGGCCACTTTGTCTTCCATGTTCAACGTCAACTGTGACAGGAACTTGACGTGTGTCAGAGTCCAACACCGGGGTCTACCTGCTTATTACCATTGCATGGCAGTTGAAGAGGAATCAGGCAGTAAACCTTGGTACCACGACATCAAACAGTATATCACCAGCAGAGAATATCCCCCCGGCGCTTCAGAAAATGATAAGAGAACACTCAGGAGGCTGTCAATGGGTTTCTTCTTGAGTGGAGACGTCCTTTACAAAAGAAACCATGACTTGGTTCTCCTCAGATGTGTAACAAGGGAGGAATCAATAAAGATCATGCAAGATGTTCATGAGGGCTCATTTGGAATTCATTCCAGTGGGCACACAATGGCTAGAAAGATCCTGAGAACAGGTTACTATTGGCTGCAAATGGAATCTGACTGTTATAGCTTTGCAAGAAAGTGCCATAAATGTCAAATTTATGCAGATCACATCCATGTACCACCAACCTCTCTGAATGTCCTGAGTGCACCTTGGCCTTTCTCAATGTGGGGCATGGACATCATTGGTCCTATTGAACCAAAAGCTTCAAATGGTCATCGTTTCATCCTGGTTGCTATCGACTACTTCACCAAGTGGGTAGAGGCTGCTTCTTATCCCAATGTAACAAGTTCAGTGATTGCTAAGTTCATCAAGAAAGATTTGGTTTGCCGCTACGGCCTTCCGAACAAAATCATCACAGACAACGGCAGTAATTTGAACAGCAAGGTGATGAGGGACTTATGCAAGGACTTCAAAATCCAACATCACAACTCTTCTCCCTACCGTCCGAAGATGAATGGGGCAGTTGAGGCAGCCAATAAGAATATTAAGAGGATAGTACAAAAAATGGTAGTAACTTACAAGGACTGGCATGAGATGCTCCCCTTCGCCTTGCATGGGAACAGAACCTCGGTGTGTACATCTACAGGGGCAACCCCTTACTCGTTGGTTTATGGGTCAGAAGCTGTTCTCCCCATTGAGGTTGAAATACCCTCGCTGCGGGTATTGATGGAGACCAAATTAGAAGAAGCAGAGTGGGTTCAGGTTCGTTTTGACCAATTGAATCTCATTGAAGAGAAGCGAGTAGCCGCCTTGTGCCATGGTCAGCTGTACCAACAGAGGATGATGAGGGCTTTTGACAAGAAAATCCGTCCTCGGGAATTCCAAGAAGGAGACCTCGTGCTCAAGCAGATCTTGCCAATCCAGACGGATCCCCGTGGCAAATGGGCTCCCAAATACGAAGGACCTTATGTGGTGAAGAAGGCATTCTCCGGAGGGGCATTAATTCTTGCAAACATGGATGGAGATGAAATCCCAAACCCAGTAAACTCAGATGTGGTAAAGAAGTACTATGCCTAAAGAAATAGACAGAAAAAGAGAAAGATGAGCCAAGTAAGAATCAGCTCGCTAGGTTGAAAACCCGCAAAGGGCGGCCTAGGCAAAATCAGAGCGACCCGGTGGATTGAAAACCCGCAAAGGGCGATCCAGGCAAAAATTAGGGTCAGAAAACTTGGGCATGAAAATAAACAAGGGCATACAGCACTCCCGAAGATTTGGATAAGGGGTTGATCAAGGTCACAAGTATGAACGGTGGGCACCGTTACTTCAAGGATAGAATCACAGAATCTGTTCCTTTTTCTTGTATTTTATCAGTTTAGAATAAAGATTGCAATTGTACTTTCAACTGGCGTGACTTTCTGCACGACCAGTTTCCATATCAGCAAAACTCCAACTTTTCTTTCATATGTGTGCTTTTCGTGTCTTTACCTTCATTTATTCAGTTTCTTTCAAAATAATGATTTTATGATTGATGAAATTGAATTGCAAAACATGTGCATACATTCAGAGCATTACAGATTATTACGAAATCTTTGAAAATCACAAAAGGAAAAAATGGTTTCCTAAAATGGGTAAAGCTGCAAAAAAAAAAAGACACATGCACTGTCACCTTAAAGATAACAAGATCATTGCAAACCAACGCGCAACCCTTGCGTTATCACCATCCTGGAACGGTCTTCGTGTCAAGTGCCACAAGTCCCGCGGATTGATTTAACCAGCAAAAAAAAAAAAAAACACACATTTTCATATCATTCATCATTTCTATATCATCCATGTCATCAAACAGTAGAGCATTATACTTTCATATTCGCATCCCAGAAGGGCGAAAAGAAACAGAAGAAAAAGAAACAGAAGAAAAGAAAAAGAAAAAGGAAAATCAAACAGAAAAAACCTCTCACCAAATCAATCATTGCATCCATGTGCATCCCAGCATCAAAAGCCTGCATTCCATGCATCATTCGAAGCTTCCCAATTTTCAAAAAGAAACTCAGTTACTTTGGACTCGTTAGTCCCCAAAATTTTCAAAAGGTCAGTTACTTTGGACCAATGGGTCCCCGAAATCTCATTTTCAGAAAATCATCATGGCACCGAGTTAGTGAACTCCATCAGCACAGAGTTAGTAAACTCCCACAGAGTTAGTGAACTCCTTCCACAGATCACAACGTCGCGTACGAGCGCGCGGCAGATCCTACAGACTTCGTTAAGTCCATCGGATTAATTATGTCAACCTAAGGCATAGCGTAGATCCATTGATCATATCAGTTCCGGACCTGATATTGATCGGCCGCTCGAAAAGGCCACCCCCAGAGCTCGAACTCGACGAGAGTCCGTTAAAAGGTTTTAGGCAACCTCTGAATCCCCAATTTACGGCACTTCCCATTTACTGCTTTCATTTACTGCTTTACGCAATTTACTGCTTTCATTTACTGCTTTACGCAATTTACTGCTTTCTCGTCGACGCGACAAGTGTTGACTCTCTCTCTCAAAAGAAGAGAGATCAAAGAAAGGAAACAAAAAAAAAAGAGAAAAAAGAAAAGGAAAATTCGGGTTTCTCTAAGTAGACAAAATTAGTATTATTTCTGAATTCTTTATTTCTATTTTGCCTCGGAATATGTTTCGGCCAATTCATATTCCTTGGTAAAATCCAAATAAAGAGGGGCAGCTGTCATACCCTAATTTTGTCCACCTAGGTTTAAAACCCTAATTTTCCGCAAAAATAAATAAATTGAGAAGTGTGGTTTTATTTTGAAGAGTGAAGAGCATTGTGCATGCATTTTTGGGTTTTAAAAGTCATTGTAGGGCTTTTAAATTCATTGTTAGAGTGGAAATGCATTTGTTGTTAAAAAACAAGGTTTTTAGGGCAAAAGGGTATTTTGGTCATTGAAAAAATAAGATAATTTCTCATCAAGAATCTTTGTGCAATTTTAGAGAAATTTATTTGAGGCAAAACATTTTTGGTCATGTATGTATGTATGCGCATGCATGCATACATTGTGCACAAAATTTCAAAAAAAGGATCAAAAGGGAATATTCTACAAAAAGTTCCAAGATGTGATTTTTATGACATTTTTGGTCATGATGATCACATAAAATGGCATATTCCTAAGATTCCTAGTATGTGGCCTAAATTGGGTGTATTTTTGTACAATTATCCTAAGAAGAATAATCAAAAATGAAGGGATAATGGAATGGTCATATAATAGTACAATAGTACAAGATGACAACTAGCAAAACTTGGTCACCAAGGACCCCTCCCATTTATGCGCCTATCCCTCTCTATTCTCTCATTTTGTGTTTTCTCAATGTCCTCAATCCATGTGAGCCTCAATCCTAGCCTTTGATTCAAAATTAAAATCAAATCCTAGAGCACAACTAGTGCACAATGACCTAACTACCCTTAAACCTAATTGCTTTCTATATATACCCTATTAACCTCACCTCACAAGAAAAAAAGGCTTTTGGCCTCATTTTCACTCACACAACCCTAGCACACAACTCCCTCTCCTAATTCCCTCTCTTGGCCGAAATTATACTACCTTCTTCCTCCATCAATTCTTCACTTCTCCTTCACCAAATCACCATTTTCTCACCTCATTTCCATTCCTACTTCATATATCTTCCTTCTCTCCTAATTTAATTCAAGCTTGCATCATCAAAGGGCATTTTTAAGCAAGCATTTCGTGGGTTTCATTGAATTTTGGTGAAGATTCAAGTTGATTTGTGGTCTTGTTCTTCATATTAGTCATTCCTTAGCTTGGATTTGAGGTAAACTTCTTAAAACCTAGAATCATCTTCAACTTTTTTGCATCAAAATGTAGATATCATGTTTCTAATCTTGCATCCTATCATATTCATGCATTTTAGTGTTGTTATATTGTTGATTTGTTGATTGTTGTTGGTGAGAGGTGTCTCAAGCATTTTGACAAACACTGTGGGAGGTTTGGGTGCTTGAGATGCTTCTCACCCTTGAATAAATTGTGATTTATGTTGTTTTCACTATGATCTTGCATTTTTGTTGAATAAAATGATGTGATGCTTCGCAAATCATGATTAGAATTAGGGTTTGTTAATTTTCTTGTGAAATGGGTTTGCAATTGTGATCAAAAACGTTTTCTCAAGTTATTTTGATGTTAATAGATGGTATCTTGCTTGCAAGTCATTGTTATGTTGATGATTGGCAAGAGGACTCACACTTGTGTCTTTGTGCACTTTACTTTAAGTGTTGAGGATTGCCTAAGATGATTCAACACAACCTTGTGCTTTGATTGTAAACTTTGGTTTGCTTGTTAGTAACTTGTTTGCAAAGTTATTCTATGTTGAGGATTGGCAAGAGGACTCTCACTTGTGCCTAGTGTACTTCACTTTAAGTGATGAGGATTGCCTAAGATGATTCAATTTTCTTTGTGCAATTCTTGTTTGAAAATGCAAATGCTAGTTTTCTAACTTGATTAATCAATTTTGGTTACAAAAATGACTTGTTAATGCCCTCTTTTGGTCACTTTTGGTCTTGCAAATATTCAAACCTATGTTGTTAATTGTGAAATTTGTGATTTGAGAAAAATGAATTTGGGTTTTGGTTCATTTATGATCCACAAATGATATTGGGTTATGCTAAGTTGGCAAGAGATAGGTTACTTCAACCTTGATGCCTATGCTTGTAAGCATTTAAAAATTCAATTCCCATTTGATGTGCTTGTGAAATGTGAGCAAAAAGGGGTCTATAAACAATTGAATTTGCGCACATGATTGGTCTCCAATGACCTTGATGCATCCTCAAGTTTAATCATGCTTTCTTTGCTCTTTGAGTTTATTGTAAATTGTTGTTTGAAGCTTGTGAAGTTTCGGCAAAAGATAGGTTCATTTAACCTTGATGCACATGCATTTTGCATATTCATGCATTCTTACCTATTCTTGCATCCTTGCCTACTCATGCATTCTTGAATTGAAGCTTGGTACTCCATGCTTGATATACTTGTTTATGTGCTTGTGGTGCATTAAAATGTTGAATTGGTGTTCACAATTTGCTTGTTTTGATTTCCACCAATTGTTACTCGTTAGTAACTCTCCAAAACTTCAAAACCATGTTGCATACAAAGAACAATTTGTTACTCGTTAGTAACGTTCCAACTTCAAAACATTTTTTTTGCATTTACATAATCATTGATAAACAACTTCACTTCTTCTCAAAACAATTTCAAACTATTTTTCACAAATCAAACTTTGTTGAGGATAATGCGAAGCCTTTGCTTGCACGATTGTCAACAATGGGGTGCTAGTGGTGATCACTTGGAGTCTTTGCTCAATTGATTATCATGAACACTCATTTTTCAAAAGAACTCTCATTTCACAAATTAAAAACTTTGTTGAGGATAATGCGAAGCCTTTGCTTGCACGATCGTCAATAATGGGATGCTAGTGGTGATCACTCGAAACCTTTGTTGTTTGATCACTGTGAACATTCAATTTTCACAAATTAAACAACTAAAAAATAAAAACCTTTTCTCGACAACCGAGAACTACGTAAGCTTTGAATTCTCCATCGCACTGGGAGATACGTAGGAGCGGGTCACATTCCCGTCAAGCACGACAAATAAAAACCATTTTCTTTTCAAAAAAACAAACCCTTTTCCAAAACAAGGCAATTTCTAAAAACAAAACAATTTTCGAAAACAAGAACTACGTTGCTTTGATTCCCTCCCCGGGATACGTAGGCACGGTGCCCTCCCGTCAAGCGCAAAAGATTAAATTTTCCTTAAGTTTTTCCATAAAGTAAGGAGAGATAAAGAGAGATAAAAACAAAGCATTTCTTAAATCAACCTTTTAAATCACACGTCAAATCGAGGTTCCCTTTCAATAGAAAGGATGTGTGGGGTGCTCGTACCTTCCCCATGCATAACCGACCCCCGAACTCAAATCTCGTGGTTCCAAGGACCATTGTCTTTCAAGAAAGGTTTTTTTCAATGTTTTACCTCTAAAAAAAAATATTGGTGGCGACTCCAATTCATGTTGTGCGAAGAGAAATCCCTCCAAAGGATTTTTCGGGGTGCAACAACATCAACTTTATTTTTTTATTTCCTTTTATCACTAGCATTACTACAATTTTAAACTCTTTAAAACTAATCCAATCCCTGTGGGTACGATCTCTACTTATCAGTATATTACTTGTTTTAGACTGTGTATACTTGCACACCTTTTAACCGCAACACTTACCACCCTCAAACAAGTGGTCAAGTAGAGTTGTTAAACAAAGAAATCAAAAGGGATGCTAGAGAATATCGTGGGGCCTAAAAGAAAAGACTGGGAAAGTTAGCTAGATAATTCATTGTCAGCCAAAGAAACCATTGGGCATGTCACCATACAAAATTTTTTATGGCAAAGCTTGCCACCTGCCCTTGGAGTTGCAACATAAGTCATTTTGGACAATCAAAAAGCTCATTTTCAATTATGAGGAGGTAGGAGCAGCTAGGCTACTTCAATCGAATGAGTTGGAATGAATGAGGCACTTTGCCTATGAAAGCACAGAATTCTATAAAGCCAAAAATAAGGCATGACACGACAAGAAAATTCAAAAAAGAGCACTAACAGAAGGGGGCAAGTTCTTTTGTTCAATTCAAGGCCTAAATTTTTCCCTGGAAAGCTCAAGTCAAGGTGGTCAAGACCTTTTAACTTAGTGAAGGTGTACCCACATGGTGGAGGGATTTGTTTGATGAAGCCATTGGTTCCACATTAAAAGCTAATGGTAAGAGGGTTAAGCAATACTATGGAGAACCTGTAGTAAGGACAGTGTCACCACTGAGTTACAAGATCTCTAAAATAGAGATTAGTTTGGTTGACGACTCTTAAACAAAGGGCTACTAGGATGCAGCCCAAAGTTTTAGACTAGTAAAAATATTTTTGTTTTAGTTTGAATGTTGCAAAATTGCTGAACTAATTTGGTAAAAATGAGTTTAAGCTTTGATTCGTCGGCATTTGATGTTGTAGCAATTGTTGTAGCACCTACTGCAATAGTGATTGGGTTAAATGCGCTGGGGTGAAAAATTGGATCCAAGTTTTTAAAATTTTGCTGAGGTGGAACCCCATATGTCGTGTCAATCATTCTAAACCCTACCTAGCGTTCCATCACTCACTCTCTCTCCCACATTGTCGTGACCGTGATCCCGACGTAGACGTCTCAAAAATATTGCAATTTTGGGAGTCGCCACCCAATTTATTTAATAGGAAAAATTGAGAAAAACCTTGTTTCAAAATATTTGGTCTACGCATACCAGATTGAATTCGGGAGTCGATTATGTATAGGGAAGGGCGGAAACTTAATCCCACTGCACCCCTAATACATCTGTCCTAAGACAGTTACCCTAAATTTGATTGTGCAACATATTTATAAGTTTAGAAAATTTGTTTACCCAAAAACGAAATAATACTAAATAAGAAATAGCTATTTTCGAAGAAATAAATAGGGACTAGTTTAAGAAAATTTAATTTTGACTTGATGGGGAAGCCCCACTCCTACGTATCCTCCGGTGCAATGAGGAACTCAACAGTCACGTAGTTCTTCCTGAAAAAGTTTGTTGGTTGGGTTGATTTTAATTTTTTTTGAAGGGGTTTGAGATCACCAAGTTGTACAACTCGGGCGTCTTAAACCGGGATTGACAAGATGTACATCTCGGCCAATCCCCTTTTTTTTTGGTATTTTTGGAAAATAGGTGTTAAAGAAAAAACTGATTATTTATTGAAAAAAAATAATTTGGCCTGACGGGGAGGCCCCGCTCCTACGTATCTCCGCGTGGCGGAGAATCAAAGGCTACGTAGTTCTTCTTGAAAAAGTTTGTTCGCTTTGCTGATTTTAGTTTTTGAAAGGGGTTTAAGATCACCAAGTTGTACAACTCGGGCGTCTTAAACTGGGATTGACAAGATGTACATCTCGGCCGATCCCATATTTTTGTTTTTAACAAATGCAAGAGTGCCCACATTTTTATACATAAACGCAAAAAAAACAAAGTAACTAAATGAAAAAAAATATAATAAAAAAATAATAAAGATAACATAAAATAATAAAATAAAAAAAAGACAAAAGATGATAGGGACATAAGAAAGGGGTGGGGACACGTTTCTGGAGCAGCACAAGGTGTGGTCAGAGTAAGTTTTTTTGGGAGAAGGCCTAGTTGATTCAAATTCAAAATGAAATAATAAAGTAAACAACTAAATAATTAAATAAATAAATAAAGATAAAAAGAAGTGTGAAGAGATGTGACAAGAGATTTGGGTCAGGGGGATTTGACACCCCATCATCCCCACTCTTTATGCGCATGTTCATTTGAAAAGAGAGAGAGAAAGAAAATCAAAAGAAATAAAAGGAGAGAATAAGAAGGAGAGAGTCAAAACAAAACCAGTAAATGAAACAAAAACTGAAAGGGGAAGGGAGAGGAGAGTGCTGTTGACCGCGGCGGAGCTCACGGTGGCGACAGCGGGCGACGGTTGTGCAGATTTTTGATAGCGGCTGTTGGGGGTTTTGGGTGGTGGTGGTGATTTGTGTGGTGTTGGCCGAAGCTCACGGCGGCGGTGGTCGTGGTTTTGGCGACCACCACGGACGGTGGTCGGAGCTTGACGGAGGTTAGTTCTTTATTCTCTTCTCCCTTCTCCTTCTTCCCTTTCCTGATTCTGTTTTAAACTACTCTTTTTTTTTTCAAAAAAATTTCTTTGATGAAACCTTAACTTCAAACTAGATTTTTGAAACAAAGCTTTTCCTAAAAAAAACAGATTAATAAACTCTTTCTAAAAAACAAATTGATGAACAGATTAATAAACTCTTTCTAAAAAACAAATTGATGAACAGATTAATAAACTCTTGAACACCTACATGTTTTTTTTTTTTTTCCGTATAAAAAGAAGCAAATAAAAGAAGAACCCCAACCTGAATTTCAGCTTCTGTGAAAAGAAAAAAAAAAAATCCTTATTTGCTCTGCTATTGTTGTTACTGCTGCTGCCCTTGCTTGTTTAGGAATTTTTGGGTGTTTGGGCGATTAGGGTTTCAGTGTAAAACCCTAATCTTTTGCTCTGGTTTTTAGTGTGAATTTGTTTCTCTCTCTGTGTCTTTGTTACTGTCTGTGTGTATCGGTTCCCCCCCTCCCTAGGGTTTCACTATTCATCTGTATTTATAGTGGGGATATGTGTGGTGTAGGTGTGGTGTGGAAGCATTGGATTAAAACTCATGGGAGACAAAAGCAAAACTGCCTCTGAAATATTCAGCAAAGGTGGAGGTGGTGCTGCGAGTGTTTTTGCTCAAAATGGGAAAAGCAAATGGACAAGGGGAAATGAATTTGAGCTTCACTCTCAAAATAGAGCAAGACCAGCAACACAAACAGCAGCACATGCTGCTCTCTCTTTTTTTTTTAATTTTCGTTTTAAATTTTTGTGTACTATTTTTGCTTTTCATTTTTGTCCCTTTGTGTAACAAATTTGTCTTTGGTTGTACCCCTTTATTGTAAAAAAAAACTGATATTATACTAATAAGACATATATTCAAAAATCTGATTTTCCATTATTATTATTTTTTTTTATAACAATAATACTAAACTAATAACAACTATAACAATAACAATAAAATAATAAGCACTCGAAATAAACACTTGTACCCGACAAGACGCGAACATGTGCACGCCCCGAAAACATATGTACCCAACAAAAAACACGTATACCATTAGAAATAATACACACGCTCAAATTAGAGAGGCGACACACACACAATGTGAGTAAAACGGCACGTGCTTAAAAATAGCCCACGCGCACAGTGAGAAGTGGCATGCGCGTAGCGAGACATCTTTTTTTTTCGCAGTCTTTTTTTGTAAACGAAATTAAAAAAAATACCGGTTAAAATTGGGTGTTCACAGATGCCCCTCTGTACTAACTTTCTTACGAGATAATACTTAAAACTATGTTTTGTTGTATTATCAAAGTAAGGAATGAGTACAGATATGAACCTCAATTTTAATCGGTGAAATATGTGCAATTAGGTAGTAGGAACTACAAATGGTGCCAGGAAAACAAACAAGTGCCAGAGCCAAGTCGGTAGCACGGAATTTAAAACACAATGCCAGGGCTGAACTGGTAGCATGGAAATAGAACAGTGCCAGAGCTGAATCGATAGCACAAAATTTAAAACAAATGCCAGGGCTGAACCGGTAGCACAAAAGAATAAGACAATGCCAGGGCGTAACCGGTAGCATGAAAATAAATGTGCAATGCCAGGGCGTAACCGGTAGCATGCAGTGCCAGGGCGTAACCGATAGCACAAAAGAATAAGACAATGCCAGGGCGTAACCGGTAGCATGAAAATAAATGTGCAATGCCAGGGCGTAACCGGTGGCATGCAGTGCCAGGGCGTAACCGGTAGCACAAAAGAATAAGACAATGCCAGAGCGTAACCGGTAGCATGAAAATAAATGTGCAGTGCCAGGGCGTAACCGGTAGCATGCAGTGCACAAAAGAGTAAGACAATGCCAGGGCGTAACCGGTAGCATGAAAATAAATGTGCAATGCTAGGGCGTAACCGGTAGCATGCAGTGCCAGGGCGTAACCGGTAGCACAAAAGAATAAGACAATGCCAGGGCGTAACCGGTAGCATGAAAATAAATGTGCAATGCCAGGGCGTAATCGGTAGCATGCAGTGCACAAAAGAGTAAGACAATGCCAGGGCGTAACCGGTAGCATGAAAATAAATGTGCAATGCCAGGGCGTAACCGGTAGCATGCAGTGCCAGGGCGTAACCGGTAGCACAAAAGAATAAGACAATGCCAGGGCGTAACCGGTAGCATGAAAATAAATGTGCAATGCCAGGGCGTAACCGGTAGCATGCAGTGCCAGGGCGTAACCAGTAGCACAAAAGAATAAGACAATGCCAGGGCGTAACCGGTAGCATGAAAATAAATGTGCAATGCCAGGGCGTAACCGGTAGCATGCAGTGCACAAAAGAATAAGACAATGCCAGGGCGTAACCGGTAGCATGAAAATAAATGTGCAATGCCAGGGCGTAACCGGTAGCATGCAGTGCCAGGGCGTAACCGGTAGCACAAAAGAATAAGACAATGCCAGGGCGTAACCGGTAGCATGAAAATAAATGTGCAATATGATGCTTACTTGGATGTCTTTGTTTTAGAAACTAGAACCATTGCTGCGCACTAAAGGTTTTTAGACCAATCAAACTGTCGCCTACTCATCTTCCCCTATCTCTTGCAAACTATAGTTGGTTTTTCATAACATCGATCTCTCTATTCACTTGATTGACTGCGCTCCCTTTGAAATCTTATGCCGAGCTGTTATGGATAACCTCGAGACTTTCAAGTATCCACATTTCTTTTGCAATTTTGTTGAGAGAGGTGTGGGTCTATTCTCCCCTGTCAACTGAGTTCTTTTCATTTTTGTTTTCTATCTTCTTCTCTGTTTTTTTTTTTCATTTATTATTTTTTTTTCAATTGTCAAAGTGTTACTGACACGCCCGTCTTGAAGTTTGCCAGACTTTAGCCATTTTACTTGAGACATAGATTAAACGAAACAACCATGAATGCAAGAACAAAGAAAACATGCTAGGTGAATAGGTCATGGATGCATGGATAATGGTAAATGCAAGAACAAAGTGATAACAAGATTTATTTGGTATTGATTAGAAAGAATGAGTACAAAAAAGGAAAGAAGTTACAAACAGAGAACTTCTCATGAACTTTGCCCCATTTCTGATTGGGCCAATCCCCTATCGGCCAACCTTCTTGAAAACCCTCGATGTGACTAGGAGAGTGGAATTTGATTCTAAATCCTTTCTATGCAGCTATTGGAGCCATGTTGTCACGCTCGTGAGTCCTTCTGCCATATCATGCCTTTCTTTTTTTTCTTTTTTTTCTTCTTGCCTTAATTTTTGCCTAGACCGCCCTTTTTGGGTTTTCAATCTAGCAGGCTTTTGATGACCCTAACTTTTGCCTAGACCGCCCTTTTGGGGTTTTCGATCTAGCGGGATTTTTCTATTTTCCTTTTCTTTTTCTCTTTTTTTTTCTAGGCATAAAACTTCTTGACAGCATCTGAGTTTATCGGCTTTGGAAGTTCGCGCCCTTCCATGTCAAGTAGGACTAGGGCTCCACCCGGAAATGCGTGCTTGACCATGTAAGGGCCATCATAGTTGGGTGCCCACTTACCACGAGCGTCTTCTTGGTGCGGTAATAATCTCTTCAGAACCAGCTCTCCAGGTTGAAATCCTCTTGGGCGAACTTTCTTGTTGAAGGCTCTGGCCATCCGACTTTGGTACAATTGCCCGTGACAAATAGCTTCCAATCTCTTTTCCTCAATCATATTTAATTGTTCAAACCGAGCCTTTACCCATTCTGACTCTTCGAGATCCGCCTCCATCAAAACTCTCAAGGACGGTATTTCCACTTCGATGGGGGACACAGCTTCCATTCCATATACCAGAGAAAATGGCGTTGCCCCAGTGCTGGATCGTACATTAGTGCGATAAGCATGTAGAGCATAAGGTAACATTTCATGCCAATCTTTGTAATTAACTACCATCTTGGCGATGATTTTCTTGATGTTCTTATTTGCTGCTTCCACTGCACCGTTCATCTGAGGTCTATATGGAGTTGAATTGTGGTGCTTGATCTTGAAGTTTTCGCATAGTCTCTGTATCTCAGTGCCGTTGAGGTTAGGAGCATTGTCCGTGATTATCCTTTCAGGGATCCCATACCGGCAGATGATGTCTCTCTTCAGGAATTTGGCAAATACCTTTTGGGAGATACTAGCATACGAGGATGCTTCTACCCACTTGGTGAAGTAGTCAATTGCCACTAATATGAACCGATGCCCATTTGATGCTTTTGGATTAATCGGTCCAATCACGTCAATCCCCCACATGGAAAACGGCCAAGGACTCGTGAGGTTATGCAGAGGAAATGGAGGTGCATTGATCCTATCGGCGTACAGCTGACACTTGAGGCATTTTCTTACATGTACTATGCAGTCTGTTTCCATGGTGGTCCAATAAAAACCACTTCTCATGATTTTGCGGGCCATCATGTGCCCGTTTGCATGTGTTCCACAGATCCCTTCGTGTATCTCAATCATGATTTTTCGAGCCTCTTGAGCATCCACGCATCTCAACAAAGTACCATCTTGGCTTCGCTTGTAGAGTATTTCACCACTCAGAAAGAAATTCATTGCTAGCCTTCTGATTGTTTTGTTGTTCACTTCGCTCGCCCCTGCTGGGTATTCTCCCTGTTGAATATATCGCTTTATATCGCCAAACCACGGTTCACTATCTGGCTCTTCTTCCTCTACATTAGCACAGCAAGTCGGTTCATCTTTGACTTCTATACATATGGGTTGAACCTCAGCATTGACATTCAATTTAAACATCGCTGCCAAGGTAGCTAAAGCATCGGCAAATTGATTCTTATCTCGCGCCAGATGAGTGAATGTTACCTCTTCAAAATGCCCCACCAACTCAGTTAGATGTTTTTGATAAGGTACTAACTTTGAATCCTTGGTCTGCCATTCTCCTTTTACCTGGTAAATGATGAGTGCCGAATCTCCGAACACATCTAATCTTTTTACACCCAGGTCGATTGCGACCCGTAGCCCATTTGCACATGCCTCATACTCAGCGATGTTGTTGGTGCATTCAAAACTTAACTTGATGGCCACGGGGTACTGCTTACCCTCTGGTGAAATTACCACTGCCCCAACACCGTTTCCATACATATTGACTGCTCCGTCAAAGTACATTCTCCATGCATCTTTTGTTCCTTTATCTTCATCAGTCGCCATTACTCCTCCTTCTACATCGTCCCAACTAGAAGATTGCCCTTCCCCGAGAGAGTTTTCGGCCAAATAGTCGGCGATGGTACTTCCCTTGATAGACTTTTGTGACACGTACTTGATGTCGTACTCTGATAAGATCACTTGCCATTTTGAGACCCTTAGAGAAACATGAGGGCTTTCGAAAATGTACTTTAGTGGATCAAATCGTGAAATCAAACAAGTAGTGTAGTATAACATGTATTGGCGAAGTCTTCTAGAGGTCCAAACCAGGGCACAACATGTCTTTTCAATTGCCACGTAACGAGTTTCACAGTCATTGAATTTTTTACTCAAATAGTAAATCGCTTGCTCTTTCCCTGAGGTATCATGTTGTCCCAGCATTGCCCCCATGGATGATGGCAACACAGTCAAGTACAGGATCAATGGTCTCCCTGGCGTTGGTGGTGCCAGAACAGGAGGATTTGATAGGTAATCCTTTATCTTATCAAAAGCTTCTTGACACTTTTCATCCCATTTCCCGGGTTGGTTCTTTCTCAGTAACTTGAATATGGGTTCACACGTACTAGTCAAATTTGCGATGAACCTAGCAATGTAATTGAGCCTTCCCAGAAAGCTGCTTACTTCACGTTCACTTTTAGGAGTAGGCATTTCCTGAATAGATTTTATCTTGTCAGGGTCCACCCTTATACCATCCCTACTCACGATGAATCCGAGTAACTTCCCTGAAGATGCTCCAAAGACACACTTATTGGGGTTCAATCGCACTTTATATTTCCTAAGCCTTTCAAACAATTTTTGCAGTACTGCCACATGACTTTCTTTCTCTTGAGATTTCGCCACTATGTCATCCACATATACCTCAATCTCTTTATGCATCATATCATGGAAAAGTGCGACCATGGCACGTTGGTAGGTTGCCCCAGCATTTTTCAAACCAAAGGGCATCACCCTATAGCAGAAGGTTCCCCATGGGGTAATGAATGTAGTCTTTTCCCTATCATCAGCATTCATGGGAATTTGGTTATACCCAGAGTAACCATCCATGAAGGAGAATCTATGGTTCTTGGCAGTATTGTCAACAAGCAAGTCAATATGAGGAAGAGGAAAGTCGTCATTTGGACTGGCTTGGTTCAGATCTCGATAATCCACACACATCCTTACTTTCCCATCCTTCTTGGGCACTGGGACAATATTGGCCACCCATTCCGGATGCACTGAGACTTCTAAGAATCCTGCCTCCCATTGTTTAGTTACTTCCTCCTTGATTTTCAAAGACATCTCCGGGTGCATCTTCCTCAACTTTTGTTTCTTTGGCTTTACATCTGGAAAGAGAGGAATGTTGTGGGCTGCTATTTTTGGATCAATCCCGGGCATATCTTTGTAGGACCATGCGAAAACATCAAGATACTTTTTAAACAAAGTAACCATTTCCTCCCGTTCCGGGTTGTCTACTAACCTCAACTCTTTCTTCCCTTCTTCAGTCCCCATATTGATGATTTCCACTGTCTCGTCGCTTAAACCGAACTCCCTTTCAGTGTGCCCCAGATGTTTGGAGAGTCTATCAATTGCTTCATCGTCTTCTTCAACATAGTCTTCACCAAAAGTCACAAGAGGATCAGGTGATAGATTCTCGACATTCTCACAATGAGGCAAAGTTCTATCGAATTCGGAATCCCTGAAGAGTAGTTGGAGGGGGAATCACAATAATAAATGACGATAGAAAAAAACGAGAAATCAAAAAATAAAAATAAAAAGGAAGGCGAAATAGGGTGAGAGGATAAGAAATATAACAGCACAAATGAATGGAAATGCATGCGAATTCATTCAATTCTTGTCTCAAGCAAAATAACATAAGTCTTGTAGCCTTATTAGGCTAAAACAACAAAATAAAAGACGATTACATGAAAGTAACAACATCAACAACCGGTTCAGCTTCCCAATTGCTCAGTGACTCTTGATTGGTGCAAGGGAGAATAACGCCACATGTTCCTGAAATATCTTTGTCCGCCATATTGATCACAAGGCGGTGCATAGTGTTGGTTACATCTTCAGGTGTGAGCACTTCCGCTGGTCTTGGGAAAGTGTCGCTTAGTTGTGGAATCAGCTGAATTCCCTCTTTACCCACTGTCGGTTTCTTTGACTTCATCTCGAGGTTCCCCTCATAACCAATTCCCATAGTGCCTGACTTCTACTTCACGGGTATGGGAGTGCAAGCTCCTTGCAGGTGACGACCCAGACCTTTTCCTTCTTCATAGCCATTCTTTGCCATTATTCGGCCCTCTACTTGATTCACATTTCGCCTCGACGAAACTCCTTTGGTAACCTCAGGTTTATCCACCTCGAAACTGTGGCACATATTTGTTACTTCTTCTTCAGTGTTGTCCACATAAGGTAGAGACATAGGCCTCGAGACAAGCATCTCCTCTTCTCCACGGATGGTGATGATGTTTCTATTCTCAACAAACTTGACCCTCTGGTGGAGACTAGAGGGTACGGCCCCAGCTTCGTGGATCCATGGTCGTCCCAAGAGCATAGTGTATACTGAATCAATGACCATGACTTGGAACAACACCCGGAAGACACTTGGTCCAATCTCCAACGGGAGCACTACCTCACCCAGGACACTTCTTATAGAACCGTCGAAAGCCCGAACCATCAAGGTTTGAGGGGTCAAATCTCTCTCCCCCAACCTTAATGCGGTCAATGTAGTCATAGGCAGAACATTAAGTGCCGATCCACCATCAATTAGCACCTTGGCTACCACATACTCTCGACACTTCAGAGTGATGTGCAGAGCTTGATGCTCCCCCCTTGCTTGAGGATGGACCTCGCTTTCAGAAAATGTAATCAGATTGACCCGCAGCATTGGATCTACCATGTTAACCACAGTTTGGGGAGTTACATCAGGCTTCACAAAAGCTTCTTCCAAGGTTTTCAACAAAGCCTTTCTATGTATTTCTGAAGAGAGGATGAGGGAAAGCAAAGAGATTCGTGCTGGCGTCTTTCTTAACTGCTCAGTCACATCATACTCGCTTTGTTTCATGATTTTCAAGAACTCTTCTTCTGATGGTTCTTCCCTCTCAGCCCCTTTCTCCTTTATTCTCTTTTCAGCCTCTTCAGGACCAAAGTACCGACCACTCCGGGTTATCCCACTGACACTCACAATGTTGCCAACGGACTCCTCAACTTCTTTGTTCTTGCTCATTCCCCTTTCAGCAGGACCTCCTGTAACTTCAACTCGAGTCTCATAGTTCCAGGGAATTGCGTGAGTATCTTTGCAAGCAAACGGTGTGGGCTTCTTCACAGTTACCACCACCTTTTCCGATGCCGGAGGTGGGTTGAGTGGTGAAACTTTGAGCACAAAACGTTCTAAGACATTAATTTCCTCTTGAATCATAGACCCTCTGGCTTGCACCACTCCTAGTGACATTAGACTCTGCACTCGAGCTTTGAAGTCCCAACAACCTTCGATATCATGACCCACACAACCATGGTGGTATAAGCACCTTCTCCCTTCATCATACAGGGCATACCTTACAGATCCCCTCGTTGGTGCCAAGACTTCATAGCCAGCTCTGTGTAACCCTTCCCATATCCCTGTCATAGGGGTTTGCAATTTCAAAACCTTCTTGATAGGCGTTTGGTCTTGTTCCACCATACTCACGCCTCTGTTCCCCTCATGATTGTGGAGAGGGTTGCTATTGATATTTGGTCCCGCCTCTTCCTGGATGTCAAGCTTTCCATGAGCGATCAACCTCCTTACAGCCGTTTTGAAAGCCTCACAATCTTCAATCGAATGCCCTGCGGCCCCCATGTGATACTTACAAGTCAAATTCGAGTTGTACCATGCTGGAAACGGGGGCTCTCAATCTTTCACGGGAAGTCCTGCAATCAAGTGGGCATCGACCAGTCGTTGGAATAGTTCGGTGTTGGTGATGGAGAGTTTAGGGAATGGGGGAAAGTTTGATGGGGGTTGGCGGTAGGATTGCCGGGCCATTTGGTAGTTTGGACGTGGTTGAGATTGTGCGTTTTGGACATTGTTTACGGGAAAGGATGGAGGGTTCGTGTTTTGGTTCATCATGTAAGGTGTATTTGGTCGTGGTTGGTTATTTCTTGGCTGTTGAGGAGTGTAATTTGAAGGAGCTCGAATGAAACTGACTTCTGGGTCTTTCTTCTTCTGAGGGAAGCCCTTCTTTGATTGCCCACTTTCTGTCTGTTCTACCGGAAGTTTTCCGGCTCTAGCCAACATCTCAATTCTCTCACCAGCAGCTATTAGATCAGCAAAGTCTCTGTATGTGGCCCCGGCCATTGCTGCTACATATGGAGATCCCAATGTCCCCAAGAAATAAGAACATGTTTCAGATATGGTGAGCGGCGGTTGGACCTGTGCAGCGAGGGTTCTCCACCTCTGAGCATATTGCTTGAAAGTCTCTTCACTTTTCTTCTGCAACACTCCTAGCTGTTCCCGAGTTGGAGCCATGTCGATGTTAAACCTATACTGGTTCATGAAGGCATCGGCGAGATCTTTCCAACCATCCACTTTAGAGTGATCCATTTGGATATACCAAGCCAAAGCCGGCCCAGTCAAACTTTCATGAAAGAAGCTAACAAGGAATTTCTCGTCCTTAGACCACATAGACATCTTCGTACAGTAGGTCCTTAAGTGCAAAAGAGGGTTAGTGCTCCCATCATATTTTGTGAAGTCTGGGACTTTGAAATCTCGAGGAATTACAATCTCGGCAGTAGGACAGAGCTCATCTAAACCCAGAGATCCAAAAGTGTTAGATCCTTGTATCGCCTTGATCTTCTCTTCCATCTTGTCCATCCATTGCTGCCTAGCTTTATCCTTTTGCACCGATGTAAGTTCTTCATCCAACACATGGTATTGGTGCTCCCCCACAGCTTCGTATCCCATCCCAACAGGGATGTCAAATGGCCTATTGTTTAGACTGGGTGCAGCCTCACCATTGGTCGGATCTCGAAACCCATCCCCTCCATTACCAGCCATACCAACTACTCTTGCTGACAAGAAAGTGATTGTGTCCTTTATAGCCAGCAATGCATCTTCCATTCGGGCCTGGGTCGCCACCATGGCTTCCATTTTCTCTTTGACTTGGTCCACTTCTTGGCTCAAGTTCCTTCCTTGCATTTCCTCAGGATCTTCCATTCTTGCTCTGGATCTGGTGAAGTATACTCGAGTTTGATTGGTCGTTTTCTTAGCGGGCGCAATGGTTACCAAGTTCCTGTCTGAAATAAAAAGGACAAAAGAATTTATTTTGTTTATTAAAAGAAATTAAGCTAACATTTCGTTTGTCAAAGAATCATTGGCGATCGTCCTCGGAACCTAGAGCGAGTATCTTTGGTTTCAAATTTAGTGAATTTGTGAATTATAGACATGGAACTAGGAACGAACAACATAAGCAAAAAAAATTCATTGCAGAACATCATCCAAATACAACAATCATTTCAAAATACATCAATTGCCCCTAGCCTCTATCACTAACTTCCCAAAGACATCCACAAGCCCCTTACAAATTGCCCCTAGCTTCTACCACCAATTGCTCAAAGTCCTCCACAAGTCCCTTGCAAACACTGATTAATTCGACCATCTCTCCGGGGGTAGTGAGTGGGTTGATCATAACATCGGCATCGCGGACCAATTCAAGAATTCTTTCAACATCCCTTAGTTTGCGGGCCCAGCGTCCAAACTCATGCCAAGCATGTATGTAGCTTTCTTCCATTCCTCTAATTATCCCCAAAAAGTGGTTCCTCTCAGTGCCCCAGTGCTCTAGACTCCTTAGTTCCTCATTTTTTCTGTCAATGGTGGACCGATACATGCTTATCACGTCCCTCACTTCTACCCTGTCCTTCTCAATTCTTTCTTCATATCGGGTAATTTCTTCCCTCATTTTCAAATCGAGGTCGGATAGGCGTCTCAGAGTTTCTGTCTGGGCTGTTTCAAGGTCCATCAGCTCTCCCTTCAGTTTCCAATTTTCCTCAAGCACGTCCTCTCTTCCTTTGAGGAGGTCTTCCATCTCTCTGTGTTTTTCCTCAAGGCGCTCCTGATACCCTTTTATGACCTCGAGGCAGGCTTGCTCATCAATAATTCTGTCAATTTCGTGCTGGGAAGCTTGTTCATTCATCTGAGCTTTGAGGGTGTTCACCTGTCGTTCCCTCTCTCTAAGCACCCTTCTCAACTGCTCATTTTCCTTCATAGCACTGTGGCATTCAGTAATCTGTTTCCTTAAGTCTTGGTTGGTAGAACTTAAGTGATTCCTGATTTTACTCCCAGAGTCCTTCTCAATCCTGGCCCTTTTGTTTGCTTGCTTAAGTGACCGGGCCTTTCCGTTGCACTCCATCTTTAGAGTTTCGAGAGTGGAGGGAACTTCCTTCAATTCAATCTCTAAAGCCTCTTTCTCACCTTCTGACCTGGCCAATTTTCCCTTCAAAATCTTCACCTCATCACTTTCCTCTATGACGGTATCTGTTTCTTGCAGCGGCTTGGGTGTCACTGTCTGAAATGGCAACCTAATCTCTTCTGCCCTGCTTCGTACCCATTCTTTATAGGTAGCCGCCGCTCCAATTCCTCTTTTCCCCAACTCTCTTGCCTTATAGGTGACCTTCTTCCACGCCTTGCGGATTTTGTCTAGCATAATTTCATTTTTGAGGTCAGCAGTAAAGGGAAATAGCAATTCTTCAGTAGGCGGGCCCGTCAAGGGGTAACGTAGCTGTCGCAATGCCAAGATGGGATTGTAGTTGATACATCCCAAAGTCCCCACAAGTGGTACATTCGGGAATTCACCACATGAGAAAAGTACTTGTACCACTCCCGTTGCTAGGGAGAACCAACGCACCGAATCTTCGTTGAGCTCCACAAATATTTGCCTCCACTCTTTGTCACTGTGGGTTTGTGATCCCATATTTGTTAGTTCAGAGAGAGGGCAGTATGAATTATCTTTCTTTTTGAGCACGTGAGCAGCCAACCACACATACAATACTGGAAGACAACATACAATCCTTCTTCCTTTCAGTTCATGGCAGGAATTCAATGTATGGTACATGTCTGCTAAGATTGGAAACGTCGAGTTTTCCCCTCGACATTTACGAGCTATGAATACATCACTCGCTGCAGGGCTTACCAAATCTCCACTAGTTGGGAACAGAACAAAGTCGTAGATTGCAAGAGCCAAGACATCTATGAGAGTTTCCCATTTTTTTTCATGTATCAGTTTCTTTATTAACTCTTCCAACCACCCCCTCAGTATACCCTTAGGAGCCTTCCCATTGGTCCTCTTGTTGGTCAACCAATATGAGTCGATTCCCAGCACCCGAACAACCTTTTCAACATTGGGATAATTCCCACGGTAATGATACGGTTTCCCGGTCAAAGGTTGTCCAAGGATCAGCGCAAACTCCTCTAGAGTAGGAGCCAACTGAAAATTGGAGAAAGTGAAACATCTCAAATCGGCGTCATAGTATTGGGCCAATGCAGTGACTGCTCCCACCTGAACCTTCACATCCAATAATTCTAATAGCTTCCCATATGTCTTTTTAAAATTGGATCTCGATTCCTCAGGTAAGTTGGAGGCATAATCTTTCAACTTGGACATTTCGGGCTTCTGGACAATGAACTGGATAGTTCTCCTTGTTAGTGACATTGTTTTCTTGTTCCCTAATTCCATGTCTCACTTTCGTTTATTTTTTGAATTTTTTTTTTGACCAAGATACTCGTACCAGATTCCAACTTTAGATCCTTTGCCAACTTTCCTGAATGAACAAACAAAAGTTAACAAATGGAGATGATGCATGTAACAAAAAAAAAACTCTCTTTTTTTTTAGGAAAAGTGTAAATGATTTTTTGAAAAAAAAAAAAAGAAAGAAAGTAGAATTGCTATGACAATTTTTTTTTTTTTTATAATGGTAGGATAAGAGGTAGAGTAGCTCCCTTTGTGGCCTATAATGGGTTGCCCATACTATTTGGGTTGGGGCCTATGGGTCTAATGCCTCTCTACTGTGAACACTCACACTGGTTGGTTATTGTAACCTAATGAGATTCAAGGTCTCTAGAGTGAAGTATCCTTCTGGAAGAGGAACCACACCAGGATGTACATCCAAAATGTGGGTATCCGCACAGAAGAATCATACTCTAGATGAGGAAATCATGGAAGTCACACAGGATGTACATCCAAAATGAGTTCCACTATCCTCGTTCTATCTTAGGTGTTTTTTGCGGCTCCGGTGTGAGCTCAACTCTCTGTGTGTGCTCACAGTGTTTGTGTAGTGTGTGAAGGGAGCATACAAACCTTAAATCCTAAAAAAAAAACTCCAAATAATCCCTGCAAAATAAAGATAAGAAACAACCAAGCAGTAATATAATTTGTCTTCTAACCTAAGGTGTATGCTAAGCATAACATAAATCAAACATATACAATAAAACAAAGTAGAGTGGATGACCACCTAACTCATAGATATTTTGCACAACCAAATTAAACAGGCCTGACTCTCACGAAGTCCCCAGTGGAGTTGCCATCTGTCGTGACCGTGATCCCGACGTAGACGTCTCAAAAATATTGCAATTTTGGGAGTCGCCACCCAATTTATTTAATAGGAAAAATTGAGAAAAACCTTGTTTCAAAATATTTGGTCTACGCATACCAGATTGAATTCGGGAGTCGATTATGTATAGGGAAGGGCGGAAACTTAATCCCACTGCACCCCTAATACATCTGTCCTAAGACAGTTACCCTAAATTTGATTGTGCAACATATTTATAAGTTTAGAAAATTTGTTTACCCAAAAACGAAATAATACTAAATAAGAAATAGCTATTTTCGAAGAAATAAATAGGGACTAGTTTAAGAAAATTTAATTTTGACTTGATGGGGAAGCCCCACTCCTACGTATCCTCCGGTGCAATGAGGAACTCAACAGTCACGTAGTTCTTCCTGAAAAAGTTTGTTGGTTGGGTTGATTTTAATTTTTTTTGAAGGGGTTTGAGATCACCAAGTTGTACAACTCGGGCGTCTTAAACCGGGATTGACAAGATGTACATCTCGGCCAATCCCCTTTTTTTTTGGTATTTTTGGAAAATAGGTGTTAAAGAAAAAACTGATTATTTATTGAAAAAAAATAATTTGGCCTGACGGGGAGGCCCCGCTCCTACGTATCTCCGCGTGGCGGAGAATCAAAGGCTACGTAGTTCTTCTTGAAAAAGTTTGTTCGCTTTGCTGATTTTAGTTTTTGAAAGGGGTTTAAGATCACCAAGTTGTACAACTCGGGCGTCTTAAACTGGGATTGACAAGATGTACATCTCGGCCGATCCCATTTTTTGTTTTTAACAAATGCAAGAGTGCCCACATTTTTATACATAAACGCAAAAAAAACAAAGTAACTAAATGAAAAAAATATAATAAAAAAATAATAAAGATAACATAAAATAATAAAATAAAAAAAAGACAAAAGATGATAGGGACATAAGAAAGGGGTGGGGATACGTTTCTGGAGCAGCACAAGGTGTGGTCGGAGTAAGTTTTTTTGGGAGAAGGCCTAGTTGATTCAAATTCAAAATGAAATAATAAAGTAAACAACTAAATAATTAAATAAATAAATAAAGATAAAAAGAAGTGTGAAGAGATGTGACAAGAGATTTGGGTCAGGGGGATTTGACACCCCATCATCCCCACTCTTTATGCGCATGTTCATTTGAAAAGAGAGAGAGAAAGAAAATCAAAAGAAATAAAAGGAGAGAATAAGAAGGAGAGAGTCAAAACAAAACCAGTAAATGAAACAAAAACTGAAAGGGGAAGGGAGAGGAGAGTGTTGTTGACCGCGGCGGAGCTCACGGTGGCGACAGCGGGCGACGGTTGTGCAGATTTTTGATAGCGGCTGTTGGGGGTTTTGGGTGGTGGTGGTGATTTGTGTGGTGTTGGCCGAAGCTCACGGCGGCGGTGGTCGTGGTTTTGGCGACCACCACGGACGGTGGTCGGAGCTTGACGGAGGTTAGTTCTTTATTCTCTTCTCCCTTCTCCTTCTTCCCTTTCCTGATTCTGTTTTAAACTACTCTTTTTTTTTTCAAAAAAATTTCTTTGATGAAACCTTAACTTCAAACTAGATTTTTGAAACAAAGCTTTTCCTAAAAAAAACAGATTAATAAACTCTTTCTAAAAAACAAATTGATGAACAGATTAATAAACTCTTTCTAAAAAACAAATTGATGAACAGATTAATAAACTCTTGAACACCTACATGTTTTTTTTTATTTTCGTATAAAAAGAAGCAAATAAAAGAAGAACCCCAACCTGAATTCCAGCTTCTGTGAAAAGAAAAAAAAAATCCTTATTTGCTCTGCTATTGTTGTTACTGCTGCTGCCCTTGCTTGTTTAGGAATTTTTGGGTGTTTGGGCGATTAGGGTTTCAGTGTAAAACCCTAATCTTTTGCTCTGGTTTTTAGTGTGAATTTGTTTCTCTCTCTGTGTCTTTGTTACTGTCTGTGTGTATCGGTTCCCCCCCTCCCTAGGGTTTCACTATTCATCTGTATTTATAGTGGGGATATGTGTGGTGTAGGTGTGGTGTGGAAGCATTGGATTAAAACTCATGGGAGACAAAAGCAAAACTGCCTCTGAAATATTCAGCAAAGGTGGAGGTGGTGCTGCGAGTGTTTTTGCTCAAAATGGGAAAAGCAAATGGACAAGGGGAAATGAATTTGAGCTTCACTCTCAAAATAGAGCAAGACCAGCAACACAAACAGCAGCACATGCTGCTCTCTCTTTTTTTTTTTAATTTTCGTTTTAAATTTTTGTGTACTATTTTTGCTTTTCATTTTTGTCCCTTTGTGTAACAAATTTGTCTTTGGTTGTACCCCTTTATTGTAAAAAAAAACTGATATTATACTAATAAGACATATATTCAAAAATCTGATTTTCCATTATTATTATTTTTTTTTATAACAATAATACTAAACTAATAACAACTATAACAATAACAATAAAATAATAAGCACTTGAAATAAACACTTGTACCCGACAAGACGCGAACATGTGCACGCCCCGAAAACATATGTACCCAACAAAAAACACGTATACCATTAGAAATAATACACACGCTCAAATTAGAGAGGCGACACACACACAATGTGAGTAAAACGGCACGTGCTTAAAAATAGCCCACGCGCACAGTGAGAAGTGGCATGCGCGTAGCGAGACATCTTTTTTTTTTCGCAGTCTTTTTTTGTAAACGAAATTAAAAAAAATACCGGTTAAAATTGGGTGTTCACACACATCATACCCTCAACAGTCATATCATTCAACTCCCCTTCCCTAGAAAACCACTTCCCTCTCACTCTACGAAACCACCATTGATAACTTCCCATCTTCAACCTTAACGCCCTTCTTCTTTGTGTAATCGTACGCCCTCTGTTCCAAGAAGGAAAATCGCGCTCATACTCTCACCAATACCTAATTTTTGACCACCATTCCTCATCTAAACCCTATTTCATCAACCCCATATCCTCTTGTTCATCTTTGAAAACCCCATCCTCCATGAGAAGGAAGCAAAGTGCAATCAAGAACACTACAGTGCATCTCTAAAGAGCAAATCCCAGAACCTAGTAAGGCGATGAAGGAAAAACCAGAGAAATATGTTCCCAAAAGTTGCGGACTCAAGGAAGTACTTGGGAAGACAATTTCTGGTCGAACAAGGTTTCAAGCTTAATGATGCATCTGAATTTTATGTTGGAATTCCATATCCTAAGGAAGGTAAGCCTCAATTTCATTATGTAGTTAGAGGTATAAAGGTCGATTTTGACTCTATGACAATTAATGAACTGTATGCCCTTGAATACAATGGTCTGGAATTTGCAAAAAGGGTAGATGGGTTTGGTAAGAAATAAATGGATGTTGTTTGAAAGAGAATAATTGTATATGGTGCTAAGTGGGATAAAGTTTCTAGAAGGAATTTAACATTTAGAAGAGTAGTTTAAGAAATGAGGGGTTCAATTTCATGAAACACTCCATTTTAGCAACCTCTCATACACCTACTATAGAGAAAGAAAGACGGGTATTGTTGGAAATTATTTTGGAGGGGAGGTCAGTTGATGTAGGGAGGCTTATTTTTAGAGAAATTTAGAAATATAAGGAGAAAAGAGCTGGATATTTGTTCTTTCCATGCCTAATCACTGATTTTTGTGCCAATGTTGGTGTAGTGATAAGAAAGGGAGAAGAAAAGGGGCATCCCCAAGGTACATTACCAACTATTTTAAAAATGAAGGAAAAACCTACTGCAGTATCTAGGAATGATGTGATGCTGCAGCCTTTTATGCAACCACACAAAGTTGTGTGGAAATTTTAGAGAGAGCAGCTTGAGTGGGAAAAGGAATTGTTTGCAGAAAATTTTAAGGGCAAATTTCAAGGTGAATCACATAAGTTCTTTAACTGGGTGCTTGAAGAGGAAATGGTTGTAGAAGAGTACGACAATGAAGAGCTTGAAGCCCCAATGCCTAAAACAAAAAAGGTTCACGCTAGTAAGAAAGCGAAAGTAGTAGAAGAAGTGGAGGGCTTGTTTCAGTCCCGTTCTTGACATTTTATGGGCCCTAGGCAAATTGTGAGAAAAGGGCCCCCTTACATAACTATTTTTTAATTTGAAAATATTTCAATAAAAGACAAAAAAATAATTTTCCATCTTTTTTTGTAGATCCCAAAAACAATGATTATAAGCATTGAATAACTCTAAAGAATGAAATAGCGTTAACACAAGAATGTGTCATATCACCAAGAGTAAGATTAAGACTACGACTATCACATGGCATGTATAATTCTCTAGGATTAATATCAAGAAATCTCTTTTAAATACCTTGATGCTTTCCTATCATATTGGAACCATTATCATAACCTTGCCCCTAAGGACGGAGCCGGGATTTTATAGCTGCGGGGGCGAGTTAGAAATATTGATATAAGTGTGTCTGTGTGTGTATCAAGTTTGGTAAATAATATCACAATTAATTCAAAAATGTTGATTACATTAATAATATAGTAAAACACATAACGTCTTTCTTGCATGTCACAAAAATCAACTATAATCGAATTTACATCGAACTTTTCAAAAATTCTCCTTTCAATGTATATTGCCCTAAAATTCATCTTCCATATTGTTACTAAGTGTAGTCTTGTCTATATTCATAGATGAAAATGTCCGCTCTATAGTAGCCTAATAACATAAAGTATAAGAATAAGAGTTATCACCCTATATATAGGAGGGTAAACTCGTGTTGTTGTTTTTAGTTTTACCAACCAGTATAGACCAGAAGTAGTTTTTAAGCCTTGTTTTAAACTGAAGATTAGGAATCTTTGTGTGAGGAAGAGAAAGAGGAGAGTAGAAAAAACATGAAGGAAGTGGAGCAATAGAGTGAAGAGAATGGGGGTTCAGAGGAGAATGAAGAAGAAAAAGAGAGGACAGAAGAAGATAGTGTTATTGAGGGCAAGCTAAACAGGACCTTGTAGACACCACTGATGATCAGCCACAAACCACCCCAATTTCATCACCTCACCAATCACCACCCCACAAATCTCCAACACCACAACCTACCACTCCACCAACATCCATCTCACCACCCAAGACCAAATCACCAACCAAATAGCCTACGCCAACACCTTCCCCACTAAAACAACCTTCACCCCCCACCTACCAAAACACCACCCAAGAAACCTAACCTCCACCCATGCCGCAACCACAACCTACCCAAGAAAACCAAACATCCATAACACCACTATCAAACCAACCAATAAAAGAACCCCCAACAACCTAAAGAACCAGAAATTCCACCCCAACTTGTCACAACAGACCCAACACCTCAACAAGAAAATCAAGCTGAGGAGTCTCATGTTGTAGCAATTGATGCTATAGAAAGAATATGCAGTAATCAAGAAAAGGCCAAGAACCAAGACAATGTCCAAAAAGAGGTTTGGGGTGAAGCTGAATGCATTTGAGGAGCCAGAAAATTAAGAGGATGTTGCTGCAGATCAAGAAGAGCCTATGTTGCAGCACGCTGATGCTACAACATCTAATATAATAGTTGAGGATAACACCAAGGTGCAGCAACCCCCCACCAAAGAAGCAAAAGGTCTATGCCAATAGAGTTACAAGGGGATGCTACCAGATCTAGCACAAGAAACTAATCAGGTGTCCCTCTTGATTAGACCATTTCTCTTGTAGTTGTTTTTTTATTTCTGTTTTATGTTGGTTTCTGTTTTCAATAATCTGCTAGATGTTGTAGCATCTATAATAGTATCTAGTAGTTTAGAATTTTTGTTTTTGTTTTTGTTTTGTGTTTAATATTTAAAATTCATTATTGTTGTGTCTAAGGCCTCTCTCCCTCTAGTTATTGCATGTGCAGTGGGGACACTGCAGGTTCTTAAGTTGGAGGGAGGACCTTTTATGTTATGTTTTATTATTAAATAAAAGGCATGTCTCAGTTGTATTTTCAGTTCATTCAATACTAAAATATGTTTCTATTTGGGATAAACTTAGTGATGATGTATTGCATGTTGTTTGTTGAATCTTGCTTAGATAAGTTGACAGGATTATTGTTGCTACTACACTATTACTTTAGGCTTAGGTAGGAACTTAAGTAGCTAGGCATGACCTGATGCTGAAGCTAGTCTTGGCTAACTAAGACTTCGCCAAATTTTGACTAAAAACTTAGAGTAGCATTAAACTAAGTTTGGAGGTGGTATTGTGTACGTACTTGGGCTGAATGTAAGGGGAAATAGAGTAGGCCAGTGTACTAAGACAAAGTCTTAAAATTAAAACAAAATGAATGAATAAGTTGCAATTGCCGAGTAACTGGGCCATGACTCTGGAGACAGGTTATGGTCTTAGTCAAAAGGCATTGTGACAAGGTTGGCTACTTAGTAAATGGCCCATTACTTTGGTGACAGATTATGGTCTTAGTCAAAAGGTGGTCAACCTATATATAAAAAAAAAAAAAAAGAAAGAGAAAAGTGAATAAGTGTGCACTGACCAAGTAGTTCTAAAATGCTTAGAAAGGCCTTTGTTATCCTTAGAAGCCCCCCACTCTTATGATTATAGTGTTAGCCTACCCTTCTTTTTGAAATATCTTTGGCAAAGTCAAAAGAAAGGCATTCTTTTGAATTAAGGCTACGTGAAATTTTGAAACTAGTTAGGAACTAAACTAAGCCTAGTAGTCACACACTCAAAATGAGTAGTTAATAACTCTAGAATACTTGAAAAGCAATGGTGTGTGTATTGATTGGAAATTCTGAAAGCTAAGCTCATTTAGATCATTTTTGAAAATTGGTTTGAAACAGTTGTGCAGCTGAATTATGCCTTTGTGTTTGTGTTGTTTGTCTTTGTCAAGTCTCATTATTTGAGGACAAGCAATAGTTTAAGTTTGGGGGTGTGATAACTCTTATTTATAAGAGTTATTATTTCTAGACTTAAATCACTGTGAGTTCTAAAGTAATTTGTTTGATTAATTAGTTAGAACCAGTTGTTTAGCGTAAATGAGGGATAAATTCTAATTTGTTATCATTTGGCACTTTGGTACCTCATTTTGTATTTTAACATGTTTGCTAAGTCTGTTGCAGTTTTGCGAGGCTACAACACTGGAGTTTTTGCGTCCCATGAAAGACAAAGCGTAGATGCGTTGATTTCAGTGTCTGCTAGCTGTCACAAAGGATGGACATGTTCTGCTTTGGGAGACCAGTGCTATTATGCCAAGAATGTTCCCTTTGCATGGGCACATTGTACATATAGGCACATATCAAGACAAATGGCACCTCCTTTAGGGTTTTTCTTGGATCACTCAACCCTAGACTATTTTAAGAAGCTTGTCTTCTTTATATAGTATGTTGGTTTGAAGGAGGAAAGTATAGACATAGCTTTCTCACTCCATTTTCGTATTGACCTACCTTTAATCGTAAATTTGAGAATTCTTCACTATAGTACTTGGGGTTTATTTGGGATTTGGGAGCTGATTTTGTACCTCTAGCTCACTGAAGTTGGAGCCTTGACAATATACCTCTTTTTAGTATTTTTCTACTCCTTGTAATTTCCAGTAGTATGGCATTAGGTTTCGCCTTTAGGCTTTCTTTTTTGTGTTTGTTTGTTACTCACCATGAGCTAATCACTTGTAGTTGGAGTGCTATTAATTATGTAATGAAGTTTTAGTGGTTTTAACTTGGCCCTATATCAGACCTGAAGGATATGAAGAGAGAGGAGTGGAAGCTCAAGGCTTGACCAAAGAAGGTTTTAAGTTAAAGACTTTGGTTGACCAAATATAATGATTGATACAACCTCTGAAGTACAAGACTTGATGGTTCAGCTCAAAATGTGTGAGGTATAATCTAGAATAAAAGAGGCTATATATGTTGGGAGCAGACAGTGATGAAGATGAGTCTCAAGAGCCACCCACGCCAAAGTCCTCGGCTAGCATAGCCAGTACCCAGTTGGCCGAGCTCTCTTATGTGAAGCCTCCAACTCAAAGAAAGGTCCCTACCTTTGAAGCTAGGACCCCTTAGTGAAAGTTAATCTATAACTATATCTTAGAGCCTAGAATGACTTAAATAAGTTGGATCTTAACTACAGAACAAAAGGGAGCAAGTAGTTGATCTCATTAAAAACCACAAAGACTACTTTGCATGGGATTAGCATGAGATTTCTAGCTTGGAAAGAAAGTTGGTAAAACATTGGTTACTTATCAAAGAAGGGTGTGAGCCCCATAAGTATCCACCTAGAAGATTTAACCCTCAGTTGATGACTCAAATAAAAGTTGAGATAGAGAGGATACTAAGGGATAACTTCATTAGAACTGCTTGATCCTAGAGTGGTTGTCTAACATAGTCCTAATAATAAGAAGAATGGCCAGGTGAGGATATGTATTGATCACATGAATCAAACTTAGTCATTCCAAAAGGTGAATGTGGAATGCCTATAGCAGACATGTTAGTAGATGTTGTACTGGAAGCCATGACACCTAGGAACAAAAAGGAGCTGCAGAGCTTACTCGCAAGATCAATTTCAATTTCCTATGGAGATTCATTTCTAACTCGGCTAGAAAGATGAAAGTTATCTTTGCTGAGGCTCAATGATTCTAAGGAGATAGTATTAGACCAGAGCAACATAATTCCTTTGATAAAATCAAGGTTGTCTTAGCTAGTCCTTCTGTATTGGTGTCACCATTCCAAGGAAAGTCTTTAAATCTATACATAGTTGTTGAGGACCAAGCGATCAAAACTGCCTGTTAGCCCAAGATGCTGATGGTGGAAGAGCTTGTATTACCTTAATATGATTCTGAATGATGTAGAAACTACATATTCTCCACTTGAAAAACTATGTCATTATATCATGCTTGTACTAAACTTGAGTATTATTTATCGCCAAGGGAAATTCTTGTTTGGCTAAGTTATAGTATCTGTCCCCTTATTTTAATAAATTTAGACATTTGGTCCCTCTATTTTAAAACTCTGGCATTTAGTCCCCCTATTTTAAAATATTTAGACATTTAGTCAAAGAGGGTTTTTCAGTTTTTTTTTGCTGATTTGGAGAGTTGCCAACAAAAAAACTGATGTGGCACTCATTAAATGACGTGATGCCTAACATAAACACCACATCTGGCTGCCACGTCATTTAATGAAACCCATGTATGTGCCACGTCATTAACTTATTATTAAAATTGAAAATAAAAAAATAACAAATTATATTAAAATCAACAGGGTTCAAAAATTATTAAGCAAATCAAAGATGAAAAGAGGATAAACAATTTCCTAGTCTCCTTTCGATCTTGGATGTTCTTCATCTAAACTGCATAATGATTCTCAATGAACTTCTTCGCTGCCAATACTTTTTAATTTATTTTGTTATTTATTTATTTTTCAGTTTTAGCATTTTATTATTAAGTTAATGACGTAGCACATACATGTGGCTCATTAAATGATGTGGCAGCCACGTGTGGTGCTTATGTCAGGTGCCACGTCATTTAATGAGGGTCACGTCAGCTTTTTTTTGGCAAGCCTTCAAATCACCAATCTAAAAGAGCTGTGTGAATCGGCTAAAACCTATATATCGTCTTGAGATTCATGATTTATTTATTTTTCAGTTTTAATATTTTATTATTAAGTTAATGACATAGCACATACATGTGGCTCATTAAATGACGTGGCAGCCACGTGTGGTGCTTACGTCAGGTGCCACGTCATTTAATAAGGGTCACGTCATCTTTTTTTTGGCAAGTCTTCAAATCACCAATCTAAAAGAGCTGTGTGAATCGGCTAAAACCTATATATCGTCTTGACCCGAAGAAGAAGAATACCACATTGCAATAGACTTACAACACTTTTGCATTCTATATCCACTCTTATTATTTATGGCATTGTACCTTAACAGTATGCTTTAACTCATCTCATTGATCAGTACCCTTGTACTATCATCAAATCACAATTGAGTATATATTCATTCATTTGTATCATTTCATTCTGACCGTTCATTCACCACACCGAGGTTCACTACGAAATTTTTACCTTAGTCTATCTATTAATCATGTATACTCTAAGCATAGGCACAAGTATATCATTTAAATAATTACATGCCTCAAACAAAGGAATAAATAACCTAAGCATGTTATCAAGCAATCACATCATACTCATAACTCAAACATAGCATGTAATTATATAGAAACCTAAGGCGTGTTCCTAACATAGGAACAATCATTTCAAACATAGAAATAAACATCAATCCTCGATATTATACTCGACGGCCTAAACCTCATTGAACCTTAAGGCTTGGGTTACCCTACACACGTATAAATTACTACTTTAAGCTATCCTTTCTAATTTATACAGTATCTTTTGCCCACCTTAATGTAGAAGAAGATGCCACAACCAGCCAATCAGATCACAGACAAGCTTCCCTCACCACCACCAATACGTACACACAATCATAAAAGGAATCGAGAATGCCCAGGAAATCCATATTTCGCCACGATCTTAGAAATACAATAAGATATTACTAGGGAATGCTAAAGCACTGTTAAGATACTATTAAAGCTACTGGAAAGAGGTTTAGAATCATGTTACCTTGTTTTCCAAGTAAGTTGAGCAAAACCACAAGCCTTACAACTACACGTCTACACCGTTAAGACCTAATCTAGCAAGAATGAAAAAAACACGACGACAAGAGTATGAGATTAAACCTAGCCAAGTTCAAAACCACTAAGTAGAAATGAATAGAAGTGTAGAATATTTACTCACAACTCAAACTTAGACTTTGAAAAGCCCTAGCATGTCTTAGTGCCCGCAGAGCCCTAACATGCTAAGGGAACCCTAAAGTGGCCCAAAAACAAAGTATGAGTTAATTAAACTCATAGAATCACATAAACAACCAATAATTGGATTAGAGAGGTTACTTGCAGCTCTAGAATGGAAGGAAAACAAGCTATACAATTCCTCGGGTCAAAAACCCTAATCCGTACTGAAACATCAATAATGCGATCAAATAAAGGAATATGAAACTAAGAACTTTTCCAAGGTTCAACAATTGTGGTAGGGTTCTAAAGTATTTGTGGTTCAATGAGAAGAAATAGAAACATTAAAGGTCAAATAGAATAAATTAAGGGCAATTCATAAAAACTAATTCTTTCACCACTCGATTAGTGAGATCTAAATTGCTTGTCAACTTCAACAACCTAACCATCACCTTCACTCCGTATACAATGCATGCCACATGTCGCCCTGTTGACATCTTGGCTGCAAGCATGAGCTAGTTCGCTCAAGCAAGAGACACTCACTCCACGAGTGCTCGACACTTTGCAAATCTTAATTTGCTTAGCGATATGTTTAGCCTAAAACTTCGTTCTTCATTCTTCTTTCCCAAGAAACATTAATTCTCAACCCATCCTAAGCCCCCAAACAAATCTTAAACAAATCATTAACATTGAAGCATGAAAAATGGCATGTTATAGAAATCACTTCTATTTGCATACCAATTTGGTGAATTTTAACCATCGTTAAGTACATTCACTTTTGTTACTTTTGTTGCACTTAGTGACTGTATCAACTGTCTCTATCTTCAAACTAATCGATACAACCCTTAGTCAAAGCTCAAACTAATCTTCGACTAAGTCAAACTACTAGGTCATTGGGTTATGGCCAAGGTGGATCACTAATTAACCTGCATGACTCGTGTTTTTTATTGAAATTATATATCGTGTGTGTGAGATATACAAGCCACCACTTCCTAATAGATGCTTTTTTGAAGAACAAAATTAAACAATGTATGAAGAAATAATGCATTGCACAAGGGGTGCCTACAGCAACCCTTGTATCAAGCTAGAATGCATTGCACTCCATATTGTATGAAGAAATAAAGCTGACTGAATACTGATATTTAAATTACAATCATACAGTATAACCAACACCTCATCTCAACAATACAATACAAATTGTCTCAAGTCATTACAAGGGAATATTTAGAAACAAAACCAAGCCAGCAGATACTCACTACTTTGTGAGTCTTTCTCTCTCTCTCTCTCTCTCTCTTGCCTACATAATATACATTAATGTTTAATGCTTGGTAAACCTCTCAAGGACTTCAAAGTAATCAGGAAATGTTTTCCTGGTGCAACCAGGATCCTTGATGGTTACAGGAACATCTCCACAAGCAGCAAGAGAAAATGACATGGCCATTCTATGGTCATCATATGTGTCTATTGATGTCACATTCAATTTCTCAGGTGGGGTTATCACACAGTAATCTGGACCTTCTTCAACTGTTGCTCCTAGCTGAAACACCAAGGGGGTAAATAAATTTATATGTGAGCAATTTAATGACTTCAAATCCAGAAAGGAAGCAGCAGCAGCAGCAAAACACTCACCTTTCTAAGTTCTGTGCAGATTGCTATCATTCTCTCTGTCTCTTTAACCCTCCAACTTGCCACTGAAAAATAGAGAAAACACAATAAATAGGTTACAGAGCTTTAAACTAGTTTGCTAAAGGATCTAGTATATAGTTTAAGTGCATAAAAAAGGGGAATGACATATGCATCGAACTTTAAGCCTACTAGCGAGAAGTCGATCCCACGTCAGTGTTATAAAACTCATACCGGTTGTCGACTCATACAGGGTATTGAGTCTGTGTCACTGGTCGGATCGGTGAATCACTAACCGAACCGCATGAATGATATATTTTAAAATTATAAATTATGATCACATATATTTGTGTTTAAATATGGAAGATACTTATAATGCTTTTCAACAACATCATAACAAACAAAGCGATATGCTGGAGCAATTGAGAAGCATGCTCAATTGCTTACACATCATTGGTTGATAGGGTATCCCATGAAATAATAGTTTCACCATCTGGAACAAAACACAACTGAAACAATGTCCAAACAATAGAATTTTCAAAGAAACAAATCCAACTGTAGGCGAAACTAGAGAAACAAGGATAAGTCCAGAAAGAGCACGTGGAGGCGCCACTGGAGCTGCAAACAGTGGCTGGAGATCCACACCAACGCACACAGTGGTATGCTGGGAAATTTCATTTGAGGCTTTAATTTGAGAGCATCTAATTTAACTCAATTGGTTCAGAAGATGGGGGTTTTGTTGAAAGTCTGCCACTGATGGCAGCTGAGCGTCAGCGACCAAAGTGGCAAACATGAACTAAAATTTGTGCTTGGCCAACAAAAAGAAAAGATGTGGAAGAGATTTTTTCTCTTCTCCATGTACAATGGGGATCGATAGTGTTTCCCCATCCACACACCCAACCCCCCCCCCCCCCCCCCCCCCCAATACGACTTGAACTCACAACTCTTAGCAAGTGAAGTGTCTTATCATCTGAGTTGTGCTTGTTGTCTAAGGACTTTCATTAATATAAAGACTTTTGAACTATGAAAATATAAGACCTTTCAGTTGTACTAAGACCAGACCCCAAATCCTAAGAGAATAGGGAAACCTATCATAATAATAACGACTAAATATGGAAAGTAATCCTATGAGATAACATAAGATACTTAAAGATAACTTTGATATTATAACACAAATATAAAAGTAATTTCATTGAACAGAATAAAAATAATGCGCTAAGATAAGCCTCTTAGAGCATAAACAAACAGCTAAACCATACCATCTCTTATAGCAGTGGGACCATCAGTAAATAGTGCAACAACAGCCAGTGTCATGGCAACATCTGGCATTTTGTTCATATTGACATCAACGCCTTGCAAGATTTTCCGACCAGAAGAATCTCGTGGAGGTCCAGTAACAGTGACACTGTTTTCTGTCCATGTAACTTTAGCTCCCATCTTTTCAAGAACTTCAGCAAATTTTACATCTCCCTTTAAAAAAATGGCCAAAGTTAAACAGAAACACAAAAAAATAAAATAAAATTTAAAATGGCTGCACTGGGGTCTGTCATAGGTTTCTCAGACCACCAATTAAACAGTAAATTATGTTAAGCATAAATACCTGTAAACTGCTTGTCCCACAGCCTTTAACGGTGATAGTCCCGCCTGTAACTGCCGCACCAGCTAGGAAGTAACTGGCACTTGAAGCATCACCTTCAACAAAAGCATTGCCAGGAGACCTGAGAGGAAACAGTTTTTAATCACAATCAATTCATTAACATGCTACGTAGTGATACACCTCTAAATCATAGAGACCTACTTGTACTTTTGACCTCCATGGACCAAGAACCTATCCCAATTACCACTGTGTTCCACAGAGACTCCGAAGCGCTCCATCAACTTCAAAGTCATTTCAACATATGGAACAGAAATGAGTTTATCAACAATCTCAATTTCCACATCACCAAGAGCCAATGGAGCAGCCATAAGCAAAGCAGTCAGGTATTGGCTGCTAATAGATCCAGACAGTTTCACCTGCATGTCAGATCCAATAACAAGATTCAAAATGGATCAAACAAAAGCGATAGCAAGGAAAATACATAACTTTAAACAATTTCTATTTTTTTTAAAGGAAAGCCAATGACTCGATTCACAATGGAATAATGAATTGTAGAAAGGTGATACAGGTGAGGAATCTAATCGGAAACCAATTAGAGAATAGAAAAAGGGGTGGCTCCTTAGTTAGAGGTTTTCTCTCCCAGCAGTGAAGTTCATAGGGCAAAAGAAATTATAAAATTTGACTTGACCTTACATGTTAAGACATGGGTAACTCACTTTGACTACAGTCAAACGTGGCTAAGGATATGTTCATGCGCATGTCTAGAATAGTAGAGAATAACTCTGGTACCCCGATACTTCAAAAATGAAAAAGTATCCGTGTCGGATACGTATCCGATACGATACGCACCTGATAGGCTGATACTTCTCAAATATATCTTCAATACATATCTTACCAACTAAAGATATGATTGTCAACTTAATATGATTCATCTTCGATATCATTTACTAAAGACATGAAATTTGTTGACACATTTAAAATAGAAATTATATATTCAAATATGATTGTCCACTTGTTATGCTCGCAAAGTAATTTTTTTCTAAATTGCGGTAATCATATATTAACTACCGATATGTTTGTATTATAGTAACATGAATGTCTCTTTACAAACATTGTGTGTGTCTATATCCTGGCCGTGCCATATATTGATTTTTAAAAAGTTCTCATATCCTCATATCTCTGTCGTATCGTCTCCGTATCATACTAATTATTCGGGCTTCTTAGGTACCAATTGATGCAATACAAACACAGAAGCATAGATAAAGTAATGGATGCAACATCTAACAAAAACTAATACAAGCCTTACCTTTCCCCCCGGAAGCCCTCCCTTCCCAATAATACGAACGGGTGGACAGTTTGTCCCAAGAAAACAATCAACGTCTGCACCAAGCTGCTTAAGACCAGCCACCAAATCCCCAATTGGCCTCTCTCTCATTCGGGGTACCCCATCAAGTATGTAGCTGAAATATATAGAACGTGAAATACATTTAGAGACTCGGACCAGAAATCATGCTAGGAGATATAATTCCAACCTTAGGAAGTAATGAGATTGAGGTTAATCACTTTAAAGACCCTTCAGCGCATTCCTCATAAAACATATTTATATGCCACACTATGACATGTTTAATAAAGCCATGAATAATTAAAGTGTCTTATAAGAAGAAAGGCAGTCTAATCAAGATGACATATTTGATAGAAGGAAAATATGTACTTGTGCGCTTCTTAAACAATAATTACTTAAAAATCATGATGAATTAAACATGAAAAAGACATACCTCGTGTTTCCACCTGCAGCGACCAAGGCTGCCGTTAAAGGACGCATTGCAGTACCAGCATTTCCAAGGAATAAATTAACTTCAGATTCTCTACCGGTGGGAAATAATCCCCCACAGCCTTCCACAACTGCTTGCTTGGTTGTATTGTCGTCTTCCACCCGCAGTCCAAGGGTCCTTAATGCAGCAAGCATGTAATGAATATCCTCACTATACAACAAGTTGTCCACAACAGTTGTCCCCTGAATAAAACATAGCCGATTAACTTCTACTTAACAGGACATCTAATAATGAATTAAAAATCGCAAAAATATTATAATGAACATGAGCCTGAACTTGATACACATGGATTTGACTCCTCAAGATTGACGAGTGCATTTTAAAGAATAAAGTATAATGACACTCATTGACTGAAAAATCAATAGTTAAATTTTTATTGTTATTATTGTTATTGTTGTAAATAACATACATGAGTGTAACAAATAGATTTAACAAAAAATAGAAAGGTTCTAATCAATCAAGTCGTGAATTATGGATTTGTCTCCTCTAAAGTGAAGAGTCAAAGTATAACTTATCCTTGTAGATTCCATGCCAAATTTTAATAAGAATAAATCATGTTCGAGGCACGATTGGGCACTGAATGTGGACACCTCTCCAAGCGGGATTCAAACGTGGGTTCGCCACGTTGTGGAAGACTAACCCATTCTGCTAGAGCCAATCTCCATTGACGAGGGTTTACTCTTTTAATAAAGTCCAAAATAAGAATCAGTATATGATCTATCTAATCCAGTGTCGAACCACCTAAACACAGTTCTATTCCCATTTCTGATAATAAACCACTCCCTAACTATTTTCATAGGATAGGAATGCTTCATTTTTACAAATAAATACATAACATCCAATCTACTATAAATTGATGCCATTAACCTACTAGCAAATTTACCTAACTACCCTCACAGCATTCTCAATATTTTGCCCTTTAATGTCACATTTTTTAAACTAGGCGCCACATTCAAAATAAGCTGAATTCAAAATTTGACTTTTAAACTCTCACCATTCATCTCTCTCTCCCCCCGTTTGCTTTCTTCCTCTCTCACCATTTCGCTGTTTTCTTTCTCTCAGTCACTTCAATCTTCTTTCTTTTTCCTGATGCAGTCAACAGTAAAATCTGAGAAGACGACAACAACATTGTGGTGCTTTGGAAATCAGATGAGAAAACGAAGAATGAACGAAGCACGGGGAAGAAGAGCGCCGAGCTAAAGGGGAGAACGGGGGGAATTTAAGCTGCGGGAAGAAGCAGATCACAGCTTAATGGGTTTCAGTTTTTCGAGTATTGTTCCTTTTTTTTCCCTTTTGAATCTACTATTTATCTTCTACTTTTCAGTTTTGTAGTAGTTGATTTTGAAGTTTAGGTTATTGTTTTTGTGATACTCCACTTTTCTGCTTCCAGGACTTCTTTTCATTTTTATGGGCTTTTAGCTTTTGAAGAGAGAGGGAGTAGGTGACGAATGAATAAGGAAAGAAACCTGAGGTATATGTTTGTGTTCTGGAATTTTATGGAATGCTTGTGTTCTGGAATGTTTGTGAACATGAGTTCCAGGACTTTCCTTTGAATGTTTGTGTTCTGGAATTTTATGAACATCAGTTTGTTTGTTTTGTTTTTGTAGAAGGTGAATGTTTGTCTAACTTAGGTTATTTGTTGTAACTAACATCAATTCTTTTGTTTTGCACATAAGTCATGAAATTAAGGAGGATGAAAAACAATGATACTGCTTTATCACCATAACTTCATCTAGATAGACAGATTTTCAAGGCATCTATGAGGTATGATTTGTCACATATTTACATGAAACAAGTTTTGAAATAGTTGTTGCTTCCAGTTTCTTCAAGTGTAAAATGAATCTTCTGTCCCATTCATTTGCTCTGTGGGTTAAGTATTGGGTAATGGCTAAAAGTAATGACTTAGATTTGTAAATTATTATTGGCTTAATTCAATGTTTAATTTTGGCAAACAGACCCAAACTAATTACTTGAAAGAAGCTTTAGTGTTTCCAAAAGGCAGATGGATGTATCCTCAAATCATTTCTATCATACCTGCCTTGCCAACTCTTTTGAAGGGTATTACCAATTCTTTGTTTTTTTAAGAGTGGTAGTGGACTGAGAATCATATTAATAGTATTTGACGGTAATTATTATTATTTAAGTCCATGCTTAGGAAATGTTGTTGTGTTCCTAACCATTCAAGTAGCATTGTTCTACTTGCAGGAAATACCCAATTGACAATTTATCCGTTCTCATTTTAAGAGTACTAATCATGTTCTGCAGATTGTCCTTGGTATTTATAATGTGGTTATCTCTATAATAATCCATATAGTTCTGATTTTATGTTTTCTTCTATACCTTAAGTCTATGCATCAGATGTTGTTTCTAGACACATAAATTTGTTTCATTTGAATTTCACACCAGTTGATTTAATCTCTTTTCTGTGGCATAGAATTATAGCAATTTCGCAAAGGAATACGTTAAAAACCTTTGAATATCAACATTTTAATCATTGCATATTGGTGCTGAGTGGAATGGACATAGACATAGAAGGGCTTATACACTTATGAGGATTCTGTGGAATAAGGAAATGAAATAAAAAGAAATGGAAATAGACATAGACATAGAAGGGCTTATATACTTATGATTTGAATTGGATTTCAATATCAACATTTTAATCATTGCAAATTGGTGCTGAGTTTACTTGTTAAGTTTTTTATTGGTTCTGTACATCTCATAAAGCTTCCATTGCCATATTGCAGGTTTTATAGACTCCCATTTTGTTGAGAATCATGAAAGTTGCTGATTAAATTAGGAGGAGGCACTACATTCAATTGTTTATCAAGATGGACTCAACAGGAACAAACCTTACTTTCCTTTACAATTTCAAAGCTGATTGTCAGTGTGAAATTAGTTCCAGATTCCTTTTTTCATTGTGCTACAAAATTGATATTAGTTGTCATCAATAGGTATCATTCATGAAGAAACAGTTTGGTTTGAAATTGCTAATAAAATGTATTGGAAATGGGAACCAAACTTGATTATCAGTATACAAGTTGGTAATTAGACTGAAACACTGCCATACCATATTAGATTGCCCAAAGAAAATTTCATCTTATGAGTATTACTAATGTCTTGACAACATTGCTTATTAGTTCATTCTTATTAGTAATTGAATTTCATCTTATTAGTTTTGGAATGTTTTGAAAATTTTCCTTCCTACTTTGGGGTTGGATTATAACATAACTTTTTTCACGGGTAATGTTCGGACTAATTAAAATTATCTTAATTTTCACGGGGTAATGTTCAAACTAATTAAATTCTATCTGTCTATTCATATAAAGAACACAACATCACGCATGTGTATGCACGGGTAGAAATAAATCAACAAACACCAAACTCCAGCTCATAATCACAGAACTTCAAAACGTAGAAATAAATAGATAAATAACATATAATAAAAATTAAAGAAGCTTCACCTCAGAGAGAGCAGCTAGAAGCAGAATACGATTGGAGAGAGATTTCGACCCAGGCAATGTAATGGTACCGGATATTTCTCTGATGGGTTCCAATACAATCTCCGGTGCCGTCGACGGCTTCTCCGCCGCAGCAACTGAGGCAGAAACCCTTAACACATTGGAATTTCCCTTACCCACATCACAATTTCTCAAAAAGACTCGGTTTTTGTGCTTCATACTCCATGATTTTGAGGATCCCCAAAGGTTTGGCTTTGATGAAATTGAGTTTGTTGATTTGGGTTTGTGGGAATTTGAAGCATGGTTAAAAATTTGGGTGCCTTGAGCTAGATTGTGGATTCTGCTCACATGAGCCATTTCACTATTTCCTAAAGTTTCAAACTTTTTTGGCTTTTCTATGTGATTTGCTCTTCAATCTCTTGTTCTGTTTCTCTCTCTCTCAATCGCTGTAACGAGAGGTTTTTTTTGGGTCAAATGTAATGAGAGAGTTTTGAGAGAACTGGTTTGGGGGTTGGTAGAGATTGTGGTTGTTGGATTGAGATGATGAGGGTTTTAGTTACCAACTAACACATTGTTTTTCTCTTAAAAAAAATGCTGAATTTCTTACACCGAAACAATTGAGTGAAAAAGATGTAGTGGCCTAGTGGGTTTCTGAGCTTCAACTACCAAGGAATATTTTTGTTTTTGGTCAATTAGGAAAATTGGTTTAGAAATTTAAAATGTTTGTGTATTGGACTTGTGCGTGGATGAATATCAAATAATAGGTTTATTTAGGGGTCAAATGAGACAAAATATAATAAGATTGAGTATAAGAAAATAAAATATATTTTGAGGCAAAGTAAAATATTCATAACATTATTTAGGTACTTTTTACTAATTAAATAAAACATTTATTCTATATTTTAATAAACAATTAATTAATTAATTAATTAATTAATTAAGGTCTTTTTTGGTTCAAACGATGGAGAGAAAAAGAGAGATTTTAATGGAGGGAACGGGAGGTGTGGAAGTAAGGGTGTTCAAAACCGAACCAAACCATTAGAAAACCTCAAACTGAACAAAACCAAACTGAAAACCGTAAAAAATCGCTTCTTATTGGTTTTGTTAGGCTTTTATTATTAGTGAACCGCGCAGTTCGGTTCCGTTCCCAGTTTTGATTACACAAATTAAACCAAACCGCAAAATCCTATATACAACACAGTTTTTTTCCATGAATATGCAATGTATATAAAGTCTATAATTTTTTTATATGAATATGATATCAATCAATTTTTTTATATCAATTTAATACGTAGCTTCGACTATGCTCTAATGTTTTAACACCTCTCGCGTAGGTCCAGATCATTTTTTCCTATAACAAGAATACTTTGTAAATACGAGGGAACCTCATAAAGAATGTTTGTATTCTTTTTTCCGTTTATTTTTCTGTTTGGATTATTTTTTTATGAAAGTGTTTTGATGCTAATTAGTAATTAATTATATGCAACAACACAATCTTTTTCTTCTTTTGGTTGATTTATAAATTGTATTTTTTTTGTAAAAAATCGAACCAACCCAAACCACATTGGTTTGGTTTGATTTGGTTTGGTTCTTTTTTTCGAAACCAGCCGAACCAAACCGCATCTATTTTAACCCTGCGGTTCGGTTCATTTTTTTGCTCAAAATCGAACCAACCCGCACCGCGAACACCCCTATGTAGAAGTGATGAGAGGCAACTGCGGTTCCAAAAAACTTTAGTTAATGGAGACGAAAATAATCTATAATATTTTCATGTAAGAAATATTTTAAAAGTTGTTACGAAATACACAATCTCTTAAAAAAACAACCAAACCACCAAGATTTGTTATATTTTGTGTCATTAAATGTATTTAGCCTTAGATGTGTACAAAAATTTGAAGAAATAATTAGTATCAATTTATTCTCTCTTCTATATTTTGTTACTTTATTCATCTATTTTATAGGAAAAATTGTTTCATGGAAGAAACGCGTTATTTTTTAAGGGGACAGAAACATTTTATTAAGTATATTTAAATAAAAATATTTTAGCTTCTAGGAGCAATTGGTGCCATAACCTCACTTGCATCAGCCACCGATGAGAGGGGTTTAATATGAGTCTATCAAAATTCTACTGAGCTACCCTCTATCTGGTCATTTGTGTCATTGAGAAGATGTTCACATCAAATGTGTTAAGAGTCTCGTATTTAAAAGTAATATGGTCTGAAAAGTGTTTTTAAGTGTTAGGTATTCTCACCTTGCAAATTAATTTTGTAGTATTAACATATCACTTCCATCGTTATACTTTTAGCAGCTTACCAGCTTGAAGTTGTTGTAACAAAAAAATGAGGCTGATATAAAAATGAATAGTCCATATAAAAGGGGTGTGGGTGCGTATAACATTTTTTAAGAAAAAAGGGTTGGTGAGAGAGGGAAATGGGTTGGTGGGACTCGATAAGTGAGGGAGGGAGACACTTTCTACGTCTCACCAACCCACACCATGTGGGACGCAGTTAACAAATACTGGATGGAGTATTTTAAACCAAATAGCTATATTTCATTAAAGAATGATGTTATCAAATTTATGTTCAAAATTTTATATTCAAAAAATTGTGATACAATTAAAAGTCTAAAAAATAAACTACTTATTCTTTTGTTGTAATAAAATACTATACTTCAAAACACTTTGTCAATGGATCACACAGGTAAACAGCACAGGGAAATAAAAGTTTGTGAGTAACATACCCCACTGTTATTATTACACATTTACACGTAAAGGTTTAGTCGCATTATCTTTTTCTTACATTATTATCAAGAAGTGTTTCCAACTAAGTATGTGTAACCCGTGCCATGTACGGGTAGACTTATTCTTTTTTAGCAAATTACAAATTACAAAATTATATAAACATATTTGATTTAATATATAGTTTTAAAATATTTATATTAATACATCAGGAATAAGTTATTGTAGTTACTTTTATATTAATCCTTGACAGGGGCCTCAATTTTTGAGTGTAGAATAAAGTTTTACTTTTTGTATAAAGCACTATTATTATTATTATTATTATTATTATTATTATTATTATTATAATAAAGTAGAATAAAAATATTATTATATTCAATATGCCGTAAATATTATGAAAATATATTTTAGCTATTTTTTAAAAGAATACTGATAAAAAATAATACTGTTATTAGGTAATACAATCAAATTATGCGACATTCGGGTATAATTCTGGTGAGTGAAAGAATATACACTAGCATACTTCAAGACAAGACTAGATGAACGCTGAATATCATGAATTGAGCATCATTGAAATTTAACTATATGGAGCAATACAAATCTTTATGGTCCAAAAGTTTACAAGTTGATAAAAATTTATTAGTTTACTCATATTTGATCTATGTTGCTTCACTTACAATCCCAAGCAACAGTAATCTAAATTTTTTCTTATTAAAACAACAGAATTCTCTTAAACCAACCCTCTCACTGTGTAGATATCAACCCAAAAACCAAAGTTCAAAATGAAGAGAAACTAAAATATTTTTAGATAAGCTCTTTAGCTGCAGCAATAACAGCTTCTTTAGTGATACCAAACTCTTTGTATATTCTTCCAGCAGGTGCACTAGCTCCAAAACGATCAATGCCTATTGCTTTTCCTTTTCCTCCAACAATTTTCTCCCACCCAAATGTTGAACCTGCTTCAATGCTAACTCTAGCTGAAACAGCAGCAGGGAGAACACTTTCCTTATAAGCTTCTGATTGCTCATCAAAAAGTTCCCAAGAAACAAAGGAAACAACTCTAACAGCCTTTCCTTCCTTTCTTAGATCATCGGCAGCTTTGGCAGCGATTTCCAATTCCGAACCGGTTCCGATCAAAATGACATCAGGTTTGTTTCCTGTTGAGTTGTCTGAAATGATGTATCCACCCTTTTCAACTCCTTCAATAGAAGTTCCGGGAAGGTTAGGCAACTTTTGTCTCGAAAGGGCGAGGATCGAGGGTCTCTCTCGGTTAAGCACGGCAACTTTGTATGCTCCAGCCGTTTCGTTACCGTCGGCGGGACGAAGCATCAAAATGTTAGGCATTGCTCGGAAGCTTGCGATGTGCTCTATAGGTTGGTGGGTTGGTCCATCTTCTCCGAGTCCTATTGAATCGTGGGTCATGACATATATAACACCAGCTTGAGATAAGGCAGAGAGCCTTATGGCACCACGCATGTAGTCGGTGAAAACAAAGAAGGTTGCACAATATGGAATTAGACCGGGGCTGTGAAGAGCAATGCCATTGCAAATTGCTCCCATTGAATGTTCTCTAACACCAAATCTAACATTACGCTCTGCTGGAGAATGGCTTTGGAAGTCCCCGAATGTTTTCAGTAAGGTCATGTTGGAGGAAGCAAGATCTGCACTGCCACCGAGCAGACCAGGAAGAACGTTTGCAAGGGCGTTAAGGTTTTGCTGGGACAGATTTCTGGTAGCATCACCTGGGATCTCTGGAGTGTATGTCTGAAATCAAATTGCAAAGCATGATCATTAGTGCCATACAGCCTATAATATTTGATAGTATGAGGGAAATTTTAATAGGCTATCAAATATGACACGCATGATCAATTTTGGAATACATACTCCAGACCAGGGATGGATCCACTTGTAATTAATTGGGGGCATTTGCCCCCACTTGAAAAATTATTTTGGTTGGAAACATATATAACAAATTTATTTTGCCCCCACAAAAAAATAAGGATTGCCCCCATAAAATAAATTAAATGTAAAAATTTACAAGAGATAAATAAAAAAGAAGATAAATTGGTACTAATTTTACCTTTTTAGCTATATAATTTGTAGAAAATTTGGTATTTGAAGATTTCTACACAATGAAATAATGTAGTTTGTAAAAATTTACAATATTTTTTTTGAGATAATATTATAGCCTATTTTTTTTGCCCCCACTAATGAAAATTTCTGGATCCGTCACTGCTCCAGACAGTGAAAAATTACCAGTATGTAAAGATATTGAACAAACTAAAAAAATTGAATTTACTCACCGGAAGTGCTTTCTCCCAACCAGCAGGTAAATGACCATTGATAATAGATTTCAATACTTTGGCATCCTCTTTGTACTTCTTTTCATATTCAGCAAACTTAGCATTCCACTCATCTTCAAGAACAGCACCCTCGGGGATATGGCGACTCCAATGCCTAGGAATGGACAAAAAATCTTCTATTTAGCATCATATAAATCACAGCAATATGGTAGAAAACAATAAACATATAAACCAATCATCCATACTTTTTGACATCCTCAGGCACGTGGAAAGGCTCATGTGGCCATCCAAGGTTATTTCTTGTGGCATCAACTTCTTTGGCACCAAGTGCACTTCCATGCACACTGTAGGAGTTCGCTTTATTAGGAGAACCATAACCAATGGTTGTTGTAATCTGTGAAATTGATAAAATCAGCAAACACTAACTGATTGGCACAACACTTATGACTTTAATTCACATATATTGATTATATCTATAGTTTTCAGCTTCTTAAGGTAGAACAATGCATTCTTCAGTAAAAGAAGTCACATTGAGGCATTGTTTAAAAAACTCTCATCAACTTGTAAGAATATAATCTAGTATCAGTAGATTTTGCTAAACCTGGTATAATTTTGACGTATTAAACTAACCTTGATTAACGTGGGTCTGTCTTTAACAGCCTTTGCTTCCTTAATGGCAGCACGGATCTCATCATAGGCATTGTTTCCATTCTTTACCCAAATAACATGCCACCCAAGTCCTTCGTAACGTTTTTCGACACTCTCAGTGAATGCAATTTCAGTGTTACCATCAATAGAAATGTGATTGTCATCGTAAAATGCGATTAACTTCCCAAGTCCCCAATGGCCAGCAAGTGAGGAAGCTTCATTCGCTATTCCCTCCATTTGACAACCATCACCAAGTATACAATATCTACAGAAAACAAATACCATCGCAAAACAGCACACAACTAAGTCCAATAGTTTAGAGAAGATGAAGCCAGAGGTGTAAGAGTTAGATACTTTACGTGTAATGATCAACAATCTCATTGTCAGGCTTGTTAAATCTGGCAGCCAAGTGCTTCTCTGCAAGAGCCAAACCAACAGCATTTGCAATTCCCTGACCAAGAGGACCTGCATAATTCTCAAGAAAAGATGGAATAAACAAACAGACAAACAACCAAATCGACTACACGAATCAAATGAAATCATAATGTCCTAGATGAGAAAAACAAAATACAAAGAAACTAAAATAAAATTCATATAAAGTACTCTGTTGGTAAACAAACTCCAAGTTATATCCAACCTGTGGTGACTTCAACTCCAAGAGTCTCGAAGTTTTCAGGGTGCCCTGGGGTTTTGCTCCCCCATTGGCGGAATTCCTTCAAATCTTCCTCCTAAAAACCAAACCCCAAACAAAACAACAACAAAACTTCAGTCTTTGCTCAATACTCAATACATCGAAGGTAAACACTTCCAACAAACATGTCAAAAACAAAAGGAATACCACCAACACATATTTTTCATATTCAAATCACATTGGCTTTTCCTCTAAAAGGTCAACACACTCTTAAAAAAAAATCTATTCAAAGTAAACACTCAATATAGTCCCTAAACTTTTACTCTTGCCTATTTAATTCCTAAAACATATGAAAAGGATATCCCGTTCTAAAGTTTGTAAAATACGTCTAATTAGTCCTTAGTAATAGAACTCACAAAACTTTAGGACAAATGGGACAGATTTCTCAAACTTGGGCTAGTTATTATTTTGATATAGTTTGGGGCTTAAATAGGAGAGAAGATATTAGCTTAGGAACTAAATTAATGATTTACTCAATTAACCAGTGTTTAAAAAAAGTAAATTGCTCACATATTATTTTCAACACAAAAAAGGCCATATAACAAAACTCGTGGGACTCAACAACAGAAAGGGAAACAAACAAAAACTCACATGCCCATAACAGGAAGAAGAAAAAAAACTTATTTTGTTCCAAATTTAAAAATTTAACAGATCTTAACATAATCTTCAGATCAAATCAATCAACCAATGTTCATAACTTTTGATTAAAAAAAAGACCCGACCCGGATACGTGTTTCGGGGTTACCTTGACGCTATCGTATCCAGCAAGGTGAAGAAGAGCGTATTGGAGCATGCAACCATGACCAGCAGACAAAACGAATCGATCACGGTTAAACCATTTTGGATTTTTAGGGTTATACCTCATAACCTCATCGTAAAGCACGTGACCCATTGGAGCACAACCCATAGGCAAACCTGGATGACCCGAATTCGCTTTTTCAACTGAATCAATCGCAAGGAATCGGATCGTGTTAACCGACTTCTCCACGAGAGATTCATTGGTTGTGGCTTTTTCGGTTGTTTGTGTTACAGGGACGGAGGCGTAGACGGCGGTGCGGCGGGAATGGGTGGTGTGGGAGATGGAGAGGTTGGAAGGGGATGTTGTGCGGAGCGTGGAATAGGTTGGGATGGAGAGGCGCGTGGAGGTGGGGAGAGATGTTGGGCGCGTGAGAAGGGCTTTGGAGATAGTGAGAGAGGGAGAGGAAGTTGTTGAAGCCATGGTTGGTGTTGGTGTGAAGAGAAAGAATGATAGAAGAAGAAGAATGTGGCTTTGAATTTGATGGTTTCATATTTCATTTTGGTTTTGTAGAGAGAGGGGAAAGGAGATTGTTGAGGTTGTCGCCCAGAGAGGAAAAAAAATAGTAATTAGTAGTATTATTCTATGTTTAGAGAGAGAGATATTATTAAAAATTAAAAATGTGTATTTATTTGGGGGTTGGTAATGGTGGTAGTGACAATTTCGGTTGGACTTTAATTTTGTTTTTTCTGTATTATTATTATTATTATTATTATTATTATTATGCTTTTGTTGTAATATAAGTAGTGGTTGGGGCGAAAACACAAGGGTGTGAAAATGATGTGTAAGACTCGGAAGCTCTTTTGCGATATAAAGTCAAAGCGAATCAAATATCAAAATCGCAAATAAGGTGGTGTTACTAGTTTTTTGTTTTTTTGACAAGAGTGATGTTACTAGCTTATTATTATTAGGATTTACGTATATATATATATATATACACACACACACCCAAGAGCACTCGGATGGGATGCTAGAGATCTCTTCCAGCTTAACCAAGATCATAAGTTCGAATTTAACCTTGGGCACAACCTTCCAATAAAAGAGTAGGGAAGGTACTAAAGGACTAAGCTGCCGTATCAAAAGTGAAACCATAATGATCTCTAATAACAACCCCAATACCCCAGCGACCTTCAACTGCGTCTGCTGCATCAAATTTTGGTAATACATAGACGAGTTCTCTTGTTAATTCTGTTTTGTCTAGTATTCCTCTTTACTATTTATCGTTTTATGACGCCAAAGAGGGTGTTGAAGAAATTGATTAAGATACAACGAGATTTTCTGTGGGGTATTAAAGATAATGTTCGGGGACTGTATTGGGTGGTCTGGGAGAAGGTGTGTCAATCTAAGGAGGAAGGCGGCCTAGGTGTTAAAACTATTGAGTTGTTCAACATATCTCTTTTAACTAAATGGAAGTGACGTTTTTTGACGGATGATGAGGCTTCTTGGAGGGACATTCTCTCTTTTAGATATGGTGATTTGAGTTCTATTCTATTCAATGGCTCATCGTCGTCGGATAGAAGGAAAGATTCTTTGTGGAGCACGATCTTCGAAAAGTGGGTAATGATAGATTCTAAGAGGGGTGGTTTGAGGCGAATATCAGAAGGGGTTTGGGTGACGGTCGGGGAGTGGATTTTTGGCACCACCATTGGATTGGGCAGCGTCCTTTGAAGCTTGAGTTTGCTGATTTTTTTTCAAGCTGCTCTAATCAGAATTTGCGCTTATCGAAACTGGGATTGTGGCACCAAAACAGTTGGTGTTGGAACTTTAATGCTCTCTCGATCGTAAATCAAAAGCTTTTCTCCGAAGCTAACGCGTTGAAGGAAGTGTTACGGGAGGTGAGATTAAGTCATGGTCTTGCTGACTTTTGGAGCTGGATTTTGGACCCTTTGAAATTATTTTCGGTTCGGTCCTGTTATAAAATTTTGGCTTCACCCGCTGCAACAATTTCAGCGCCTAATGACAATGGTTTTTCCAATTATAAAGCTATTTGGAAGACCTCCATTCCATCAAAAGTTTTGATTTTTGGGTAGAAATTAATTAATAACTCTTTATCAGTGTGTGACTTGTTGCTAAGGCGTCGTATTACTCATACGGAGGAGGGGTCTATGTGTGCATTCTTTAATATTTATAGGGAGGAAACTCATCACTTATTCTTGGAGTGCAACATATCTTAAAGGGTTTGGAGTGAGGTAGGTCGATGGCTAGATATCCAGATACGTGTCTCTTATGATATCTCTCAACTTTTTTTGTTGTTTGGCGAATTCTACATTGGCAAGAAGGCAAAGAAGGTAAAACATTTGCTCTGGTTGACGACTTATTGGTGCCTCTTGTTAGCTCAGAATGGCGGTTGTTTTAGACAGGAAGATGCCAAGATTGAATCAATTGTAGCTCATATAAAGTACTTATCCTGGTGCTGGTTTGTTTTCGGGGTGGGTAGAAACTCTAGTTTGTCACCACCTCTGTGGTGGAATAATGCACTTAACTTTATCAACAACTTTTGATTCCACCCTATATTTGTGATTTTGAGCAACCCTAATGCTCTAATCTATGAAACATTGCTTATAAAAAAACTTAGATGATTCTTCAAATTTGGTTACATAGATGAATTCTTCGATTGTAATGTATATTGAAATTTCAATGTGGATACATTTTATTTGAACAAGCGTAGTTTTTATTAAAATTGATGGTGTATTAAATGTGAGTTCTAAATTCTACGTCTTAAATTTCTCACTGATATTTAATTAGGATTAACATCATAATCTCGTCTCGCTAACGAGAGTTGGGTTTTACAGGCACCGCCTAAGTGAATACTTCATTAATTCAAACTCACACTAAAGTTAATAATGTCGAGGACAAATCTAAATAACAAAAATTTTTTGATTTCTCTCAACACAAGGTGCAAAACCAAATACATATCGGAAAAAAGAACTTCAAAAGGGAGGAAATAAACAAAAAAAAAAATTATCTCCTACAAATACAATCAATGGGATCTACAAACCACTCGTAATATAAACAAAAAGGAGAAGAACCCCGAGCCTGAAACCATCGCCAACAAAGGGATAATATCCGATCATTATATCTCCTAAAATCAGGTACACCTCTAGAGAAAATATAATAGTTTCTCAAATCCCAAATAACCCAGAGAATAGTATGCCAAATGAGACTCAGACCTCGCCTGCATCTCACTGGACCTCCAACATGGATAAAATGGAGAAACAAAGATGGAATATTTTGAGGCGTTACAAAATCAAATCCCAACCAGCTGACAATGGCGTACCAGATCGCAGAAGCAAAACCACGGGAACTAAAGAGATGAAGAGAGGACTCATATGCGCATCCACATAGAATACACGTCGTAGCTTAAATATCTGTAATAACTCCTCTACTAAACAAGTTTGAACGAGTTGGAACTATATCCAGCAGAAGCTGCCAAGAAAAGACAACTACCTTGGAAGGAGCCAGACTCTCCCAAATCTTGTTCAAAATCCCAAGCATGTGATCAGAAAGCCTCAAGACACGCGACATCGACTGCATGAGAAGGTGATAAGCAGAGGCAACCGAGAAAAGTCCAGAACTATGCGAGGACCATACCCAGACATTTGGAGCACCAGAAATCAGGTACACCTAAAATCAGGTACAACCAACAAAGGGATAATATCCGATCATTATATCTCCTAAAATCAGGTACACCTCCAGAGAAAATATAATACTTTCTCAAATCCCAAATAACCCAGAGAATAGTATGCCAAATGAGACTCAGACCTCGCCTGCATCTCACTGGACCTCCCACATGGATAAAATGGAGAAACAAAGATGGAATATTTTGAGGCGTCACAAAATCAAATCCCAACCAGCTGACAATGGCGTACCAGATCGCAGAAGCAAAACCACGGGAACTAAAGAGATGAAGAGTGGACTCATATGCGCATCCACAGAGAATACACGTCGTAGCTTAAATATCTGTAATAACTCCTCTACTAAACAAGTTTGAACGAGTTGGAACTATATCCAACACAAGCTGCCAAGAAAAGACAACTACCTTGGAAGGAGCCAGACTCTCCCAAATCTTGTTCAGAATCCCAAGCATGTGATCAGAAAGCCTCAAGACACGCGACATCGACTGCATGAGAAGGTGATAAGCAGAGGCAACCGAGAAAAGTCCAGAACTATGCGAGGACCATACCCAGACATTTGGAGCACCAGAAATCAGGTACACCTAAAATCAGGTACAACCAACAAAGGGATAATATCCGATCATTATATCTCCTAAAATCAGGTACACCTCCAGAGAAAATACAATAGTTTCTCAAATCCCAAATAACCCAGAGAATAGTATGCCAAATGAGACTCAGACCTCGCCTGCATCTCACTGGACCTCCCACATGGATAAAATGGAGAAACAAAGATGGAATATTTTGAGGCGTCACAAAATCAAATCCCAACCAGCTGACAATGGCGTACCAGATCGCAGAAGCAAAACCACGGGAACTAAAGAGATGAAGAGAGGACTCATATGCGCATCCACATAGAATACACGTCGTAGCTTAAATATCTGTAATAACTCCTCTACTAAACAAGTTTGAACGAGTTGGAACTATATCCAACAGAAGCTGCCAAGAAAAGACAACTACCTTGGAAGGAGCCAGACTCTCCCAAATCTTGTTCAGAATCCCAAGCATGTGATCAGAAAGCCTCAAGACACGCGACATCGACTGCATGAGAAGGTGATAAGCAGAGGCAACCGAGAAAAGTCCAGAACTATGCGAGGACCATACCCAGACATTTGGAGCACCAAAAATCAGGTACACCTAAAATCAGGTACAACCAACAAAGGGATAATATCCGATCATTATATCTCCTAAAATCAGGTACACCTCTAGAGAAAATACAATAGTTTCTCAAATCCCAAATAACCCAGAGAATAGTATGCCAAATGAGACTCAGACCTCGCCTGCATCTCACTGGACCTCCCACATGGATAAAATGGAGAAACAAAGATGGAATATTTTGAGGCGTCACAAAATCAAATCCCAACCAGCTGACAATGGCGTACCAGATCGCAGAAGCAAAACCACGGGAACTAAAGAGATGAAGAGAGGACTCATATGCGCATCCACAGAGAATACACGTCGTAGCTTAAATATGTTTAATAACTCCTCTACTAAACAAGTTTGAACTATATCCAACAGAAGCTGCCAAGAAAAGACAACTACCTTGGAAGGAGCCAGACTTTCCCAAATCTTGTTCAGAATCCCAAGCATGTGATCAGAAAGCCTCAAGACACGCGACATCGACTGCATGAGAAGGTGATAAGCAGAGGCAACCGAGAAAAGTCCAGAACTATGCGAGGACCATACCCAGACATTTGGAGCACCAAAAATCAGGTACACCTAAAATCAGGTACAACCAACAAAGGGATAATATCCGATCATTATATCTCCTAAAATCAGGTACACCTCTAGAGAAAATACAATAGTTTCTCAAATCCCAAATAACCCAGAGAATAGTATGCCAAATGAGACTCAGACCTCGCCTGCATCTCACTGGACCTCCCACATGGATAAAATGGAGAAACAAAGATGGAATATTTTGAGGCGTCACAAAATCAAATCCCAACCAGCTGACAATGGCGTACCAGATCGCAGAAGCAAAACCACGGGAACTAAAGAGATGAAGAGAGGACTCATATGCGCATCCACAGAGAATACACGTCGTAGCTTAAATATGTTTAATAACTCCTCTACTAAACAAGTTTGAACTATATCCAACAGAAGCTGCCAAGAAAAGACAACTACCTTGGAAGGAGCCAGACTCTCCCAAATCTTGTTCAGAATCCCAAGCATGTGATCAGAAAGCCTCAAGACACGCGACATCGACTGCATGAGAAGGTGATAAGCAGAGGCAACCGAGAAAAGTCCAGAACTATGCGAGGACCATACCCAGACATTTGGAGCACCAGAAATCAGGTACACCTAAAATCAGGTACAACCAACAAAGGGATAATATCCGATCATTATATCTCCTAAAATCAGGTACACCTCCAGAGAAAATACAATAGTTTCTCAAATCCCAAATAACCCAGAGAATAGTATGCCAAATGAGACTCAGACCTCGCCTGCATCTCACTGGACCTCCCACATGGATAAAATGGAGAAACAAAGATGGAATATTTTGAGGCGTCACAAAATCAAATCCCAACCAGCTGACAATGGCGTACCAGATCGCAGAAGCAAAACCACGGGAACTAAAGAGATGAAGAGAGGACTCATATGCGCATCCACATAGAATACACGTCGTAGCTTAAATATCTGTAATAACTCCTCTACTAAACAAGTTTGAACGAGTTGGAACTATATCCAACAGAAGCTGCCAAGAAAAGACAACTACCTTGGAAGGAGCCAGACTCTCCCAAATCTTGTTCAGAATCCCAAGCATGTGATCAGAAAGCCTCAAGACACGCGACATCGACTGCATGAGAAGGTGATAAGCAGAGGCAACCGAGAAAAGTCCAGAACTATGCGAGGACCATACCCAGACATTTGGAGCACCAAAAATCAGGTACACCTAAAATCAGGTACAACCAACAAAGGGATAATATCCGATCATTATATCTCCTAAAATCAGGTACACCTCTAGAGAAAATACAATAGTTTCTCAAATCCCAAATAACCCAGAGAATAGTATGCCAAATGAGACTCAGACCTCGCCTGCATCTCACTGGACCTCCCACATGGATAAAATGGAGAAACAAAGATGGAATATTTTGAGGCGTCACAAAATCAAATCCCAACCAGCTGACAATGGCGTACCAGATCGCAGAAGCAAAACCACGGGAACTAAAGAGATGAAGAGAGGACTCATATGCGCATCCACATAGAATACACGTCGTAGCTTAAATATCTGTAATAACTCCTCTACTAAACAAGTTTGAACGAGTTGGAACTATATCCAACAGAAGCTGCCAAGAAAAGACAACTACCTTGGAAGGAGCCAGACTCTCCCAAATCTTGTTCAGAATCCCAAGCATGTGATCAGAAAGCCTCAAGACACGCGACATCGACTGCATGAGAAGGTGATAAGCAGAGGCAACCGAGAAAAGTCCAGAACTATGCGAGGACCATACCCAGACATTTGGAGCACCAAAAATCAGGTACACCTAAAATCAGGTACAACCAACAAAGGGATAATATCCGATCATTATATCTCCTAAAATCAGGTACACCTCTAGAGAAAATACAATAGTTTCTCAAATCCCAAATAACCCAGAGAATAGTATGCCAAATGAGACTCAGACCTCGCCTGCATCTCACTGGACCTCCCACATGGATAAAATGGAGAAACAAAGATGGAATATTTTGAGGCGTCACAAAATCAAATCCCAACCAGCTGACAATGGCGTACCAGATCGCAGAAGCAAAACCACGGGAACTAAAGAGATGAAGAGAGGACTCATATGCGCATCCACAGAGAATACACGTCGTAGCTTAAATATGTTTAATAACTCCTCTACTAAACAAGTTTGAACTATATCCAACAGAAGCTGCCAAGAAAAGACAACTACCTTGGAAGGAGCCAGACTTTCCCAAATCTTGTTCAGAATCCCAAGCATGTGATCAGAAAGCCTCAAGACACGCGACATCGACTGCATGAGAAGGTGATAAGCAGAGGCAACCGAGAAAAGTCCAGAACTATGCGAGGACCATACCCAGACATTTGGAGCACCAAAAATCAGGTACACCTAAAATCAGGTACAACCAACAAAGGGATAATATCCGATCATTATATCTCCTAAAATCAGGTACACCTCTAGAGAAAATACAATAGTTTCTCAAATCCCAAATTACCCAGAGAATAGTATGCCAAATGAGACTCAGACCTCGCCTGCATCTCACTGGACCTCCCACATGGATAAAATGGAGAAACAAAGATGGAATATTTTGAGGCGTCACAAAATCAAATCCCAACCAGCTGACAATGGCGTACCAGATCGCAGAAGCAAAACCACGGGAACTAAAGAGATGAAGAGAGGACTCATATGCGCATCCACAGAGAATACACGTCGTAGCTTAAATATGTTTAATAACTCCTCTACTAAACAAGTTTGAACTATATCCAACAGAAGCTGCCAAGAAAAGACAACTACCTTGGAAGGAGCCAGACTCTCCCAAATCTTGTTCAGAATCCCAAGCATGTGATCAGAAAGCCTCAAGACACGCGACATCGACTGCATGAGAAGGTGATAAGCAGAGGCAACCGAGAAAAGTCCAGAACTATGCGAGGACCATACCCAGACATTTGGAGCACCAGAAATCAGGTACACCTAAAATCAGGTACAACCAACAAAGGGATAATATCCGATCATTATATCTCCTAAAATCAGGTACACCTCCAGAGAAAATACAATAGTTTCTCAAATCCCAAATAACCCAGAGAATAGTATGCCAAATGAGACTCAGACCTCGCCTGCATCTCACTGGACCTCCCACATGGATAAAATGGAGAAACAAAGATGGAATATTTTGAGGCGTCACAAAATCAAATCCCAACCAGCTGACAATGGCGTACCAGATCGCAGAAGCAAAACCACGGGAACTAAAGAGATGAAGAGAGGACTCATATGCGCATCCACATAGAATACACGTCGTAGCTTAAATATCTGTAATAACTCCTCTACTAAACAAGTTTGAACGAGTTGGAACTATATCCAACAGAAGCTGCCAAGAAAAGACAACTACCTTGGAAGGAGCCAGACTCTCCCAAATCTTGTTCAGAATCCCAAGCATGTGATCAGAAAGCCTCAAGACACGCGACATCGACTGCATGAGAAGGTGATAAGCAGAGGCAACCGAGAAAAGTCCAGAACTATGCGAGGACCATACCCAGACATTTGGAGCACCAAAAATCAGGTACACCTAAAATCAGGTACAACCAACAAAGGGATAATATCCGATCATTATATCTCCTAAAATCAGGTACACCTCTAGAGAAAATACAATAGTTTCTCAAATCCCAAATAACCCAGAGAATAGTATGCCAAATGAGACTCAGACCTCGCCTGCATCTCACTGGACCTCCCACATGGATAAAATGGAGAAACAAAGATGGAATATTTTGAGGCGTCACAAAATCAAATCCCAACCAGCTGACAATGGCGTACCAGATCGCAGAAGCAAAACCACGGGAACTAAAGAGATGAAGAGAGGACTCATATGCGCATCCACAGAGAATACACGTCGTAGCTTAAATATGTTTAATAACTCCTCTACTAAACAAGTTTGAACTATATCCAACAGAAGCTGCCAAGAAAAGACAACTACCTTGGAAGGAGCCAGACTTTCCCAAATCTTGTTCAGAATCCCAAGCATGTGATCAGAAAGCCTCAAGACACGCGACATCGACTGCATGAGAAGGTGATAAGCAGAGGCAACCGAGAAAAGTCCAGAACTATGCGAGGACCATACCCAGACATTTGGAGCACCAAAAATCAGGTACACCTAAAATCAGGTACAACCAACAAAGGGATAATATCCGATCATTATATCTCCTAAAATCAGGTACACCTCTAGAGAAAATACAATAGTTTCTCAAATCCCAAATAACCCAGAGAATAGTATGCCAAATGAGACTCAGACCTCGCCTGCATCTCACTGGACCTCCCACATGGATAAAATGGAGAAACAAAGATGGAATATTTTGAGGCGTCACAAAATCAAATCCCAACCAGCTGACAATGGCGTACCAGATCGCAGAAGCAAAACCACGGGAACTAAAGAGATGAAGAGAGGACTCATATGCGCATCCACAGAGAATACACGTCGTAGCTTAAATATGTTTAATAACTCCTCTACTAAACAAGTTTGAACTATATCCAACAGAAGCTGCCAAGAAAAGACAACTACCTTGGAAGGAGCCAGACTCTCCCAAATCTTGTTCAGAATCCCAAGCATGTGATCAGAAAGCCTCAAGACACGCGACATCGACTGCATGAGAAGGTGATAAGCAGAGGCAACCGAGAAAAGTCCAGAACTATGCGAGGACCATACCCAGACATTTGGAGCACCAGAAATCAGGTACACCTAAAATCAGGTACAACCAACAAAGGGATAATATCCGATCATTATATCTCCTAAAATCAGGTACACCTCCAGAGAAAATACAATAGTTTCTCAAATCCCAAATAACCCAGAGAATAGTATGCCAAATGAGACTCAGACCTCGCCTGCATCTCACTGGACCTCCCACATGGATAAAATGGAGAAACAAAGATGGAATATTTTGAGGCGTCACAAAATCAAATCCTAACCAGCTGACAATGGCGTACCAGATCGCAGAAGCAAAACCACGGGAACTAAAGAGATGAAGAGAGGACTCATATGCGCATCCATAGAGAATACACGTCGTAGCTTAAATATCTGTAATAACTCCTCTACTAAACAAGTTTGAACGAGTTGGAACTATATCCAACAGAAGCTGCCAAGAAAAGACAACTACCTTGGAAGGAGCCAGACTCTCCCAAATCTTGTTCAGAATCCCAAGCATGTGATCAGAAAGCCTCAAGACACGCGACATCGACTGCATAAGAAGGTGATAAGCAGAGGCAACCGAGAAAAGTCCAGAACTATGCGAGGACCATACCCAGACATTTGGAGCACCAGAAGGAGAGATAGAAGCAAGAGACAAATAGAGCTCCCCATTGAGGATCTCCTCCCAGGCGAACATTTGTCACCTCCAGTTAATGTCTCAAACCCAATTCCCATCAGACCATCTTCCACAAGACCTAACAACAGAATTAGGGTCCATCGCCAATAAGAAAAGCCTAGGAAACCTACGACAAAGAGGCGAATCACCCACCCAAACATCATGCCAAAAAAGGGCAGACTTACCATCCCCCACGTTCATCCTAGAGTTATCAAAGATCCAGTATCCCCCTCATCCCCCCATCTACCTAAACAACAAATATCTTTCCACCAAACAGATGCGAGCGAGTTAGAAACCGGGTGGAGAAAGTAGGACGAGGAACATATGTCCTGAGTGTACTTGGAAGTGAGAACTTGCTTCCATAAGGCATCCCTACCAGCGAGAAGCCTCCACCGCCACCTACCGAGAAAACTAACATTAACAGCTTGCATATCTCTAATACCAAGCCCGCTGCCACTCTTGGGCTTACGGATATCAGACCACTTTACCCACGGAATTTTCTTCGCCTCCGAGGTTCTCCCAGTCCCCACCCCCAAGAACTCCCTCTGAACCATCCCCCGAAACTCTCTTGAGCTACTAACTTGGATGAACCATTGCCAACATATTACCAAGCATGCTCGCTCCTATTGACTTATACTATTCATCTCAATGGTGTCTCTCTTATCCTAATAAGGCCTCATGATACATCATATAATTATTTTGCTCAGATTAGAAAAATGACAAATAAAACCACGCACACACTATCACATGCTCATACTTAAGTTTGAGCTCAGTAGTCAACATCTCTATTTCGCTGAAGTTGCCAATACATTAGATAAGAAGACTCGTGAAAGTCAAATGAGTAATAGTAATATATCGGCCTGTTTATTTAAAAAATAAAGTAATACATTTGCTTTGATTTGGAGATATGCATATAGAAAGCGGGTAGGTTGTGGAAAGCAAGGTTCAAATGTAACTTCCCTTCCTGTATTGTGGTCTTGAAACTGAAAAGGTTAGTCAATTTCCATCAGACTTCAAATTTGTTGCACAAAATATTCAAATTAATGAATGCACGTACAAATACTATAATACATCAAAGTATTATAATTGCTCACACTAGCAGCCGGTTTGTCCTATACAGCCCATGGGAATCACAAAGGACACTCCAACAAACCCTTTCGCTTACTACTTTATGCCCATTAACTTTTTCAACAACCACTATCACGGTTAGTGGCATAAATAAACATAATAAATTGTAAATATATATATATATATATATATATATATATATATATATATATATATATTAAGAACATTTTGTCTTCCTATATTTTATCTTCACATGCAGGAACCACAATATAACAGAATTCATTATAAAAAATATGTCAATATGACCTAAATATGTGGAAAATATATTTTTTATTTTTTACTTTCTCAACATTTAATGTTGTATTTTTAGATGAATTATAAAAAAAATATAGAAATTAAGGAAAAACGGAAAAAACATGTCTAGTATCTGAATCAAGCTAAAATGAAGCAAAGTCTTTTAGAAAAAAATACACTTTTAGAATAAAATTTGAAAAAAACAATACAGTTGTAGAATAAACATCAGAGAGAGAGAGAGAGTTAATATATAGTTTCTATGTTTTGAATTGAGTCATGAGGAGTTCTATATATTCTGGTTCCTATCAATGAACCATTTCCTTGGCATTCCCCTTCAATATTCTTATCATCTTCATTTAGCCGTTGCAACAAGGTGTTATATAAAGGGCAGCCTGCAGTAATTGATACACATGCACCAAACAACTTGGTCTGCCATTGTTCCAAGAGGATGTAGAGGTCACATGAAGGGATTTTGGAAAGTTTGCATGGAATCTTTGTGTTGATGCTTCACCCATGCTTGTGTATAAACTGTGTGATGTAAAGGTGTTATACTGTTATATATTTAAGTTTTTTCTTACTAGTTTAAACTTTAAACTGTGTTATGAAAGTCCTCTATATTGTTTTTGAATTGGGTAATTTGGTTAGTGAATTTTCCTTTTCTATAATGTGATAAACAGGCTCATGCTTATTGTGGTTTGCTATCGTTTTCCAAATTACCGGTAAGATCAAACTTTAATTGGTATTTCTGGCTTCATTCTTTTGGTATATTTAGAGAGGTATATTCTGATTGGTGAGCATCTCTTCATTTTTGTTTTTGTGTTTGCTATTTGAAAATTAATTTCTTTGATGATCTATTTACTTTAGCATCTAATTGAGTTTTATTGTATATGCTTCTTGCAGATTTTGATGCTTGAGTATTGTGCTTTGCAAAGCGTTGCTTTTTGCTGTGATAGGGAAGCAGGTATAGATCGATCGGCTGAAATGCTGAGAATGTGTCACTTAAATCAGAAATAAGTTGACTGGCTGAAAAATTTGGAAAACTGAGGGTGGAAAATGCTGAATTAAAGGTACTACTGTCACATAATACTCCTTTATATGTATGCATTTCATTGTGTTATTTATTTATTCTTTCTAGGTGCTACAGTACTTTGTTGTTTTTGATTCAAGAAAAACATAAAAATTGTTAGTAAATTCATCTTCTAATGATATTGATAACACAAATGTATGCTACATTTCAACATAATATTCAATTAAATTTGAGTATATATTTTGGTCTCAAATTCACACACACACCAAAATTGAAAATAGCTATAAGCCTACAACTCTATATCTGGGTTAGATGTCTAATACTTACATTAGACAGATATCCTAAAATGATTGATGAATAATTTATCATGCTTTAACATTCCTTATCATAGAAGTGTTTTAAATCTTTTAACAGTTTTTTTTCCTAGGCGCCACACCCAAAGGTGTCCTCAAAGTTATGGGTGTACTATCAAAGTTATTGGTGTACTATCAAAGTTATTGGTGAAGAAGAGAGTAATTCTTGGTCAATCAAAGAGGTTGGTGAAGAAGAGAGTAGTTCTTGGAGTCTTTCCCAGATTAAGGCTTATTTTGGTTTATCTGGAGGGTATACAACCCTGCCATTTTCCGTGTTAAATGTATAAATTCTTTTTTTTTGACCAATTAAATGTATAATTTCCTATAATCTATATAGTAAATACATTAGGCTTTACACTTTGATTTCTACTTGACTTAGAGTGGTGTACACCTTTTTTTTTATGTTTGGTTGACTTGGCCATTGCTTTGACTGAAACAGTAATGGTGTCGTCACAAAACAGCCTCACTACAAAGCAACCAAACCAACCTTGTTGGAAGAATGCAACTTATTTGGGATTTGACTTTTTTCTTTTTTATTTCGCAAGTGTGCGATAGCACAATGGCCTACTCCTAAAGAGGCTATCCCCAAACTTGACTTATACCCTACAAGCAGTTTAAATCAAATTCCAGGCAATTTCAGCCCTTGCAAAGCGTTCACCTAACTTCCACCTAAGTAAGGCTTACATCTACTTCCAAAGCATAAGAGTTAAGTGTGGACTAAAGGGCTAGACTATTTCAATCGGGATTCTAAGTCTACACAGTTTATCATGCTTTAACATTTCAATGGGTTCTACCCTGATACTTAGCACTGATTTTGTTTTTTACTATAATACTGTTGTGGCAGCATACACACATTACTAAACAACATTAAATGAATAAAGAAAAATATAAACAAACACACAAACAGAACATTAAATTAACTGCTCCACCCCCAAACTTAATCACTGACAGTGTCCCCATTGTCAAATGACTAAATCTAAGATGGACATTCTTATTTGACGCCAGAAAAACAGAAAATAAAAACGAGCAACACTAACACAGAACCGGCAGAAACAACATAGAACATTAAACTACACAGAGCATTAAACTAAATAGATTAACAAAGATAGGGGTGAGATTATTTTCCTGCTCCTGCATCCAACCGAGCACTCTTCCTACTTCCAAAAGCTCCCCTTGTCCTGTTGTTAGCCTTCACACTGGTGAGCACCACATCAGAGTCACTCCTGCTGAGGCAAAATCCCTAATGAGTTTTGATGGTTAACAAACTTCAGATGTGAGAAGCTTAAGTTATCTGATTTCATATGCTACTAATGTTTCTTCTTGAGTGATAAACAAGAACATGATAAACCAACCAAATCTCAAGAAGACTTATGCTTATGAGAAGCTTCATATTTGAGAAGACTTGTAACAACCATAAATAATGAACATGCTAACAAAAGAAGAAGACTTCTGATCACACTTTACGGTTGCACACCCAAGTATAGGTTTGTCTCAAGTAATAAATTTCTCGGAAGTCCGAGTGTCGAACCACAGGGATATTTTGAAGGAAAAGGTATGCCAATCTAATTGTGGGTTTGAAGTTTATATAAGACTAAGTACTAGAGCTTTGGGGTTCCACTTAAGTAAAATCATAGAGTTGTTCTTGGCTATACTTGATAACTCAATTGAAATCCAACAATCAAGTGATTTCAATTGGAAGATAAAACATTAAGCACTTAGAAAACTTTGTAGCTTTTGAAAACTATCTTTTAGTTGTCTTAGAGAGTTTATGTTACCAATTGTTGTTATGTACAACTAAGCATTCATTGTGCCAAATATGTCTACAACAAATCAAAGCTTTCACAAAACAAAATCATTTTCATATCTCATTAAACAACTCAAAAGATTTAACATTGAAGATCAGTTTAAAAGCCAAGAATAATGCTACTACTTTACAAAAGCTTTACCCTTAGCTCTAGCTAAAGGTTTAGCTACTCATATTACCAAGAAAACAACTCTTAGATACTAAATATATGTTACACTTCTGAAGCTAGAGGGTGATGATCCATGGCTTGCCAAAGCCCCCTTTATATAGGCTTGAAAAGTGAGAACACTTGAATACTTCAAGACCCTCTCATTAATTGCAAGATAAGTCATCCTTCCTGTTGAAATATTGATTAGGTTCCTGAATATAAATTGTGGGTCATTGAGTCAGCGTTCCAGATCATGTTTTATCTTTCCAATTGGATTTTCCATGTGGAAGTTATGGGTGAAATACTGCTCCTTGGTCAAATGCTAATCTCAGTTTTGACAGCTTCTCATGCCTAACTTCCCTGATTAATTGTACCATGAATTCGAAGTCTAATACATTTGGGACCTGAAGATAAAATGTGGGGCATTGTGTCTTCTATCCAGATCATGTTCTATCTTTCAAATTGGAGTTTTGTGTGAATTATGGTAAATATAATTCCATAGTGTGTCATGTGTAGTTTGAAATTTGGGGCATTGTCATAATGATCAAGTTGCATGTCATTTTCACCCTTGAATCCAATCTTTTCAGAACTTTGTTCCTGAATAAAAGTTGTAGATACATGAGTTATCTAACCAATACAACTGGAATTGGATCAATTGGACTTGTATTGTTTGAGATATGAGCCAAATACGAAAATGTGTTATGGGCCAAAACTCAACCAAACTTTGGACAGAATTGTTGTCTAGTATTATTGAGGTTCATTGGACTTCAAACTAGCAAAATTGGTTTCCTACACCCATTTATATCTTTAGTACATTGTCTTAGGTGTCCAAGAACATCAATATCACAATTTTTGAATGAGTGTAACTTAGGTTATGGCCCAAACATCAAGCAATACACATACTAATCATGTCCAATCATGCATATGCCTTCTATTAGTATAGAAAATTGGATATTAATAGTTGAATTAGATAATACCTAATTATGCATAAATAAGACACAAATACTATAATACCATAACTAAATAGCACATAAAGTTAATATAACATATGCATGTTTACAAACTAATCAACTTCTCTTGACATGATCAAAGATCAAGACCAGATGGGTAAACTTGAGAAAGATCATCATGAGAAAGATCATTACAATCTATGTCAACATGAGTAGGATTGTAAGAAAAGCCAACCTCAGAAGTATCATGAAAGAATTGGCATGAGAAGCGTCCTCAGAAGAATAGAGATGAGAAGAGTCAAGTTGAGAAGAATCATGACAAGAAGAGTCAGCATCAGAAGGGTCATGATGAAAACAGTCAAGTTGAGAAGAGTCAGATAAAGAATATCTTCATAAGAAGCATCAATTTGAGAAGCATCAACTTGAGAAGCATCATCTTCAGAACATTCATAGTGTACCCTGGACCCTGCATCAGACAGCACCCAATTGGGAAATTGGGGAGATGGGACTATTGCCTCAGCAAACTTCTGTGCATACCATTCATGCACCTTCTTCATGAAATTCCAAACAACTTCTTCTTTCTTCATGTGCAACTGTAGGAACAACAACACTTTAGCAATTGTGTCATAAGGGGACATCATCACCTTTAGTAGCATATTTTCCTTCTCATTCTTACCTTCTTCCCGAGCTGCATCATTTCTTGCCACACCAAACTTCATATCCACTTCAGGGGCCAGTGGATATTCCTCTTCACGATTATTAAACTTGTCAACTTCTTTAGCCTCACAGAACAACCTGATTAAATTAGGGTAGAACAAACTTCCTACAGTCGTCCAAGAACTTGCAATGATCTCTCTCTCCATGAGCTTTCCCACATTGACCTTAGCAGTAAGCACAATGGCCTCCAATAGAAGCAGTCGCTCCTTGTGCCAGTAGAGATTATGAGTGGTGGGTAGCAGAGAGTTCATCATCCAGAGTGATATCCTTCATCTTGTGCTTCAGAGCAGTTCTTCTGACCTTAAAAACATTGGGCTTATCTGGCACCCACTCAGTAAAGACATAAAGCTCTCTTTGCTCTTTCTATGCCATTGTTGGTAGCATTACTCACCATTCCCTCAAACAGATCTTCAACATGGGGTAGCTTCAGTACTTCATTGATTCTTTCAGCAGCAAAAGAGACCATCTTGCCTCGCACAATAGAAAAAGTGGAAACTGGAGCATTTTTGGCTTTAGGAGCGATCCCAGCTCTAGCGACCGAAAAATCCTGGAAAGGATTCTTCGAAAGTTCAAAATGAAGCCACCTATGTTTAATTATAAGGGTAAACATTAGTAAATCCCTTTAGTTTGGATAAGGGTCCTATAGACTAGAGTTGGGTTCGGGAGTCGGTTATGCATGGGGAAGGTGTTAGCACCCCACGACATCCTCCCTAGAACGATGACTAACCCGATCGTACGACCGACTTAATCCGCTATTTGCTTTTTTTGGAAAAATGTTTATTTATCAATTATTATCTTTTATAGAGGTTCTAGGACTTTTGAGCCGTGCGGCTCATTCATCATAGAACGATGACTAACCCGTTCGTACGGTCGGCTTAGTCCCCTATTTGTATTTTTTAAGAGAGAATGTATTTATTTTTTATGGACAAATGTAGAAAAAAATGAAAAATAACGAAAGGGGTGTATTTGTAAAAAAGGGAGTGCAAAAAGGATCAGGGGGTCGTATTTTAAGAATGGGTGGTGTGTTTAGCAGCCCAGCCCGTTTCGGTTTTACAAGTGTTATTTAAAAAAGGGGGGTTGTGTAACTGAATTCGCAGGGTGTGGTTAGCAGAGGGGGTTACATTATAAACAATGGGGTACGACTAGGAAACAGCCCAATTCACGCTGTTGGGTTTATGGCCTGTGAACTGGGCTTAAGTTGGGGGTCTATATGTATTAAACATGGGGGTGTGAATATTAATTCTGATTTGAAAAAATAAAAATAAAAATAATATACTAAGTGCTATATAAGGCAACAGGTAAAAGGAATGGCACCCTAATTTCTTAACTTCTTCTCATCTGCGCCATTTCCATTAGAGAGAGGGAGGGAGGGAGGGAGAGAGAGATGATGGCATGCCGTTTCCGGCAATAGTGTTGGGGCTCGCGATGGCTCTGACGGTGTTCACAGCGAGATGACGATGACGACCTTACGTTTCTTTTTTACGGTAGCTCGATGGGGAGACAGCGATAGGTCTGGCGGCATTAATGGCTACACGGTTGACGACATCTCCGTTGGTTAAACGGCCAACAACCACCGTCTACGGTGGCTGGAGTCTAAAGGGTGAGTTCTCTTTTGTTGCTTTTTTTTTCTTTTTCAGTTTCTGATTTCTTCTCTTCTTCCCAAATTTCTTTCATTTTCGATTTTTCTTGCTCACCCCGGAAAGGCAAGTCCGGCATCAACGAAGTGACTAAGCCGGCAAAGGATGACTCCGATGACTCGGATGAAGAGGAAGAGCTGAAGCAGCAACAGTCGAGAGTAGTAGCAGCCGTGATCATGGGAGGACACTCGGTTGATTTTGCCGAGACCAAAAGAATGATACAACGAAGATGGAGAGAAATTATGAGCATAGCCAAAGCACCCAAGACAACCAACCTGTATGACAGGCCGCCACTGGCATTCTCAGATCAGGACCTCTCAGTCCTCGAGACGAACAAATACGTCCTACTTATCATCTCCGCAGTAATGGCAGTCGTGCTCGTACTAGCTGCCTCTCTTCCTCATTAAACAGACTTGGCCGAAAGGAGAAAGTATAGAAATAGCTTTCCTCCATTTTTGTACCAAGCACCTCAAATTACCAAACAAAGACACCATTGTTGAGATCATTGTTGCAACAATCACAGAAGTTCTTATACTTGGGAGATTTCTACTTTGAGAGCTGGATTTGTACCTCCATGATCTACATCTTGGAGCTCACCTTCGGTTCTCCCATCTTAGTATAAGTTCTTACCTTGTATTTTTAGTATGACTTTAGCATTTATCTTTAAGTTAGTTTCTTTGTGTTGTTCATTCAATATGAGCTAAATACTCATAGTTTAGATGCTTGATCTAATGTAATGAAGTTTTAATGCAATTAATGAGGTATGTTTGATGTTTCGCATTTTATCTTGTGTATGATAATATTTCCATCTTAGATTAGGAATGACCAACTAATCTCAAGTAGCATTTATGAATTCAGAAATGGGTTGTAAATTTAACTCACAAGATAATATGAATTGTGTTCATTAAAAGACATTTTAATGTTCCTTGCTAAAACCCTTGACATAGGAGGGAAAAATTCATAAGGTGAATACTGTGGGTGCCCTAGCAGCCTATGGTGTACTTACTTAGGGCTTAGGCATAAGCTCTTGTAAGGAAACCCTAGTGTGGCAGCACCTAATGCTGCAGCATCAAACATAGCATTAATGCATTTTGATGGAATTACTGAAGTATAACATCTCAACTTGTTCTCATATCTGATCTTATTACCCATTTACCCTTTTTACTGTTGTGAATGATACCAAAAACTTGTGTCTTTATTTTCATTACCATCACTAATTTGTTAATAAAATTGAACACGTTTTGAGCATTAATCCTCGTGGGAACGAATCTTATTTCTACTTTTCTACTTGTTGGACAGTGTATACTTGCACTATGTTTTCGCACAACAAGTTTTTGGCGCCGTTGCCGGGGATTAAATAGTTGAATACTCTGTTTAATTTGTTAGCAAGTTAGTGCTTTTTGTTTCTAATTTTGGTGTGCTGTTTCTGTTGTTACAGTATTAGATTGCTACAGCATCTGGTGCTGCAGCATATGCACAGGCGTAGTTCACCAGAATTTCAATTGCATCCTGAAATAGAAAGATTGATTAGGGCGTTGAGAAGGGAACAAGATCAGTAAGGACTTATTTCATTGGGTAGAGCTGTTGCTATGGCTACCCCACCACCTTCTCAACACGGTGGATCTCAACATGGAATCCCACCTCCAAGCAACCATGGTACTCAACGCAACACCAACCTTGGTCCAGGCACAATAATTGCAACAGAGCAACCTTGTCAACGTTTCCATGTGCAACAACACTTGAATGAAACAGTCATAGGCATGACTAATGATAGAGACAGACCTATGAGGGATTATGCTATATTTGACCCTCAAACTATGCAAACTAGCATAGTAAGGCCTGAACTTGTAACGCCCTAAAATTTAATCAAATTATTTCGAAGTTGGATTGCCGTAGGATGATTGTAAGAATTGAAATTATGGGCGTAGTAGCTATGTTGAAAACGAGTTAGATGATAATCACGTGTTGTGGGCTAGTTAAAAATAGCATTGGGCTCCCTTCCTATGTGGATAAAGTCCCAAATAATTTAGCCCATTATGTTTCTCACTTATTATAAGTGGAGAGGATTAATTTAGGGTTGAGAGAGAGAGGAATTTCGGATTAGAGCAGCCACCAAAGAGAGAGAAAAGAAGAGAGAAAACAATTCCCGTTTTTCTCAAACCTGTCACCGTAAAATTGCGATTCCGGTTTCGTTAACCGTTGGATCGTCTTCGTTTTTGGGCAGCAGGTTCGTAAGACATAGTTCTACACTTTCACCGTTCGGATCTTCGAAACGAGTTCTGAGGAGAGAGATATTGGCTTCGCACTGAAGCTGCAGTTTGGGGGAGTCGCCGTATTCGGAGATCGAGGAACGAGGCTAGGAGGGAGTTTGCGCCACCATAGTTGAGGTAAGGGTGGGCTTAACCTTGATAATGGGTTGATGATAATTATGTGTGGGTAGTCTAGGGCTTTGTTGAATTGTTCGTGTTGTTGCATATCGTGTTTTCGTTGAGATTGGTGCTTTGATGATTATTGCACGTTATTGTGATTTGTTTCGTTATTTGTTGTTGCGTGATTGTTGTATCACGATGATGGTGTTGTTATTGTTCGTGTTTTTGTTGTTGCTGTGCGTGGTTGATTGTTGTTGTCGCGTTGTCGAATTGTCGTTTTTGTTGTGGTGGTTGCGGTGTCGTTGCCGTTAGGGTTTGGTGTTTGGCAATTTAGCGATTCTGGACACAGGTTCGGTTTTTCTAAAACTGGCGCTGTTTGGTTGATCCAAAAATTATGAGGTTGATTGTTTTTGAAAATAGACTTAACGCCGGTCGTTTTGGCACTGGTTTCGTTAAATTCGGAGTTGTATAGCTCGAGTTATAGGCGATACAAGTTAGGTTAAAATTCTGGAAACGATTTGGGTATAGATTCGGTATTTCGGTGACTGGGAACGTTGTATTGACCGAAAAATTATGTGGTTTATTTTTCTGGAAAATAGACTTAATGCTTGTTAATTTGGCACTGGTTTGGTTGCGTTTAGAGTTGTGTAGCTCGAGATATGAATTCCACAAGTTAGAGTAAGATTCTGGAAACAATCTGGACACAGGGTCAGTGTTTTGGTTACCACGTTTTCAAAAGAACTCCTTTTCGAACGAATCCAATTTCTTTGAAAACTAGACAAAATTTGCCCCAGTTTATGCACAAGTTTCATGCAATTTGATTGAGTTTTGGTCACTTTAGAATTGCTTGAATTTGAAGGACAGAAACTGTCCTCTTTTGCAACTAGCCTGTGTGCTTTTCGAAAACTGTACCTATTGGACACTCTCCTTCAAAAACTGAACTTAGGGATGATAACCAGACCCATAGGGCTTTCCAACAAGTATTTATTTGTTGAAATCCGATGTCGTTTGCTATTTTAATTAATTCGCTGAAGTAGGTGCGATGTGCCTAGGCGCTGTGCGCCAGTCTTGTGCGTGGTGTGCGTGCGTTATGTCCGCGTTGTGGAGCCGTCTGGTGTTAATATTTCAGGTGCGTTGCTGGTATGCTCAGGAGAGTTTAGTGGTAGCTGTGATGCTACAACTTGGTGCTATTTTTGGTGAAATCATTTGTTTTGATTCTGGTGATATAGTATTTATTTTAAATACTTGTTATGGTGAGTTGGTGCATAATCATGGTGTCGCATTGTCATATGCATGTTTTGGTGATATAGGCTCTGCCTCTGGTGTTTATTGGTGATATGCCCGTCGTGGCTCATTTTGGTGATCGGTACCGCATGCATATGCCCACTGGAGGGGTTGCATATCATCCCATTGTCTATGAATGTTATAATTTTGGTGGTTCACTGTCAAATGGATTTTTCCTTTGGTATCTGGTGCTGTGATATGGTGTAATTGTATTGTGTTGCTGTAGTTACCTGATGCTAGCATATTTTTATCATCTGCTTATTATCTCTGTTAGACTCACCCCTTCTGCTTGGAATGTTGCTCTCATGCGGCAACGCTGCAGGTGATCGCTAGTGCTCGTGGAGGAATTGCTAGGTTTTGCTTCCTCTCTCGTTTGGGTCTGTGTCAGCTCTGATATGTAGCACCGGGGAGTCGTTAGTTATCGTTTTGAACTATTATTTTAGTTATTGGAAATTGTTTTAATTTATTTTGGAGATGTCTTTAATTGTTAATTCTGGAGATGTTTAAACTGGTTAATATTTCCGCTGCTTGGTGATTTCTTTTATATAAATTATTTTGGAGATTTTCTTTTTTTTAAAATGGTGAAAAATGTAGCGCCCTTCGAGGTGACTCTGATAATTGTCTATTTAATTGTAATAGTAAAAGGGGGGTGTTACAGAACTTGCCACCACTCATTTTGAATTTAAGCCTATGATGTTTCGAATGCTTCAAACAATTGGGCAATTTGGTGGAGGACCTACTGATAAATTTATGACTAAATACTTTCCACCAATCAAGAATGCCAGGATGAGAACTTAAATTACATCTTTTAAACAAACTGAATTTGAAACATTGTTTGATGCATGGGAAAGATTTAAAGAGTTGCTTAGGAAATGTCCTCACTATGAGTTGCCAGTGGTTGTTCAAATGGAGACATTTTACAATGGGTTCGAACCTCAGACTAGACTGATGCTTTTCTGGGGGAGTCTTGCTGAATGGCTCTTTCCAAGATGCTTATGATCGTATTGAAACTATTGATACAAATAGCTATCAATGGCCAACACCTAGGGTTAGTGCTCAGAAGAAGGTAGCTGGTATGCCTGAAGTAGGTGAAGTTACTGCTTTATCTGCTCAAGTTGCATCTTTAACCAACATGATAAAAAACATGAGTACTCCCAGTGCTGCAGCAACACCTACTGCAGTAGTTGAATCTGCACAAGAGGCTACTGTAGCAGCAATTGAACAAGTCCCTGCACCAGAGGCTACTGTAGCATCAGCACCTGCTGCAGCTCCTGCAACACCACCAGGATTCCCTGCTCAACCCAAGGCAGCAGCACCAGCAGTTGAAAGTCCTATGGAAGCCATGCTTAAAGCTTTCATGAATGAAACAAAGACCCAATATCAGACTCAAGGAGCTGCTATTAAGAACTTGGAGAATCAAATTGGTCAAATAGCGACTGCCCTCACCCAAAGACCTAGTGGATTTTTGCCATCTACTACTGAACCTTCATCTTCAAAGGCGAAAAAGACTTGCAAGGCTATATCTTTGAGGAGTGGGAAGGACTTGAATGAACCATCCACTGATACCAGTAAAGGTGCTAAAACAAAAGAAAAAATCAAAAACATGAGAAGAGGAATGCAACAGATGATGCTGCAGCATCTGATGTTGCACCAGTTCCATCACCAGTTGTTGATCAAGCTGTTCCATCTCCTCCTTTTCCTCAAAGGTTGAAGAAGGCTAAGCAAGACAAGCAATTTGGCAAATTTCTAGAGGTCCTAAAACAACTTCACATCAATGTTCCTCTAGTAGAAGCACTTCAACAAAAGCCCAACTATGCAAAAATCATGAAGGATGTGCTTACTAAGAGAAGGAGACTTGGAGAATTTGAGACAGTGGCTATGATAGAGGAATGCAGTATGATCATGCAAAGCAAGCTTCCAAGCAAGTTAAAGCAAGGTAATCAAAACCGGACCGGACATTGAACCGGAAGAGGCAGCGGTTCAGGGGTTCTTGGGTTCAACCGGTTGAATCGGGGGTTGAACCGGAATTAATTAAATAGATTATTTAATATATTTTTTACAATATATAAAGGATAAAAAACAAAAAAGAATCATAATATGACATAATAAAACTATAATATTCAACAATCATAGATAATTAGATACTATAATGTAAATACTCTCATAGTAATATTAGTGAACACATTTGTTTTTTAATTATTTATTTATTTATTACATCAATTTAATTATAAAAAATGATAAAAAATATCTCATATACCAAAAATCATCATCATTTATCATTTTTTTTTCCAAAAATCAACTCGGTATACCATTTTTTAAGGAAAATAAACCAAATCCGGTTTTCTGCACGGTTCCCCGGTTTTTGGCCGGTTTCCTGTCCGGTTCCCGGTTTTCAGCTGGTTATCCGGTTCAATTCCCGGTTTTCACTCCAGGCGGTTCTGGGGTTCATTTGGACCGGATAGGGGTCCGGTTCCCGGTTCAACCGGTTGAACCGGCCGGCCCGGTCCGGTTTTGGCAACCTTGAGTTAAAGGACTCTGGCAGTTTCACATTCCATGTTCTATTGGTGAAACATATACTGGCAGAGCTCTTTCTGACTTAGGTGCAAGCATCAATCTAATGCCTAAGTTTATTTTCACTCAGCTTGGTATAGCGGTTTCCAGGCCTACAACTGTCACTCTTCAACTTGCAGATAGATGATTTCTTTGAAAAATATATGGGGGTGTTTATGGATGATTTCTCTGTCTTTGGGGAAACATTCCAGCTGTGTCTTGAAAATTTGGAAGAAATTCTGGATAGATGTGAAGAAACCAATTTAGTCTTGAATTGGGAAAAATGTCATTTCATGCTCCAGGAAGGTATAGTGTTGGGGCATATGGTTTATAAAAAGGGAATTGAAGTTGATAAAGCTAAAGTTGAGATTATTGAGAAGATGCCTCCTCCAACCAGTGTGAAGGGTGTTAGAAGTTTTCTGGGGCATGCAGGGTTCTATAGAAGATTCATCAAGGACTTCTCTAAGATTTCAAAGCCATTGTGTCAATTGCTGTAGCATGACACTTCTTTTGTCTTTGATGAAGCTTGTGACCCCAGATTATGCCATAGGAGCTCAGATTGTGACCCCAGATTGGTCAAAGTCCTTTGAGCTCATATGTGATGCTAGTGATTATGCCATAGGAGCTGTCCTTGGCCAAAGGTATGATAAAGTCTTTCATTCTATTTATTATGCTAGCAAAACTCTTGTTGATGCTCAATTGAATTATACTACTACTGAGAAAGAATTATTAGCTGTGGTTTTTGCATTTGATAAGTTTAGATCATACTTGGCACAAAAGTAATTGTTTTCACCAATCATTCTGCCATTAAGTATTTGATTGCAAAGAAAGGTGCAAAATCTAGGTTAATAAGATGGGTTCTCCTCCTCCAAGAATTTGATCTTGAAATTAAAGATAAAAAGGGGGTGGAGAACCAAGTTGCTGACCACTTGTCTAGATTGGAAGGTGATAGTGCAGGTAATCATAATTGAGAAATCAAGGAACGCTTTCCTGATGAACAATTTCTAGCTATTGATGCTGCTGCACTAGATGCTGCAACACCTTGGTATGCAGACATTGTCAACTTTCTAGTCAGCAAGGTGGTGCCATGTGATATGAATTTTCAACAGAGGAAAAGGTTCTTTCATCTTGTTAAGCAATATTTCTGGGATGAACCTTACCTCTACAAGAAGTGCCCTGACCAGTTGTTAAGAAGATGTGTGGCTGATGAAGAACAACATCTGGTGCTGCAGCAATGCCATGCTGCACCATATGGAGGACACTTTGGAGGTATGAGAACTGCAGCTAAAGTGTTACAATCTGGTTACTATTGGCCTACTATTTTCAAGGATGCCCAAGAATTGGTAAAGAGATGTGATAATTGTCAAAGGACAGGGAATATTTCAAGTAAACATGAAATGCCATTAACCAATATTTCAGAGGTTGAACTCTTTGATGTCTGGGGTATGGATTTTATGGGTCCTTTTCCCCCTTCCTTTGGCAATCTGTACATCCTTGTTGCTGTGGACTATGTGTCTAAATGGGTGGAGGCAGTTGCTTTGCCCAATAATGATGCCAAGTCTGTTAGCAAGTTCTTGCACAAAAATATCTTTACAAGGTTTGGTACTCCAAGAGCTATTATTAGTGATGAAGGATCTCATTTCTGTAACAAGCTTATTGAGAATCTTTTGGCTAAGTATGGGGTCAAGCATAAGATTGCCATTGCATATCATCCCCAAACTAGTGGCCAAGCAAAGTTATCAAATAGAGAGATCAAAAGAGTGCTTGAGAAGATGGTAGGACCAGCTAGAAAGGATTGCGCTATTCATTTAGATGATGCTTTGTGGGCCTACAGAACTGCTTTCAAAACTCCATTAGGCATGTCTCATTACAGGATTGTGTATGGCAAAGTTTGCCACCTACCCTTAGAGCTTCAATACAAATCTCATTGGACCATTAAAAAGCTCAATTTTGATCATGAGAAGGCAGGGGCAGCTAGGCTATTGCAATTGAATGAACTGGAGGAAATGATGCACTTTGTTTATGAGAATGCTGAATTGTACAAGGCAAAGACCAAGGCTTGGCATGATAAGAAAATTCAGAAAAGGGAGCTAGTGGAAGGTGGTCGAGAGTTGTTGTGCAACTCAAGACTCAAATTATTCCCTAGCAAACTCAAGTCAAGGTGGTCTGGGCCATTTAAACTAGTGACAGTGTACCCTCATGGTGCTGTGGATCTCTATGATGAAGCTACAAAGTTAACATTCAAGGTTAATGGTCAAAGGGTGAAGCAATATTTTGGAGAGCCTGTGGTGAGGAGCAAAAAGGGGTTTCGCGCTTCAAAAAGCCGCTTATACGTTTGCAACTATTGTGAAAGCATTAGGTGGGATCAGTTTGTTCAACACCCTACATCATTCCTCCCTGTAGTTGTTAGAGAATTTTATGAAGGAATAGTGCCTCCTAAGGACGGAAAGCCCCAGTTTGTCTCTGTTGTCGGGCGTGTTCCTGTCAAATTTGACTCAAGAACCATTAATGAGTGTTATGGGTTGGACTACAATGGTCTAACCTTCACCAAGAACTTCAACTACTAGGGTAAGAAAGAGATGGATGTTGTGAAGAAAGCCATTGCTATCACTGGTACACCATGGGAGAAATCTAGGATCAATGATAACAATTAAATATGATTGTTATTATCTCTTATTTCAAGCTTAAATCATTGTTAATTCTCAAGCAATATAGTGATTAATGTTGTAAATATGTTAGTTTAGAGTAGCTTAAGGTGTAAGCTTGAATTTGTTATAATTGGCACTTTGGTGCCCAATTGTGGTTTAATGTGTTTGTTTAATTGCTGCAGCACTTATTGTGGCAGCAATGCCAAATTACACAACATGAGAGAGAAAGCAATAAGAAACACGGAAATTGAGGAAAGGACAGCTGTCAGTGATCATCAGGCATGGGTGTGCGTGCCAATCATGGAATATTCGCTGATGACCTAGGGATTTGGGCAAAAAGGACCTTTTACCCTTATTAAAAGACAAAAGGCGCCTCCCAAGTTAGGGTTGCCTCTCATTCCTAGCCTCCTCTATATAAAAGACCACATTCCCAGAATTAGGTCAAGCCGAAATTGAGGTATAGAGATAGCCTCAAGCTTCGTGCCTTCTCCAAGTTACCAAAAGATCAATTGCTGGATTCTGATTGCTGCGGCAACACTGAAGCTTCATTTCTTGCAAGAAGCTGCATTGGAGAGCTGGATTTGCTTCGTTGATATTCACTGAAGCTATTCCTTCATTCAAGAGTGTAGTGTAAACTCTCTCCTCGGGATTTAGTATGACTTCTTCGTTTATCTTAATGTTGAAGTTAGTTTCTTCGTTGTCAAAGCTCAACATTAGCTAAATCTCTGTAGTTGGGATGCTTAACTGAATGTAATGGATTTATTATGCTATTAATGTTTATGTTTAAGTGTTGAGTACTTTATCTTGTGTGCTTTTAATATTTCCATCTTAGATTAGGATTGGCCGTCTAATCTAAGTAGCATTTATATTCACAGAGATGGTTTGTAAATTTACCTCATAAGATAACATGGTATGTTGCATAATAGAGATATTAGTGTTCTTTGTCTTAACCCTAGAGATAGGGGAGGCATAAGCCATGAGGTGAACACTGCAGGTGCTCCAGCAGCCTAGGATAATACTCCTTTCAGGTCTAGAGATAAACTTGTTGGAAAAAAAACCTAGTGTCTAGTATTTGAGAAAATACGCAATTGCGGCGGCACCTAGTGCTGCAGCACTTAACATAACATTTTGTGCACTTTAATGACATTACTGGAAGTGAATGCATCTCAACTTGTTCCAATTATCTGATCTTCATTCCCCTGATACTTTTCATTATTGTTGCATGTTACCCACTATTTGTGTCATTTACTTTATTTTTACCATCATTAATTTGTTGATTAAATTAAGCTTTGATTAAGTGCTAATCCTCGTGGGAACGAACTTTACTTTCACTTTATTACTTGTTGACAGTGTATACTTGCACTATCACGTTTTTACGCAACAATCAATGAATTCAAAGTCAGAGGAGCAGTTTGAAGCTTGATGCCATGGTATGGTTTAATTTTATCAAGCACTCAATACTGCCCACTTCTCACACCACAAATGTTGAAAAAGAAAGAATGATGTTAATAGATGCTATTCTGGGGGAAAGGATGTTGATATAGGAAGATTAATAAGTAGAGAAATTCTGGTTTGTAAGGGGAAGACTGCTGGTTATCTTTTCTATCCTTGCCTCATCACCGACCTTTGTGTCAAGGCAGGGGTAGAAATACCTAGAGGAGAAAAGAAAGGATACCCATTGGCTGCATTTCCTGCTGTGTTGAAAGCAAAGCCCAAGGTTGCTGCAGGCTCTGGTGATAACACCATGCTGCAACATTTGATGCTGCAGCAACGTGCTATGTTGGAATTTCTCAAGAAGCAGCATGATTGGCAAAGGAGTCTGTTTGAAGCAAACCTAAAAGAATTCTCTGGTATAGAGCTCCCAGTGTTTCCAGAATGGGTCCTTGATGAAGAGATGATTGATGAAGGACTGTTTGAAGATGAAGCAAATGTGGATGTTGAAGAGGAGATATTAGTTGAAAAGAAAGCAAGGAGAGCTGGCATAAGAAAAGGAAAAAGAAAGATGGTTGAGGAAGAAGAGGAAGATTTGTTGAAAACTGTTGATGATGAGTCCCTGAGTGAGGGAGAGAAGCAAGAGAACAAAGAAATCATGGCTCAAATCAATAGAGAAAGTGATGATGAGGATGATGATTCTGTACAAGGTGAGGGAGATGGAAAGGATGGAGAGCCAGAATGGGATGACTTGACTGACATTGAAATGGACCCACCACCAACCCCAAAAACAACCACAAAGGCAACCGCATCCACCTCCACCAGCCAACCTATCCTAACCCCACTTATCCAACCCACAACAGAAATGCCTTCCCAACCAATCCCAGAGCCAGAAACACAACCACCACCTCCACCATCTCCCATTCCTGAGAACCCAACAAAAGAACCTGAAACTGTGCCATTTACTGCTGCTACAGTTGTTGCTACAGCAATTGATGCTTCAGTGGTTGAAACTGAAGCCGCTATTACACCCACAAAGAAATTGAAGACCAAGCATACTGCCAAGAAGAGGAAACTAGTTGGAGTGCCAGAGGAAGAAGAGTTAGATGTTGAGAAAGTAACTGAAGATGAGGACAAGCAGCTGCAAGATACTGTTGCTGCTGTTGTAAAGGCTGTTGAAGATGCTGCAACTTCTGATGCTACTGCAATTGAAGAAAAGGAGAGAGCTGAGGCTGAGAGAACTACATGAGAAGGTTTGGAGCTTATTGCTGCTACAGTGTCTGCCCAGAAGAAGGTAGATGTTTCTGCTGCTGGTCCTGCTGTTGTAGATGTAGGTCCAGTGCTGCAGCAACCCAATTCTGCAGCAACAGAAACCACTGAAGTTGCCAAGAGTCCCAAGCCAAAAGTACAAAAAGTCTACAAGCCAAGGCCAAAAAGAGGAGGTGCCACTCGAGCTAGTCCAAGAACAAAACCAGGAGCCACTTCACGCGAAACCCTTTAATGTGTTGTTGCTTGTCTGTTTGTTTTTTTTTCCTGTTTAAAATAAACCTGTTGGGTGCTTTTGTTCTATAATAGCACTCAGCAGTTGTGTTAGTTGTTTGTTTTCTGTTTTTAAATTTTTGCTTTGTTTAATAGGCATCCCCTTTAGAATGCATGAGCAGTGGGGACACTGCTGGGTCTTAAGTAGGGGTGAGGACCTATGTCTTATGTACTTTAATAGCTTGTTAGCTAGTAAGTTGAATAAAATTTGAATTTTAGATGTCTAGTTGAGCAAAAACTTAGTGATGAAATGGTAAGGAAAGAGAGATTAGTGCCCTGCTAGTTAAGTGAACTAAACTACTCTTGCTCCCACAATTTAACATGAACTTAGGTAGGAACTTAGTGAGTTAAAAATGATCTAAAACTAAGGTAGATGTTGGTAGACCAAGGGAATTGCCAAATTTTTACTAAAAACTTAGGGTAGCATAAGAAACTAAGTTAGGGGGTCCTTGATATACTAAGGCAAAGCATAAAGAATGGGATTAGGTCATGTGCACATAGTTTTAGAAGTTTTAATGTATAGTACTATGTTATACCGGAAGGTTGTAATAAGCGAAATATGCTGTATGTGCCCAATCATCAAAAAAAAAAAACAACACAAAAGTGATTACAAAAAGAAATTCAAAGAATAAGGGCACTGCATCATAGTAGCAAGAAAAGTCTGTACAAAGAGTCAATGTTAGTTGCAGATGCTGCAGCAGCAGTTGCTGCAGCACTGCTGAATCAAGTTTAGAATAAGTGCACTGACCTAGAGTTCTGAATTGCTGCATCAAAGCCCTTTGTAATGCTTATCCCCCCTCTGTGCTTGAATTGTTAGTCTACCCTTCTTTTTGAAAAATCTTTGGCATTCCCAAAAGAAAACCTCTCTAGTTTTAGCTAAGTGAAAATTTGAAGCTTGCTATGGTCTGAACTGAGATAAGTCTCAAACACACACTTTGAGCAGGAGTAGTCTAGGGAACTTGCTAATCAGAAGGCTTGCAATTGAGTGACCAATCTGAAAGTTAATGCTCATCTTGATTATCTTCCCAATGCTTTTTGTTTGCATCAACTGTCTAGTTGCTTCTTATTGATTTGTTTGTCTTTGTCAAGTGTCATTGCTCGAGGACAAGCAATGGTTCAACTTTGGGGGTGTGATAACTCTCATTTATGATAGTTATTATGCCATTCTTAAAGCTTAAATCATTTCAAGTTCTTAGGCAATATAGTGAATTATGTTATAAATATTGTGTTTTAGAAGAGTTTAAGGTTAAATTCTGGATTAAGATTAATTGGCACTTGGGTGCCTCATTTGTGCTTTGATATGTGTTTTTCATTGCTGCAGCATTAGATGTCACAACATCAGCGACTATGCGTCAGATGAGAGAGAAAGAAGGAAGGCGCTAATTTCAAGGATAGCGCCAGCTGTCAGGAAGGACAGTACCTGCGCATGAGTGTTAGTGCTGGAATATTCGATTATGCCATTCTATTGTGGGCACATGTACCCTTGGGCACACATCAAGACAAGGGGTGCCTCCAAATTAGGGTTCCCCTAGGATCATGTGCCCTTGGAGAAAGGAGAAAGTATAGAAATAGCTTTCCTCCATTTTTGTACCAAGCACCTCAAATTACCAAACAAAGACACCATTGTTGAGATCATTGCTGCAGCAATCACAGAAGCTTCTTATACTTGGGAGATTTCTACTTTGAGAGCTGGATTTGTACCTCCATGATCTACATCTTGGAGCTCACCTTCAGTTCACCCATCTTGGTATATTTTCTTACCTTGTATTTTTAGTATGACTTTAGCATTTATGTTTAAGTTAGTTTCTTTGTGTTGCTCGCTCAATATGAGCAAAATCCTCATAGCTGGGATGCTTGATCTAATGTAATGAAGTTTTAATGCAATTAATGAAGTATGTTTGATGTTTCGCATTTTATCTTGTGTATGATAATATTTCCATCTTAGATTAGGAATGGCCAACTAATCTCAAGTAGCATTTATGAATTCAGAAATGGTTTGTAAGTTTAACTCACAAGATAATATGAATTGTGTTCATTAAAAGACAGTTTAATGTTCCTTGCTTAAACCCTACACATAGAAGGGCAAAATTCATAAGGTGAATACTATGGGTGCCCTAGCAGCCTAAGGTGTACTTATTTAGGGCTTAGACGTAAGCTCTTGTAAGGAAACCCTAGTTTGAAGTGTTTGACAAAATACATCCATTGCGACAACACCTAATGCTGCAGCATCAGACATAGCATTAATGCATTTTGATGGAATTACTGAAGTATAGCATCTCAACTTGCTCTCATCTCTGATCTTATTACCCATTTACCCTTTTTACTATTGGGAATGATACCAAAAACTTGTGTCTTTATTTTTATTACCATCACTAATCTGTTAATCAAATTGAGCACGTTTAGAGCATTAATCCTTGTGGAAACGAATCTTATTTCTACTTTACTACTTGTTGGACAGTGTATACTTGCACTATGTTTTCACACAACACCCCCTTCGCCGTCGGCCTGAGAATGCGCCCCCTTGAAACCACGTTTCGTTGATCCACCAAGGACAAATCCAACCCCGGGTGCAACACCCCTACCTGGGCTAGCGCATTCCTCAGGGCACCCCTGGTAGGGCCTCCCGAGCAGAAGGATGACCGAATCGGCTAGCCCGTTCAATCTCCTCTTTATTCTCTTGCAACTCCTCTTCTCCCAAGGCCACAGCAAAACCCCGACACTGGAACAGACAGCGTCTTCCTCCTCGGCGAGACTGAGCTCCCACCGTTGCTTTAAACTTAACCAGCTTGCGGACATGAGACCGCCCAACGCTATATTCCTACCTCGCCGCTCGGATCTTGTTTGAAACCCAACTATCATCTCCGGTCCTTGATGGACCCTCCGTGTCCATCGCGCCACCTACTGCTCCGACCACGAACCTAGGCACTGGTCCGGCCTCCCAGCCCTGTGTAGAAAGATGGAAATTCCCTACCGCATTGTCAAGGGCAAGGGCACTCCCTCCTCGGAAATCCCTTACTGCATTGTCAAGGGCAAAGGCACCCCTTTCTCGGAAATTTCATATTGTATTGTCAGGGGTACCTCGTTCTTGAATGTTATCTCTTACGTCAACTAGAACCCCGTCGTCGATTGTACCGCCTACAGGGAAGTCGTCACCCACATGCCCCAATACCGCATGGTCGACTGACGAAAAAATTGGTGTCGATTCACGAATCGCGACCTCCCGAGGCATTCTTTCTAAACTCAACTCTTGCTCACCAATGACAAACCTGTTCCTCAGTCCTGTGGTACTCCCCCTCGAAGAAGAACTGACGTTCGCCATCTAAACTCAACACCCACAAAGCTCACCTCGGAAACCAAATGCCCAACCTCGACCTGCAGAAAATGGACTCTGACTGAAACAGGATAAGCACAGAAGAATTCCGAAACTAAAGAACTAGGAATACCCGAAAGATGCTTTCTCGCCTATTTATAAGGGTATGAAACCCGACAGTCAAAGGGACTCCACCAAAACCAATGGAAATTAATGAGCAGGCACTGAAATCAATGCAACAATTAATGACAAGACGTTTCATTCTCCCCAAAAATGTCACATCACCCTGACACCTAGGCGCATGGAAATACCGCGCGACCGGCTCCGACCTTCAGGTCCCGCGACCAGCATTGAAGATAGACCCAAGAAGGTCCAATCTACGGTGACCGAGGCCACACTACCGTGACCGACCTCGACTTCGGGGGCAACTGTTACGGACTGGGCCCAGAGGTCCAATCTGCTTGGCAAACAGCCCAATGCGCTATGCTTCCAGTTCAGCAATGAAATCGCGGTTACGAATCCGGATCGACGGGCCAGATCCTTTTACCCTAATCCGACGGTTCAAAATCGACCAAGAAGTGCAGAACTCCGGACCCGCATCTATAAATATGGCACTACCTCGCATAATCAGGTACGCTTCTTTCATTTGTACCTCTCACTGATTTCTTATCGCTGACTTTGGCATCAGAGTGTCTGCAGGTACCCAACCCTTCCGAGTACGACTTCGGGAGCCGGCGACGATGGTAGAGATCACCTCAGAGGATTCCGACCTCGAAGACGTTCTTCCGACTCTGAAGGCGTTCTTCCGACCTCGAGCCAAGGAGAGGATGACATAGAGACATCAAGCAACTATCATTGACTCAAGGATCCGGGATCCGATGTCACATACTAAACACATTGGCTCCAACCGAGGAAGATCCTGCCAATGCTTGGATTGGGGTATTGACAGAATACCTCTGTAACCCAACGACTAGCACTGACTTTAAGGCAGAGGGTGCTTAAGTACATCTTGATAGGGGACGACCTTTATAAAAGGAGCGTCAATGGGGTATTATTACGGTGCCTCAAGAGGAAAGATGCTTATATGGTGATCGCACAAGTCCACGCAGGGATATATGGTGCGCACAGGTCTGGCTCCATCATGAAGTGGCTCATCTACAGGCATGGATACTTTTGGCCGACGATCACGGCCAATTGCTTCCAGTTTGCGAAGGCTAGTGAAGTTTTTCAGGTGCATGGACCAATCCAGAGAGTGCCTGCGAACGAACTTCACCCCATCGTTAAGCCTTGGCCATTCGTAGGGTGGGCCATGGATTTAATCGGCAAGATATACCCTCCAAGTTTAAAGGGACATAATTTTATTATTGTAGCCCCCGATTACTTCACTAAATGGGTGGAAACCGTGCCTTTAGGCAGTGTCAATTAGGCTGCGGTGATTAATTTCATTGAGAACCAAACCATATATAGATTTGGTATCCCAGAAACCATCACGGCCGATCAGGGAACAATGTTCACCGGGGAAGAAGTTGTGGCCTTTGCCCAAGAGTATGGCATGAAGATGAGACACTCGTCTCCTTATTATGCTCAAGCTAACGGTCAGGCTGGGATACCAACAGTCATCATTAAACTCATCAAGAAAAACATAGAAGACAAGCCTCGACATTGGCACGAGACCCTCAATGAGGTCCTTTGGGCAATGAGAAATTCTAAGTCCACGGGGGCGACTCCTTATTATTTGGTATATGGTCAGGATGCCGTGTTGCCGCTTGAGATCAGTGTAGCATCATTAAGAGTGGTTCGGTAACACTCTCTTAACATGGAGGTGTACCAACAGGCCATGTTGATGGAGGTGGATTCGGTGGATGACGACAGGTTGGCTGCCCTCAACAGGATTGAAATGAACAAGGCAAAAATGTCCCAAGCCTACAGCAAACACGTCAAGCCAAAGAAGTTTGTTGAAGGTGACCTCGTATGGAAGACTATTTTTCCATTTGGGAAGAAAGACCCCTAGTTTGACAAGTGGTTCCCGAATTTAGACGGGCCCTACAATGTTTGTGAAGCGTTAAACGGTGGGGCATATCGGTTGATTACACTAGACGAAGAAGAGTTCTAGACTGAAATCAACGGCAAATATCTTAAAGCGTATTATCCTGCTCTATGGGAAAATACGCAAGGAAAAGAAAATTGGTAATTATAAAGAGTGAAAATGTCAAAGTGGCACGCCACGCACCAGAAGCCTAGTTACAAAACAAAAGGGAGTGGAGTGGATTATCCCTAATCTTTTGCTACTAAAGGTTCCCCTTCCACTGATTCAGGCATCTCTTGACCCAAGGGCACACTAGCAGAAGGGAGAGCGATTGGATCAAGGTTGGCCGCCACAGAGGATTCAACCGCAGGGGTAGCAATGGAGAAACTTACCAAATGAGCGCGTAGTCTACCCCATGAAGAGACCGTAGATTGAACCTCACTCTGGCCACGCCCCAGGTCATAAACAAAAACCCTTTCTAGGACTCTAACTCATTAATGCGTTGATCCAAGGGTTTTCTCAGGTTGTACAACCGGGTCTGCTCTGCTGCGACCATGGTATGCTTGTTTGCCGCCCCCTCCTGCTGAGGGCACAGGGACTGCAGCTCCTTGTGTAGCTCTACCAGAGATGTTTTAGTTTCCTCAATGCGGTGCCTGGTCGTCTCTTCGTCGACTAGTGCTAGTCTGCGCTCTGCCTCCTTCTCGCCGTAGGGTGTAAGATGCATCTTCTTCTTGACCAGCAGGATATTCAAACGATCCAGTGCTTGTTGGGAAGCATCTTGAGTAGCTTTGGATGTCGAGTAGATCTGAGAGATCTCTGGGAGCCAATAGGCTATGTCCTTTAAGACCTTCCTACGCTGCTCTGAGAAATCTCCCGAAGATGCCTGCCTAAATGCCAAGGACTGTAAATCTGAGAGTTGGGTAGGATCCGTAATTATTCCTCCTTGAAGGGATTCTTCTAGTTTTTGCAACTCATCTGCCGAAGGAGGGATCATCTGCCTCAGTTACTTGTTAAGGATCTGCATGAGAGGGAGGAATATATTGAACGTGAACGTACTATTGAATGGGAGTTCTGAACCGGAATTAGAGGCTCGTCTGGGGCTGGGAAAGTACCGTACCTTGGACTTCTTGGAAGGGCAAGGGGTGTCTTTTGCCACCACAGCAGCTCTCTTCGCTGTCGGCAGTGAGAAGTCTCCGGTGGAACACGTCGAGTAGACGATCACCGGAAGGTGATAGGGCCTCTTCATCATTCTCCACATCACGACCACCAGAAGATTCTGCCACTGAAAAAGGGGATAAGGATGAGAAGAGAGACTAGCATAAGAGCAGACAACAAACGCACCATGAGAAGCAGAAAAGGTTCCAATGACCGACTGAGACCGAGTGGATGGCTGACTTAGGGGTCTTTTTGGCAGCGGAAGGAGCAGTGCTTAAATAATGCTTGCAGAGGCAATGCCATAAAAGAAATTTGTAGTAGACGCCTCCAGCATGGACATTGCCAGGATTCACCTTTTTTGGCAGTTTGGCGGGGTGGACACTTTGGCCAAATGTAGGCAGGCCGGTGATGGCAAATACATCCAAAACAATGGTGGTAACCATGCCCCAAGGAAATACAAAGGCATTGAAGGCTGAAGACCAGAAGCCCAAGAGAGAGTAGAATATCGAAGTTTTGGGGAATGGCAAAGGCAGAGAGAGCGATTATGTCGCGGAGGCTCCATTTTCTCCAAGTATCCTTCTTGACAGGGTGAATCCCATCAAACCACGCACGGTAGTCATCAGTGGGCTTGGCCCAACCCCTCATTTCCGACACTCTGGCATCGACGGTGAAACAATCTTGGGTGATTGGTAGGCCAAGACGAGCCGAGGCGTTGAAAATTTTCTTGAAGGCGTCAAAGCCTTCACGGACTTCAGAGGTGGTAGGTCGCATCGTAACGCCACATGAAACGGCAACAAGAATGTCCTGTGGGGAAACCCCAAGAGGAGGACTCGCCGAAGACGGACCAGAAGAAAAAGAGCTTGTTTCACTGTCATCGCCACTGTAACTGTGATCTTGATTTTGGGAATTTGAATTTGAAGACATAGTGAAAGAAGACAGTGGTAGCAAAAGAAAGAAAGGAGGTCTGGTTCGTTGGAAAAGGAAAACAACGAAGATGGTGAAACGTTTTCAAGAAGAGCAAGTAACCTTGCGTAGCAATGATGAGGGCTATTTATAGCTTTGGGGGGAAATCACTTTCGCATCTTCAGGAACCGTTAAGTCTCTTCAAAAAGTCACATCAAGTCATATCAAGGGTTTTTTTACCATTAGACACGTCCTCGCTGTAACACCCCGGAAATAATTTAATTAAAATAGTTGATTGAATTATTAAAATAATTTGGAGGCGGGATATAGATAAATTAAAAGGTTAATATTTTATATGCGTAGGAGGTGAAACAAGTAAAAGAGGTGGTAGAGCCCAGTGTTTACTGAGCCCTCAACTTAAACCCTGGGGGTTTAAGCCAAACCCTCATTCGCAGCAAGCAAAAGAAAAACGAAAGTGAGAGTGAGAGAGAGAGCACGCGGCGCAAAGAGGGAGAGAAGAGGAGGGTTTCGCGAAGAATTTCAAAAGGAGATCGTTCGTGTTGCTGTGGTTTTGTTTGTGTCTCGTTCGTCGTGTTCCGGAGCTTACGTTATTCGAGGTAAGGGTGGGCTTAACCTTGATAATGGGTTGATGATAATTATGTGTGGGTAGTCTAGGGTTTTGTTGAATTGTTCGTGTTGTTGCATATCGTGTTTTCGTTGAGATTGGTGCTTTGATGATTATTGCACGTTATTGTGATTTGTTTCGTTATTTGTTGTTGCGTGATTGTTGTATCACGATGATGGTGTTGTTATTGTTCGTGTTTTTGTTGTTGCTGTGCGTGGTTGATTGTTGTTGTCGCGTTGTCGAATTGTCGTTTTTGTTGTGGTGGTTGCGGTGTCGTTGCCGTTAGGGTTTGGTGTTTGGCAATTTAGCGATTCTGGACACAGGTTCGGTTTTTCTAAAACTGGCGCTGTTTGGTTGATCCAAAAATTATGAGGTTGATTGTTTTTGAAAATAGACTTAACGCCGGTCGTTTTGGCACTGGTTTCGTCAAATTCGGAGTTGTATAGCTCGAGTTATAGGCGATACAAGTTAGGTTAAAATTCTGGAAACGATTTGGGTATAGATTCGGTATTTCGGTGACTGGGAACGTTGTATTGACCGAAAAATTATGTGGTTTATTTTTCTGGAAAATAGACTTAATGCTTGTTAATTTGGCACTGGTTTGGTTGCGTTTAGAGTTGTGTAGCTCGAGATAGGAATTCCACAAGTTAGAGTAAGATTCTGGAAACAATCTGGACACAGGGTCAGTGTTTTGGTTACCACGTTTTCAAAAGAACTCCTTTTCGAACGAATCCAATTTCTTTGAAAACTAGACAAAATTTTCCCCAGTTTATGCACAAGTTTCATGCAATTTGATTGAGTTTTGGTCACTTTGGAATTGCTTGAATTTGAAGGACAGAAACTGTCCTCTTTTGCAACTAGCCTGTGTGCTTTTCGAAAACTGTACCTATTGGACACTCTCCTTCAAAAACTGAACTTAGGGATGATAACCAGACCCATAGGGCTTTCCAACAAGTATTTATTTGTTGAAATCCGATGTCGTTTGCTATTTTAATTAATTCGCTGAAGTAGGTGCGATGTGCCTAGGCGCTGTGCGCCAGTCTTGTGCGTGGTGTGCGTGTGTTATGTCCGCGTTGTGGAGCCGTCTGGTGTTAATATTTCAGGTGCGGTGCTGGTATGCTCAGGAGAGTTTAGTGGTAGCTGTGATGCTACAACTTGGTGCTATTTTTGGTGAAATCATTTGTTTTGATTCTGGTGATATAGTATTTATTTTAAATACTTGTTATGGTGAGTTAGTGCATAATCATGGTGTCGCATTGTCATATGCATGTTTTGGTGATATAGGCTCTGCCTCTGGTGTTTATTGGTGATATGCCCGTCGTGGCTCATTTTGGTGATCGGTACCGCATGCATATGCCCACTGGAGGGGTTGCATATCATCCCATTGTCTATGAATGTTATAACTTTGGTGGTTCACTGTCAAATGGACTTTTCCTTTGGTATCTGGTGCTGTGATATGGTGTAATTGTATTGTGTTGCTGTAGTTACCTGATGCTAGCATATTTTTATCATCTGCTTATTACCTCTGTTAGACTCACCCCTTCTGCTTGGAATGTTGCTCTCATGCGGCAATGCTGCAGGTGATCGCTAGTGCTCGTGGAGGAATTGCTAGGTTTTGCTTCCTCTCTCGTTTGGGTCTGTGTCAGCTCTGATATGTAGCACCGGGGAGTCGTTAGTTATCGTTTTGAACTATTATTTTAGTTATTGGAAATTGTTTTAATTAATTTTGGAGATGTCTCTAATTGTTAATTCTGGAGATGTTTAAACTGGTTAATATTTCCGCTGCTTGGTGATTTCTTTTATATAAATTATTTTGGAGATTTTTTTTGGAATAAATGGTGTTTTTTTTTAAAATGGTGAAAAATGTAGCGCCCTTCGAGGTGACTCTGATAATTGTCTATTTAGTTGTAATAGTAAAAGGGGGGTGTTACACTCGCAGCCATACGACAACACAAAAAGGGGGGCAATTGCTAACATCCAAAAATAATTAAGTCGTGGGCCGAGGGCTGAGAGAAAAGAGAAAAGGGACTAGGGTGCTGACGCAGGCTATTAGACCAAATCCTAAGAAATGTTTGCTGAAAGAATGGACTCAAGAAAGGGCCTCGGGGCAAATCCCAAGGTAAAATCCCCGACGAAGGGGTAAGTCTCAGCCTATAGAGTACCACGCCCATGATGGATCGGGTGCATAGGTTCATGGCTGCACACCGAGGACAAGGGTCAGCCGAGGAACTGAATGACGGAGATAAAGAAGGCTTTCTTGGAAGGCAAGAGAGAGGAAACACGTGGACAGAACGTGGGACCAGTTGAAGATCAGTGAAGGAGCGAAGCCTTGAAAAGCGGAGCGAGGGAGAGTTTCCCCACTAACCGTGTTAGTGGCATCGTAGGTAGTCACTCCACCTCTTTAGGGCGTTGGAGCAGTGATAGACGTTGATCTTTAATTGATCCAACGGTAGGCAAGTGTTGGCTCGGATAATGGCTGATGAGGGCCTATGTATATATATAGGAAGAGAAATAATTGTAAAGACACACATTCATCAATACAAAAACTCTATTTTTTATCTGCTTTATCTTCTTTTATCGCACTTTACTTTTATCTTTATGCATTAGGCTAGTAGATAATCCAACCCTCGCGTCCTATTGACTCAACCTGACCCTTAGAGTCTGGAAACTCACAGTCGAGGAGTAGAGTTTCCTCCTCGGCCCAATTGCTTGAAGAACATAGGAATCAAAGTTTATCCAAACATTTGGCCGACCCCACGGCTAGGACCTAAGAGTTTGACAACAACAAATTCATAATAAAATCCTTTTTTTATCGTCATACAAATGTAGATTTTTTCATTATCTTTCTAACGCATTTGAGGACACCTTAATCGGATTCATGTATCAAAAGTTATCTCTGAAACAGTTCTAATGCACTATTGCTGAAATGTCCCATCGCGAGGCGATATAGATCAGAACCAAAACAATGAAAACTTAAAGGGAGGTCATGAGGCGACCATCTCGGGTTGCGATGTGAGTGGTGCTGTCAAGGTGCTATTTTATGTATATTTTCACTAACTTAAAGCTCGAAATCATCCCTAATTCATATAATATAATCGAAATATAGTTTAATGCGAATCAAACATGATAAATAGACTTTTAAACACACAACATGCTCACACGAATTATTTCAATCAACGTAGAAATCATAGTTTTGTAAGAATTATAACAAAATTGCCAAATAGTACTGGGAACTAAATGCCAACACATAAGGTTCTACACATGCTTGCCGTTATGTTCAATTAAGTGCAATAAACTTGGTGACACAGTCAAATGGACTTTTTGGACTTTTTGGTTGCCATTAAGCATACAAGCAAGTTTTCCAATTTTTTTGAAAACAAACACCAACGAAATTTGAAAGCCTCAAAGGTGTGGTCCCAAACAGTTTTTGTGCGTAATTAATTATGATTCCCTCACTTAAAGCTCATTTATCCCCACGAATTTGTGCTCTATAACATCCAAATTAATTTTTAATTACTTTGATAGCAATAATGTTTTTTTAGACTTATTTATTTTTTTTGACACAATTTTAGACTTATTTATATTATCATATATGCATATAAATATGTCTAAGAAAATTTTGATTGAACAAAAATATGCATATCATATATTTTGATTGAAAAATTTAGACTAATTGTGTTCGGTACGTGACCTCGGATCCCGGATCCTGAATCAGTAGCTGGTGTTCAATGTCTCTACGCAGTCTTCCCCTTGGCTCGAGGTTGGAAGAATGCCCCGCGAGTCAGAATCTTCCGAGATTGTCTTCGTGAGCGTCGCCTCTTCCGAGGTTGGACTCGGAAGAGTTGGGTACCTGCAGACACTCCGATGCCAAAGTCAGCAGTCAGAAGTCAGTGAGAGACACAAATGAGAAATGCGTACCTAGTATGAGAGGGTGGATCGTATTTATAGACACGAGTCACAGGACCTCACCGCTCTTGCTTGAACCGGAGCCGTCGGATCCAAGAGTGACGATCTGAACAGCCGATCTCGATTCCGAAATGGATCTCCTTCATTGGGCTGGATCCAGTGTTGTTTATGCGATGGCCCTTTGCGCGGATTGGGCCTCTCGGCCCAGTCCGGAACAGTTGCCCCCCAAGTTGAGGTCATTCACGATAGTGTGGCCTCGGCTTGATTCTGGTCTTCATAGGTCGAACGTTTTCTTCCCTGGGTGAATCGTGTCGGACCCGGATGACGCGTGTTGAACCATTGGTGGTGACGTGGCGTTTGGCTGAAACGATGTGTTTGGTCATTATGACCGTGTGGGCTTTTGTGACCTATTGACATTTATTACCTTTGGGCGGGAGACGCGTCGTTTCGCTTGCTTTGCCTTTGCACCTATAAATAGGTTAGAGGTGGGTGAATACATGCTTCCACGTTTTGAGCTTTGATTCTCCAGACCTTGCAAGCAAATCTTCTGAGGCTACGAACCGTGTGTGAGTTGAGATTCGAGGCAGTCGAGCTTGGAATTCCGGTGATCCTTCTCCAGATTCCCAGCGCCGGGATCCATATTTTCCAGCAAGGCTTTCAAGTTAGTCTTTTATCATCCTTGTTCTGTCTTACTCTTTGTATTCGTTCCGAGTGGATCACCGAGCTCGTCGTCGAGCCTGTCTCCCTTAAGGCTTAGTTTGGGGAGGAAGCTGGTTAGGAAGAGCCGAGAAGAGTGAGACGAGGCCCTTTCTTTCAAGAAGAAGTCTGGCAGAGAGGGGGCCGAGCTCGCCTTCAACTCCTTCAAGAATGCCATGGAGCAGGTCAAGGTTATGCACCCTGAGCTCCAGCTTTCACTTCCGAAGGCCACTTATACAGTGGGAGAGGGTCGGATCGTCAAGCCCGTGAAGGGTGCCAAGCCAGAGATCATCTTCCCTGTCACCCAGTAGTTGCAGCCATTTTTCTCTTTTTTTGAACCTTGAAATTGGTGGCCTCAGTAATTTACGGGGTCACCTTCGGTTGTTTAAAGTACATGAGGTCCCAGCCGTATCTGGTTGTACTTGCCTCGTTTAATGCTTGTATTTGCTTGATGTTTGACTGCGGTTCCACGGTTACTGCAAACTAAGCTCCGTGAATGAGGCGACCCGATAGGGAAGCCCGTGGGCCACAATAGGCCCAACCTCGACGTGGAGTCAATTGAGCCACGCTAGGCTCAACCTCGGCATGGAGGTGGTGTGCGAAAAAGTGTGCAAGTATACACAGTCACAAACAAGTAGTATAAAAGATCGAACCCACAGGGATTGGATTAATTCTTGTAGCTCAAAGTGTATAAATTAGTGCAAGCTATCCTACTCACAATTGTGTATGACGGTGTTAAGAAAACAGAATGTAAATATATGGGATCCCCTAAAGGCAAAATCTCTATTTTTTTTTCAACTTGAAGCATAAGCCACTAAATTAAGCCAGAAAAATGCTATCAACATATACGGTGGGTATGTGCATTAATAGAGATCCAGTGACAAAATAAACTCTCCTCCCCCACACTAGCATGAAGCATGGTCCTCAATGCGAAATATCAAATTGGTACAGAAATAGATAAATGAGAGAGAGAGAGTAAGAGAGTAAGAGTGACTTCCCTGAGAGAGCTTGCAAACTGAGCTAATTCCTAAAAAAAGAAAACAAAAATAAACAAAACTGAGAGAATATAAAGCACAAATTGCCTCCTGCTAAGTGCTTGTTTAACGTGCCGAGCCTGACGGTACTAGGGTCAATCCTTGAGGGCAGTGACATAGCTCACTTGGAGTAACCCTTCCCAAACTGCTTCACACTTTAAAAGTGGTACCATCTTCATGAGATACCTCAAGCACTCCATAAGGAAAAATTTGAGTAATAGTGTAGGTGCCATACCACCTTGAGCGCAACTTTCCTGGAAAAAGACATAAACGTGAGTTATAAATTAAAACTTTCTCACCAACATGGAATTCACGCTGCTTGATGCGCCTATCATGTCACTTTTTATTCCGCTCCTTATATAACTTGGCATTCTCATAAGCTCCCAGATGGAGCTCATGCAATTCATCGAGCTGCAGTAACCTATTTTCACCTGTAAGCTGAGCATCAAAGTTTAGAAATTTTAAAGCCCAAAGTGTTTTATGCTCTAATTCAACAGGCAAATGACATGTTTTTCCAAAAACAAGACTGTGAGGAGACATCCCAATGGGAGTTTTAAAAGCAGTTCTATAGGCCCATAGTGCATCATCAAGTTTCAAAGACCAATATTTTCTTGATGCACTAACTGTCTTCTCTAAAATCCTTTTCAGCTCTCTGTTTGAAATTTCAACTTGTCCACTAGTTTGTGGGTGGTAAGGAGTTGCTATACCTTATGAGTGACAGCATATTTGCTGAAAAGATTTTCAAATTGCTTATTACAAAAATGAGTGCCACCATCACTAATAATGGCTCGGGGAATGCCAAATCTAGAAAAAATATTTTTCTTTAAAAATTTCTCCACCATCCGAGCATCATTAGTGGGTAAGGCTACAGCTTCCACCCACTTAGACACATAATCTAAAGCCACAAGAATATATTGATTTGAAAAATATTTAGGGAAGGGCCCCATAAAGTCAATACCCCATACATCAAATATTTCACAAACCAAAATATTGTTTAAAGGCATCTCTTGACGCCTAGAAATATTGCCACTCATTTGACAACTATCACAAGCTTTCACAAATTCATGAGCATCTTTAAATATAGTAGGCCAATAAAAACTACATTGCAAAACTTTATATGCAGTTCTATTTGGGCCAAAGTGGCCACCTACCTCTCTAGAATGACAATGCTCAAGGATAGAAGTTACCTCATCCATAGGCACACAACGCCTGATAACCTTGTCTCCGCATACTTTAAATAGGTAAGGGTCATCCCACAAGTAGTGTCTAGCATCAGAAATTAATTTCTTCTTTTGCTGAAAAGAAAAATCAGGGGAAAAAACCTTACCCATTAAGTAGTTGACAATGTCTGCAAACCAAGGAATAGTAGAAATTGCTAAAAGTCTCTCATCAGGGAAAACCTCCTTGATCTCCCCCTCATTTGAGGCCTGCATCCCACTATTGTCAAGCCATGAGAGGTGGTCAGCTACAAAGTTCTTTGAGCCTTTTCTTGTCTCTAATCTCCAAGTCAAGCTCTTGTAGCAATAAAATCCACCTGATTAACCTGGGTTTTGCATCTTGCTTTCCAAGAAAATATCTAATAGCAGCATGATCAGTATAAACAATAACTTTAGAAAGAACAAGGTAATGACGAAACTTGTCGAAAGCAAATACTACAACTAGCAACTCTTTCTCTATGGTAGTATAATTTCTTTGAGCATCATCAAGAGTGCGACTAGCGTAGTAAATGGTATAGAATACCTTATTCTTTCTTTGCCCCAAAACAGCCCCCACAACAGTATCGCTAGCATCACACATAATTTCAAAGCGAAGCGAGCAATCGGTGGCAACAACAACAGGGGCACTAATTAATTTTTCCTTTAAACAATTAAAAGCCTTCAAACAAGTGTCAGAAAAATCAAAAGTGGCCTCCTTAACCAAGAGGTCAATCATAGGCTTTGCAATATTTGAGAAATATTTAACAAACCTCCCATAGAAGCCAGTATGACCTAGAAGGATCTATCAGCTAACTGCAAAGTGACGTTAGTAGGATGAGGTTCCTGCAAACTAAGCTTTCTAAAAACAGAAAAAGGCATCAAATTTATACTTGCTCCTAAATCACATAATGCCTTTTCAAAATGAGAGTTACCAATTGTAAAAGGGATAGTAATACTACCTAGATCATTAAGCTTAGGCGCTAACTTTTTTAGAACTATAGCAGAACATTCCTCATTAAGCCTATCATGCTGATATGCAGTTTAGGCATTTGGCATATTTAGGCATTTGAGCAATAGCTTAGCAAAAGGAATGTTGATATGCAGTTTTCTAAATATTTCAAGAAATTTAAATTGCTTATCATGCTGCTCATTTTTAAGTCTTTGAGGATAAGGAACATTTACCTTTGCTTGCTCATATTTTTCCCGTTCCTTTTTGCTTTCCTCAAAAGTGCTCCCCTTAGTAGGAGCTTGTATTTCTTTCTCGGGCGCCTGCCCATCTTGATTGTTTTCTTGAACCAGCTCCTTGCCACTCCTAAGAGTGATAACTTTGCAATGCTCATTTCTTGGATTGGGCTCAGTTTGGGTAGGCAGTGAGCCTTGAGGCCTTTGAGATAACATAGTAACGATGCTTGAAAGTTCGCTACCTATGGCTCCCATTTAGCCCTCCAACGCTCTGATTCTATCTCCAAGTCTTCCCTCCAAGCTTCCAATTTTCTCATTAAGTCTTTCCTCCAGGTTTCCCAACACATCATTGGTATCTAGCTTCTTCTCCTCTTGCCTTTGCACATGTGGGGGCTTATAGGAATTTGAGTTTCGCGCCTTTTGCTGTCCTCCCCACTAGAAATTGGGGTGATTTCTCCAACCGGGATTGTAAGTGTTTGAATGAGGATCATTTTGGCTCCGGTTGAAATTCTGAACATAATTGGCCTCTTCTGTTGAAGTTGCCGGTCGGCCCTGTGCTTTTATCAGATCTTCAATAGATTGTAACCTGTCATCAGTCCTGTCCATCTAATTGGCTAAAACACCCATGCATGGATGTCCAATCTTTTCCATGTATCTAACTAAAGACTCTTGCATACCAGGTCTTAACTCACTTTTCTTATGGCCAAGATAGTTGACTTCTTCACTTAGGCCTCCCCATAGATTATTTGTGATGTCACTAGTGGAGTTAACTATGAGAGTAGATTGAGCTTGTACCTTAATCAAAGATTGCATCTGTTTAGTGAGGGTTTCTAGCCTTATATCGATACTAGTTTCATCTTCAACCTTGTACATCCTAGATGATTTCATAATGTGTCTGTCACTAGTGTCCCACTGTGCATTATAGGCCACTATATACTGTCGCAGGTTCCCCATTCATTAGAGAGCCCCCGCAAGCCATGTTAACAATTCCCCTATTTTGAGAAGAAAAGTCGTTACAAAAATATTCAAGCAATTTCCACTTCTCAAATCCATGATGTGGACAACTTCGGAGTAAGTCTTGAAATCTTTCCCAAGCTTCATGTAAAGATTCTTGCTCAAGTTGAGCAAAGCTGGTTATTGCACCTCGAATCTTAGTAGTCATTCCTGGAGGAAAATATTTGGTCAAGAATTTTTGCTTCAGTTGGTCCCAAGTGGTAATGGACTCAGCAGGTTGAGAGTCAAGCCAAACAGATGCCTTGTCAGCTAATGACCACGGAAACAATGTCACTCTAATGGCATCAAGAGTGACACCATTACCAATTACTGGGTCTGCCACCCTCAAAAAGTTTCTAAGATGGGTGTGCGGGTCTTCTGTTGGTGTACCTCTGAACATAGTCGAATTCTGAACCATTTGAATTAAGCTTGGTTTGAGCTCAAAATTAGTAACTTGCACAGGTGGGTTGACTATGCTTGTAACGACATTTAGTGAGGGAGCAAAGTAGTCTCGAAGAGTTCTTCTCGGATTGGTAGCCATCACTCTTGTCTCTTTTGTTATCCTTTGAGCAGTTCTTTCAATTTCTGGATCAAAAACCAAAATAGGCTCCTGAGAGCGGGTGAGCATGCACGAGTAATAATAATAAAAATAAAACAAACAAATAAAATTAAACTAAATGTAAATATTTTTTTTCCTTTTATTAAATTAAATTAAAACAAAGTAGAACAAGAAATAAATAAATAAAAGTCTAAAGATTAATTATTATTTAGACGAACGTATGTTGGTGATTGCAGAAACTAAAATAAGAAGAAATAAATAGCAAGAATTTAAATTGTAAAGTTTGATCAATGGAGAGAAGCCTAGGGTCATGGTTTCACTTGCAAGTTTCAATTCCTCTATGTCTAATTCTATCTGAATTCCCTTATTTTATTCAATTACCAATCCCTTTACTAAAACTACTAATCCGTTTGGTCATTCGCGATTAATATTCTTTTTCCTAAATTAATCATTGTTTGGTCATTCAAAAGTTTAAATCCAAGAAAAGCATAAAGTACAAAAAGGTTGAATGATTGAAAGACTAAATTAAAGTTTGCTCATGCATTAATTATAGCCCCAATTATCCTATAGGTCCACCAACTAGTTGTAGTACGGTCGCTAATCAACTAATTGATTATGAACTTGCAAAGAGTTGTCAATCTTAATTATGTGATAAAAGCAATAGGATAATATTAATTGGAATAAAAACTAGGATATCAAAGTATAAATTAAAGCATAAAAAGGTCTCTACTTGCAAGATCCACCAAAGACCCTAAAAGAGGATTTAGTTATCCATAGTGTTTAAGAACAACGAAATAAAATAAGGAGTCTTAAATTTCAAAGATTAAAATAACCCGGAATATAGAGAAAATTCTGATCTTCGATATTTAGCCTCCTTTTTCTGCTCCAGAGCTCTCTTACAGTGTCAAGAACGGGTACCCAAAACTCTCCTTGCGTTGCTGTCTGTGCGTCAACTTCCTTGAATTCTCCTGTCTCGATTCCCGTCCGCGTCCTCTCTCTCTCAATTACTGGCTTACGGCTATATGCAGTCTGCGGCTCTCTCTTTTTTAACAATATGCTTCTATATTTTATTCATTATTCACACCTTCGGTTGTGTGCTGCCTTTCTCTTCAAGTTATAAAAAAATCCCTCCCTCTTATAATAATAGTCGTTTTAGCAAAAAAAAAGTTGTCCCAAAATAATTGTCATTTACGATTTTCATTGTAATATTAATTGCTTTTTTTCAATTGTACCCTCTAATTAAAATAATATTCATCACTCCCAATGTTTGATAAGGATAATTTGGTAAAAATACTATTCTCTCTCCTTCTTTTATGTTCTTTTCGTAATATGCGTGAGATGAGCTAAAACGACCATTATTTTGAGACGAAGGGAGTATATATCATGCACTCCAAAAAAACTCACGTGCCTCCCATCTTTTCTTTCAAGTCCCACTTTTTTTGCACTTTCTTTTGCTGATTTGGCCGTATGGCCCTTTTTTTTTCTTCAATTGAAAGTCAACTGGCCATGGGCCATTTACACTTGGGTACTATTTTTGAATTGGGTTGGCCTTCAACCTTTCTTTCATTCACGGCATTTCATGATGCCATCACTAATGACACCCCCATTTTGTTTTAAACAGCTCATTACAACATTCTTTTTATTTATCATCTTTCCTACAAAATAAAGAGCAAAGTAAGTTACTTATTTATTTAATTGGTAATAATTGCTCTAAAAAATAGCCCAAAGCTATCTCTAAAAATGCACTTAATTAGAGTTTATCAGGTACCACCCCCACCTTGCCGGATCAACGTGGGCAGAAATATCTCGGCAACAACTTGGAGTAAGCTAGTTTTCTCAGTTTGGTGACCACTACAGTTCATTGGCTACTATAGTGGGAGAACATGTCAACTATTTCTGCGCGGGAACCCGGTGAGAACTACCCCTGCATTCGCTCTCAAGTCATTATCCACCGGTCGTACGCGGGTCAAAATGATTATAAAGATATAAAACATAGTACAAGGATGCTAACCTTGGTCATCTCACAAGGACCTATAAACTAAAGACTACCAGAATCAAGATCGAAACTAACAATAAAAGAGGGTTTTTGATGAAAATAGTGTGATGTTTTGGGTGCGTTTCTTGGATTTATCATTGGTTCTAAAATAAAGATTCATGCAAGGTTTGAAAATTTTTGATTGGTCATACACTAAGCGAACAAGGGTCAGTCTCTTTATGAAAATTCGCACCGTTTTAAAGCAAATGTCAAAACAGTCTGTTCAACCAATCGTGATAGTGAACAAGTGCCAGTAACACAATTAATGTCATAACTGAATTCTATCAATACTATAAACAAGCGTTATAGACTCTATAAATTCCTATCCAAACTAAAATAAACAAGCGATAAAATAGTTTGAATAATAGATGTTGCCAAACAGAATTATGATTAAGTGATTAAGCAAAACTTAAACATAAAACGAATCACATAAGCAAATCACAGAGTTTGAGTAATTAAGCAAAACACAAACCGAATTTGCAGCAAGAATTACTGAGACGAAATTGATAGAGAAAGAATTAAAACCATAAAAACGAAATAAACATTAAGCACTGAACCTCAAAATCCTTACAACAACACCCTTCACGAATAGATTGATCTAGGCCTTAAGCTTCCATGGAGGTTAGGGCACAAAACGTAAAATTGAAAGTAGGTATGAGTAAGAGAGGTAAAACAGCTGCTCAAACTGTATCTTATAAGACTAAAACGAAAACCTAAAACCCTAAATGGGTTCTTGGATAAAACCCCGATAACAAATAGTAATTGGCTCATAAACCCGTAATTGACTAAATTGCTTCAGTAATTCGCAGTTTTGACCTTCTATACATAAGAATTGTGTATCGAGCTCAACAGAAGAATGGTAGCTCTGTTCCCTATCTTTCCTACGCATACTTGAACGCCAATCGAATAACCACAGCCAATGGTATTGACTACAGAGTAAACAGGGGTCAACATGCAATAAAAACAAGAACTAATCAAGAAATTGCTATACTGCTCAAATAAAACCCAAAGCACAATTAAAAAACTTACCAAATACAAAGCTATAAAGAGTGTATTAAAATGCATAGATCAAATTCCCCCCATACTTAAGCTTTTTCACTCCGGGCAAAACACAAAAAACATGACACGAAAGCAATGCCTGAGTTTCCAACGAAACCAAACATTGCAAAGTCATAAGAGATACACTTTTCCTAGGCTTCAAAGAGAATGACAATGAAATATAGCACTTAATTACAATCTAGGAAATCAAGAGGATAGAGCACCAAAGAGTGAATCATAAGTGATGAGTCCTCACGGGATATATAAAAGTAACGCACTCAATCACTCAAGTGACTAGGCTTGTGTTTACTCTCATATATATACTTAAGTAATGCACTACCATATGCTTGACAAACTTCTAACATCCACACTTAAAAACACATGCACATAACATCAAAAGGTCTTTATAAGGGTTGTACTGGGGCCAAGGTCAAGGCGGGATAATCCTAAGGGGGAACTAGACTAAAAAGAATCAAAGAGGATAAAGAAGAAATGAAAATCAATTGTAAAGTGAGCATGAGAGGATTCAACTTCAGCAAGATATGACTAACTTCTCTATTTTGATACACTTCTCCACATAACTCTCCCCACACATCTTTCACTCTTCTTGATACAAAGATAAAAAGATATTTACACTATGCATTTTTTTCTGGTTTATAGATTTGATCTCCCCTGCAAATATCCCATTTTTCCATTTACCCCCTGTAAAATTTTTTTTTAAGGTTACCCCCTGTAAATATAAACAGTTTTCGGTCACCCCCCCCCCCCCCCTCTGTTAGATTAAGTAGTGTATAATGGGTAAAAACCATGTACGGTTACCCCCCTTCAAAATATAAAAAGTTTACGGTTACCCCCCTGTAGGGGGATAACTAGAAACACTTATTATTTGCAAGGTTGATTTTAAAACTTTTTTTTTACAGGGGGGTAAATGGAAAAATGGGATATTTGCAGGGGGGATCAAATATTTAAGCCTTTTTTCTTTTTCATTTCATTTGACTTTTTTTTTCATTTTTTTTTCTATCTATTTTTTTCTCTTTTAAGGAATATTTTTCTATACAAATGTGCTTGCCAAACTTTCCATTGAGAACCCACAAACCCAAATGACAACCACAATAGCGCAACTTGGACACCCCCACACTTATGGATATGACAATTTTCAATTCAAAGCTCCTTCACCCTCTAAGATTGGGTAATAACATTGTTTTTCACTATTGGGGTTGTAATAAGCTATAAAACAAAGAATGGGATAAAAGGCTCAAATGGGCTTACACATAGGGATAAATTCAGGGTAGGATTATTTGGCTAGTAGCTAAAAAACAACAAAATTTCCTACATCATTTCAAACATGCATGTGAACAAGTGATTCAACAAGAATCAAGTCAAGTTCTAGAGTAACTGACAAACATGACTGAGTCACGTACACACAAGAAAGGAGAGAAAGGCAAAATGTAGTCCATCCATTAAAGGCTAAATTCTCACCAGGGACAATGACTATCACAGATGAAACAAAATTTAGTGCTCATATCCAATTTAATAAACCAAGAGCAACAAGAAGTCAATCAAGTCATGCCATAACACCTATGGTCCTAGAATAGTGAAATCATTCACAACCTATGCAAACTAAGAACTCATGGAAAAACATGCAATAAACATTTTTTTCGTTTTTTATAGTTAAAAATTAAAAACAAAAATACGAAAAGACATCCCCCCACACTTAAATCACACAATGTCCTCAATTTAAGCAATAAGTATAACTTAAGAATATGGAAAGAAAACTCCCTTTGAAGGTGGAGAACTTGATGCTTCCGCGTGGTTGGTATTTGCTAAAGAAGGCTCTTTTACGGTTACCGCACACCTGTATTGTCACCTTCTTCTTCCACACATCCATAAACAAGGGATTAAGTTATTGCTGAATTTTCCATACTTTCTTGTAAGGAATGTCTCCAATGTCCATTCGATACCTCTCTTATGTTCCCTTAGAGTTGGCAACAAGTTTTCCTGTTCAGATTCAAGGTTAGCTGAAATAATCAAAGATAAATTTCCATTTCCCTCTAAGTATGCATATTTCAAATTTTCAGGGAGTGGTTTGTCCTGTTTATCGTCAACAAGTTCAGGTACTCTTGGAGTAACAACAACTTTATTACTTTTCACAGTAACCGTTTCAGGCACCCTTGAGGTTTCAACAAGAGAAATTTCATTGACCATGAAAGTATTTGGAACATTAGGATTCACTACTTCTTGGGCAGGCAGGTGGTTTGATCCATGAGCCTGTATATGATTAACTGCAGTAGTTAACTGTCCAACTTTTATCTCCAATTTCTTAAGTGTGGAATCTGTTGTTTGTTGGAATTGGAGATTTTGAATAGCCATCTATTTAATGAAATCCTCCAATAAAGTTTCAAAACCAACTTCCATGTTATAGTCAATAGAATCAGGATTAGAATAAAAAGGGTCAGTCAGTTTATGCAAATTTGCACCTTTTTAAAGCAAGCGTCAAAATAGTGTGTTCAATCAATCATGATAGTGAACAAGTGCCAGTAACACAATTAACGTCATAACTGAATTCTATAAATCCTAAAAACAAGCATTGTAGACTCTATAAATTCCTATCCAAACTAAATTAAACAAGCGATAAAATAGTTTGAGTAATGGAAGTTGCAAAACAGAACCATGATTAAGTGACTAAGCAAAACTGAATCAAAAAACGAATCACATAAGCAAATTGCAGAGTTTGAGTAATTAAGCAAAACACAAACCGAATTTGCAGCAAGAATTACTGAGATAAAATTGATAGAGAAAGAATTAGAACCATAAAAACGAATCAAACATTAAGCACTGAACCTCAAAATCCTTACAGCACTTCACCAATAGATTGATCTAGGGCCTTAAGCTTCCACGGAGGTTAGGGCACAAAACGTAAAGTTGAAAGTAGGAATGAGTAAGAGAGGTAAACCGGATGCTCAAACTGTATCATATAAGACTAAAAATGAAAACCTAAAACCCTAAATGGGTTCTTGGATGAAAGCTCGATAACAACTAGAAATTGGCTCATAAACCAGTAATTGAGAACTACTTCGGTAATTCACTGTTTAGACCTTCTATGCTCGCACGCCTCAATCGGATAACCACAGCCAAAGTTACGGGCTATAGAGTAAAGAGGGGTCAATATGCAATAAAACAAGAATTAATCAAGAAATCGCTATACTGCTCAAATAAGACCCAAAGTCTAGAAATGTGTTAAGGATTAAATATTAGGTATAAAGCACAATTAAATTCACCAAATGCAAAGCTATAAAGAGTGCATTAAAATGCACCGATCACCCACCCCTGAAGGTCACTTGTAAACACTCCCACTGGAGAACCTTTAGAGTTAGGAAGACCATCCTGTATTGACCATCGCTACTACAAGACCTATCCAAGTCGAAGCCCCCACAGTCGTTGTCCCCGCAGCAGAACCGTTGGTGCCTCTCCCGGCTCAAGGCGTCGAGAGCCTCATTGCCCTAATCAGCAACTAGGCTAGGAGCCTTGCGCTGACCAAAATGCTCGAAGAGTCAACAACAAAAGGAATGCCACAGTGGTACGAGCAAACACAGCTCCCAACATCGGTAGAAGTCGTCCATGATCACCGCAAAGAGTGGCCTCAAGGTGCCCTCGTTCTCCTCGTCCCCGAAACAGATCTCGCCGACATCATTATCGAGCAAGATACTCAAGGTCACCCCCTATGAAAAGAGCTTTTGTCCCACACCAAAATTAAACCTCCATTGCCCTAATTTGCAGCAACGTCAACCCAATGAAAATTATCGTCATTCCACCAACTTCGAACCTTTCGGCGACAAATGGAGGACTGCTTAAATAGTGTGAGCTGGACATTGCATGTTTAATTTCTAGCATTGTTGCTGATATGGAGAAAGAGCCAGTCAATAACGTCGGTGTCACAATGGAAAAGCATTTAAGTGTTGAAAATATGACACAGTCCCAAGTCCAGTGCTTGGCTCAAGGCGCCTTGGTTCCTACCCTTCGTGATGATGAGTTTCATCTGCCTTCTAGGGAATTGCTGGAGCCACCAAAACAACAATCATATGGGACACCGACGTGATATTCTTATGACAGAGGCTACCCATCACCAACGCTTCTTTGAAGGTTCTCATGTCTCGTAGGCTCTCCTTCCAGATTTTTGTTTCTGTCATATTTTGCCCAGTTAACAGTTAGTTGTTGACCTTCCAAGAGCTTTCCATTTATTCTATCAACTTCAAGTTGTGCTGCTTTCTGATTTTCAAATCTGACAAACCTGAAGCACTTCTCAGTGTGCTCTCTCTTTTTCCTTGAAATGTAGGCATCACACACTCTCCCAAGGGGTTGGAAAGCTTCTTTCAAGTCCTTATTAAGTAGTCTTGGTAAGATATTATCAACAAAAACCGTATACATATACTCTTCTGTAACTGAATGAACCCTTGATTCTTCTTCCAGCCGTGACCCATCTTTACTCTTTTGACGCTTAAAATTTTTAAAATTTGACACGACCCATGTTGTCCGAACACGGATGGCTGTGTTGCCCTCACTCTCCAGCTTGTCCTTTTATGATTCTTCTACAATTCTAGGAATATGTGGACCTAATTTGATTCTTCCCTTGAGTACATGATAAGTATGACATCTTATATAAATTTTATGAATGAATGTTAGGTATTGAGACTGTGCTTTACTTATTCTATAGGAACTATATGAGAGAACTATTATACCTATACACATAAACGTGATAAACTGAATTAAGGATTATTATAACGTACTTGGGAAGGGAGTCATGCAGCCAAGCCCAAGGCTTCATTTTGTACCCTTCAAAATGTTGGGGATGTGCTTCCTAATTGTGATGGTTGTAGCATTGAATATAAATGTAAGACTGCAGCATTTGAGGATTACCTTATTGATAACAAACTAAAAGACACTGTGAGTATATTTGTTGTGAAGTACCGACGAGGAGCTTACTTGGATTTTCAAAATCTCACTTTATTTATCGGGTGATTTTCAAATAAGCAGGTGAACTTGGTTGAAGGCTAAGGAAAGGAGAAGGCTCATTCATCTTCTTATGTTTTGAAGTTCATTTAGGAACGCTTGTGAAGATGTTTTATGTTTACGTACCTATGTATTTGAGATTATGAGCCACTTAGTGGTCTTTGGAAACTATACTTAACATCTCCTTTTGTTGATTAGGATGTACGCTTTTCTAAGTTCCGTTAAGTGATGTAGTTTGACCAAATGAAGTTTTATACCACTAGTTGATGAAGTTATTTTATAGATAAACACACTACAACATTTGGTTGATACGGCAACGCTGGTTTTCAAATAACTAAAAAAAACGTTGTTGTAGATGGGCCCTATGGAACGACTTTAAGAATAGTTGGCTGAGAGAAAAATATTATTTAAAAAATTGGACAACACCTTAAAAACTTTACTAAATAGTCAAATACAGAGAACTCGATCTCCTACTCCTTCTCTCAGCGTCAAATTCCCTTCTCCATCTAACTCCCCCTTCTCACCCTCGAACTTCATATCTCACCCGATTGAGCCACCAACCGGTGATAGAAATCGCCTCTCTACCTCAGTCCTCAAACTTCATCTCACCCAATTACCAGCTAGAGAACCATAATTCCAACGATAGCAGCGCAAACCCTAATCCTTCGATAGCGAATAACTTCTGGTGACACTTGTTGGCGATTTATCTTAATCTTGACCTTGATCTCCGTGGTTTTGTATTCTGATGCTTTTTATTTACTTACTCTTTGAATTTCGTCGTTTGCATCCATTCAAATGCAGGAATGGAGGCCGCAACAAACACGGTTGTGGTCACTTCAAATTCATTCAATGCTCCATCTATGGAAATTTCTGCCCTAAGGTAATTTTGTTCACTTTATTTTGCATCTTCAAATTTTCCATTGAATTGAAGATTTGGTTTGGTTTGAGAAAATGTAATAATAACAGGATAAGGGAATCAAGCTATTTCTTGTGAGAAACATTGTTGAACAGGCTGCAGTCAAAGAGGTTCAGGAAGCATGTGTTTATGATTGTAAATTTCTTTTCTCTTCTCTTTTTTATGTGTATTTTTTAAGCATATCTATCTATGTTGTTTGATTTAATTTAATTCAATTGATTGTTTCATTTTTTTCTTGTTTTCAATTTGTAGAATACACTCTTCCAAAGTTGTATGTGAAGATGCAGTTCTATATTTCCTATGCTATTCACTCTCACGTTGTTAGGGTTCGATCCCTCACTTATGGGAGGAAGCGTGAACCTTCACAGCACTTCATTAGGCACAGGGTAACTTCTATTTTAACTCTTTACCTTTATGTGTTGTTAATAGTTGATGATGTGTGTTAGACTGTTAGTGATTAAATAGTTCGAGTTGTATACATAGATAATATCATGCCCTTTTTTGTGGTGGTTTGATTATCATGATCCAGTATTCAGAACTCCATATACAGTTATATACTATATACATAGTTGTATTTTGCTTCTTTGTTTAAGTGGTAACTTGATAGTTCAATTTGGTGATTTAATTGTCTAAGAGTAGATATCATAAGGATGAGAAAGAGAAAATAAACTCTCCCTTGAGGACAGAGAACCTTCTAAGAAAACAAAATATGAAAAATGAATTGGGATTCAAATTCTGCTTATCATTCATCAATGAATTACTAGGCTAGAAAATGAAAAATGCACAATGCTAACAGATTCCTAACAAATATTCAAGAGAATGCTGCTGAGTCACTACATCAGAATTTTCTAGGGATGGTGATTGGCCAGCCTATGTTGCTCGACTGATCGTGATCAGTTTCTGTTGCTTTGCTCGATCAATTTCCACTCCAGCTTCTTCGTGAACGGTTTTTCTCTACTGCTGCGTTACTCCACCTATTTCCACCGATTGCTCTATACAGGTATGGTTCTTTTCAAATTTCTTCCACATGCCTTTCTCAATCTAATGCTTAAGGGTTTTATCATGGTTTTCTTTTCACTGCTTCTGAATTACTATCTTGCAGGATAGGTTATTATGATAATGGATGATGAGCAGAAAGGAGCTACTCCTCAGTTATTCAATGAAATTGTTCCTTAAGGTGTTAACGATTAGAAGTGCTTGCCATTTAAAGTTGCCACATCATTAGATTAGCATGTGAGTTTTTATTATGTTCTTATCATTTTGAAGTATGAGCTATAAGTTTTTATCAGTTTTTTGTATTGCTATTGCCTACTAGTCATGATCACTTTAAATCTGGCCAAAATGGATGGCACTTAGTTAGGAATGCAATCTTAGTTAGGAATGCTCTTTACCATCTTTGATAACTACACCATTCTTCTTTGTACCTGAAATAATTTCATTTTGGATATTGCTTATGATTTCTTATATGATAACTATCATCTTTGTTGCATTTCTTATAACTATCAGTTACCGTCCATGAGTATTTGGATTGAGAAGACTGTAAATGCAATAGGTTAATAAACACCGGCAATGTGGGGTGACATATATCATTACTTACCAAACCATGGACCAATTGACAAGTTTTGGTTTTAAATGCAAGTCCTGGCTAATTGTTTAAGTCTTCTCTTGTCTTTATTTCTTTTTGGAGTATACTTTGCTTAGAGTTCTTATTTTTTGTACTTTGCTTAGAGTTCTTATTTTTTGTGCAGAAGCTTCAAAAGGAATGAAGGATGATCGACAAGCACCAACTTGAATAGAGACTAGGATTATTAGTTTTGTTAATATACTGGCTTTTATTGGTGGTGAGAATGTGACCTTTGGGCTTTATTTAGTCTTTTCCCTATGTTGAAGGGATATACTTAAGTAATTTTTCCTTAATATATTGTGAATTATAATGTTAGTTGTTTCCACCAAAATTAAAGTAGGAATCTAGGGAGGGTAGGTTTCTATAATACATGTAATTATTGGTTTGTGTAATTAACCATTTTTTGTCTTAAATTGGAATGATACTATACCTAGTTTTTGTTCTTCTGCATATGGAACTGGAAATTCATTATTATTATTATTTTTATTTTTTTATCCATGGCAACGGTTTTGAACTGTTGTATTTGATGTGAACAAGCAACGGTTTTATATTAGACAACGGTCCAAAACCGTTGCCATTGACTGCAACGCTTTTACATCGTTTTTAAAGATTTCAAAAACCGTTGTCTTTGTTCCCTCAATGGCAACGGTTTTGCAATGGCGTTGTCTTTGATAGAAAAAAACCGTTGCCAGAAGAATAGGCAACGCCTGAGAATACAACGGTTTTAAAACCGTTGCATAATGTAAAGGCAACGGTTTTTAGGCTTTAAGCAATGGTTTTTAGGCGTTGCCGTTGGGTCAAAATGTTGTAGTGACAAGTGGAATCCTTGTGAAGAATATAAATGAATTTTAATTCAAACCTAGAGTTGTGTATCTCTGATCCATTACAAAGTTGTAAGGTACTAGATTTTATTAACGAGTAAAATTTAGGATATTACAAATTAATCCCATTCTTGAACTTGGAAGATCACAAAGATTCCATGAATATTGATTTTTTTAGAAACAGCTATTGCTCCCTCTTATTCTAAACTTTTAGGGTTACACGAATTTCTAGTAAACAACCCAAAATATTGCTTCAATCTTCTTCCATGCCATTCCCTCTAGCAACCCATGAACCCTAGAACCAAGATTCTTTCAGAATTCATGACATGCAAGCCTTTTAAGTTTTCTGAAAAACAAGGTTTTGGGTTATGTAAGGGGGGTTTTTCGGAGGTGTAGAATTTTTATTTTTAGGGTGAAGAATGATGAGGAAAAGGAGAATGGTATGATGCTAATGATGGAAGAAAGAGAATGAGTTGATGAACCGAAAATTTCACCTTTTGATCTCTCTACTCTCTTGCCCTCACTCTCCTTTTCTCCCCTTATCCCTTTTTGTTTTTTTTTCCTTGTTTCTAACTTATGAATTTGTATTACTACTCTCCGTTGAAGTTGTAGAGAGGTAGTTGCCTATAACATGAAAGTCCTAAGCTTTCATGCTTTAGTGTATCCAAATCATTGGGGTTAAATATATAGGGGCTGCTTAGCTATCATGTTTAATTTCTAAATAGTACCAATTAGTTTCAAATCAAATTTAATCTTCTATCTCAATTTTCAGCTTTTACCCCATGTGTCTACCCTTTATTTTAATTAGGCCATTAGAATAAATAAATAAACAACACCCTACCGATAAATTATTTAAATTAAAGAAACACTAAAATAAAAACAATTAAAATAATTATGTTGTCATGCATACTAGCTAAAAGCTTTGATCCCAATTATATTTTTAACTAGTCCATAAAATTTTCATGACATATTATTTTGTCTAACTAACTCCTTTAGGCAGATTTTTGGGGTGTGCCACTGCTTGCCTTATGCTAGATATAATGAACTCGAACGTACAAAAACAACATGAGAACATGGAGGCATACGATATGATCAAACACCTTAAGAAGCTCTTTCAAGAGCCGATTAGACAAGAAGGCATGGAACTTTGTGGGCCTTTTTCCGCTGTTGTTTGCCAAAATGAAGACCACTTAGGTCTCATGTGTTCAAGATTATTGGGTACAACCTAAAAAGGATGGGATTTCCTCTAGGCCTAGAGCTGACAACATATATAGTCCTGTAATCGTTGCTATTTCTACATTACAATATGAATGACGTGGCTAAAACTCTGCTAGAACTTGCAGGAAAGTTGGGAATTGATGAGTAGAATACTAATAAACGAAAGGTTACAACCAAATTAATGGCCTAATCTGGTAAGGGCAACGAGAAGTTCCACAAGCCCACATCCAGGCAACAAAAGTACAAGGGCAAGGCAAATACCAGGCCTAGTACATCTAATTTGAATGAGTAGGCGGGATCTCAAAGGAACTTCTTTTTACATTGATGATGTGGTTATGTATTCCAAATGTTCTCTACAAAAATTGGAGTATGGGTTAAAATTAATCCTTCAAGGTGCACTTTTGAAGAAAATCAGACTCCATAATATTAAAATTTATCCTTCAAGGTGCACTTTTGGAGTATGGGTTGGGAATTTTCTTAGTTTCTTAGTCCACAATAAGAGAATTTATAAAGTGAATAAAACCAAGGCTAAGGTGATTTTTGGAGGCTAGACTTTTGAAGGCTTAGAAGAAAGAACTGCAACGCCTAATTGGGAAGATTAAATTTAAAAGGAGGTTTATTTCTATTTCGATTTGAAAGATGAAGACCTTTGCTCCTTTGTTAAGGATCAAGGTTTCTCAATAAATGGTTTTGAGGCCAAATCGCAAGGAGTTAGGTACTTCTTATTTTAATAATAGAGGGTAAAGTAGTTTTTTAATTAAAAAACTGCGGTAACGGTGTGAGGAAAAATAGTACGCTATTATAATACTAAGTGAGAAAAGTTCACTTACCAAATAACTCGTGTTTTCAAAAAAGATCTACTAACCAATAATTAAATCGTTAACTTACCGAGGGTTTAATTTTTATTTGCAGTATTATTTCTATAATTTTGAACTAAGAAGATCAAATTAAGTTAATATTAAACGTATAAAAGTGTTAATTGTTTTCTTGTTTTGGTGCAACAATTATTACTTTTTAAATCGCTACTTATTAGTTATTTAATTAATTGACTAATTATTTCCATGATTGACTTGAATAGATCATCATAATAAACAAATAAGGAAATATTATATCAGGATAAATAATTTTAAAAATAGAAAATAGGTATTATGAATAAGAATTTTTTTTGACATAATTTGTCAATTCTAGTGAGTACATTTTCTTAATCAGAGTCCCAGCACTATGCAAGCACCTGTTAAGACAAAAAATTATTTAGTAGTATAAAGATATTTAAGATTGTTTTGACAGAAAAATATTAAAAATTGTTACAAAAATGCAAGATATAAGATGATGAGAAAATGAAAATATCAATACTATTGTTTATTTGTTTTGACTAAATACCATTGTTGATATTAAATCTGATTGCAAAACCATCGACAATACTCCTTGCATACACTACTACTTCGTTGAGTACAGTTAAGGAAACAGTGAAGAAGACAATCACCAAAAAGAAGAACCTTAAAAGGTTTTTTTGGCTCAACTTCTTGATATTGATTGATATCCTCATGTGCTTGAGTTAAAACTAGCATAATTATTAGCATTATGACAATACAATTTCTCACATCACTCACTGCCATAACTCTTCTCTATTCTTATATTTCTCCAATCTCTATTGAATTCTCTACTGTGTGATGCCTTTTGTTTTACGCCATAGCTTTATTTATAGCCATGCATAACCAATTCCTATTTAAATATTTTCTACATACTTAATAAAAGGTATTAATACTTAATAAAAGCACTACTATGCCCCCAATAATATATGTTCTGCTTATAAAAAATAAATAATAATAATAATAATAATAATAATAATAATAAAAGGTATTAATAATATAATTTAGAAATACTTGTTTGAAACATAAACAATAAGTAATGATATGTAATTTGATTATTTATTTAAATTACTCAATACATGAGTTTATAAAGCTATAAAAATAATCGACAACAATATATTTGAAAATAAACAATTTCCAAGTTTATCTTTTAGATTTGAAAAAAATTAATTTACTCTTTCTTTGGGATACATTAAAGGAAACAAAAAGTGACACCCCATTTTTTATATAAAAATTTGTTTTATTAAAATTTATTTCTTATTACTTAAAGATAGGTGATATTGATTGATCATCTCATTGACTTACTGATTATGGTGATAAGTCGTGAATTCACTAACAATTGGAGTTAATAGACATTAGAGAAGTATGATGCTTTTAATGTGAAATCATCAATGATTTACTAAAACGATTTTTGAGATTAAAGATGTGATTGGATTAAATCGAGAAAAAATTATACTCTTAAATTAATGAATATCATTAAGTCATGGATAAAAAATTGTCAAGAAATTCAAACTGAATTTCGTCGTGTTTTGAGCCAGTCGAGTAAATTTTACTTGCAAATAAAATCTAAAAGACTTCGGATTTTGATTAAAATGATAAGTTGGGGTGTCTTTGTGTGTGTGTGTTAGGTTTGTGATTAATTCCTATTGTGTTTGTAATTCCATTAAATTTTCAAGAAAAGGAAAATCATTTTTTGTTGTATAAAAAAATTAAAGTAGATCATATATTTTTTTCATAAACAACATAAAGTGACTTCTCAAAATAATAAAAAAGAATAACCTTTAAGAGGTTAAAAAAACCAAATACTCTAAAAGTGAAACTAAAAGCTAAAACTAATCCTTTAATAGTTTGTGATGTTTATCGCTATTGAAAGAGATAAAAGGCTACCATGTACATTCGGTTATAATGGCTTTAGACTATGCAAATGGCGTAAGGCTAGTTAATTAATAGTTCAAGATCTTTATGGCTATTGCAAGAGATAATGAGTTTCTATGTACATTCCATTTTTTTTTATCAATGGCTTTAGACTATGAAAACGACATTAGTTGGTGTTTCGGGAAGTATGGTGTTCATAAAAAATTCAAGTGCTCTATTGCTCACAAAATGATAGCATAACACTTTGGTTGCTTTTCAGAATGATAAAAAATGATTATTTCTAAAAGATTGAAAATATGTCTTAAAAATGTTTAAAAAAGAAATAATCTAAAAGTGAAAAGGATATGGAGCCTCATTAACTAGTTCAAGATGCTTATGGCTATTGTAAGAGATAATGGGCTGTCATGTATATTCAATTACCTATATCAATGCCTTTTGACAATGCAAGTAACATTAATTAATGTTTTTTAGAAAATTTCGTAATTGTTTGTAACTTATTGGAAAATGAATTTGGCAATAATAACTTCGTACTTGTGAGGGGAGGGGGGATAGCTGGACTCACCCTCCATTGAATTTATTCCGGATCGACGAAATACTATAGGCCCATTCCAGCAAAGCCCAAATCCACTTTAAACCAACGCTACAAATGCGCCCTCATCATCAAACGGTTCAGGGGCACTCAAAAGGTCTTCTATCACAACTTGCCACGTAGGGTCACTATTCCCTTTAAAAGCGTTGTCTCATTGGAGTGTGTGGAGGTACTGTTGCGTTAAAAACACACTTAGAGCAAGTGTACTCTCTCGCAGAAGTAGTATAAAAGATATCGTCTCCACAGGGATTAATTAATAAGTACCAAACTACTTAAGATCAATTATTATTTAGACGAACGAATGTTGGTGATTGTAGAAACTAAAATAAGAGGAAATAAATAGCAAGAGTTTAAATTGTAAAGTTTAATCAATGGAGAGAACACTAGGGTCACGGTTTCACTTGCAAGTTTCGATTCCTCTATGTCTAATTCTACCTGAATTCCCTTATTTTACTCAATTTCCAATCCGAAAGAATTGGGTTATGCACAACCGAAGGTGTATTTTTTGGCACACACCCCTCTATTCCTTTTTTAGAGGATTCGGCTGACCCCAACCGAATATATTCGGATCTGGTCAGCCGAATAGGCGTTTTTTTTAAAAAAAATATTAAACGGCTCAGATTCCACCGACACTTTTGATCAACGGCTCACAACCAGTCAAACGTGTCAGGTAAAGGAGTGGATGGCATTTCCTTTGGAAATTGTGCCCCAACAGATAGAAAATTAACGACTCAGATTTGTGATTTAAAATTTTGATCAACGGCTCATATTTCCCCACGCCTATTATAAATTGGGCTTCAGCTTTCCCTTCTACTTCACAAAAACCCTAACCCCTTCTATTCTCTGCTTCTTCTTCTCCACCAACACCCCTTCTCTGCTTCTTCACAAACACCCTAACCCCACCCGCTGTAATGGAACACCTTCTGGAGTGGCAGTTGTGCCCCACCCAGAGATCCTCAGACAAATATCTAACTGTCCTGCATCGCCCTAGAACGGTCACAGAGAGAGCCGATGGTGTTTTTTTAAGTCTCGTGATAACGTCTTCTGTAGGTTGGATAAAGATATAACATTCAGTCAGTTGAAGGAAAAGGCGGAGAGGAAGGTTCGCCAAGAGGGAGAGTGGCTTAAAGACATATTTCGTATACGTTACCGCAAGTGTTGTTGTCGAGATGACGCCAGTCTCCGCTATGAAGCTATGGATATCTGGAGCGACAATGATGTTCGCGCAATGTTGGAACATCATCGTAATGTTCCATTGGGACGTCAAATCATTGAGCTATTTGTTGAAACAATGCGCACTCCGGAAGAGGTCATTTATATTATGAAGCAGGAACTCGCCAAGAATCGCCAGTTTCTTAGTTGTTTTTTATGGAGGCTTCCACACTCTCAACACCCCCATACGCTGTACTGTAAACCGAAATATAAATAACGAAATATTTATTCATTACTAAATCAGTTATGGGATTACAATTATTGATAAACGAAATTACAGTAAAAAACTACAAATGGGTAACAACAGAGTCAAAACCAGCATCGCTCCCAAAATCACTCCCAGCATCCATCCCAACATCACTCCCAGAGTGACTCCGAGCATCACTCCCATCATAGTCATCTAGGAATGTCCGGTAATCTGAATTAGTCGAGTCAGAACCGGCATTGTCTTCTTGGGGCAGAATCCTGGCGACATTGAACCGCCTGGTCTGAGTGTATGTTATGGAGGCTTCCACACTCTCAACACCCCCATACGCTTGGCAGATGGCATGCGTATCAGTAAGGATGTTGCCATAGCGCCTGTTGTTGACACCAGTAATAACAGGGCCAACATCCAAGAAAAATAAAATTCTTTAGGAAACTCTAGTCTCCAAATGTCATCTAGAATGGAAATCCTCCCAACATTTCATTCAATGAGGGTAACAAATTGGATCATACCTGCAACTGAACATATCAAAACAACACAATCAGTATCAGCATGATTCAGTTGACCTCAACCGAATGGATTCGGTTGACCTCAGCCGAATGGGTTTGTTTTCCTTCGTCCCCAGAACCATTCGGTTGAGGGCAACTGAATCTGTTGCAAATGCACCAAAATTCAGAAAACAATGAAACTTAAACTTAAAACTATGAAAATTAACAGAGGAAAGTGAGGGAGGGAGTACCTGATTGCAAAATTGAGGTTGGGACTTCGAAATCAGCGATTGAGAGGGAGGCAAAGTACTATAGGGAGAGGGAGAGGGGTTCTGTGGGGTGTGTTTGGGTGAGTGTGAGAGGGGGTGTGAGGGAGGGAGAGGGAGAAATAGGGTTTTTAAGCTAAGCATATTTTGGGGATTAAAGGGGTTAGGGGGTGTGAGGTGAGTAGGGTAGGGTATGGGATAAGCCAAGGCCTTTATATTTTATTCATTATTCACACCTAGGGTTGCGTGCTGCCTTTCTCTTCAAGTTATAAAATATATATCATTCACTCCAAGAAAACTCATGTGCCTCCCTTCTTTTCTTTTAATTCCGACTTTTTTTTGCACTTGTTTTCTCCCTAACGTTTCTTTTGCTGATTTGGCCGTACGGCCCTTTTTTTTTTCTCAATTGAAAGTCAATTGGCCATGGGCCATTCATACATGGGTACAATTTTTTAATTGGGCCGGCCTTCAACCTTTCTTTCATTCACGGCATCTCATGATGCCATCACTAATTACACCCCCATTTTACTTTAAACAGCTCATTGCAACATTCTTTTTATTTATCTTCTTTCGTACAAAATAAAGAGCAAAGTAAGTCACTTATTTATTTAATTGGTAATAATTGCTCTAAAAATAGCCCAAAGCTATCTCTTAAAATGCACTTAATTAGAGTTTATCAACTCCCCCACACATGACTTTTGTTTGTCCTCAAGCAAATTTTCTGGCTCAATAAAATTTTCAGATAAATAATAGAGACAACCAAATAAGGGATCCAAAATTAGAAGCACAATGACATAAATTAGAAAATATATCACAAATGAGGTGTCAAAAGGTAGCCCAATTAGAGGCTCATGTTCCTGAAGAATACATTTTTGTGAACAAGGGCTCTTGCTCACAATCTCTCTAAGTGTTTAGGAACTAGGGAAATATACACTCAAGTTTCCAGAAAATGCACAACACCATAAGCTTGTAATTTGACCAAATCTCCACTAAATAGTTCACATGCATGCAAAAGATGGGGTTTCATGTGTTGTAATGGGGTCAGGGTGAATTCATGTAGGGTGGGAAATAAGAAGAAAGGGATAATCAAAGGGCTGAAAAAATAAGAAACAAAAAGTAACCTTTGAAACCAAATATGGAGCTCTTACCTATTTTACAATTTTTGACTAAACTCCAAATTAATTCCACTTCCATTCATCACTCTTTTTCTATTGAGTCGACTCTTTTTGATTTGGATTTGCCTTTTCCTCCTTCTTGCTTTCCTTTTTTTTCAAATTTTCTTTCAATTTTTTTTCTTAGGAGGAAAAGGTAAGTACATGAAAACTCCTATTTTGTTTCCTTTGTAGGAAGATATTCTTGTAAGTACATGAATCACTCCCTTTTTTTTCATCCTGACAAGATAGACAACTAAAATATAGGACGAAATTGTAATTTTCCATAGTTGCTCCAAATTTAATTTCAAAAGGTTATCACAAAAAAGGGAAAAAAAATTATATCTGGGTACCAAAGAAATATATAACATTTAAGCTCAAAGGGGGCAACTAGTGGATAAATTTCAACAAACAACTCTGAGGCCAGAAAAATACCTAAATCCTCAAATCTTTTTATGTGATGCAAATCAATTTTCGCCTTGAAATGGTCAAAAGACAAATTCTAGAATGTAGCAAATTAGAAACACATTCATAGAAAGAAAACGGGGTAGGAATTTATGAAATAGTATCAATCCCCTTATGAAGGCTCAGATCTCACTTTTAGAAGCTAGTTCACAAAAGTACTCAAGAGGGACAAATGCTAATTATCAGCTTCCTAAGGACGTCCTCACAGTTACAACTAAGCACAAGTTTGTCAAGTAAATTAATTATGAGATCCCCTAAAGGCAAAATCTCTATTTTTTTTCAACTTGAAGCATAAGCCACTAAATTAAGCCAGAAAAATGCTATCAACATATACGGTGGGTATGTGCATTAATAGAGATCCAGTGACAAAATAAACTCTCCTCCCCCACACTAGCATGAAGCATGGTCCTCAATGCGAAATACCAAATTGGTACAGAAATAGATAAATGAGAGAGAGAGAGAGAGAGAGTAAGAGAGTAAGAGTGACTTCCCTGAGAGAGCTTGCAAACTGAGCTAATTCCTAAAAAAAGAAAACAAAAATAAACAAAAATAAGAGAATATAAAGCACAAATTGCCTCCTGCTAAGTGCTTGTTTAACGTGCCGAGCCTGACGGTACTAGGGTCAATCCTTGAGGGCAGTGACATAGCTCACTTGGAGTAACCCTTCCCAAACTGCTTCACACGCTGACCATTGACTTTAAAAGTGGTACCATCTTCATGAGATACCTCAAGCACTCCATAAGGAAAAATTTGAGTAATAGTGTAGGTGCCATACCACCTTGAGCGCAACTTTCCTGGAAAAAGACACAAACGTGAGTTATAAATTAAAACTTTCTCACCAACATAGAATTCACGCTGCTTGATGCGCCTATCATGTCACTTTTTATTCCGCTCCTTATATAACTTGGCATTCTCATAAGCTCCCAGATGGAGCTCATGCAATTCATCGAGCTGCAGTAACCTATTTTCACCTGTAAGCTGAGCATCTAAGTTTAGAAATTTTAAAGCACAAAGTGTTTTATGCTCTAATTCAACAGGCAAATGACATGTTTTTCCAAAAACAAGACGGTGAGGAGACATCCCAATGGAAGTTTTAAAAGCAGTTCTATAGGCCCATAGTGCATCATCAAGTTTCAAAGACCAATATTTTCTTGATGCACTAACTGTCTTCTCTAAAATCCTTTTCAGCTCTCTGTTTGAAATTTCAACTTGTCCACTAGTTTGTGGGTGGTAAGGAGTTGCTATACCTTATGAGTGACAGCATATTTTCTGAAAAGATTTTCAAATTGCTTATTACAAAAATGAGTGCCACCATCACTAATAATGGCTCGGGGAATGCCAAATCTAGAAAAAATATTTTTCTTTAAAAGTTTCTCCACCATCCGAGCATCATTAGTGGGTAAGGCTACAGCTTCCACCCACTTAGACACATAATCTAAAGCCACAAGAATATATTGATTTGAAAAATATTTAGGGAAGGGCCCCATAAAGTCAATACCCCATACATCAAATATTTCACAAACCAAAATATTGTTTAAAGGCATCTCTTGATGCCTAGAAATATTGCCACTCATTTGACAACTATCACAAGCTTTCACAAATTCATGAGCATCTTTAAATATAGTAGGCTAATAAAAACTACATTGCAAAACTTTATATGCAGTTCTATTTGGGCCAAAGTGGCCACCTACCTCTCTAGAATGACAATGCTCAAGGATAGAAGTTACCTCATCCATAGGCACACAACGCCTGATAACCTTGTCTCCGCATACTTTAAATAGGTAAGGGTCATCCCACAAGTAGTGTCTAGCATCAGAAATTAATTTCTTCTTTTGCTGAAAAGAAAAATCAGGGGAAAAAACCTTACCCATTAAGTAGTTGACAATGTCTGCAAACCAAGGAATAGTAGAAATTGCTAAAAGTCTCTCATCAGGGAAAACCTCCTTGATCTCCCCCTCATTTGAGGCCTGCATCCCACTATTGTCAAGCCATGAGAGGTGGTCAGCTACAAAGTTCTTTGAGCCTTTTCTTGTCTCTAATCTCCAAGTCAAGCTCTTGTAGCAATAAAATCCACCTGATTAACCTGGGTTTTGCATCTTGCTTTCCAAGAAAATATCTAATAGCAGCATGATCAGTATAAACAATAACTTTAGAAAGAACAAGGTAATGACGAAACTTGTCGAAAGCAAATACTACAACTAGCAACTCTTTCTCTATGGTAGTATAATTTCTTTGAGCATCATCAAGAGTGCGACTAGCGTAGTAAATGGTATAGAATACCTTATTCTTTCTTTGCCCCAAAACAGCCCCCACAACAGTATCGCTAGCATCACACATAATTTCAAAGCGAAGCGAGCAATCGGTGGCAACAACAACAGGGGCACTAATTAATTTTTCCTTTAAACAATTAAAAGCCTTCAAACAAGTGTCAGAAAAATCAAAAGTGGCCTCCTTAACCAAGAGGTCAATCATAGGCTTTGCAATATTTGAGAAATATTTAACAAACCTCCCATAGAAGCCAGTATGACCTAGAAGGATCTATCAGCTAACTGCAAAGTGACGTTAGTAGGATGAGGTTCCTGCAAACTAAGCTTTCTAAAAACAGAAAAAGGCATCAAATTTATACTTGCTCCTAAATCACATAATGCATTTTCAAAATGAGAGTTACCAATTGTACAAGGGATAGTAATACTACCTAGATCTTTAAGCTTAGGCGCTAACTTTTTTAGAACTATAGCAGAACATTCCTCATTAAGCCTAACTGTCTCAAAGTCTTCTAACTTCCTTTTGTTAGAAATGATTTATTTTGAAAATTTGGCATATTTAGGCATTTGAGCAATAGCTTAGCAAAAGGAATGTTGATATGCAGTTTTCTAAATATTTCAAGAAATTTAAATTGCTTATCATGCTGCTCATTTTTAAGTCTTTGAGGATAAGGAACATTTACCTTTGCTTGCTCATATTTTTCCCGTTCCTTTTTGCTTTCCTCAAAAGTGCTCCCCTTAGTAGGAGCTTGTATTTCTTTCTCGGGCGCCTGCCCATCTTGATTGTTTTCTTGAACCAGCTCCTTGCCACTCCTAAGAGTGACAACTTTGCAATGCTCATTTCTTGGATTGGGCTCAGTTTGGGTAGGCAGTGAGCCTTGAGGCCTTTGAGATAACATAGTAACGATGCTTGAAAGTTGGCTACCTATGGCTCCCATTTAGCCCTCCAACGCTCTGATTCTATCTCCAAGTCTTCCCTCCAAGCTTCCAATTTTCTCATTAAGTCTTTCCTCCAGGTTTCCCAACACATCATTGGTATCTAGCTTCTTCTCCTCTTGCCTTTGCACATGTGGGGCTTATAGGAATTTGAGTTTCGCCCCTTTTGCTGTCCTCCCCACGAGAAATTGGGGTGATTTCTCCAACCGGGATTGTAAGTGTTTGAATGAGGATCATTTTGGCTCCGGTTGAAATTCTGAACATAATTGGCCTCTTCTGTTGAAGTTGCCGGTCGACCCTGAGCTTTTATCAAATCTTCAATAGATTGTAACCTGTCATCAGTCCTGTCCATCTAATTGGCTAAAACACCCATGCATGGATGTCCAATCTTTTCCATGTATCTAACTAAAGACTCTTGCATACCAGGTCTTAACTCACTTTTCTTATGGCCAAGATAGTTGACTTCTTCACTTAGGCCTCCCCATAGATTATTTGTGATGTCACTAGTGGAGTTAACTATGAGAGTAGATTGAGCTTGTACCTTCATCAAAGATTGCATCTGTTTAGTGAGGGTTTCTAGCCTTATATCGATACTAGTTTCATCTTCAACCTTGTACATCCTAGATGAGTTCATAATGTGTCTGTCACTAGTGTCCCACTGTGCATTATAGGCCACTATATACTGTCGCAGGTTCCCCATTCATTAGAGAGCCCCCGCAAGCCATGTTAACAATTCCCCTATTTTGAGAAGAAAAGTCGTTACAAAAATATTCAAGCAATTTCCACTTCTCAAATCCATGATGTGGACAACTTCGGAGTAAGTCTTGAAATCTTTCCCAAGCTTCATGTAAAGATTCTTGCTCAAGTTGAGCAAAGCTGGTTATTGCACCTCGAATCTTAGTAGTCATTCCTGGAGGAAAATATTTGGTCAAGAATTTTTGCTTCAGTTGGTCCCAAGTGGTAATGGACTCAGCAGGTTGAGAGTCAAGCCAAACAGATGCCTTGTCAGCCAATGACCATGGAAACAATGTCACTCTAATGGCATCAAGAGTGACACCATTACCAATTACTGGGTCTGCCACCCTCAAAAAGTTTCTAAGATGGGTGTGCGGGTCTTCTGTTGGTGTACCTCTGAACATAGTCGAATTCTGAACCATTTGAATTAAGCTTGGTTTGAGCTCAAAATTAGTAACTTGCACAGGTGGGTTGACTATGCTTGTAACGACATTTAGTGAGGGAGCAAAGTAGTCTCGAAGAGTTCTTCTCGGATTGGTAGCCATCACTCTTGTCTCTTTTGTTATCCTTTCAGCAGTTCTTTCAATTTCTGGATCAAAAACCAAAATAGGCTCCTGAGAGCGGGTGAGCATGCACGAGTAATAATAATAAAAATAAAACAAACAAATAAAATTAAACTAAATGTAAATATTTTTTTTCCTTTTATTAAATTAAATTAAAACAAAGTAGAACAAGAAATAAATAAATAAAAGTCTAAAGATTAATTATTATTTAGACGAACGTATGTTGGTGATTGTAGAAACTAAAATAAGAAGAAATAAATAGCAAGAATTTAAATTGTAAAGTTTGATCAATGGAGAGAAGCCTAGGGTCATGGTTTCACTTGCAAGTTTCAATTCCTCTATGTCTAATTCTATCTGAATTCCCTTATTTTATTCAATTACCAATCCCTTTACTAAAACTACTAATCCGTTTGGTCATTCGCGATTAATATTCTTTTTCCTAAATTAATCATTGTTTGGTCATTCAAAAGTTTAAATCCAAGAAAAGCATAAAGTACAAAAAGGTTGAATGATTGAAAGACTAAATTAAAGTTTGCTCATGCATTAATTATAGCCCCAATTATCCTATAGGTCCACCAACTAGTTGTAGTACGGTCGCTAATCAACTAATTGATTATGAACATGCAAAGAGTTGTCAATCTTAATTATGTGATAAAAGCAATAGGATAATATTAATTGGAATAAAAACTAGGATATCAAAGTATAAATTAAAGCATAAAAAGGTCTCTACTTGCAAGATCCACCAAAGACCCTAAAAGAGGATTTAGTTATCCATAGTGTTTAAGAACAACGAAATAAAATAAGGAGTCTTAAATTTCAAAGATTAAAATAACCCGGAATATAGAGAAAATTCTGATCTTCGATATTTAGCCTCCTTTTTCTGCTCCAGAGCTCTCTTACAGTGTCAAGAACGGGTACCCAAAACTCTCCTTGCGTTGCTGTCTGTGCGTCAACTTCCTTGAATTCTCCTGTCTCGATTCCCGTCCGCGTCCTCTCTCTCTCAATTACTGGCTTACGGCTATATGCAGTCTGCGGCTCTCTCTTTTTTAACAATATGCTTCTATATTTTATTCATTATTCACACCTTCGGTTGCGTGCTGCCTTTCTCTTCAAGTTATAAAAAAATCCCTCCCTCTTATAATAATGGTCGTTTTAGCAAAAAAAAAGTTGTCCCAAAATAATTGTCATTTACGATTTTCATTGTAATATTAATTGCTTTTTTTCAATTGTACCCTCTAATTAAAATAATATTCATCACTCCCAATGTTTAATAAGGATAATTTGGTAAAAATACTATTCTCTCTCCTTCTTTTATGTTCTTTTCGTAATATGCGTGAGATGAGCTAAAACGACTATTATTTTGAGACGAAGGGAGTATATATCATGCACTCCAAAAAAACTCACGTGCCCCCCATCTTTTCTTTCTAGTCCCACTTTTTTTGCACTTTCTTTTGCTGATTTGGCCGTATGGCCCTTTTTTTTTCTTCAATTGAAAGTCAACTGGCCATGGGCCATTTACACTTGGGTACTATTTTTGAATTGGGTTGGCCTTCAACCTTTCTTTCATTCACGGCATTTCATGATGCCATCACTAATGACACCCCCATTTTGTTTTAAACAGCTCATTACAACATTCTTTTTATTTATCATCTTTCCTACAAAATAAAGGGCAAAGTAAGTTACTTATTTATTTAATTGGTAATAATTTCTCTAAAAATAGCCCAAAGCTATCTCTAAAAATGCACTTAATTAGAGTTTATCAGGTACCACCCCCACCTTGCCGGATCAACGTGGGCAGAAATATCTCGGCAGCAACTTGGAGTAAGCTAGTTTTCTCAGTTTGGTGACCACTACAGTTCATTGGCTACCATAGTGGGAGAACATGTCAACTATTTCTGCGCGGGAACCCGGTGAGAACTACCCCTGAATTCGCTCTCAAGTCATTATCCACCGGTGGTACGCAGGTCAAAATGATTATAAAGATATAAAACATAGTACAAGGATGCTAACCTTGGTCATCTCACAAGGACCTATAAACTAAAGACTACCAGAATCAAGATCGAAACTAACAATAAAAGGGGGTTTTTGAGGAAAATAGTGTGATGTTTTGGGTGCGTTTCTTGGATTTATCATTGGTTCTAAAATAAAGATTCATGCAAGGTTTGAAAATTTTTGATTGATCATACACTAAGCGAACAAGGGTTAGTCTCTTTATGAAAATTCGCACCGTTTTAAAGCAAATGTCAAAACAGTCTGTTCAACCAATCGTGATAGTGAACAAGTGCCAGTAACACAATTAATGTCATAACTGAATTCTATCAATACAATAAACAAGCGTTATAGACTCTATAAATTCCTATCCAAACTAAAATAAACAAGCGATAAAATAGTTTGAACAATAGATGTTGCCAAACAGAATTATGATTAAGTGATTAAGCAAAACTTAAACATAAAACGAATCACATAAGCAAATCACAGAGTTTGAGTAATTAAGCAAAACACAAACCGAATTTGTAGCAAGAATTACTGAGACGAAATTGATAGAGAAAGAATTAAAACCATAAAAACGAAATAAACATTAAGCACTGAACCTCAAAATCCTTACAACACCCTTCACGAATAGATTGATCTAGGCCTTAAGCTTCCATGGAGGTTAGGGCACAAAACGTAAAATTGAAAGTAGGTATGAGTAAGAGAGGTAAAACAGCTGCTCAAACTGTATCTTATAAGACTAAAACGAAAACCTAAAACCCTAAATGGGTTCTTGGATAAAACCCCGATAACAAATAGTAATTGGCTCATAAACCCGTAATTGACTAAATTGCTTCAGTAATTCGCAGTTTTGACCTTCTATACATAAGAATTGTGTTTCGAGCTCAACAGAAGAATGGTAGCTCTGTTCCCTATCTTTCCTACGCATACTTGAACGCCAATCGAATAACCACAGCCAATGGTATTGACTATAGAGTAAACAGGGGTCAACATGCAATAAAAACAAGAACTAATCAAGAAGTTGCTATACTGCTCAAATAAAACCCAAAGCACAATTAAAAAACTCACCAAATACAAAGCTGTAAAGAGTGTATTAAAATGCATAGATCAAATTCCCCCCATACTTAAGCTTTTTCACTCCGGGCAAAACACAAAAAACATGACACGAAAGCAATGCCTGAGTTTCCAACGAAACCAAACATTGCAAAGTCATAAGAGATACACTTTTCCTAGGCTTCAAAGAGAATGACAATGAAATATAGCACTTAATTACAATCTAGGAAATCAAGAGGATAGAGCACCAAAGAGTGAATCATAAGTGATGAGTCCTCACGGGATATATAAAAGTAACGCGCTCAATCACTCAAGTGACTAGGCTTGTGTTTACTCTCATATATATACTTAAGTAACGCACTACCATATGCTTGACAAACTTCTAACATCCACACTTAAAAACACATGCACATAACATCAAAAGGTCTTTATAAGGGTTGTACTGGGGCCAAGGTCAAGGCGGGATAATCCTAAGGGGGAACTAGACTAAAAAGAATCAAAGAGGATAAAGAAGAAATGAAAATCAATTGTAAAGTGAGCATGAGAGGATTCAACTTCAGCAAGATATGACTAACTTCTCTATTTTGATACACTTCTCCATATAACTCTCCCCACACATCTTTCACTCTTCTTGATACAAAGATAAAAAGATATTTACACAATGCATTTTTTTCTGGTTTATAGATTTGATCTCCCCTGCAAATATCCCATTTTTCCATTTACCCCCTGTAAAAAAATTTTTTAAGGTTACCCCCCTGCAAATATAAACAGTTTTCGGTCACCCCCCCCCCCCCCCCCCCCCCCCCCCCCCCCCTCTGTTAGATTAAGTAGTGTATAATGGGTAAAAACCATGTACAGTTACCCCCCTTCAAAATATAAAAAGTTTACGGTTACCCCCCTGTAGGGGGGTAACTAGAAACACTTATTATTTGCAAGGTTGATTTTAAAACTTTTTTTTTACAGGGGGGTAAATGGAAAAATGGGATATTTGCAGGGGGATCAAATATTTAAGCCTTTTTTCTTTTTCATTTCATTTGACTTTTTTTTTCATTTCTTTTTCTATCTATTTTTTTCTCTTTTAAGGAATATTTTTCTATACAAATGTGCTTGGCAAACTTTCCATTGAGAACCCACAAAACCCAAATGACAACCACAATAGCGCAACTTGGACACCCCCACACTTATGGATATGACAATTTTCAATTCAAAGCTCCTTCACCCTCTAAGATTGGGTAATAACATTGTTTTTCACTATTGGGGTTGTAATAAGCTATAAAACAAAGAATGGGATCAAAGGCTCAAATGGGCTTACACATAGGGATAAATTCAGGGTAGGATTATTTGGCTAGTAGCTAAAAAACAACAAAATTTCCTACATCATTTCAAACATGCATGTGAACAAGTGATTCAACAAGAATCAAGTCAAGTTCTAGAGTAACTGACAAACATGACTGAGTCACGTACACACAAGAAAGGAGAGAAAGGCAAAATGTAGTCCATCCATTAAAGGCTAAATTCTCACCAGGGACAATGACTATCACAGATGAAACAAAATTTAGTGCTCATATCCAATTTAATAAACCAAGAGCAACAAGAAGTCAATCAAGTCATGCCATAACACCTATGGTCCTAGAATAGTGAAATCATTCACAACCTATGCAAACTAAGAACTCATGGAAAAACATGCAATAAACATTTTTTTCGTTTTTTATAGTTAAAAATTAAAAACAAAAATACGAAAAGACATCCCCCCACACTTAAATCACACAATGTCCTCAATTTAAGCAATAAGTATAACTTAAGAATATGGAAAGAAAACTCCCTTTGAAGGTGGAGAACTTGATGCTTCCGCGTGGTTGGTATTTGCTAAAGAAGGCTCTTTTACGGTTACCGCACACCTGTATTGTCACCTTCTTCTTCCACACATCCATAAACAAGGGATTAAGTTATTGCTGAATTTTCCATACTTTCTTGTAAGGAATGTCTCCAATGTCCATTCGATACCTCTCTTATGTTCCCTTAGAGTTGGCAACAAGTTTTCCTGTTCAGATTCAAGGTTAGCTGAAATAATCAAAGATAAATTTCCATTTCCCTCTAAGTATGCATATTTCAAATTTTCAGGGAGTGGTTTGTCCTGTTTATCGTCAACAAGTTCAGGTACTCTTGGAGTAACAACAACTTTATTACTTTTCACAGTAACCGTTTCAGGCACCCTTGAGGTTTCAACAAGAGAAATTTCATTGACCATGAAAGTATTTGGAACATTAGGATTCACTACTTCTTGGGCAGGCAGGTGGTTTGATCCATGAGCCTGTATATGATTAACTGCAGTAGTTAACTGTCCAACTTTTATCTCCAATTTCTTAAGTGTGGAATCTGTTGTTTGTTGGAATTGGAGATTTTGAATAGCCATCTATTTAATGAAATCCTCCAATAAAGTTTCAAAACCAACTTCCATGTTATAGTCAATAGAATCAGGATTAGAATAAAAAGGGTCAGTCAGTTTATGCAAATTTGCACCTTTTTAAAGCAAGCGTCAAAATAGTGTGTTCAATCAATCATGATAGTGAACAAGTGCCAGTAACACAATTAACGTCATAACTGAATTCTATAAATCCTAAAAACAAGCATTGTAGACTCTATAAATTCCTATCCAAACTAAATTAAACAAGCGATAAAATAGTTTGAGTAATGGAAGTTGCAAAACAGAACCATGATTAAGTGACTAAGCAAAACTGAATCAAAAAACGAATCACATAAGCAAATTGCAGAGTTTGAGTAATTAAGCAAAACACAAACCGAATTTGCAGCAAGAATTACTGAGATAAAATTGATAGAGAAAGAATTAGAACCATAAAAACGAATCAAACATTAAGCACTGAACCTCAAAATCCTTACAGCACTTCACCAATAGATTGATCTAGGGCCTTAAGCTTCCACGGAGGTTAGGGCACAAAACGTAAAGTTGAAAGTAGGAATGAGTAAGAGAGGTAAACCGGATGCTCAAACTGTATCATATAAGACTAAAAATGAAAACCTAAAACCCTAAATGGGTTCTTGGATGAAAGCTCGATAACAACTAGAAATTGGCTCATAAACCAGTAATTGAGAACTACTTCGGTAATTCACTGTTTAGACCTTCTATGCTCGCACGCCTCAATCGGATAACCACAGCCAAAGTTACGGGCTATAGAGTAAAGAGGGGTCAATATGCAATAAAACAAGAATTAATCAAGAAATCGCTATACTGCTCAAATAAGACCCAAAGTCTAGAAATGTGTTAAGGATTAAATATTAGGTATAAAGCACAATTAAATTCACCAAATGCAAAGCTATAAAGAGTGCATTAAAATGCACCGATCACCCACCCCTGAAGGTCACTTGTAAACACTCCCACTGGAGAACCTTTAGAGTTAGGAAGACCATCCTGTATTGACCATCGCTACTACAAGACCTATCCAAGTCGAAGCCCCCACAGTCGTTGTCCCCGCAGCAGAACCGTTGGTGCCTCTCCCGGCTCAAGGCGTCGAGAGCCTCATTGCCCTAATCAGCAACTAGGCTAGGAGCCTTGCGCTGACCAAAATGCTCGAAGAGTCAACAACAAAAGGAATGCCATAGTGGTACGAGCAAACACAGCTCCCAACATCGGTAGAAGTCGTCCATGATCACCGCAAAGAGTGGCCTCAAGGTGCCCTCGTTCTCCTCGTCCCCGAAACAGATCTCGCCGACATCATTATCGAGCAAGATACTCAAGGTCACCCCCTATGAAAAGAGCTTTTGTCCCACACCAAAATTAAACCTCCATTGCCCTAATTTGCAGCAACGTCAACCCAATGAAAATTATCGTCATTCCACCAACTTCGAACCTTTCGGCGACAAATGGAGGACTGCTTAAATTCTACTATACCCAAAAGAGCTGGGAGCCTATCCAGGACCAGATTATGAACTACAGTAGCCTTCCCACAACCCCCAATTCCTCTAATATTCCAAAATATAAAGTTCATCTTAACAAGATAGAGAGAACACCAACCTTGGAAACGAGTCAGTTACAGTCATGACCAACTGCGCCCCCCTATTCTTCACTCTATTGCTCCTTCTCAAGTTACAGAGATTATTTGTTGTTGTTGCCTCATCTTGTGCGATTAAACCAAGGCCCTTACCCAATGTCCAAGTTAGTTGAGCTTCCAAAAGTTCGTCCCCACTTTCCTGGTCATAGCATTCTAAGGCTATTGATTGATTCTTGATATCCTCTAGGTCCCTATGGCTTCTATTCTTCTTGCCTTTTAAGGATGCTTTGCTCTTGGATGCACATTGCGCCTTTGCTTTCTTTTTCTCGGCATTGCGAAGTTGCGGTCCTTGTGAGTATCCAGAATTGAAGGAGTGGGTCGGAGGTTGTAGTGCTTGAATGTTTGGTTCATCTCGGGAGTTATTTTGGGAGTGGGCCGAGCTCAGTGGCTGAGAAGGAGAACAAGGCCCAGATTGATTAAGGTCCGTATTGGTGATTGCTTTGGATATGCCAGGGTCCAGAGAGAGATTTTTGGCCGGCCCATTATGGTTCTTGGTCAACTGGTCAATGATGAATAATTCCTGGTTATGGCTATAACTCACGCTAGCAGTTGGGGTCCGAGGTTGTTGAGATTCTCTCACTTCGCAGGCCAATAAAAGTTCATCAATACTATCCCATGATTGTTGTTTTGGTGGCTCCAGCAATTCCCTAGAAGGCAGATGAAACTCATCATCATGAAGGGTAGGAACCAAGACGCCTTGAGCCAAGCACTGGACTTGGGACTGTGTCATATTTTCAACACTTAAATGCTTTTCCATTATGACACCGACGTTATTGACTGGCTCTTTCTCCATATCAGCAACAACGCTAGAAATAGTGTGAGCTGGACATTGCATGTTTAATTTCTAGCGTTGTTGCTGATATGGAGAAAGAGCCAGTCAATAACGTCGGTGTCATAATGGAAAAGCATTTAAGTGTTGAAAATATGACACAGTCCCAAGTCCAGTGCTTGGCTCAAGGCGCCTTGGTTCCTACCCTTCATGATGATGAGTTTCATCTACCTTCTAGGGAATTGCTGGAGCCACCAAAACAACAATCATATGGGACACCGACGTGATATTCTTATGACAGAGGCTACCCATCACCAACGCTTCTTTGAAGGTTCTCATGTCTCGTAGGCTCTCCTTCCAGATTTTTGGTCTTTCTTGTTGAGGTTTAGAGATATGGTTCTCTTTCTTGTTTCTGTCATATTTTGCCCAGTTAACAGTTAGTTATTGACCTTCCAAGAGCTTTCCATTTATTCTATCAACTTCAAGTTGTGCTGCTTTCTGATTTTCAAATCTGACAAACCTGAAGCACTTCTCAGTGTGCTCTCTCTTTTTCCTTGAAATGTAGGCATCACACACTCTCCCAAGGGGTTGGAAAGCTTCTTTCAAGTCCTTATTAAGTAGTCTTGGTAATATATTATCAACAAAAACCGTATACATATACTCTTCTGTAACTGAATGAACCCTTGATTCTTCTTCCAGCCGTGACCCATCTTTGTCACTTACTCTTTTGACGCTTAAAATTTTTAAAATTTGACACGACCCATGTTGTCCGAACACGGATGGCTGTGTTGCCCTCACTCTCCAGCTTGTCCTTTTATGATTGGACCTAATTTGATTCTTCCCTTGAGTACATGATAAGTATGACATCTTATATAAATTTTATGAATGAATGTTAGGTATTGAGACTCTGCTTTACTTATTCTATAGGAACTATATGAGAGAACTATTATACCTATACACATAAACGTGATAAACTGAATTAAGGATTATTATAACGTACTTGGGAAGGGAGTCATGCAGCCAAGCCCAAGGTTTCATTTTGTACCCTTCAAAATGTTGGGGATGTGCTTCCTAATTGTGATGGTTGTAGCATTGAATATAAATGTAAGACTGCAGCATTTGAGGATTACCTTATTGGTAACAAACTAAAAGACACTGTGAGTATATTTGTTGTGAAGTACCGACGAGGAGCTTACTTGGATTTTCAAAATCTCACTTTATTTATCGGGTGATTTTCAAATAAGCAGGTGAACTTGGTTGAAGGCTAGGGAAAGGAGAAGGCTCATTCATCTTCTTATGTTTTGAAGTTCATTTAGGAACGCTTGTGAAGATGTTTTATGTTTACGTACCTATGTATTTGAGATTATGAGCCACTTAGTGGTCTTTGGAAACTATACTTAACATCTCCTTTTGTTGATTCGGATGTACGCTTTTCTAAGTTCCGTTAAGTGGTGTAGTTTGGCCAAATGAAGTTTTATACCACTAGTTGATGAAGTTATTTTATAGATAAACAAGTGGAATCCTTGTGAAGAATATAAATGAATTTTAATTCAAACCTAGAGTTGTGTATCTCTGATCCATTACAAAGTTGTAAGGTACTAGATTTTATTAACGAGTAAAATTTAGGATATTACAAATTAATCCCATTCTTGAACTTGGAAGATCACAAAGATTCCATGAATATTGATTTTTTTAGAAACAGCTATTGCTCCCTCTTATTCTAAACTTTTAGGGTTACACGAATTTCTAGTAAACAACCCAAAATATTGCTTCAATCTTCTTCCATGCCATTCCCTCTAGCAACCCATGAACCCTAGAACCAAGATACTTTCAGAATTCATGACATGCAAGCCTTTTAAGTTTTCTGAAAAACAAGGTTTTGGGTTATGTAAGGGGGGGTTTTCGGAGGTGTAGAATTTTTATTTTTTGGGTGAAGAATGATGAGGAAAAGGAGAATGGTATGATGCTAATGATGGAAGAAAGAGAATGAGTTGATGAACCGAAAATTTCACCTTTTGATCTCTCTACTCTCTTGCCCTCACTCTCCTTTTCTCCCCTTATCCCTTTTTGTTTTTTTTCCTTGTTTCTAACTTATGAATTTGTATTACTACTCTCCGTTGAAGTTGTAGAGAGGTAGTTGCCTATAACATGAAAGTCCTAAGCTTTCATGCTTTAGTGTATCCAAATCATTGGGGTTAAATATATAGGGGCTGCTTAGCTATCATGTTTAATTTCTAAATAGTACCAATTAGTTTCAAATCAAATTTAATCTTCTATCTCAATTTTCAGCTTTTACCCCATGTGTCTACCCTTTATTTTAATTAGGCCATTAGAATAAATAAATAAACAACACCCTACCGATAAATTATTTAAATTAAAGAAACACTAAAATAAAAACAATTAAAATAGTTATGTTGTCATGCATACTAGCTAAAAGCTTTGATCCCAATTATATTTTTAACTAGTCCATAAAATTTTCATGACATATTATTTTGTCTAACTAACTCCTTTAGGTAGATTTTTGGGGTGTGCCACTGCTTGCCTTATGCTATATATAATGAACTCGAACGTACAAAAACAACATGAGAACATGGAGGCATACGATATGATCAAACACCTTAAGAAGCTCTTTCAAGAGCCGATTAGACAAGAAGGCATGGAACTTTGTGGGCCTTTTTCCGCTGTTGTTTGCCAAAATGAAGACCACTTAGGTCTCATGTGTTCAAGATTATTGGGTACAACCTAAAAAGGATGGGATTTCCTCTAGGCCTAGAGCTGACAACATATATAGTCCTGTAATCGTTGCTATTTCTACATTACAATATGAATGACGTGGCTAAAACTCTGCTAGAACTTGCAGGAAAGTTGGGAATTGATGAGTAGAATACTAATAAACGAAAGGTTACAACCAAATTAATGGCCTAATCTGGTAAGGGCAACGAGAAGTTCCACAAGCCCACATCCAGGCAACAAAAGTACAAGGGCAAGGCAAATACCAGGCCTAGTACATCTAATTTGAATGAGTAGGCGGGATCTCAAAGGAACTTCTTTTTACATTGATGATGTGGTTATGTATTCCAAATGTTCTCTACAAAAATTGGAGTATTGTCATACCCTAATTTTGTCCGGCTTGGAACAAAACCTTAATTTTCCACAAAAAGAAATAAATTATGAAGTGAAGCATCATTCTGAAGGATGTGAAGAACTATGAGCATGCATTTTTGGGTTCTAAAAGTCATTTCAGCGCTTTTAAAATAGTTTTTAGGATTGGAATGCCTTTTGGAGCAAAATTAGGGTTTTTTGGGCAAAAGGGGTATTTTGGTCATTTCCAAAATTAAGCAATTTCTCACCAAAAATCTTTGTTCAATCTCAGAGGAATTTATTTGGATCTAGAGGATTTGGGTTATGAATTTTTGTGCGCGTGCATGCATGATTTTTGGCATAAAATTCAAATTTTAAGCAAAAGGGCAAAATGGGAATTTCCATCAAGGTGAGGTCTCAAATCAATTTTGGGAAGGGTGATGTCATGGAATTTTGGGCCCAATCATTGATTCCTAGGACATGGCCCAAAGTGGCATGATTTTTATGGAATTATCTAGAAAAGAATAATCAAAAATGGTGAAAATAAGGAAGTGTCCCCAATAAGACAAAATGTACTATTTTTCTTGACAAGCTTGCAAAACTTGGGCACCAAGGCCTCATTTGCTCCGAATTTTCCAGCTCATTTTCACCTCATTTTGTGTTTCCTCATGCCCTTGATCCATGTGAGTTGAATTCCTAGCCATTGATTAAAATTCTAGATCAAATCCTAGGCTACAACTTTGTGTAGAATGACCTAGGTGCCCTCAACAATTTTTGTGCAACAAAAACTCATAATTTTTGTGTATGACCAGCTATTCCTCACTCATTTGTGTTTTCTCCTTGTCCCTAATCCATGTGCATTGCAATCTTGGCCTTTGATTCAAATTCTAGCTCAAATCTCAATGGTTTGCAAAAGCACAATGTCCTATATACCCTTAATTTTGCACCTCATATAAAACCCAAAATAAGAGACCATGAGGGGGACACTCATTTTTTTTTACCCTAGCACCCAAATCTCTCCTCTCTTTCTCTCATTCCTTCGAAGCAACCAGCCACCATACCCATATTCTTTTCTTCAAAATTCTTCCAAAAAAATCAACCATCAAACCTTGTTTATTCTTCATCCTTTCAATAAATCTACTTCTAAACTTGCATAATCATCAAAGTTTCATCAAAAACCATCAAGAATCAAGCATTTGCGAAAGGTTCAAGAGGTTCTTGTGGTGTTCTTCAAGTGTTCTTGCTTCTATTCTCTTTCCTTCTTCATTTTCTAGCTAGATCTAGAGGTAAGCTCACTAACCCTTGCATTTTCTTTAATTTTCATCATGTAATCTCTTTTCTATTCCTCTTTCCTTCTTGAAAGAAGCTTTGAGGACTCATTTCAAACATTATTGGACAAGGACATTGGGAGCCTTGGGTGTTTGAGATGAGTCCTTGGCCTTGAAGGAAAGATTCTTGTGTTTTCTCATCATTCATTGCATTTCTACCTCATTTGCATGATTTTGGTGAAATAAAACCTTGTTTTCCTACCTATTTTGCTTCGGCCATAGCATGGATTTTAGGGTTCTTGTGTTCATTTTGTTCATTTCATGATTTAATGTTGAATTTTGGCTTGATTTTGGTGTTGGGTGCCTCGGGTTGTTGCTTCAAAACCTAGGGTTTTTGTTGCCTTTTTACTTCTTTGATTTTGTGAAGAATAAAATACATGATATGCTTGATGCTTACTTTAGAACATGGCATGATGATCTAGGGTTTAGTCTTGTGAATTGTTTCATGTATTAATTGTGAATTTTAGCATGAAATTTGATGGTGATTTGTGCTTAGCATTGCTTCGGCCTTAGGTCACTTTTGTGCATATTTTGTGCTTGAAAACGTGTTGTTTTGATCTTGTGTGAATAAATGCAATTGTGCAATTGTGTTTTTACCCTTTTACCTTTTTACTTTACCATCTCATTAAATAATTACCATTTACCTCATGCATTTTTACTCTACCATTTCATTAACTTCTCACTCAACATTTTTACCACTTCTTACTCAAAACATTTTCAAACTTTGCATTTCACTTATTTGCATCATCTATGCGACACCTTGCATGCTTGCACACACATCCACTCATACTTGTATACCATGCATAATAAATGCTCATGCATTCTTGTATACTCATGCATTCTCTTGTATACTTATTCATGCATTCTCTTGTATGCTCATGCATTCACATGCTTGCTTAATCATGTATCATCGCTCACATGTTCATTCATTAAACCTAGAATACTCTATGCCTATGATCAATTGTGTTCACTTGTTCTTGATGCCATCTGAATGACTTGATTTAATTGTGTGCCCTTCCTTCCACTAGTATGTATTCTTAATGAAGACGTAAGCCTACTTTTCCGGTTGTAGCATAGAGTCATTAAGGTATATGCACCCCTTTGAGATTGTTGCCCGTCCCGTAGCAATTCTCACACACACACACACAATTTTCTTGAGAACTTTGTCTTGCATCCTTAATATTTGGATCTCTTGATTATATTGGCATGTTTAATCTTGGTTATTAATCAACATGTTTATGATTGCTTGATTGGTGAGTATGTTTGGATCTTGTTCATTCATTGTTGCATTTGGTTATGGACTTGGAATTGATTGAATAATGTTCTACTTGTTTTCCAAAACCCATTTTCTAAACTCATTTTCAAACGCTCCTTGCTTTGCGAAAACATTTTCTTCCTCCATTAAATAAAACAAATTGTCATTGATGATCACTCGCGCTGTTGCCGTTTAGATCGCTAATGATGATTTTATTTTCAAAAAAGAGTTAGTAGTGAGGCCATTCTAACCGTTGTTGTTCGGTCTTTACAAACGCTCACCCAATTGCGAAAAACTCTTAAGCCGTTTTCAGACGCAAAAGCCGAGAACTACGTAGCTTTGATCCCTCAACCCAGTGAGGGTACGTAGGAGCGGGTCTGTCCCGTCAAGCACCCTTTTAAAAAATCTTTGTTTTGTTTCCACTTTTCAAAGATAACAAAAATATTCCTGTCTTCAGTTTTCAATAAAACGATTTTTCAAATAAAAAAAAAGAAAAGAAAAGAAAAGAAAAGAAAAGAAGTAGAACAAATCGCTTTCAACTCAAACCTTTGTCAAACCACACATCGAGTTAATGGTTCCCTTTCAGTAGAAAGGACGTATGGGATGCTAATACCTTCCCCATGCGTAACCGACCCCCGAACCTACATCTCTGATTTCGAAAGACCACTCGCTTTCCAAAAAAAGGGTTTTTCCGATGTTTTCCCAAATAAATATTGGTGGCGGCTCTACTATTTTTCACGTTGCAAAACGAGAAGTCCCAAACCGGATTTTTCGGGCGCAACAAGTATGGGTTAAAATTAATCCTTCAAGGTGCACTTTTGAAGAAAATCAGACTCCATAATATTAAAATTTATCCTTCAAGGTGCACTTTTGGAGTATGGGTTGGGAATTTTCTTAGTTTCTTAGTCCACAATAAGAGAATTTATAAAGTGAATAAAACCAAGGCTAAGGTGATTTTGGAGGCTAGACTTTTGAAGGCTTAGAAGAAAGAACTGCAACGCCTAATTGGGAAGATTAAATTTAAAAGGAGGTTTATTTCTATTTCGATTTGAAAGATGAAGACCTTTGCTCCTTTGTTAAAGATCAAGGTTTCTCAATAAATGGTTTTGAGGCCAAATCGCAAGGAGTTAGGTACTTCTTATTTTAATAATAGAGGGTAAAGTAGTTTTTTAATTAAAAAACTGCGGTAACGGTGTGAGGAAAAATAGTACGCTATTATAATACTAAGTGAGAAAAGTTCACTTACCAAATAACTCGTGTTTTCAAAAAAGATCTACTAACCAATAATTAAATCGTTAACTTACCGAGGGTTTAATTTTTATTTGCAGTATTATTTCTATAATTTTGAACTAAGAAGATCAAATTAAGTTAATATTAAAAGTATAAAAGTGTTAATTGTTTTCTTGTTTTGGTGCAACAATTATTACTTTTTAAATCGCTACTTATTAGTTATTTAATTAATTGACTAATTATTTCCATGATTGACTTGAATAGATCATCATAATAAACAAATAAGGAAATATTATATCAGGATAAATAATTTTAAAAATAGAAAATAGGTATTATGAATAAGAATTTTTTTTGACATAATTTGTCAATTCTAGTGAGTACATTTTCTTAATCAGAGTCCCAGCACTATGCAAGCACCTGTTAAGACAAAAAATTATTTAGTAGTATAAAGATATTTAAGATTGTTTTGACAGAAAAATATTAAAAATTGTTACAAAATGCAAGATATAAGATGATGAGAAAATGAAAATATCAATACTATTGTTTATTTGTTTTGACTAAATACCATTGTTGATATTAAATCTGATTGCAAAACCATCGACAGTACTCCTTGCATACACTACTACTTCGTTGAGTACAGTTAAGGAAACAGTGAAGAAGACAATCACCAAAAAGAAGAACCTTAAAAGGTTTTTTTGGCTCAACTTCTTGATATTGATTGATATCCTCATGTGCTTGAGTTAAAACTAGCATAATTATTAGCATTATGACAATACAATTTCTCACATCACTCACTGCCATAACTCTTCTCTATTCTTATATTTCTCCAATCTCTATTGAATTCTCTACTGTGTGATGCCTTTTGTTTTACGCCATAGCTTTATTTATAGCCATGCATAACCAATTCCTATTTAAATATTTTCTACATACTTAATAAAAGGTATTAATACTTAATAAAAGCACTACTATGCCCCCAATAATATATGTTCTGCTTATAAAAAATAAATAATAATAATAATAATAATAATAATAATAAAAGGTATTAATAATATAATTTAGAAATACTTGTTTGAAACATAAACAATAAGTAATGATATGTTATTTGATTATTTATTTAAATTACTCAATACATGAGTTTATAAAGCTATAAAAATAATCGACAACAATATATTTGAAAATAAACAATTTCCAAGTTTATCTTTTAGATTTGAAAAAAATTAATTTACTCTTTCTTTGGGATACATTAAAGGAAACAAAAAGTGACACCCCATTTTTTATATAAAAATTTGTTTTATTAAAATTTATTTCTTATTACTTAAAGATAGGTGATATTGATTGATCATCTCATTGACTTACTGATTATGGTGATAAGTCGTGAATTCAGTAACAGTTGGAGTTAATAGACATTATAGAAGTATGATGCTTTTAATGTGAAATCATCAATGATTTACTAAAACGATTTTTGAGATTAAAGATGTGATTGGATTAAATCGAGAAAAAATTATACTCTTAAATTAATGAATATCATTAAGTCATGGATAAAAAATTGTCAAGAAATTCAAACTGAATTTCGTCGTGTTTTGAGCCAGTTGAGTAAATTTTACTTGCAAATAAAATCTGAAAGACTTCGGATTTTGATTAAAATGATAAGTTGGGGTGTCTTTGTGTGTGTGTGTGTGTGTGTGTTAGGTTTGTGATTAATTCCTATTGTGTTTGTAATTCCATTAAATTTTCAAGAAAAGGAAAATCATTTTTTGTTGTATAAAAAAATTAAAGTAGATCATATATTTTTTTCATAAACAACATAAAGTGACTTCTCGAAATAATAAAAAAGAATAACCTTTAAGAGGTTAAAAAAACCAAATACTCTAAAAGTGAAACTAAAAGCTAAAACTAATCCTTTAATAGTTTGTGATGTTTATCGCTATTGAAAGAGATAAAAGGCTACCATGTACATTCGGTTATAATGGCTTTAGACTATGCAAATGGCGTAAGGCTAATTAATTAATAGTTCAAGATCTTTATGGCTATTGCAAGAGATAATGAGTTTCTATGTACATTCCATTTTTTTTATCAATGGCTTTAGACTATGAAAACGACATTAGTTGGTGTTTCGGGAAGTATGGTGTTCATAAAAATTCAAGTGCTCTATTGCTCTCAAAATGATAGCATAACACTTTGGTTGCTTTTCAGAATGATAAAAAATGATTATTTCTAAAAGATTGAAAATATGTCTTAAAAATGTTTAAAAAAGAAATATCCTAAAAGTGAAAAGGATATGGAGCCTCATTAACTAGTTCAAGATGCTTATGGCTATTGTAAGAGATAATGGGCTGTCATGTATATTCAATTACCTATATCAATGCCTTTTGACAATGCAAGTAACATTAATTAATGTTTTTTAGAAAATTTCGTAATTGTTTGTAACTTATTGGAAAATGAGTTTGGCAATAATAACTTCGTACTTGTGAGGGGAGGGGGGATAGCTGGACTCACCCTCCATTGAATTTATTCCGGATCGACCAAATACTATAGGCCCATTCCAGCAAAGCCCAAATCCACTTTAAACCAACGCTACAAATGCGCCCTCATCATCAAACGGTTCAGGGGCACTCAAAAGGTCTTCTATCACAACTTGTCACGTAGGGTCACTATTCCCTTTAAAAGCGTTGTCTCATTGGAGTGTGTGGAGGTACTGTTGCGTTAAAAACACACTTAGAGCAAGTGTACTCTCTCGCAGAAGTAGTATAAAAGATATCGTCTCCACAGGGATTAATTAATAAGTACCAAACTACTTAAGATCAATTATTATTTAGACGAACGAATATTGGTGATTGTAGAAACTAAAATAAGAGGAAATAAATAGCAAGAGTTTAAATTGTAAAGTTTAATCAATGGAGAGAACCCTAGGGTCACGGTTTCACTTGCAAGTTTCGATTCCTCTATGTCTAATTCTACCTGAATTCCCTTATTTTACTCAATTTCCAATCCGAAAGAATTGGGTTATGCACAACCGAAGGTGTATTTTTTGGCACACACCCCTCTATTCCTTTTTTAGAGGATTCGGCTGACCCCAACCGAATATATTCGGATCTGGACAGCCGAATAGGCGTTTTTTTAAAAAAAATATTAAACGGCTCAGATTCCACCGACACTTTTGATCAACGGCTCACAACCAGTCAAACGTGTCAGGTAAAGGAGTGGATGGCATTTCCTTTGGAAATTGTGCTCCAACAGATAGAAAATTAACGACTCAGATTTGTGATTTAAAATTTTGATCAACGTCTCATATTTCCCCACGCCTATTATAAATTGGGCTTCAGCTTTCCCTTCTACTTCACAAAAAGCCTAACCCCTTCTATTCTCTGCTTCTTCTTCTCCACCAACACCCCTTCTCTGCTTCTTCACAAACACCCTAACCCCACCCGCTGTAATGGAACACCTTCTGGAGTGGCAGTTGTGCCCCACCCAGAGATCCTTAGACAAATATCTAACTGTCCTGCATCGCCCTGGAACGGTCACAGAGAGAGCCGATGGTGTTTTTTTAAGTCTCGTGATAACGTCTTCTGTAGGTTGGATAAAGATATAACATTCAGTCAGTTGAAGGAAAAGGCGGAGAGGAAGGTTCGCCAAGAGGGAGAGTGGCTTAAAGACATATTTCGTATACGTTACCGCAAGTGTTGTTGTCGAGATGACGCCAGTCTCCGCTATGAAGCTATGGATATCTGGAGCGACAATGATGTTCGCGCAATGTTGGAACATCATCGTAATGTTCCATTGGGACGTCAAATCATTGAGCTATTTGTTGAAACAATGCGCACTCCGGAAGAGGTCATTTATATTATGGAGCAGGAACTCGCCAAGAATCGCTAGTTTCTCAGTTGTTTTTTAGTTGTTTTGTTGTTCTTTCTTTGTGTTTAACGTTTTGATGTATTTCATGTTTCATGTACGGTTACGCTTTATAATATTAAAATTGTTGTTTAATTTAAACTGTACTGTAAACCGAAATATAAATAACGAAATATTTATTCATTACTAAATCAGTTATGGGATTACAATTATTGATAAACGAAATTACAGTAAAAAACTACAAATGGGTAACAACAGAGTCAAAACCAGCATCGCTCCCAAAATCACTCCCAGCATCCATCCCAACATCACTCCCAGAGTGACTCCGAGCATCACTCCCATCATAGTCATCCAGGAATGTCCGGTAATCTGAATTAGTCGAGTCAGAACCGGCATTGTCTTCTTGGGGCAGAATCCTGGCGACATTGAACCGCCTGGTCTGAGTGTATGTTATGGAGGCTTCCACACTCTCAACACCCCCATACGCTTGGCAGATGGCATGCGTATCAGTAAGGATGTTGCCATAGCGCCTGTTGTTGACACCAGTAATAACAGAGCCAACATCCAAGAAAAATAAAATTCTTTAGGAAACTCTAGTCTCCAAATGTCATCTAGAATGGAAATCCTCCCAACATTTCATTCAATGAGGGTAACGAATTGGATCATACCTGCAACTGAACATATCAAAACAACACAATCAGTATCAGCATGATTCAGTTGACCTCAACCGAATGGATTCGGTTGACCTCAGCCGAATGGGTTCGTTTTCCTTCGTCCCCAGAACCATTCGGTTGAGGGCAACTGAATCTGTCGCAAATGCACTAGAATTCAGAAACAATGAAACTTAAACTTAAGACTATGAAAATTAACAGAGGAAAGTGAGGGAGGGAGTACCTGATTGCAAAATTGAGGTTGGGACTTCGAAATCAGCGATTGAGAGGGAGGCAAAGTACTATAGGGAGAGGGAGAGGGGTTCTGTGGGGTGTGTTTGGGTGAGTGTGAGAGGGGGTGTGAGGGAGGGAGAGGGAGAAATAGGGTTTTTTAGGTAAGCATATTTTGGGGATTAAAGGGGTTAGGGGGTGTGAGGTGAGTAGGGTGGGGTGTGGGATAAGCCAAGGCCTTTATATTTTATTCATTATTCACACCTAGGGTTGCGTGCTGCCTTTCTCTTCAAGTTATAAAATATATATCATTCAGATAAATAATAGAGACAACCAAATAAGGGATCCAAAATTAGAAGCACAATTACATACAACATTAGAAAATATATCACAAATGAGGTGTCAAAAGGTAGCCCAATTAGAGGCTCATGTTCCTGAAGAATACATTTTTGTGAACAAGGGCTCTTACTCACAATCTCTCTAAGTGTTTAGGAACTAGGGAAATATACACTCAAGTTTCCAGAAAATGCACAACACCATAAGCTTGTAATTTGACCAAATCTCCACTAAATAGTTCACATGCATGCAAAAGATGGGGTTTCATGGGTTGTAATGGGGTCAGGGTGAATTCATGTAGGGTGGGAAATAAGAAGAAAGGGATAATCAAAGGGCTGAAAAAACAAGAAACAAAAAGTAACCTTTGAAACCAAATATGGAGCTCTTACCTATTTTACAATTTTTGGCCAAACTCCAAATTAATTCCACTTCCATTCATCACTCTTTTTCTATTGAGTCGACTCTTTTTTATTTGGATTTGCCTTTTCCTCCAAATTTTCTTTCAATTTTTTTTCTTAGGAGGAAAAGGTAAGTACATGAAAACTCCTATTTTGTTTCCTTTGTAGGAAGATATTCTTGTAAGTACATGAATCACTCCCTTTTTTTTATCCTGACAAGATAGACAACTAAAATATAGGACGAAATTGTAATTTTCCATAGTTGCTCCAAATTTAATTTCAAAAGGTTATCACAAAAAAGGGAAAAAAAATTATATCTGGGTACCAAAGAAATATATAACAAATAAGCTCAAAGGGGGCAACTAGTGGATAAATTTCAACAAACAACTCTGAGGCCAGAAAAATACCTAAATCCTCAAATCTTTTTATGTGATGCAAATCAATTTTCGCCTTGAAATGGTCAAAAGACAAATTCTAGAATGTAGCAAATTGGAAACACACTCATAGAAAGAAAACGGGGTAGGAATTTATGAAATAGTATCAATCCCCTTATTAATTGTTTTTTTTCAATTGTACCCTCTAATTAAAATAATATTCATCACTCCCAATGTTTGATAAGGATAATTTGGTAAAAATACTATTCTCTCTCCTTCTTTTATGTTCTTTTCGTAATATGCGTGAGATGAGCTAAAACGACTATTATTTTGAGACGAAGGGAGTATATATCATGCACTCCAAAAAAACTCACGTGCCTCCCATCTTTTCTTTCAAGTCCCACTTTTTTTGCACTTTCTTTTGCTGATTTGGCCGTATGGCCCTTTTTTTTTCTTCAATTGAAAGTCAACTGGCCATGGGCCATTTACACTTGGGTACTATTTTTGAATTGGGTTGGCCTTCAACCTTTCTTTCATTCACGGCATTTCATGATGCCATCACTAATGACACCCCCATTTTGTTTTAAACAGCTCATTACAACATTCTTTTTATTTATCATCTTTCCTACAAAATAAAGAGCAAAGTAAGTTACTTATTTATTTAATTGGTAATAATTGCTCTAAAAATAGCCCAAAGCTATCTCTAAAAATGCACTTAATTAGAGTTTATCAGGTACCACCCCCACCTTGCCGGATCAACGTGGGCAGAAATATCTCGGCAGCAACTTGGAGTAAGCTAGTTTTCTCAGTTTGGTGACCACTACAGTTCATTGGCTACCATAGTGGGAGAACATGTCAACTATTTCTGCGCGGGAACCCGGTGAGAACTACCCCTGCATTCGCTCTCAAGTCATTATCCACCGGTCTTACGCGGGTCAAAATGATTATAAAGATATAAAACCTAGTACAAGGATGCTAACCTTGGTCATCTCACAAGGACCTATAAACTAAAGACTACCAGAATCAAGATCGAAACTAACAATAAAAGGGGGGTTTTTGAGGAAAATAGTGTGATGTTTTGGGTGCGTTTCTTGGATTTATCATTGGTTCTAAAATAAAGATTCATGCAAGGTTTGAAATTTTTTGATTGATCATACACTAAGCGAACAAGGGTTAGTCTCTTTATGAAAATTCGCACCGTTTTAAAGCAAATGTCAAAACAGTCTGTTCAACCAATCGTGATAGTGAACAAGTGCCAGTAACACAATTAATGTCATAACTGAATTCTATCAATACTATAAACAAGCGTTATAGACTCTATAAATTCCTATCCAAACTAAAATAAACAAGCGATAAAATAGTTTGAATAATAGATGTTGCCAAACAGAATTATGATTAAGTGATTAAGCAAAACTTAAACATAAAACGAATCACATAAGCAAATCACAGAGTTTGAGTAATTAAGCAAAACACAAACCGAATTTGCAGCAAGAATTACTGAGACGAAATTGATAGAGAAAGAATTAAAACCATAAAAACGAAATAAACATTAAGCACTGAACCTCAAAATCCTTACAACAACACCCTTCACGAATAGATTGATCTAGGCCTTAAGCTTCCATGGAGGTTAGGGCACAAAACGTAAAATTGAAAGTAGGTATGAGTAAGAAAGGTAAAACAGCTGCTCAAACTGTATCTTATAAGACTAAAACGAAAACCTAAAACCCTAAATGGGTTCTTGGATAAAACCCCGATAACAAATAGTAATTGGCTCATAAACCCGTAATTGACTAAATTGCTTCAGTAATTCGCAGTTTTGACCTTCTATACATAAAAATTGTGTTTCGAGCTCAACAGAAGAATGGTAGCTCTGTTCCCTATCTTTCCTACGCATACTTGAACGCCAATCGAATAACCACAGCCAATGGTATTGACTATAGAGTAAACAGGGGTCAACATGCAATAAAAACAAGAACTAATCAAGAAATTGCTATACTGCTCAAATAAAACCCAAAGCACAATTAAAAAACTCACCAAATACAAAGCTATAAAGAGTGTATTAAAATGCATAGATCAAATTCCCCCCATACTTAAGCTTTTTCACTCCGGGCAAAACACAAAAAACATGACACGAAAGCAATGCCCGAGTTTCCAACGAATCCAAACATTGCAAAGTCATAAGAGATACACTTTTCCTAGGCTTCAAAGAGAATGACAATGAAATATAGCACTTAATTACAATCTAGGAAATCAAGAGGATAGAGCACCAAAGAGTGAATCATAAGTGATGAGTCCTCACGGGATATATAAAAGTAACGCGCTCAATCACTCAAGTGACTAGGCTTGTGTTTACTCTCATATATATACTTAAGTAACGCACTACCATATGCTTGACAAACTTCTAACATCCACACTTAAAAACACATGCACATAACATCAAAAGGTCTTTATAAGGGTTGTACTGGGGCCAAGGTCAAGGCGGGATAATCCTAAGGGGGAACTAGACTAAAAAGAATCAAAGAGGATAAAGAAGAAATGAAAATCAATTGTAAAGTGAGCATGAGAGGATTCAACTTCAGCAAGATATGACTAACTTCTCTATTTTGATACACTTCTCCACATAACTCTCCCCACACATCTTTCACTCTTCTTGATACAAAGATAAAAAGATATTTACACTATGCATTTTTTTCTGGTTTATAGATTTGATCCCCCCCTGCAAATATCCCATTTTTCCATTTACCCTGTAAAAAAAAATTTTAAGGTTACCCCCCTGCAAATATAAACAGTTTTCGGTCACCCCCCCTCTGTTAGATTAAGTAGTGTATAATGGGTAAAAACCATGTACGGTTACCCCCCTTCAAAATATAAAAAGTTTACGGTTACCCCCCTGTAGGGGGGTAACTAGAAACACTTATTATTTGCAAGGTTGATTTTAAAACTTTTTTTTTACAGGGGGGTAAATGGAAAAATGGGATATTTGCAGGGGGGATCAAATATTTAAGCCTTTTTTCTTTTTCATTTCATTTGAAATTTTTTTTCATTTTTTTTCTATCTATTTTTTTCTCTTTTAAGGAATATTTTTCTATACAAATGTGCTTGCCAAACTTTCCATTGAGAACCCACGAAACCCAAATGACAACCACAATAGCGCAACTTGGACACCCCCACACTTATGGATATGACAATTTTCAATTCAAAGCTCCTTCACCCTCTAAGATTGGGTAATAACATTGTTTTTCACTATTGGGGTTGTAATGAGCTATAAAACAAAGAATGGGATAAAAGGCTCAAATGGGCTTACACATAGGGATAAATTCAGGGTAGGATTATTTGGCTAGTAGCTAAAAAAAACAGAATTTCCTACATCATTTCAAACATGCATGTGAACAAGTGATTCAACAAGAATCAAGTCAAGTTCTAGAGTAACTGACAAACATGACTGAGTCACACACAAGAAAGGAGAGAAAGGCAAAATGTAGTCCATCCATTAAAAGGCTAAATTCTCACCAGGGACAATGACTATCACAGATGAAACAAAATTTAGTGCTCATATCCAATTTAATAAACCAAGAGCAACAAGAAGTCAATCAAGTCATGCCATAACACCTATGGTCCTAGAATAGTGAAATCATTCACAACCTATGCAAACTAAGAACTCATGGAAAAACATGCAATAAACATTTTTTTCGTTTTTTATAGTTAAAAATTAAAAACAAAAATACCAAAAGACATCCCCCCACACTTAAATCACACAATGTCCTCAATTTAAGCAATAAGTATAACTTAAGAATATGGAAAGAAAACTCCCTTTGAAGGTGGAGAACTTGATGCTTCCGCGTGGTTGGTATTTGCTAAAGAAGGCTCTTTTACGGTTACCGCACACCTGTATTGTCACCATCTTCTTCCACACATCCATAAACAAGGGATTAAGTTATTGCTGAATTTTCCATACTTTCTTGTAAGGAATGTCTCCAATGTCCATTCGATACCTCTCTTATGTTCCCTTAGAGTTGGCAACAAGTTTTCCTGTTCAGATTCAAGGTTAGCTGAAATAATCAAAGATAAATTTCCATTTCCCTCTAAGTATGCATATTTCAAATTTTTAGGGAGTGGTTTGTCCTGTTTATCGTCAACAAGTTCAGGTACTCTTGGAGTAACAACAACTTTATTACTTTTCACAGTAACCGTTTCAGGCACCCTTGAGGTTTCAACAAGAGAAATTTCATTGACCATGAAAGTATTTGGAACATTAGGATTCACTACTTCTTGGGCAGGCAGGTGGTTTGATCCATGAGCCTATATATGATTAACTGCAGGAGTTAACTGTCCAACTTTTATCTCCAATTTCTTAAGTGTGGAATCTGTTGTTTGTTGGAATTGGAGATTTTGAATAGCCATCTATTTAATGAAATCCTCCAATAAAGTTTCAAAACCAACTTCCATGTTATAGTCAATAGAATCAGGATTAGAATAAAAAGGGTCAGTCAGTTTATGCAAATTTGCACCGTTTTAAAGCAAGCGTCAAAATAGTGTGTTCAATCAATCATGATAGTGAACAAGTGCCAGTAACACAATTAACGTCATAACTGAATTCTATAAATCCTAAAAACAAGCATTGTAGACTCTATAAATTCCTATCCACACTAAATTAAACAAGCGATAAAATAGTTTGAGTAATGGAAGTTGCAAAACAGAACCATGATTAAGTGACTAAGCAAAACTGAATCAAAAAACGAATCACATAAGCAAATTGCAGAGTTTGAGTAATTAAGCAAAACACAAACCGAATTTGCAGCAAGAATTACTGAGATAAAATTGATAGAGAAAGAATTAGAACCATAAAAACGAAATAAACATTAAGCACTGAACCTCAAAATCCTTACAGCACTTCACCAATAGATTGATCTAGGGCCTTAAGCTTCCACGGAGGTTAGGGCACAAAACGTAAAGTTGAAAGTAGGAATGAGTAAGAGAGGTAAACCGGATGCTCAAACTGTATCATATAAGACTAAAAATGAAAACCTAAAACCCTAAATGGGTTCTTGGATGAAAGCTCGATAACAACTAGAAATTGGCTCATAAACCAGTAATTGAGAACTACTTCGGTAATTCACTGTTTAGACCTTCTATACTTCGGAATTGGGTTTCGAGCTCAAGAATCGCAGCTTTGTTCCTTATCTTTCCAACGCATGCTCGCACGCCTCAATCGGATAACCACAGCCAAAGTGACGGGCTACAGAGTAAAGAGGGGTCAATATGCAATAAAACAAGAATTAATCAAGAAATCGCTATACTGCTCAAATAAGACCCAAAGTCTAGAAATGTGTTAAGGATTAAATATTAGGTACAAAGCACAATTAAATTCACCAAATGCAAAGCTATAAAGAGTGCATTAAAATGCACCGATCACCCACCCCTGAAGGTCACTTGTAAACACTCCCACTGGAGAACCTTTAGAGTTAGGAAGACCATCCTTTATTGACCATCGCTACTACAAGACCTATCCAAGTCGAAGCCCCCACAGTCGTTGTCCCCGCAGCAGAACCGTTGGTGCCTCTCCCGGCTCAAGGCGTCGAGAGCCTCATTGCCCTAATCAGCGACTAGGCTAGGAGCCTTGCGCTGACCAAAATGCTCGAAGAGTCAACAACAAAAGGAATGCCACAGTGGTACGAGCAAACCCAGCTCCCAACATCGGTAGAAGTCGTCCACGATCACCGCAAAGAGTGGCCTCAAGGTGCCCTCGTTCTCCTCATCCCCGAAACAGATCTCGCCGACATCATTATCGAGCAAGATACTCAAGGTCACCCCCTATGAAAAGAGCTTTTGTCCCACACCAAAATTAAACCTCCATTGCCCTAATTTGCAGCAACGCCAACCCAATGAAAATTATCGTCATTCCACCAACTTCGAACCTTTCGGCGACAAATGGAGGACTGGTTAAATTCTACTATACCCATAAGAGCTGGGAGCCTATCCAGGACCAGATTATGAACTACAGTAGCCTTCCCACAACCCCCAATGCCTCTAATATTCCAAAATATAAAGTTCATTTTAACAAGATAGAGAGAACACCAACCTTGGAAACGAGTCAGTTACAGCCATGACCAACTGCGCCCCCCCCCCCCCCCCCCCCCCATTCTTCACTCTATTGCTCCTTCTCAAGTTACAGAGATTATTTGTTGTTGTTGCCTCATCTTGTGCAATTAAACCAAGGCCCTTACCCAATGTCCAAGTTAGTTGAGCTTCCAAAAGTTCGTCCCCACTTTCCTGGTCATAGCATTTTAAGGCTATTGATTGATTCTTGATATCCTCTAGGTCCCTATGGCTTCTATTCTTCTTGCCTTTTAAGGATGCTTTGCTCTTGGATGAACATTGCGCCTTTGCTTTCTTTTTCTCGGCATTGCGAAGTTGCGGTCCTTGTGAGTATCCAGAATTGAAGGAGTGGTGTCATACCCTAATTTTGTCCGGCTTGGAACAAAACCTTAATTTTCCACAAAAAAGCAATAAATTATGAAGTGAAGCATCATTCTGAAGGATGTGAAGAACTATGAGCATGCATTTTTGGGTTCTAAAAGTCATTTCAGCGCTTTTAAAATAGTTTTTAGGATTGGAATGCCTTTTGGAGCAAAATTAGGGTTTTTTGGGCAAAAGGGGTATTTTGGTCATTTCCAAAATTAAGCAATTTCTCACCAAAAATCATTGTTCAATCTCAGAGGAATTTATTTGGATCTAGAGGATTTGGGTTATGAATTTTTGTGCGCGTGCATGCATGATTTTTGGCATAAAATTCAAATTTTAAGCAAAAGGGCAAAATGGGAATTTCCATCAAGGTGAGGTCTCAAATCAATTTTGGGAAGGGTGATGTCATGGAATTTTGGGCCCAATCATTGATTCCTAGGACATGGCCCAAAGTGGCATGATTTTTATGGAATTATCTAGAAAAGAATAATAAAAAATGGTGAAAATAAGGAAGTGTCCCCAATAAGACAAAATGTACTATTTTTCTTGACAAGCTTGCAAAACTTGGGCACCAAGGCCTCATTTGCTCCGAATTTTCCAGCTCATTTTCACCTCATTTTGTGTTTCCTCATGCCCTTGATCCATGTGAGTTGTATTCCTAGCCATTGATTAAAATTCTAGATCAAATCCTAGGCTACAACTTTGTGTAGAATGACCTAGGTGCCCTCAACAATTTTTGTGCAACAAAAACTCATAATTTTTGTGTATGACCAGCTATTCCTCACTCATTTGTGTTTTCTCCTTGTCCCTAATCCATGTGCATTGCAATCTTGGCCTTTGATTCAAATTCTAGCTCAAATCTCAATGGTTTGCAAAAGCACAATGTCCTATATACCCTTAATTTTGCACCTCATATAAAACCCAAAATAGGAGACCATGAGGAGACTCATTTTTTTTACCCTAGCACCCAAATCTCTCCTCTCTTTCTCTCATTCCTTCGAAGCAACCAGCCACCATACCCATATTCTTTTCTTCAAAATTCTTCCAAAAAAATCAACCATCAAACCTTGTTTATTCTTCATCCTTTCAATAAATCTACTTCTAAACTTGCATAATCATCAAAGTTTCATCAAAAACCATCAAGAATCAAGCATTTGCGAAAGGTTCAAGAGGTTCTTGTGGTGTTCTTCAAGTGTTCTTGCTTCTATTCTCTTTCCTTCTTCATTTTCTAGCTAGATCTAGAGGTAAGCTCACTAACCCTTGCATTTTCTTTAATTTTCATCATGTAATCTCTCTTCTATTCCTCTTTCCTTCTTGAAAGAAGCTTTGAGGACTCATTTCAAACATTATTGGACAAGGACATTGGGAGCCTTGGGTGTTTGAGATGAGTCCTTGGCCTTGAAGGAAAGATTCTTGTGTTTTCTCATCATTCATTGCATTTCTACCTCATTTGCATGATTTTGGTGAAATGAAACCTTGTTTTCCTACCTATTTTGCTTCGGCCATAGCATGGATTTTAGGGTTCTTGTGTTCATTTTGTTCATTTCATGATTTTAAGTTGAATTTTGGCTTGATTTTGGTGTTGGGTGCCTCGGGTTGTTGCTTCAAAACCTAGGGTTTTTGTTGCCTTTTTACTTCTTTGATTTTGTGAAGAATAAAATACATGATATGCTTGATGCTTACTTTAGAACATGGCATGATGATCTAGGGTTTAGTCTTGTGAATTGTTTCATGTATTAATTGTGAATTTTAGCATGAAATTTGATGGTGATTTGTGCTTAGCATTGCTTCGGCCTTAGGCCACTTTTGTGCATATTTTGTGATTGAAAACGTGTTGTTTTGATCTTGTGTGAATAAATGCAATTGTGCAATTGTGTTTTTACCCTTTTACCTTTTTACTTTACCATCTCATTAAATAATTACCATTTACCTCATGCATTTTTACTCTACCATTTCATTAACTTCTCACTCAAACTTTTTACCACTTGTAAATTTGCATAAAAAAATCCCAAAACATTTCAATCATTTGCATTTTAAACTTTTACTACTTCTCATTTAAAACCCCAAAACATTTTTACCACTTCTTACTCAAAACATTTTCAAACTTTGCATTTCACTTATTTGCATCATCTATGCGACACCTTGCATGCTTGCACACACATTCACTCATACTTGTATACCATGCATAATAAATGCTCATGCATTCTTGTATGCTCATGCATTCTCTTGTATACTTATTCATGCATTCTCTTGTATGCTCATGCATTCACATGCTTACTTAATCATGTATCATCGCTCACATGTTCATTCATTAAACCTAGAATACTCTATGCCTATGATCAATTGTGTTCACTTGTTCTTGATGCCATTTGAATGACTTGATTTAATTGTGTGCCCTTCCTTCCACTAGTATGTATTCTTGATGAAGACGTAAGCCTACTTTTCCGGTTGTAGCATAGAGTCATTAAGGTATATGCACCCCTTTGAGATTGTTGCCCGTCCCGTAGCAACTCTCACACACACACACACAATTGTCTTGAGAGCTTTGTCTTGCATCCTTAATAATTGGATCTCTTGATTATATTGGCATGTTTAATCTTGGTTAATAATCAACATGTTTATGATTGCTTGATTGGTGAGTATGTTTGGATCTTGTTCATTCATTGTTGCATTTGGTTATGGACTTGGAATTGATTGAATAATGTTCTACTTGTTTTCCAAAACCCACTTTCTAAACTCATTTCCAAACGCTCCTTGCTTTGCGAAAACATTTTCTTCCTCCATTAAATAAAACAAATTGTCATTGATGATCACTCGCGCTGTTGCCGTTTAGATCGTTAATGATGATTTTATTTTCAAAAAAAAGAGTTAGTAGTGAGGCCATTCTAACCGTTGTTGTTCGGTCTTCACAAACGCTCACCCAATTGCGAAAAACTCTTAAGCCGTTTTCAGACGCAAAAGCCGAGAACTACGTAGCTTTGATCCCTCAACCCAGTGCGGGTACGTAGGAGCGGGTCCGTCCCGTCAAGCACCCTTTTAAAAAATCTTTGTTTTGTTTCCACTTTTCAAAGATAACAAAAATATTCCTGTCTTCCGTTTTCAATAAAACGATTTTTCAAATAAAAAAAAAAGAAAAGAAAAGAAGTAGAACAAATCGCTTTCAACTCAAACCTTTGTCAAACCACACATCGAGTTAATGGTTCCCTTTCAGTAGAAAGGACGTATGGGATGCTAATACCTTCCCCATGCGTAACCGACTCCCGAACCTACATCTCTGATTTCGAAAGACCACTCGCTTTTCCAAAAAAAAAAAAGGGGTTTTTCCGATGTTTTCCCAAATAAATATTGGTGGCGGCTCTACTATTTTTCACGTTGCAAAACGAGAAGTCCCAAACCGGATTTTTCGGGCGCGACAGCTGGCGACTCCACTGGGGACTTTTTATAAAAGGCGAGGGTCAAGCCTAGTTAACTCGATGTGTGGTTTAAATCGTTTGAATTGAAAGCTTTGTTCTACTTCTTCCTTTTCTTCCTTTTCTTTTCCTTTTTCCTTCTTTCTTTGTCTGTGATGCTTGATGGTTTCTCTAGCATTATCATGATGTTATGTTGTATTCATATGCATTTGTTTTCCTTCTATGTGTGCTCCTTGCGCATTTTCTCTTTGTTCACATACCATGTTCATGCATTCCTCAATTCCCACGTCCCCTCTTCTTTGCTCCCTTTCTAAAGGTAAATTCATGCATTTCTCCCCCACCTTATCATGATCCCTTCCTCTTGGCTCCCTTTCTTAAGGTAAACAATGTTTGCGATTGCTTATTGACTTCCTGTGTTAATTCTTGAATTGGAATGCTATATGATATGCAACATGCTATTGTATGCTTTTGTCTGGACTGTTCTGGGTTTTCATTTGCAGGTGGGGGTTTATGATGGGTAGTTTTAGGCGGTATGTCCTTGCTACACACACTCACACCTTATGCTTATTGTGCTTTGAGAGGGGCCTAAAACCCAAGGTCTGACAAAACTTAGGGGAGTGGAAATGAGTAGTGACTGGCAATTGGACCGTTGTCCTTCTGACTCTCACGAAAGTTTCAGCCGGAGTATGCTCTTTCACGATGCCTCACATCAGCTGGCGTACCATCGTTGTGGGTGCTATTGTGAGAGAGAATTAGCTCTGGTAGCCTGGTGAGGAAGTGATTAAAGCCAACATGGGAGGAACATCTGAGTTGCCCTAGAACCTAGGTTCCCGCCTCGTAGGACACAAGGACATACAAATTGTGTGTTGCATTGTAATCTAGGCATGTTTTCCAAAAGGAGTAGAAGGAGATTTTTCCAAAAAAAAAAGGGAAAGTAGAGAAAGAGCTGCCGTTGTAGCCTTTCTTTTGCCGGTCCGTACGAGATAACATATGGCCCACCCTTTTCAAAAAAAGGGAACGAGCTGCCGCTGTAGCCTTTCTCTTATAAAGTAACATATGGTCCACATTTTTTCAAAAAAAAAGGAGAACGAGTTACCGTTGTAACCTTTCTCTTATGAAGTAGCATGTGGCCCGCATTCTTCAAAAAAAGGGAGAACGAGTTGCCGTTGTAGCCTTTCTCTCACTGGTCCATATGAAACAACGTACGGCCCGTATTTTCAAAAAAAAAAAGCTTAAATCAATGCCAATAAAGATTTTGCTCTAATCTGCATATGCATAAAACATCATCAGCATTTGCATACATCCTCGCACTACATAAAACCCATGCATGCATCATTGCATCGTACTCAAGTTTGTTTGCCGAGAATCACAAAGTGACAAAGAATCTTGCCATAGGAACTTAATGGAATCAAGAAGTGAGACAGTGCATGCTCCAAGGTACCCGGGTGTAAGAAAGGTAGACGTCACCAGCTTGAAAGGATATGTTGACTTAATGGGACCTATTGAAAGGGGATCGTTTGACAGCTCTTATGGGAACCTTCGGAAGTTGTTGTTGCTAGAGGTACAGACTGAGGCTATCGTGGCTCTAAGCAGATTCTATGACTCCGAAATCAGATGCTTCCTTTTCAAAAATTTCCAAATGGCTCCCACTTTGGAAGAATATCATCGGATCTTGGGTTTCCCTCAGACCAAAGCTGCTCCTTGCTAGTATCAAGAGCAGTATTACACGGATGAGAAGTTTGCTGCATTGTTGCAAGTAAAGGTAGAGGACCTGAAGCTCCAGAGGCAGAGGAAGAACCTTGTGGTAGGTTTCCCGCAGAGTTATCTCGAGGGTATGATGGATACTCATGCCAGAAACAAAAATTGGGTTGTCTTCAAGCAAATCTTGGCCTTAACAATCTTCGGGATTGTTCTCTTTCCGCAGATTGAAAGACTTGTGGATGTGACTGTCATTGGCATCTTCTTAGCTTTCCAGAATGAGAAGAATCCTATCAATCCGATCCCTGCAATGCTTGCTGACACTTATTCCGCTCTTACTCACCACTGTGAACTCAAAAGGAAGAAAATCTCTTGCTCTTCCCATCTGTTATATGCCTGGAAAAGTTGATTGACTATGCTGTATCTTGTGAGGTGAAAACCATGAGTATGCAAGAGTGGATCCAGTTTCTAGGGAGTCTAGACGAGCACTCGGTTCGTTGGTATCTTTCATCTTGCTGGGAAGCTAGACCTGAGGTAGTCTTCCGCTGTGGTGGTTTTCAAAATGTTCCACTGATGGGCACTAAAGGGTGCATTAACTACAACCCCTCCCAGACGCTGAGACAATTAGGATATCCTATGAGGAACTCGCCTACTGAAGAGATGGCATTCCCGTTTTACATCTATGAGGGAGGTCCAAAGGATGACAGTTTGACTAGGAAGATTTTGCAAGCTTGGAGTATGGTGACTCGTTATGGAAAAGTAGAGATCTCTCAGAGAACTAGTGGTGTTACCTTTGCTCAATGGCTTGAGAAAAGGATTCAGAGCGTCCGATTGCCTTATCAAAAATTATTGCAAGTTGAGAGGGAGGTAATAGACTCTGGTACTCCCGTTGTTGAAGAGTTAGGTGAGGTCAAGTTGGCTCTAATGAAAGCAGAGGAAGAGAAAAAATCCTTGCAAGCTGAGATAGAGAAGTTGACTCTGAACAACCAAAGATTAAAAGAAGATAATGCTCTCAAATCTGCTGCCATTGAGGAGTTTGACAAGAAACTCAAAGTAGAAGAGAAGGAAAAGCTAGAAGCTCAAAAGTATCTGCAAGTAGCCAAAGAGGAAATCAAGAGGCAAAAGGCTAAACAAAAGAGAGCCATTGAAGAGACCAGTCAGTGGAGAGATCTCTATGAAAAGACCAAGATGGATGAGAGGACTGTGAAGAGCTTGCTTGCAAAGTCAAAAAGAGAGTCCCGCTTGCTACAGGCTGAGTGGGAAAGCAAACTGAGCAGTGTTGTGCAAGAAAGAAATTCAGTTGAGAGCATTCTCAAAGAATACGAGCAGGATCTAGGATTTGAGCGAGAGATTTCTGATGAACTGAAAAGAAACCTTCGACACATCAGTGATGCATACAGGCAGGTGAAGGATGAGAGTCAGCATTGGGAACACCGCTTTGTTGAACTGCTTGGCAGGATTGAAGAACGGGCAGTTATCATTGAGTTGAAAGATGAAATTCAACAGTGGAAGGCTAGATTCTCTGAGCTTGCAGAGTTGGCCAACCAAGCTCTTGCAGGTGTACCTAAAAAGCTAAGAAAGGCTGAGGTTGAGATGTTTCCCTTTAACACTCCACTGGCAGTTTACAAATTCGTGAAGTTTTGCAGGGCCTTGGTTGAAGAAGTCAGAGAGAAGACTGGAAGGGTTCCCACAGGCAACAAGAGAAAGAGAACTGAAGATTTCAAAGCTCTATGTAGTTGAGCTCTTGTTTGTAATTTTCATTGTACTCTTTCTTTCTGGATGACCGTATTTCCATTTGAGTATTCTACCTTTTGAAATGTAAGGCTTGAAGTACTTGCTTGAATTTGAATGTATGGAGTATGTTTTGTTTCACTTATTGATTCCAATCTTGTCGTGTTTCAAACAAAAATAATCAAAGTCCACTGTTAGGCCTATGGCAAGACATGGCACACTGTGGTTCACGGCATAAGACAAACTAAAACTAAAACCCATTTGCATTGCATTCATTGCATTCATTAATACCCCTGCTCATAAAAAAAATGTTTCGTCAGAGCAAGTCAGGCAAGCTGGTTCTCCGTCACCGATACTTCACCCGACTGCAAGCAAAGTTGATGGCCAATCTGCAAGATTACCCAGAGATTTAGACCGAGAGTAATCCAGAGCACGAAGATCTGGGTGTGCAGATTATTAATCCTGAGCAGCTGGCTCAGGAGAACCAGGTTCTAAAGGATAAGGTTGGGGCCATGGAGACCCAAATGCATGAGATGATGGCTTTGCTACAAAGCCTAAAGAGTGGAACCGCTGCTGAAGGTACCGCTGTGGTGGGTCCCGATGGTGTCATTTCTTTTATACCTCCTCCAGTGTCAGTTAATGCTGCAGCCACAATTCCTCCGGGGTCTGGAATCAGTCATCCCGTCTTTGCTTCAGGGATGAATAGGCAGAATCAGTCACAAAGATATCCTTGGGGGGATGCCCGCCGAGTACATGCCGCAAATTGTTAGACCCATTCCTGCTGACGCTGTTGGGCCACATCAGGCTACTGCTGCCGTGTCTGGGGGAGCTGCTGGAAGACCGCAGGTCTAGACTCCTAGTCCTCATGCTGTGCTCAGCCCTACTCCGGAGCTTGTTGCACACCCTCACAATGTTCCTCAGCCTGGAGTATATTACTATAGCATGGGCAGTCAACCCCAAGGCCACATGTTTGAGGGATCGCAGCCAAATGACCCGATTCGTGCACTAGAAGAGAGGGTAAGAGCCGTGGAAGGTGCTGGCGTCAGGGCTAGAGAAGCTCGTGAGCTATGCTTAGTCCCAGATTTGGTATTACCACCGAAGTTCAAAGCTCCTAAGGTGGACAAGTACCGAGGCACCGGCTGTCCTGAGAGTCATGTTACAATGTTTGTCCGGAAGATGGGTCCTTATGCCAATGATGACAAACTGCTGATTTACTGCTTCCAAAACAGTTTGGCCGGAGCTCCTCTATATTGGTACATGAAACTGCAAGCCTCAGAAATCCGTTGCTGGAAAGATCTGTCCGAAGCATTCATGAAACAATATAAATATAACATGGACATGGCCCCAGAGATCCCAATTTGTGACATTAGCCAGAGCTTCGTGAGTGCTGGTCTGCTGGATCCCAACCAAGTTGCTGTCATCAAGGATGGCTCTGAAGATGAAGAGGGTAGTGCAAGTCTGGTTCGCCGCTGCTGTGACGGTGAAGAGTTGAAGAGCTGGGAAGCTGCCGACTTTCCTGTGACCTTTGGTTCAATGTAATCATCTGTAATGCAATCCTGTGGCTCTGCCCAAGGCCATAAGACCAGTTGCTAGGGGCACACATGTTTTTATTTTCTGAATCATCATCATCAATAAAAACGTTTGTTTTGAATTTCTCAATCAATAAAAATCATTTTCTCTTCATTGCATGAGTCTTTTTTCTGCTTTATTATTGCTTGCTTGCTTATTTCTCCTTTCATTCTGCTTTTTCGCTACGGTAAAATGCAGATCCACAGTAATGGTCTCTGAAAACAGTAGTGTCAACAGTCCGCATTCTGACTTTGATCATCCTATCAACCAAGCCGAGGGGGATGTTGAGGAAGATTGGGAAGCTCCTCCGGAACTCATGAGACTAATGAAGCAAGAGGAAAGGGTAATCCAGCCTCACGGGGAATCTACCGAAGTGATTAACTTGGGTACAGCTGAGAACAAGAAAGAGGTCAAAGTGGGAACGGCCATGAATGACGAAGATCGCATGAAGTTGGTACAGCTGTTGCATGACTACGTTGATGTGTTTGCGTGGTCCTACCAAGATATGCCTGGGTTGGACACTGATATTGTGGTACACAAGCTGCCGGTCAAACCTGAATGCCCGCCCGTAAAGCAGAAATTGAGGAGGATGAAGCCTGAGATGTCCCTCAAAATCAGAGACGAAGTAAAGAAGCAATTTGATGCAAGATTCCTAGCAGTGGCCAAATACCCACAGTGGGTTGCCAATATTGTCCCAGTTCCCAAGAAGGACGGGAAGGTTAGAATGTGTGTTGACTACCGAGATCTGAATCGTGCTAGTCCCAAAGACGACTTCCCACTACCACATATTGATGTCTTGGTGGATAGCACTGCACAACACTCGTTATTCTCCTTCATGGATGGATATTCGGGATATAACCAGATCAAGATGGACCCCGAAGACATGGAAAAGACAACTTTCATCACTCTCTGGGGTACTTTCTGTTATAAAGTCATGCCATTCGGGTTGAAGAATGCTGGCGCAACCTACCAGAGGGCCATGGTCACCTTGTTCCATGAAATGATGCATAAGGAGATTGAGGTCTATGTTGATGACATGATCGCAAAATCCAAAACTGACAAAGAGCACATTGTCAACTTGCAAAAACTCTTCGATCGGTTGAGGAAGTACAAGCTCAAGTTGAACCCTGCCAAGTGCACATTCGGGGTGAGATCAGGGAAGTTGCTAGGCTTCATTGTTAGTCAGAAGGGGATTGAGGTGGATCCAGACAAAGTGAAAGCCATCCTTGAAATGCCGGTGCCCAAAACAGAAAAAGAAGTCCGTGGCTTTCTGGGAAGGTTGAATTACATCTCCCGATTCATCTTCCAGCTGACGGCCACCTGCGAGCCAATCTTCAAGCTGCTCTGCAAGAATCAAGAACTAAAGTGGAATGATCAGTGCCAAGCTGCCTTTGAGAAGATCAAAGTCTACCTCCAGAATCCGCCAGTTTTGATGCCACCTGTGTCGGGCAGGCCCCTCATCCTGTATCTCACGGTGCTAGATAATTCCATGGGCTGCGTGCTGGGGCAGCATGACGAATCTGGAAAGAAGGAACATGCCATCTATTATCTAAGTAAGAAGTTCACAGATTGCGAGACACGGTATTCTGCGCTTGAAAAGACATGTTGTGCTCTGGTATGGGCTGCTCACCGCCTGAGGCAATATATGTTGAGCCACACAACTTGGTTGGTATCTAAAGTAGACCCGATCAAGTACATATTTGAGAAGCCAGCTCTCACAGGACGGATTGCCCGTTGGCAGATGCAGTTGTCTGAATATGATATCCTGTATGTCACGCAGAAGGCAGTTAAGGGTAGTGCACTCGCAGAGTACCTGGCTTGTCAGCCTATTCCAGACTACCAGCCGATGTAGCATGATTTCCCTGATGAAGACATCATGGCATTGTTCGACGAAGGGAAGTCCCAAGAAAACGAAAGGTGGAGGATGATCTTTGACGGTGCATCCAATATTTGGGGGCATGGGGCAGGTGCCATGCTGATATCTCCTGATAACCGCTTCATTCCTGTCACTGCGAGGCTGAGCTTCTATGTCACAAACAATATAGCAGAGTATGAAGCATGCATCTTGGGCATTCAGGCAGCCTTAGAATGGAAAGTCAAAAGGCTAGATGTGTATGGTGATTCCGCCCTGGTAATTCATCAAGTAAGAGGCGATTGGGAGACTCGAGATCCCAAACTGATCCCATATTATGAATATGTTCAAGAGTTGGTGGAGTCTTTCGACGAAATCACCTTCAAACACATCCCTCGAGGTGAAAATCAGCTGGCCGATGCCTTAGCAACACTGTCATCAATGTTTAACATCAACTGTGATAAGACATTGACTCACATCAGAATCCAGCATCGGGATTTGCCCGCACATCATTACTGCACCGCAATAGACGAAGAGCCTGACGACAAGCCTTGGTATCATGACATCAAGCAATACATCATTAACAGAGAGTATCCACCAGGGGCATCAGAAAATGACAAAAGAACGCTCAGAAGACTGTCAAGAAATTTCTTCCTGAGCGGTGAGGTCCTCTATAAAAGAAATTATGACATGGTTCTCCTGAGGTGTGTTGCCAAGGAGGAGGCTGAAAAGATCATGAAGGAGGTACATGAAGGCTCCTTTGGAACCCATTCCGGCGGGCATACCATGGCTAGACAGATTTTAAGGGCGGGCTATTACTGGTTGCAGATGGAGGGTGACTGCTATAGTTTTGTCAGAAGATGCCACAAGTGTCAAATCTACGCTGATCACATTCACGTAGCGCCTGCCAAACTTAATGTTCTGACTGCATCATGGCCGTTCTCGATGTGGGGAATGGATGTCATAGGTCCAATTGAGCCGAAAGCATCAAATGGGCATCGCTTCATCTTGGTTGCGATCGACTACTTCACAAAATGGGTTGAGGCTGCCTCATATTCAAGTATAACCAGCGCAGTGGTTGCAAAATTCATCAAGAGGGATCTGATTTGTCGCTATGGTCTTCCCAACAAGATCATCACTGATAACGGCAGTAACCTGAACAGCAGAATGATGAAGGACATGTGCAAGGAATTCAGGATCCAACATCATAATTCTTCCCCCTACCGTCCTAAGATGAATGGGGCAGTTGAGGCGGCTAACAAGAACATCAAGCGGATAGTGCAGAAGATGGTGGTAACATACAAGGACTGGCATGAGATGCTTCTCTTTGCTCTGCATGGCTACCGTACTTCAGTGCGTACATCAACTGGGGCAACCCCTTTTTCCTTGGTATATGGGTCAGAAGCAGTCCTGCCCATTGAAGTTGAAGTACCCTCCCTGCGGGTACTGATGGAAACAAAACTAGAAGAAGCTGAGTGGGTACAGGCCCGGTTGGATCAGCTAAATCTGATTGAGGAGAAAAGGATTGCAGGCTTATGCCACGGTCAGTTATACCAGCAGAGGATGAGAACAGCTTTTGATAAGAAAGTCAGACCTCGTGAATTCAAGAAAGGCGATCTGGTGCTGAAGAAGATCCTGCCTATTCAGACTGATCCCCGAGGAAAGTGGACACCCAGCTATGATGGTCCCTATGTTGTCAAGAAAGCCTTTTCTGGAGGGGCGCTGTTACTCACAGACATGGATGGCGAGGATCTCCGGAATCCGGTCAATTCTGATCAAGTGAAGAAGTATTATGCCTGAAAGAAATAGACGAAAAAAGAGAAAGATAAGCCAAGTAAGAACCAGCTCGCTAGGTTGAAAACCCGAAAGGGCGGCCTAGGCAAAATCAGAGCGACCCGGTGGATTGAAAACCCGAAAGGGCGATCCAGGCAAAAATTAGGGTCAGAAAACTTGGGCGTGGAAAGTTAAACAAAGGCATACAACCTTCCCCGAGGCTTGAATGAGGGAATGATCAAGGTCAAGGACACAGATGTTAGCACTGCTCCACAGAGACGGACAGTCAGAAATTAGCTTTTCTCTTTTTTTCGTGTCTTTTTGTAGTTTAAACTTTCAAATGTATTGAACAGTCGTCGTAACATTCTGTGCGATTGGCTTCTACATCAATAAAGCTCAACTTTTTCCTACCGGTTTGTTATTTTCCGCTTCTCTGCTCAAGATAAACGTTTTATGATGATGGTAATACTGAGTTGCAAAACATGTGCATACATCATAGAGCATTACAAATCATTGCGAAATCCTTAAAAGTCACGGGAAATAAGCAATCTCCCAAAGAAAGTTAATCTTGCAAGGAAAGTTGCACTCATAAGTCATTCCAGAAGGCAAACCATAAAGCAAACTTGCACTCGGCTCATGGGTCCCGTAAATCAGTTCCTCAGTCTCGTGCCAGGAGTGTCGGGGGTCGGTTGAACCAGCAAAAGAATAAGCTTTTTATTAAAAAAAGAAGAGCACAAAAAAGCAAATGATCAGAAAAAAAAAAGCTGATCAGGCAAAAAGAAGAAAAAACAAATGATCAGAAAACAGAAAGCTGATCAAAAGAAGAATTAAAAGATGAAAGAAAAAAAAACAATCAAAGCTGAAAGAAAAGCATTCCCCAGCATTCATCATTCACCCAAAATCATCGCATCGCATGCATTCGCATAACAGGCCTTTGCATAACATGCATTCATTCCATGCACCATGCATTGCATCTGCTGACATGTGCAGGTACCGCCAACCTGAGAAACCTGAAGAAAAGTCCTGCGACCAGAGCAGGCACCCCTGGATCGGTGTGAAAGCATTGACCCTGAAGAAGATGAATTGGATTTCCGAATCCCCCCTTTGGACCCACGTGTCCCCCAGAAAGACTGACTTCAACTTGTATTCGAGCTGCAGGTAAGTCCCTCTGATCTCAATAGGTCCAGTCGAAAAGGATAGCCGTGTTGGTCTAAAACATGGCGCAGTCCTAGGGAAATATCGAGATCTAGACTTGATATAGTACCCTACCCCTGGTCGCTCGAAAGACCACCTCTTTTGAGCCCGCGCGCTCCCAGGCCCAAGTGCAAACTCGGATCGTTCGCGATTCGTTAAAAGGCTTTAGGCAGCCTCCTTCGCCGGCTCAATGTGAGTCGGTACCCCTTTTATTGCTTTCTTTATTTTCTGCTTTCTGTCAGCTTATTGAGGGTTGGCGCTCATAGGAAAAACAAAAAATATCATGTCATCGCATCTGCATCAGAAAAAACAAAAAAAAATAGAAATGGAAAAAGGAAAATTCGGGTTTCTTTAGGTAGACAAAATTGGTATAATTTCTGAATTCTTTATCTTTATTTTGCCTCGAAATATGTTTCGGCCAATTCATATTCCTTGTTAAAATCCAGATAAAGAGGGGCAGCTGTCATACCCTAATTTTGTCCGGCTTGGAACAAAACCTTAATTTTCCACAAAAAAGCAATAAATTATGAAGTGAAGCATCATTCTGAAGGATGTGAAGAACTATGAGCATGCATTTTTGGGTTCTAAAAGTCATTTCAGCGCTTTTAAAATCATTTTTAGAATTGGAATGCCTTTTGGAGCAAAATTAGGGTTTTTTGGGCAAAAGGGGTATTTTGGACATTTCCAAAATTAAGCAATTTCTCACCAAAAATCATTGTTCAATCTCAGAGGAATTTATTTGGATCTAGATGATTTGGGTTATGAATTTTTGTGCGCATGCATGCATGATTTTTGGCATAAAATTCAAATTTTAAGCAAAAGGGCAAAATGGGAATTTCCATCAAGGTAGGGTCTCAAATCAATTTTGGGAAGGGTGATATCATGGAATTTTGGGCTCAATCATTGATTCCTAGTATATGGCCCAAAGTGGCATGATTTTTATGGAATTATCTAGAAAAGAATAATCAAAAATGGTGAAAATAAGGAAGTGTCCCCAATAAGACAAAATGTACTATTTTTCTTGACAAGCTTGCAAAACTTGGGCACCAAGGCCTCATTTGCTCCGAATTTTCCAGCTCATTTTCACCTCATTTTGTGTTTCCTCATGCCCTTGATCCATGTGAGTTGTATTCCTAGCCATTGATTAAAATTCTAGATCAAATCCTAGGCTACAACTTTGTGTAGAATGACCTAGGTGCCCTCAACAATTTTTGTGCAACAAAAACTCATAATTTTTGTGTATGACCAGCTATTCCTCACTCATTTGTGTTTTCTCCTTGTCCCTAATCCATGTGCATTGCAATCTTGGCCTTTGATTCAAATTCTAGCTCAAATCTCAATGGTTTGCAAAAGCACAATGTCCTATATACCCTTAATTTTGCACCTCATATAAAACCCAAAATAGGAGACCATGAGGAGACTCATTTTTTTTACCCTAGCACCCAAATCTCTCCTCTCTTTCTCTCATTCCTTCGAAGCAACCAGCCACCATACCCATATTCTTTTCTTCAAAATTCTTCCAAAAAAATCAACCATCAAACCTTGTTTATTCTTCATCCTTTCAATAAATCTACTTCTAAACTTGCATAATCATCAAAGTTTCATCAAAAACCATCAAGAATCAAGCATTTGCGAAAGGTTCAAGAGGTTCTTGTGGTGTTCTTCAAGTGTTCTTGCTTCTATTCTCTTTCCTTCTTCATTTTCTAGCTAGATCTAGAGGTAAGCTCACTAACCCTTGCATTTTCTTTAATTTTCATCATGTAATCTCTCTTCTATTCCTCTTTCCTTCTTGAAAGAAGCTTTGAGGACTCATTTCAAACATTATTGGACAAGGACATTGGGAGCCTTGGGTGTTTGAGATGAGTCCTTGGCCTTGAAGGAAAGATTCTTGTGTTTTCTCATCATTCATTGCATTTCTACCTCATTTGCATGATTTTGGTGAAATGAAACCTTGTTTTCCTACCTATTTTGCTTCGGCCATAGCATGGATTTTAGGGTTCTTGTGTTCATTTTGTTCATTTCATGATTTTAAGTTGAATTTTGGCTTGATTTTGGTGTTGGGTGCCTCGGGTTGTTGCTTCAAAACCTAGGGTTTTTGTTGCCTTTTTACTTCTTTGATTTTGTGAAGAATAAAATACATGATATGCTTGATGCTTACTTTAGAACATGGCATGATGATCTAGGGTTTAGTCTTGTGAATTGTTTCATGTATTAATTGTGAATTTTAGCATGAAATTTGATGGTGATTTGTGCTTAGCATTGCTTCGGCCTTAGGCCACTTTTGTGCATATTTTGTGATTGAAAACGTGTTGTTTTGATCTTGTGTGAATAAATGCAATTGTGCAATTGTGTTTTTACCCTTTTACCTTTTTACTTTACCATCTCATTAAATAATTACCATTTACCTCATGCATTTTTACTCTACCATTTCATTAACTTCTCACTCAAACTTTTTACCACTTGTAAATTTGCATAAAAAAATCCCAAAACATTTCAATCATTTGCATTTTAAACTTTTACTACTTCTCATTTAAAACCCCAAAACATTTTTACCACTTCTTACTCAAAACATTTTCAAACTTTGCATTTCACTTATTTGCATCATCTATGCGACACCTTGCATGCTTGCACACACATTCACTCATACTTGTATACCATGCATAATAAATGCTCATGCATTCTTGTATGCTCATGCATTCTCTTGTATACTTATTCATGCATTCTCTTGTATGCTCATGCATTCACATGCTTGCTTAATCATGTATCATCGCTCACATGTTCATTCATTAAACCTAGAATACTCTATGCCTATGATCAATTGTGTTCACTTGTTCTTGATGCCATTTGAATGACTTGATTTAATTGTGTGCCCTTCCTTCCACTAGTATGTATTCTTGATGAAGACGTAAGCCTACTTTTCCGGTTGTAGCATAGAGTCATTAAGGTATATGCACCCCTTTGAGATTGTTGCCCGTCCCGTAGCAACTCTCACACACACACAATTGTCTTGAGAGCTTTGTCTTGCATCCTTAATAATTGGATCTCTTGATTATATTGGCATGTTTAATCTTGGTTAATAATCAACATGTTTATGATTGCTTGATTGGTGAGTATGTTTGGATCTTGTTCATTCATTGTTGCATTTGGTTATGGACTTGGAATTGATTGAATAATGTTCTACTTGTTTTCCAAAACCCATTTTCTAAACTCATTTCCAAACGCTCCTTGCTTTGCGAAAACATTTTCTTCCTCCATTAAATAAAACAAATTGTCATTGATGATCACTCGCGCTGTTGCCGTTTAGATCGTTAATGATGATTTTATTTTCAAAAAAAAAGAGTTAGTAGTGAGTCCATTCTAACCGTTGTTGTTCGGTCTTCACAAACGCTCACCCAATTGCGAAAAACTCTTAAGCCGTTTTCAGACGCAAAAGCCGAGAACTACGTAGCTTTGATCCCTCAACCCAGTGAGGGTACGTAGGAGCGGGTCCGTCCCGTCAAGCACCCTTTTAAAAAATCTTTGTTTTGTTTCCACTTTTCAAAGATAACAAAAATATTCCTGTCTTCCGTTTTCAATAAAACGATTTTTCAAATAAAAAAAAAAGAAAAGAAAAGAAGTAGAACAAATCGCTTTCAACTCAAACCTTTGTCAAACCACACATCGAGTTAATGGTTCCCTTTCAGTAGAAAGGACGTATGGGATGCTAATACCTTCCCCATGCGTAACCGACCCCCGAACCTACATCTCTGATATCGAAAGACCACTCGCTTTTCCAAAAAAAAAAAGGGGTTTTTCCGATGTTTTCCCAAATAAATATTGGTGGCGGCTCTACTATTTTTCACGTTGCAAAACGAGAAGTCCCAAACCGGATTTTTCGGGCGCGACAAGTGGGTCGGAGGTTGTAGTGCTTGAAAGTTTGGTTCATCTCGGGAGTTATTTTGGGAGTGGGCCGAGCTCAGTGGCTGAGAAGGAGAACAAGGCCCAGATTGATTAAGGTCCGTATTGGTGATTTCTTTGGATATGCCAGGGTCCAGAGAGAGATTTTTGGCCGGCCCATTATGGTTCTTGGTCCACTGGTCAATGATGAATAATTCCTGGTTATGGCTATAACTCACGCTAGCAGTTGGGGTCCGAGGCTGTTGAGATTCTCTCACTTCGCAGGCCAATAAAAGTTCATCAATACTATCCCATGATTGTTGTTTTGGTGGCTCCAGCAATTCCCTAGAAGGCAGATGAAACTCATCATCATGAAGGGTAGGAACCAAGGCGCCTTTAGCCAAGCACTGGACTTGGGACTGTGTCATATTTTCAACACTTAAATGCTTTTCCATCATGACACCGACGTTATTGACTGGCTCTTTCTCCATATCAGCAACAACGCTAGAAATAGTGTGAGCTGGACATTGCATGTTTAATTCTCTGTTTGCCACAGTGGTTTCTTCGACCACGTCGGCAGTATCCATGAGGGCCTCCTGGTGCAACGGTACGTTGTCATTTCGAGAGGGAGATTTGCACGTCTCTTGAACTTCCAACGATGACAGTTACATAACCAGGAACTCACCATGAGAAGCATCCCCTTGGTACTCAAAGAAGTAGCAAGGAATTGGTCTAACCTGGTTTTCTAGCTCTCTAATGTAGATCTCATGATTAACACCATTAACATGGAGAGTGAGCTTTACGTTTATAAAGCCTTTCATCTCAGATTGTATTAAGACTTTTACAGTATCCAGTGATGCTGGATTATCCATAGCTGACTCAATCCACTCGACCTTGCCCAGTTTGTTTATGATCTTCTCCACATTCGCTCTATTCCATGCTTGAGGAGGTATTTGAACCCACAAACATATGTGCATCCCTGACTTCGATTTTGACCACTTTTTAATCTCAACACACTTGCTTCTAAAGTTAGTGGAAGCCATTTTCAGGGCCTGCTCAAGATCTTGATGTGTCTTGAAGGTTATGAGGAACTTGAACTTTCCCATATCCCTAATATCCTCAATATTCTGTTGCCTGATGCTCACAAGATGCATAATATCCTCCACATCTAAGGGGCACTTAGTGTGAATAACCATGGACTTATTAAGCCACGTGATATTCTTATGACAGAGGCTACCCATCACCAACGCTTCTTTGAAGGTTCTCATGTCTCGTAGGCTCTCCTTCCAGATTTTTGGTCTTGCTTGTTGAGGTTTAGAGATATGGTTCTCTTTCTTGTTTCTGTCATATTTTGCCCAGTTAACAGTTAGTTGTTGACCTTCCAAGAGCTTTCCATTTATTCTATCAACTTCAAGTTGTGCTGCTTTCTGATTTTCAAATCTGACAAACCTGAAGCACTTCTCAGTGTGCTCTCTCTTTTTCCTTGAAATGGAGGCATCACACACTCTCCCAAGGGGTTGGAAAGCTTCTTTCAAGTCCTTATTAAGTAGTCTTGGTAAGATATTATCAACAAAAACCGTATACATATACTCTTCTGTAACTGAATGAACCCTTGATTCTTCTTCCAGCCGTGACCCATCTTTGTCACTTACTCTTTTGACGCTTAAAATTTTTAAAATTTGACACGACCCATGTTGTCCGAACACGGATGGCTGTGTTGCCCTCACTCTCCAGCTTGTCCTTTTATGATTCTTCTACAATTCTAGGAATATGTGGACCTAATTTGATTCTTCCCTTGAGTACATGATAAGTATGACATCTTATATAAATTTTATGAATGAATGTTAGGTATTGAGACTGTTGCTTTACTTATTCTATAGGAACTATATGAGAGAACTATTATACCTATACACATAAACGTGATAAACTGAATTAAGGATTATTATAACGTACTTGGGAAGGGAGTCATGCAGCCAAGCCCAAGGCTTCATTTTGTACCCTTCAAAATGTTGGGGATGTGCTTCCTAATTGTGATGGTTGTAGCATTGAATATAAATGTAAGACTGCAGCATTTGACGATTACCTTATTGGTAACAAACTAAAAGACACTGTGAGTATATTTGTTGTGAAGTACCGACGAGGAGCTTACTTGGATTTTCAAAATCTCACTTTATTTATCGGGTGATTTTCAAATAAGCAGGTGAACTTGGTTGAAGGCTAGGGAAAGGAGAAGGCTCATTCATCTTCTTATGTTTTGAAGTTCATTTAGGAACGCTTGTGAAGATGTTTTATGTTTACGTACCTATGTATTTGAGATTATGAGCCACTTAGTGGTCTTTGGAAACTATACTTAACATCTCCTTTTGTTGATTAGGATGTACGCTTTTCTAAGTTCCGTTAAGTGGTGTAGTTTGACCAAATGAAGTTTTATACCACTAGTTGATGAAGTTATTTTATAGATAAACAAGTGGAATCCTTGTGAAGAATATAAATGAATTTTAATTCAAACCTAGAGTTGTGTATCTTTGATCCATTACAAAGTTGTAAGGTACTAGATTTTATTAACGAGTAAAATTTAAGATATTACAAATTAATCCCATTCTTGAACTTGGAAGATCACAAAGATTCCATGAATATTGATTTTTTTAGAAACAGCTATTGCTCCCTCTTATTCTAAACTTTTAGGGTTACACGAATTTCTAGTAAACAACCCAAAATATTGCTTCAATCTTCTTCCATGCCATTCCCTCTAGCAACCCATGAACCCTAGAACCAAGATTCTTTCAGAATTCATGACATGCAAGCCTTTTAAGTTTTCTGAAAAACAAGGTTTTGGGTTATGTAAGGGGGGTTTTTCGGAGGTGTAGAATTTTTATTTTTAGGGTGAAGAATGATGAGGAAAAGGAGAATGGTATGATGCTAATGATGGAAGAAAGAGAATGAGTTGATGAACCGAAAATTTCACCTTTTGATCTCTCTACTCTCTTGCCCTCACTCTCCTTTTCTCCCCTTATCCCTTTTTGTTTTTTTTTCCTTGTTTCTAACTTATGAATTTGTATTACTACTCTCCGTTGAAGTTGTAGAGAGGTAGTTGCCTATAACATGAAAGTCCTAAGCTTTCATGCTTTAGTGTATCCAAATCATTGGGGTTAAATATATAGGGGCTGCTTAGCTATCATGTTTAATTTCTAAATAGTACCAATTAGTTTCAAATCAAATTTAATCTTCTATCTCAATTTTCAGCTTTTACCCCATGTGTCTACCCTTTATTTTAATTAGGCCATTAGAATAAATAAATAAACAACACCCTACCGATAAATTATTTAAATTAAAGAAACACTAAAATAAAAACAATTAAAATAATTCTGTTGTCATGCATACTAGCTAAAAGCTTTGATCCCAATTATATTTTTAACTAGTCCATAAAATTTTCATGACATATTATTTTGTCTAACTAACTCCTTTAGGTAGATTTTTGGGGTGTGCCACTGCTTGCCTTATGCTAGATATAATGAACTCGAACGTACAAAAACAACATGAGAACATGGAGGCATACGATATGATCAAACACCTTAAGAAGCTCTTTCAAGAGCCGATTAGACAAGAAGGCATGGAACTTTGTGGGCCTTTTTCCGCTGTTGTTTGCCAAAATGAAGACCACTTAGGTCTCATGTGTTCAAGATTATTGGGTACAACCTAAAAAGGATGGGATTTCCTCTAGGCCTAGAGCTGACAACATATATAGTCCTGTAACCGTTGCTATTTCTACATTACAATATGAATGACGTGGCTAAAACTCTGCTAGAACTTGCAGGAAAGTTGGGAATTGATGAGTAGAATACTAATAAACGAAAGGTTACAACCAAATTAATGGCCTAATCTGGTAAGGGCAACGAGAAGTTCCACAAGCCCACATCCAGGCAACAAAAGTACAAGGGCAAGGCAAATACCAGGCCTAGTACATCTAATTTGAATGAGTAGGCGGGATCTCAAAGGAACTTCTTTTTACATTGATGATGTGGTTATGTATTCCAAATGTTCTCTACAAAAATTGGAGTATGGGTTAAAATTAATCCTTCAAGGTGCACTTTTGAAGAAAATCAGACTCCATAATATTAAAATTTATCCTTCAAGGTGCACTTTTGGAGTATGGGTTGGGAATTTTCTTAGTTTCTTAGTCCACAATAAGAGAATTTATAAAGTGAATAAAACCAAGGCTAAGGTGATTTTTGGAGGCTAGACTTTTGAAGGCTTAGAAGAAAGAACTGCAACGCCTAATTGGGAAGATTAAATTTAAAAGGAGGTTTATTTCTATTTCGATTTGAAAGATGAAGACCTTTGCTCCTTTGTTAAGGATCAAGGTTTCTCAATAAATGGTTTTGAGGCCAAATCGCAAGGAGTTAGGTACTTCTTATTTTAATAATAGAGGGTAAGTAGTTTTTTAATTAAAAAACTGCGGTAACGGTGTGAGGAAAAATAGTACGCTATTATAATACTAAGTGAGAAAAGTTCACTTACCAAATAACTCGTGTTTTCAAAAAAGATCTACTAACCAATAATTAAATCGTTAACTTACCGAGGGTTTAATTTTTATTTGCAGTATTATTTCTATAATTTTGAACTAAGAAGATCAAATTAAGTTAATATTAAAAGTATAAAAGTGTTAATTGTTTTCTTGTTTTGGTGCAACAATTATTACTTTTTAAATCGCTACTTATTAGTTATTTAATTAATTGACTAATTATTTCCATGATTGACTTGAATAGATCATCATAATAAACAAATAAGGAAATATTATATCAGGATAAATAATTTTAAAAATAGAAAATAGGTATTATGAATAAGAATTTTTTTTGACATAATTTGTCAATTCTAGTGAGTACATTTTCTTAATCAGAGTCCCAGCACTATGCAAGCACCCGTTAAGACAAAAAATTATTTAGTAGTATAAAGATATTTAAGATTGTTTTGACAGAAAAATATTAAAAATTGTTACAAAATGCAAGATATAAGATGATGAGAAAATGAAAATATCAATACTATTGTTTATTTGTTTTGACTAAATACCATTGTTGATATTAAATCTGATTGCAAAACCATCGACAGTACTCCTTGCATACACTACTACTTCGTTGAGTACAGTTAAGGAAACAGTGAAGAAGACAATCACCAAAAAGAAGAACCTTAAAAGGTTTTTTTGGCTCAACTTCTTGATATTGATTGATATCCTCATGTGCTTGAGTTAAAACTAGCATAATTATTAGCATTATGACAATACAATTTCTCACATCACTCACTGCCATAACTCTTCTCTATTCTTATATTTCTCCAATCTCTATTGAATTCTCTACTGTGTGATGCCTTTTGTTTTACGCCATAGCTTTATTTATAGCCATGCATAACCAATTCCTATTTAAATATTTTCTACATACTTAATAAAAGGTATTAATACTTAATAAAAGCACTACTATGCCCCCAATAATATATGTTCTGCTTATAAAAAATAAATAATAATAATAATAATAATAATAATAATAATAAAAGGTATTAATAATATAATTTAGAAATACTTGTTTGAAACATAAACAATAAGTAATGATATGTAATTTGATTATTTATTTAAATTACTCAATACATGAGTTTATAAAGCTATAAAAATAATCGACAACAATATATTTGAAAATAAACAATTTCCAAGTTTATCTTTTAGATTTGAAAAAAATTAATTTACTCTTTCTTTGGGATACATTAAAGGAAACAAAAAGTGACACCCCATTTTTTATATAAAAATTTGTTTTATTAAAATTTATTTCTTATTACTTAAAGATAGGTGATATTGATTGATCATCTCATTGACTTACTGATTATGGTGATAAGTCGTGAATTCAGTAACAGTTGGAGTTAATAGACATTATAGAAGTATGATGCTTTTAATGTGAAATCATCAATGATTTACTAAAACGATTTTTGAGATTAAAGATGTGATTGGATTAAATCGAGAAAAAATTATACTCTTAAATTAATGAATATCATTAAGTCATGGATAAAAAATTGTCAAGAAATTAAAACTGAATTTCGTCGTGTTTTGAGCCAGTCGAGTAAATTTTACTTGCAAATAAAATCTGAAAGACTTCGGATTTTGATTAAAATGATAAGTTGGGGTGTCTTTGTGTGTGTGTGTGTGTTAGGTTTGTGATTAATTCCTATTGTGTTTGTAATTCCATTAAATTTTCAAGAAAAGGAAAATCATTTTTTGTTGTATAAAAAAATTAAAGTAGATCATATATTTTTTTCATAAACAACATAAAGTGACTTCTCAAAATAATAAAAAAGAATAACCTTTAAGAGGTTAAAAAAACCAAATACTCTAAAAGTGAAACTAAAAGCTAAAACTAATCCTTTAATAGTTTGTGATGTTTATCGCTATTGAAAGAGATAAAAGGCTACCATGTACATTCGGTTATAATGGCTTTAGACTATGCAAATGGCGTAAGGCTAATTAATTAATAGTTCAAGATCTTTATGGCTATTGCAAGAGATAATGAGTTTCTATGTACATTCCATTTTTTTTATCAATGGCTTTAGACTATGAAAACGACATTAGTTGGTGTTTCGGGAAGTATGGTGTTCATAAAAAATTCAAGTGCTCTACTGCTCTCAAAATGATAGCATAACACTTTGGTTGCTTTTCAGAATGATAAAAAATGATTATTTCTAAAAGATTGAAAATATGTCTTAAAAATGTTTAAAAAAGAAATATCCTAAAAGTGAAAAGGATATGGAGCCTCATTAACTAGTTCAAGATGCTTATGGCTATTGTAAGAGATAATGGGCTGTCATGTATATTCAGTTACCTATATCAATGCCTTTTGACAATGCAAGTAACATTAATTAATGTTTTTTAGAAAATTTCGTAATTGTTTGTAACTTATTGGAAAATGAATTTGGCAATAATAACTTCGTACTTGTGAGGGGAGGGGGGATAGCTGGACTCACCCTCCATTGAATTTATTCCGGATCGACCAAATACTAGAGGCCCATTCCAGCAAAGCCCACATCCACTTTAAACCAACGCTACAAATGCGGCCTCATCATCAAACGGTTCAGGCGCACTCAAAAGGTCTTCTATCACAACTTGCCACGTAGGGTCACTATTCCCTTTAAAAGCGTTGCCTCATTGGAGTGTGTGGAGGTACTGTTGCGTTAAAAACACACTTAGAGCAAGTGTACTCTCTCGCAGAAGTAGTATAAAAGATATCGTCTCCAGAGGGATTAATTAAAAAGTACCAAACTACTTAAGATTAATTATTATTTAGACGAACGAATGTTGGTGATTGTAGAAACTAAAATAAGAATAAATAAATAGCAAGAATTTAAATTGTAAAGTATAATCAATGGAGAGAAGCCTAGGGTCATGGTTTCACTTGCAAGTTTCGATTCCTCTATGTCTAATTCTACCTGGATTCCCTTATTTTATTTAATTTCCAATCCGTTTACTAAAACTACTAATCTATTTGGTCATTCGCGATTAATATTCTTTTTCCTAAGTTAATCCTGGTTTGGTCATTCAAGAATTTAAACTCAAGAAAAGCATAAAGTACAAAAAGGTTGAATGACTGGAAGACTAAATTAAAGTTTGGTCATGCATTAATTATAGCCCCAATTATCCTATAGGTCCACCAACTAGTTGTAGTACGGCCGCTAATAAACTAATTGATTATGAACATGCAAAGAGTTGTCAATCCTAATTATGTGATAAAAGCAATAGGATAATATTAATTGGAATAAAAACTAGGAATTCAAAGTATAAATTAAAGCATAAAAAGGTTTCTACTTGCAAGATCCACCTAAGACCCTAGAAGAGGATTTAGTTATCCATAGTGTTCAAGAACAACGAAATAAAATAAGGAGTCATAAATTACAAAGATTAATATAACCCGGGATATAGAGAAAATTCTGATCTTCGGTATTTAGTCTTCTTTTTCTGCTCTAGAGCTCTCTTACGGTGTCAAGAACGGGTACCCAAAACTCTCCTTGTGTTGCTGTCTGTGCGTCAAGTTCCTTGAATTCTCCCGTCTTGATTCCCGTCCGCGTCCTCTCACTCTCAATTACGGCTATATGCAGTCTACAGCTCTCTCTTTTCTAACAATATGCTTTTATATTGGTCCATGCTTTTCCCACATCCCTCCCTACTCACCCCACACCCCCAGACCCCACGAAATGAACAAAAGGCCATTAATGAAAAGCGCATTTTTCACCGATTCAGTTATGGGCAACCGAAAGAATTGGGTTATGCACAACCGAAGGTGTATTTTTTGGCACACACCCCTCTGTTCCTTTTTTAGAGGATTCGGCTGACCCCAACTGAATATATTCGGATCAGGGCAATCGAATAGGCTTTTTTTTAAAAAAAATTTAAACGGCTCAGATTCCACCGACACTTTTGATCAACGACTCACAACCAGTCAAACGTGCCAGGTAAAGGAGTGGATGGCATTTCCTTTGGAAATTGTGCCCCAACGGATAGAAAATTAACGACTCAGATTTGTGATTTAAAATTTTGATCAACGACTCATATTTCCCCACGCCTATTATAAATTGGGCTTCAGCTTTCCCTTCTACTTCACAAAAACCCTAACCCCTTCTATTCTCTACTTCTTCTTCTCCACCAACACCCCTTCTCTGCTTCTTCACAAACACCCTAACCCCACCCGCTGTAATGGAACACCTTCTGGAATGGCAGTTGTGCCCAATCCAGAGATCCTCAGACAAATATCTAACTGTCCTGCATCGCCCTGGAACGGTCACAGAGAGAGCCGATGGTGTTTTTTTAAGTCTCGCGATAACGTCTTCTGTAGGTTGGATAAAGATATAACATTCAGTCAATTGAAGGAAAAGGCGGAGAGGAAGGTTCGCCAAGAGGGAGAGTGGCGTAAAGACATATTTCGTATACGTTACCGCAAGTGTTGTTGTCGAGATGACGCCACTCTCCGCTATGAAGCTATGGATATCTGGAGCGACAATGATGTTCGCGCAATGTTGAAAGATCATCGTAATGTTCCATTGGGACGTCAAATCATTGAGCTGTTTGTTAAAACAATGCGCACTCCGGAAGAGGTCATTTATATTATGGAGCAGGGACTCGCCAAGAATCACTAGTTTCGTAGTTGCTTTTTAGTTGTTTTGTTGTCCTTTCTTTGTGTTTAACCTTTATCGTTTTGATGTATTTCATCTTTCATGTACGGTTACGCTTTATAATATTAAAATTAAAATTGTTGATTAATTTAAACTGTACTGTAAACCGAAATATAAATAACAAAATATTTATTCATTACTAAATCAGTTTTGGGATTACAATTTTTGATAAACGAAATAACAGTAAAAAACTACAAATGGGTAACAACAGAGTCAGAGCCAGCATCGCTCCCAAAATCACTCCCAGCATCCATCCCAACATCACTCCCAGAGTCACTTCCAGCATCACTCCCATCATAGTCATCCAGGAATGCCCGGTAATCTGAATTAGTCGAGTCAGAACCGGCATTGTCTTCCTGGGAGTTAAGCGTATTTTGGGGATTAAAGGGGTTAGGGGGTGTGGGTTGAGTAGGGTGGGGTGTGGGTTAAGCCAATGCCTTTATATTTTATTCATTGTTCACACCTAGTGTTGCGTGCTGCCTTTCTCTTCAAGTTATAAAATATATATCATGCACTCCAAAAAAACTCACGTGCCTCCCTTCTTTTCTTTCAATTCCCACTTTTTTTTGCACTTGTTTTCTCCCTAACGTTTCTTTTGCTGATTTGGCCATATGGCCCTTTTTTTTTCTTCAATTGAAAGTCAATTGGCCATGGGCCATTCACACTTGGGTACTATTTTTGAATTGGGCCGGCCTTCAACCTTTCTTTCATTCACGGCATTTCATGACGGGGTTTTTTCTTTTGTACCCCCACCCATTTGACCCTATACCCACACACCCTTGAAAAGACCAAAATACCCCTTCACAAAATTCAAAAACCCCAACATATCCCCAATTCAAAAAAAAGGAAAATCGGATTTACCCCACCAAAAGGTAAATCCGATTTCCAATCGGATGTACCTCACCCATAGGTAAATTCGATTTCCATCCAAAAATAAATAGATAAATCATTTAAAAAATTTAAATTTTTTAAAAAAAAAAAAAGAAATTAGATATCAATAATATGAATATCGGTCTTCTTTGGGTTCAATTTAGTGTGTTGTTCGTTAACATGACGACAACAACCTCAAAATAAGTGTTGAAAGAAGTATAAAACAAGAACTAAAATGCACACATCACATATGAACACAAGAACCTACTTAAAAGATCATTATAAGGGTTAAAACATCCCAACCAAAAGAGTTTAGCTCATGTTAGACATTGCAAGGCATATATAAACTTAAAGGATCGTATTCATATAATTGAAATCACAACAAAAGAAAACAAAAGGTAAAGGTTACACGAGTTGAAGTTATTTTGCATGAATTCTCCAAGCAATGCAGGTGCACTGGCTTCACTACATTCAGCTAGCACTACTAATTATGTGGAAGTAAAGAAAGAAGTTGTCAATTCCTTTTTTGCCTTCTTACAAGAGAATGAAAAACGAAAATTAAAACTAGTCTAAGGTATCTTGCTAATATCTTGAGGTATATTTTAAAATGAGAAGTGAGGGTCCTTTTATAGCCTTCAAAAAGTGAGTATTCCTTGGAGAATAAGTTAACTTGAGGGTTGAACTAGGGTTAATTTCTGGTCCTCCAAAAAGAAAATTGAATCCCACACTCAAACACAAAGGGAGGTCCAATAATGGATGGCCAAGTGTCCTTAGGTGAGTGACTCTTTAAAGCTCATCTTTTATGGTAGGCGCCGAAATTTGCAAGTTGCATGTGCCCTTATGACTAAGCATGATGTCATCAATTAAGTGCTGGTGCATTTTCAAGGTCCAAGGATGCTTCATGCATTGTTGCCTGTTTCCAGTGCAGGTGCATCTGGTGCAGGTGCACTGTTGTATTCTGGTGTAGGATCATTGCCTGCAGGTGTACTGAACAAACACATCAAAAATACCAAAGTATATACAAAATGCTAAGTCATAAGCCTAACCCATCTTAAAACTTTGAATGTTGTTATTTTATCTATACGACTATATTTACTACCCACTTTATTTGGAATTGAGCAATTTATTTAGGTTAAGATGCATAAATAATTCTATATAAAATAGAGTTATCAAACCCCCAAACTTAAACCATTGCTTGTCTTCAAGTAATTACAAAAAAAACACAAATAAGAATTGCATAATTAAGAAGAAAAGTTCAGCTAATATCTTTTCAAAGAATGATTTTTCAAGTGATGCACACTATGAACTTCATTTTTCAGGAATTTTGTCTTTGTGCCTTTGTTTTCCAAAACATCCAAAGTTATTAAAACTCATTTATGTGAGTGTGTGCCCCACTGAGGTTAGATCAGTTCCAAAACTAAGTAAAAAGGTCCTTTTAGCCTTTGAAAAGTTTAGATCACGTTTGGTCAAACTAAAGATTTTTCAAAATATAGACTAGACTAACAACTTCCTCAAGTATTGGGGGGGTTCTAAGCACAACAAAGGGCTTTAATTTTAGCATTTCCAAACAGTTGAGTCAATGCACTATTTCCTATTTTTTGATGGTTTTTCTTGATGCAGGTGCATTGAGTGCAGATGCATCAACTTTCTAAACTGCAAGTGCACTGGACTTTTATGATGCAAGTGCACTGGACTTTTATGATGCAAGTGCACTTTTATGGTGCAGGTGTATTGAGTGCAGCTGCACTAAAACTACTTTCAACACTTTGTAGCATATATTGCCCTCCTCACTGACCCCCTTTTGCATACTTTTTTTGTTTATTTTTCTTTTCTTTTCTTTTCTTTTTGTATTTTCTTTTCTAATGCATTTTTGGAACGGGTGCAGTTTATGACTCGGGAAAATATAGCTATTTAGAATTACTTTTGATACTTTGTAGTATATTTTGATAACCTGCGGCATTGACTACTCTAAGTTTCTCATACTCAGCCTTCATTTTCATGGAAACTCCCCCAAACTTAATTCTTTATGCTATTCTGAATTTTTAGTAGAAATTTAGCATTGACCTTAGCTTCCTAAAAATTCTTCTTTGCATCATATTGCTTTTCAAATAGCAAGGTTCTTTTCAAAACTCAGCTTTGGTGTGTAGAAGCTAAAATAAAATTGGTCATTTGTGAAAAACAAGGCTTCTTTCTTCTTCTTTCTTTTATCTTTAAAACTTAGTTCAAAGAAATGCATTTGTTTTTGTTGTGAAAGATTTTAAGTTGATCATGCTTCAAAACTATCAAATCCTACTTAAACTCAAAACAGAATTTGTACACCTACTATTTTTGAAAAGAGAAGTATCACTTTTTTAAAAACAGTTGAATGTATTTCATTCTACTTTGTTGAGTACATCTAATATTATTATTTAACAACAACTATCACATAAACAGATAAACACATATCTAAGAACAGATAAAAACAAACACACATAAACAACACATATATATAAACTAACACATATAAACAGCACATATATATAAACTGCTCCCCCCAACTTAAAGTTGAGCAGTGTCCTCACTGCTTGTTTGAAGTTCAAAATGATGCTCAAAAATGGGGAGAGGGGTAAGTAACACAAGAGGATAGTTCAAACTATATAATAACACTACAACATTTTGACCCAAAGGCAACGCCTAAAAAACGTTGCGTTAAGCCAAAAAACCGTTGTCTTACCTTTCTGCAACGGTTTTGAAACCGTTGTTTCTGCCGGCGTTGCCTAAACTATACGCAACGGTTTTTTGTGACCAAAGGCAACACAAACCTAAAACCATTGCCATTGATAACTTAAACGCAACGGTTTTGATTTTTATGCATCGGCAACGGTCGCAAACCGTTGGCAGTTATGGCAACACTTAAAAACCGTTGCAAGATATGGCAACACGCAAAAACCGTTGCCCTCACCAACAATTACAACACTTCAAAAACGTTGCCAAAGATAATAAAAAATTTTAAAAAAATAATAGAAAAAAGATTAGAGAGGTCCATTAAAAGTTGTGTGATATTCCTCAAATTTAATGACAATCAATTAATAAAACAATACAACAAAAACATGCACTCCCTTCAGTTCTGCCTACACTAAATTCTTGGTTTCTAAACACATCCAAGATTACAAATCACAATACAATGAGAAAACGATCAGAATCCTAAGAACAGACAATCGCAATTTTCTTATGAAAAATCTATTTCTACCTAGTTCTTCCTTGGTTAGAAACCGTATTTCTCCAGAAAATTTGAAGGCACGGGTTTAGCTCCCAAGCATAAAACTTGCTCAGAATGATGTCAACCTACAAGAAAATAGCATTGTATCATATCAAAGCTATTTCACAATCTAATACAAATAAATTTTTTGATATTTGGGCTGAAAAATAAATCTAATTCAGTTCATTCTAGCTAACATATCAAGACCAGATGCTTTACAAAATGTCTGCCGGTATATAACAAAATCACATCTTGGTCTGAAGATAAAGTAGCATTAAGACCTATTAAGAATTATGTTCAACAACTTGTGTATTTTACATTGTACTAAATATTAGGCAAAAGCAAGAATAGGAATGATACACGGAATAAAGGGACAATTTAAGTTAGGATTTTAGCTTACGAAATTGAATATGCATAACACCAGAGAAGATTTTTGGCACACTAAAAGCTTACCAATAATCAAATAACAATAACAGATTAGAAACAAGTAAAATAATGATCAAATAAAGTAACAATTATGTGTAATCCCAAATTCAATAGTAAAATGTCATAATATTTCTTTCATAAGCTTTATTTTTGTTTCTTTTGGCTAGCCAACAAATAGACCAAAGACACCAATACATAATCATCTTAAGAATTATGCTGTAAGAAATATTAAAACTTACATTTAGAACCACAACATTCAGACGCCAATACATAATTTTTTAAAGACTTCCTTAGACAATGCCCTGCATTAGACACTGACCTGTCCAAACTCCAAACAAAACAGAACATAATAATCACACTATCAAGCACAAACCAAAGCATATTTGCATCCAACCCCTCTGAGAATATGGACGCATTTGTGACAACTTGTAAACAAGACTTAAGGGTAGATCTACACATTTTTAAATGAAGCACTTAATTAGTGAGAATGCTCAAAGACAAAGTCATCAAGTTCACAAAAAAATCTATAACTAAGAACTAGATTAAGCAACAAGCCTACAACCAAAAAGGAAACTGAAATGTAAACAGAAGCTCAAAACAAAACAGTCATAGTTTTCGTATAAAAATTTTATTTCTACCTAGATTTTCCTTGGGCACATTTTACTATAAGATGGTGCTCTTGAAATCTGGATTGTGGAGAACTTGAAGTCCTGCAAGTTGTTTGGCTCTCATAGCATTCATTTCCTGTATAAATACTTGAATTGATATGCATTTCATATATAACTTTCACCAACTATAGTTTGACTTGAACAAACACCACAATTACCTAAAAAAAGAAGATCAAGCTAACTAGGTTCTAGTTTCCTTTTTATTAGCAGGAACCAGTTTCTGATTCTGCTGTTTAGTTAAAAAAGTGAGTTCTCTTATCTCTTCCTTTAAAAGGAATTTTCTTATTAAATTTGGATGCTCCAGTAAATGCAACTGCATTGAAACAAAAATATGCCATCAAATTTGGATATAAGAAAACTTTCATAGGACGTGCTTCTATGTGAGCAGAAATATAAAATAAAAACGGAGACCTAATATAAATAACAAGTATATTCTTTACCTTGCCAGCTCTTGAAGCTTTAACAAGTAATGACAAGTGTTTATATAAATATCTTGTATGTACACATGCTTAACATATTCCCACTGGATGACTTGATCATGCCTGTGAAAGTAAGCACCAAAGGTCTAGCATGAGAAATTCTTCTAACCTTCTCAACCTGCAGCGATATTTAAAAGAAAATTGTATTTGATAAGGATTGTAGCTAGCCTACAAGTTCATCTAACCACATCCATGCAAAAATTAAGGGCAAAAAACCAAATTAATCCCTAAAATATTTGGTAATGGTTATATTCGTCCCTAAGAATTCAAAGTCCCACCTATTGCCCCTAAGAAACTGCAAATGTTGATCAGTTTAGTCCTTCTCAGTGACTAATGCTCCTATTTCTATGGTTTACTGTAGCCAAGATTTACGGTTCGGTACAGAACATGGTTGGGTTTTAAGTTATCAGGAAGTAATTAGTTCACCATCAAATTTCTCAAGACAAATTTTTGGACTTTAAAATGAAAAGTAAGAAAAGTACCTCCTAAATAGCATCTTTCCATCTCCCACAGTTGCAAAGGCAACATGCTAGCTCATAATATGCACTGGCTGTTCCCTTAACACCTCTGATTTCCATGTCATTGATGGTTTTCACCGCTTCATCAACTTTACCCTCCTCCCAAAAAAAATTCACCAACTTCGTTCACAATTTTGCGGAATCAAAAATAGTTAACCACACTGAGTAAAGATCAATTACCAGTAGAGATCAAGTTCAGTCATTTTTGGGCAGTTACGAGCAATGTGTACCAATCCTATATCTGATATGTTTGTGCATAATCCTAACTTCAAACTTTCAAGTTCTGAACATCTTGATAGATATTTAAGTGCACAACCATCTCCAATTATTCTAAAGCATGAAAATACGAGAGAATCTCATTCAGATGATAGTAATAGTAATTCAAGGCTTCAAGAATAATTACCCAAAACCCCACACATCAAATATCCTAATTGAAACTATAAAAAAAATACCCCATTAAGAAGTTGACAAGTGCTTTTCACAAAAGCATTTAGGATTTGGATTTTCAATAGTTATATTCTGCCAACCACTATTGTTGTCATAATATCGTATCATCATTTCTAATGATTTAGTAGCAAAACATAATAATGATTGGGAGATCGTAAATTCATAATCATGCCATATTAATGATTTAGTAAGCAAAAATACTAATTACTAACCTTAAGATACGAAACATCTAGAAATTTCAAATGAAAGCATTTCTTAGAAAGAAGATCAATCCCCATATCAGAAATCTCCAAGCACCACTTCAAACTAAGACTCTCCAAACGACTACACCCAACAACAATCTTAGCCAAACCAATATCAGTAACCCCTAATCACTTATCCATATTAAGTTCCTTCAACCTCGTAGGCACGATAGCTCAGCAACTTCTCTATCACCATAACCCCAACAATGAGAAACATCAACCGCTTCCAATAATGGACAAGCCTTAATCAAAGACAAATCGAAAACAAATCATCAGATGTATATTCAGAATTTGTTTAATAAAGGAAATTCGAAGCTACTCCCCAAAATACAGAAACCCTAACACCCATCTCAATCACTCTGCTTATTGACTCATTCAAAGTCCACACATCCATCAACAACCTCTAAACCTTCCCCCAAACCCCCAAAACATTAATTCACACACACACATTAACAGAGGATGGGAACAGACGCATAGATGACAAGAGAGCAGTTACCTGAGAGAGAGAGAGATGACAGAGATGGCACAGAGAGGAGACCCACCAGAGAAGGATTCGCCGGAGATTGAGACCGCGTCGGAGAGTTTCCAAAGAGGGAGTAGTCTTCAGAGAAAGGGAAGATTTAGAAATGAGGGTTTGGACTTTGGAGAGAAGCGCAATTTGGGATTAAGAGAGAAGAGGGTACACGATAAAAAAAAGGTTGCGCTGAATGATTTTATGAAAAAAATATTAAAAAAAGTTTATATTTGCTGATCCGGAACGGTTTTGGGCCGTTGCTTAATAAAATAAAATAATTATTAAATAAAACCGTTGCCTATAGTTCTTTAGCAACGGTTTTTAACTGTTGTCTAAAAATAACAAAATACCATACGCACTATGCCAACGGTCTAAAAAACCGTTGCCAATAATCATCTAAGGCAACGGTTTTTTGGGTACTCATGAAATGGGCGTTGCCGTAGGTCTAAAATGTTGTAGTGTAACCACAGTACTTTAAAAAATACTAATAACAACTTCACAAAGTTTACTCTTTCTTGGCTCCACTCCTTAGCCTTGAGCTGGACCTCACTGGCATATGTTTGACCTTTTGTTTCTTCCTTTTGGGCTCCTCAATTTTAGGTGCAGTTGCACGTGATGGAACTGCAGTAGTTACTGCAAGGATAGATGGTTGAACATTAGGGTTCTGGAATGCAGGTGCATTGAGTGCTCCTGCATCAGTCTTCTCTGCAACTGCTTTCTCAGCAATTTCCTCTTCTTCAGTTGGGGTCTCCTGGGCAGATGTTGCAACCTCAGTAGCAGTCCTAACTATTCCTGCAAATGATGACTGCTTGGCCATCATTTCTTCACTTCTTTTGGCAGCTACTTGCTCTAGGACAACTCTCATTAAAGCTTTAGGTTTTGCAGGGATGATTGTGACAGTTGGATTCTGCTGGGATGCACCTGCACCAGGTGCAGGGGCATCAGTTGTCATCTGCTCAGGACCTCCTTTTGATTGCTTCTCACCAGAGCTTGTCTTTTCACCTTCTTCTTCAGGTTCCTCTGGAATGACCTGTAATTATTCTTTTTCAATATCAAAAGAAATGTTAGCTGGCATGAGAATAAAGCCAGATGTGATAGGAGGTGATTTGGGTGGGTTTTGAATATCAGATGGGGTGGGAGAGGGTTCTTTGGTGGTTGTCTCAACTATAGGCTCTGTTTGGGTGGTGGGTGGGGGTGATTTGGGTTGTTCATCAGTAAGGGATGGTTCTGTAGTGGTTGTGGTAGTTTGTGATTGGGGTTGGTTGGTCTGAGGTGGTGGTGATGGTGGGGTAGGTTTTTTGGTGGGTGATTTGTTTTGTGGCTCATTTTGGGTAGGTGGTGGAGATTTGGGTGGGGATTGTGCAGGTGGTGTAGGTGATTTTGGTGGTGATGGGGGGTTGGTTTGTTGTTCAGGTTGGTTTGTGGATGGGGTGGTAGCATATCTTTTTCTTGCTATTTCCTCCATGTTCACCTCTCCTCCCTCATTCTTTTCACTTTCCTCATCAGTCTCTGTCTCATCCTCCTCCACATCCTTATCTATGTCATTCATTGCCTTCTTAGCTACCTCATCCTCCTCAGTGTCCACCAACTCTTCACTTAACATTTCTGGTTCCTCCTCAGTCATTTTCTTCTTCCCCTTCTGTTGTCACTTTGTCACTCTCTTCCTCTTTGGTCTTGGTATTTCTTCATTCATTTCTTCCTCTTCTTCCCTTCCTGGTGTTTGCAAAACCCAGCTTGGAAACACAGGTGTTTCCACTTGTATTGGTGCTGGCGAGATCTCCTGGAGTCTCAATTGCAACCATTCATGCTGCTCTTGTTGAAATTTCCACACTGCTTGGTGCTTCTGCATCAGATGCTCCTGCACTAAACTAGGTGGTTCTTTTGCAAATTTTAATTTTTCTTTGAACTCAGCAGACAATGGACCAGGAGGGTATTTTCTCTGCTCATTACCATCTATAGCAACACCATGCTTCATACACAACTCAGTAATTAAACATGGATAGAAAAAAAATCCAGAAGTTTTCTCAGCACACTCTAAGATCTCCCTAGCAATAATCCTTCCCACATCCACATTATCTTCAGTCAGTATTGTATCCAAAAGGAGCAATCTTTCTTTGGATAGAGTGTAGGTTTGTGAGGTGGGAAGCATTGAGGCATCATTGAACAAATGCCAATTGCCTAATTCTGGGATTATGTACCTACTTTTCAATTTAAACTGTGTGTGAGAACTTATCCCATTTTGCATCCTCTACAGCTATTCTAGATTTAATGCTAGTCATGTCCTTCTTACCATACTTTTCAAATTTCTCTTCAAAATCAGTGCCATTATAGGTTAACATATAGTGATCATTGATCCTTTTAGGCTCAAAGAACACCTTTCTACCTCTAACTATGGAATAGCATAAGGACTTACCTCCCTTTGTATCTTTGATTCCAGCATAGAATTCTCTGACTACTTGTTCAACATAGGAACCTCTTTGTAACACGAAAGAACCCCAATGAAGACTTGCCACTGTTGACATGAAAGATGAGTTTGCCTTCATCAAATTGTAGCCCCTTTCTGGTAGAAAATTCATCTGCCAGAAATGTGCATTCTCATTGGGCACAGATGCAGGAGCATTTAGAGTTTTCTTTGCTAATTGCTTGCTCGATGCACCTGCACTGGATGCAGTTTTGCCAGAGCCTTTTGATGCTGCTTGTTTGCGTGCCATTGATGTGTTGATTTGCAGAGATTTTGGAGATTTGCGAGAGGTTGAAGAAGAACTTTGGGAATTTTTGGGAAATTTTGAGAGAGAGAGATTTGTGAGAATTTCTGTTTTGAGAGAGGGAGTAAAAACGGTAACTATGGGGTAATGGGACGGTTTAAATGAGGAATGGAGGTTAGTGGAAGTTGATTCGATGGGGGAATATAATCATTAAGGCTAAGTGGAGTGACATACACAGTGACACGTGTGCGATTAGGTAGGACAGCACACAATCTTAGCCTTAACTCTTTTTGATGCGCTGGCAGTTGAGAAAATTTTCACCCAAGTATTTGCTGAGTTGATGCAGGAGCACTGGGATAGAGTGGTGTAGGTACATTTAGTGCAGCTGCACTAAAAAAACTGTGTTCCTACAAAACACTTTAAAACATAAAATTGAACAAAATAACATAATTAATACTACAAAATCATGGGTTGCCTCCCATAAGAGCTTGTTTTAAGAGTCTTTCAGCCTGACTATCTCTGAGTTAGAGATTTTGAAAATGAGTGGTGACTTTATCCCTCACCACATGTTCACCATAGTACATTTTAACTCTTTGACCATTTACCTTGAAAGTGGTATTTGATGCTTCATCAAATAGATCAACTGCACCATGGGGATACACCTTAACTAGTTTGAATGGCCCTGACCATCTTGATTTCAGTTTTCCAGGGAACGATTTCAACCTAGAATTATATAGTAGGACCATCCCTCCTTCCTTAAGTTCTCTCCTTTGGATTCTTTGGTCATACCAAGCCTTAGTTTTTGCTTTGTAGATTTCAGCATTCTCATAAGTGAATTGCCTAATCTCTTCTAATTCATTTAGTTCCAAAAACATTTGTGCACCTGCTTTGTTGAGATTAAAGTTGAGTTTTTTGATAGCCCAAAAAGATTTATTTTCCAACTCCACAGGTAAATGACATACCTTGAAATAAACTAACCTATAGGGAGACATACCTAATGATGTTTTAAATGCTGTTCTATTTACCCACAAGGCTTCATCTAAATGCAAAGACCAATCCTTCCTTGTGGGGTTCACCATTTTTTCTAGCATTCTTTTAATTTCCCTATTTGATAGTTCAGCTTGTCCACTTGTCTGGGGGTGGTAAGCTGTAGCAATTTTGTGTTTTACCCCATATTTAGCAAGAAGGTTTTCAATGAGTTTGTTACAAAAATGTGAACCTTCATCATTAATGATTGCTCTTGGGGTGCCAAATCTAGTAAAAATATTTCTTTGAAGGAATTTACTAACTGATTTGGCGTCATTATTAGGTAATGTTACTGCTTCTACCCACTTGGACACATAATCCACGACTACTAAGATATACAAATTGCCAAAAGAGTGTGGAAAAGGTCCCATGAAATCCATTCCCCATACATCAAAAAGTTCAATTTCCAAAATATTGATTCTTGGCATTTCATGTTTTTCAGAAATACTTCCTGCCCTTTGACATTTATCACAGGTTTTGACCATAAGATATGCATCTTTAAACAAAGTAGGTCAATAATAACATGATTTTAATACCTTAGCTGCTGTTCTGGTGCTCCTAAAATGTCCTCCATATGGTGTTGCATGGCAGTGCAGGAGCACTGCTTGCTGTTCTTCCTCAGGAATGCATTTCCTCATCAATTGATCTGGGCACATTTTGTAAAGAAATGGATCATCCCAATAGTATTGTTTTACTATGTGGAAGAATCTCCTTCTTTGTTGATAAGTTATGTTCATTGGTACCACTTTGCTTACAAGGAAGTTTACAATATCTGCAAACCATGGTGTAACTGCTTTTGATGCACCTGCACTGGATGTAGAAGCATTGGTTGCTGTCATGGTAATTGCTAACCGTTTTTCATCAGGGAAGCTTTCCTTGATCTCTCCTTCCTTTGTACTTGTTCCTTCACTTTAAAGTCTAGATAAATGATCAGCAACTTGGTTCTCCACTCCCTTTTTATCACGAATTTCAAGATCAAACTCTTGAAGGAGGAGAACCCATCTTATTAACCTTGGTTTTGCATCTTTTTTTGAAATTAAATACTTGATGATAGAATGGTCAGTATAAACAATTTCTTTAGTGCCAACCAAGTAAGATCTAAACTTATCAAATGCAAAAACCACTACTAATAATTCATTTTCAGTAACTGTGTAGTTCATCTGAGCTTCAATTAATTTCTTGCTAGCATAATATATAGAATGAAAGATTTTATCGTACATTTGCCCTAGGACAGCTCCCACGGCAAAATCAGCTTCACACATTAATTCAAATGGCCTGCTCCAATCTGGTGTAACAATCAATGGTGCAATTACCAATGCCTTCTTGAGTTTCTGGAATGCCTCTACACAATATTCATCAAAGTTGAAGGGTGCATCATGCTGTAAGAGTACACATAATGGCTTGGATATTTTTGAGAAATCCTTGATAAACCTTTTCTAGAAGCCTGCATGGCCTAAGAAGCTCTTAAAATCTTTGACAATTGTTAGAGGTGGCAATTTTTCAATTACTTCAGTCTTGGCTTTGTCCACTTCAAGACCTTTCTTTGACACTTTGTGACCAAGCACAATGCCTTCTTGCACCATAAAATGGCACTTCTCCCAGTTAAGAACTAGATTGGTTTCCTCACATCTCTTGAGAATTTCTTCTAAGTTTGATAAACAAAGTTGAAATGTCTCTCCAAATACTGAAAAATCATTCATGAATTCCATTGATTGCTCAATGAAATCTGAGAATATTGACATCATGCATCTCTAGAATGTTGCAGGTGCATTACATAGTCCAAATGGCATCCTTCTAAATGCAAAGGTGCCATAAGGACATGTAAATGTTGTTTTCTGTTGATCTTTTGGTTCAATGGCAATTTGATTGTATCCTGAATAACCATCCAGAAAACAATAGAATTCCTTGCCTGCTAATCTGTCCAGCATCTGATCTATGAATGGTAAAGGAAAGTGATCCTTTTTTGTTGCCTTGTTGAATTTTTTGTAATCCATACATATCCTCCAACCTGTGATTGTTTTGGTAGGTGCATTAGATGCTTCTGCATTCTGTAAATTTTTTTCTTTTCTGTTTTTCTCTTTTTTTTTTCATTTTTTTCAATTTCTTCCTTAGGTGCATTAGGTGCATTAGATGCTTCTAAAAGGTCTTTCCCATTTCTCAGGGAAATAGCTTTCATATGTTCCTTACCTTGCCTTTGTGAGGTTGTTGCTTCTGTATTTGATGGTAGAGATCCATTTGGTCTCAGGGAAAGATTTCAGCATGGTTTCTAAGGACTTATCATTGGCAGGTGCAGGTGGTCTTTGGTAATTTTAAGAGTGGAATCCTGGTGGAGTAACTGGTGCAGATGCATTAGGTGCAAGTGCACTGTTATTGCTCCATTTGAAATTTGGGTAATTTCTCCAACCAGGGTTATGGGTGTTTGAGTAAGGGTTATTATTTCTATTATATCCTACATAATTGACAGAAATAGGGTTGCTAGGACATTCCTCATACAAGTGACCTCCTCCACAATATACACCACTAACAATTCCTGGAGGGGCTTGTTCTAAGGCTGCTGCAGTGGTTTCTGTTAATGCAGGTGCACTGGTAGAAGTGAAATTTTTGATCATGTTTGCTAGTGAGGCTACTTGAGCAGATAGGGCTGATACTTCACTAATCTCATGTACCCCTGATGTATTCTTTTGGGCACTCACCCTCTCTATAGGCCAACTAGAGCTATTAGTTGCAATTCTATCAATTAATTCACAGGCCTCATTGTATGATAAGTTTTATAACACACCTCCAGATGATGCATCAAGCATTATTCTGGTTTGAGATTCTAAACCATTATAAAAAGTTTCCATTTGAATGATGACAGGCAGACCATGATGTGGGAATTTTCTTAAAAGTTCTTTCCATCTTTCTCATGCTTCAAACAATGATTCAAATTCTTTTTGTCTAAAAGATGTAATATTATTTCTCATTCTGCCATTTTTTATGGGTGGAAAATATTTTGCTAGAAATTTTTCAGCCATTTCATTCCATGTATGAATAGAATTTGGTTCTAAAGAGTTTAACCAAGATTTAGCTTTATCTTTCAAGGAATATCGAAATAGCTTTAATCTAAATGCATCTTCACTAACACCAGGAATGATAAAGTTACTACATACTTCTAAAAACTGTTTTAAATGCAAGTGGGGATCCTCATGAGAAAATCCACCAAATTGACGAATTGTTTGGAGCATTTGAAACATCATGGGTTTAAATTCAAAATGCACAGCATCAATATGAGGTCTTTCTATGCTTGTTTGCATATTTTGATGATCAAACATAGTATAGTCCCTCATTGGCCTATCTCTATCATTAATCATATCTATAGGACGCATGTTGATGAATTGATTTCTGTGATCATCCTCAGGTTCATGATGATAGCCAGGACCACCTCTGACTGAGGATGGTCTAGAGCCTTCTCCTTCACCTGGTTGAGACATTGAATTTCTGCAGCTTTGTAGTCTTTGTCTTTGGAGTCTAAGCAACTTCCTAAATCTGCTTTCTGGTTCAGGATCTAAACTGTATTCTAGTGATTTCGACCTGTGCATATGCTAGAGCATCCTGTGCTCCTGCACTGAGAACAAAATACCAGAGTAATAAACACTAATTTAGTATATATCTAAACAATAAAAATTAATGACAATCCCCGGCAACAGCGCCAAAAACTTGGTGTGAGAAAAAGTAATGTGCAAGTGTACACAGTCTACAACATGTAATATACAGAAGATGAGATCGTACCCACAGGGATTGGATTAATTTTTATGCTTGTATACATAGAGAAATTAGTGTTGAGAGAACTAATAACAAATGGTAGATGGTAGTGTGCAAACAGAATGTAAACAAGTTATAAAAGATGTATGAAAGCAGTGGAGAATGAGATTTGGGATGTTTCTCACCAAATAAGTCATTTTCAATAGTTTTGTGTTTATATGTGATGCAGGTGCACTGAATGTTGTTGCATTAAAAGTGTGCTTTTCAGTCACTGTCTTAAGAGTTTCATTACAAGCTTATTATGTCTAAGCATACTAAGTAAGTTCACTCCTGTATTTGAAGTACCCACAGTATCACCCTATGGACTATGCTATCCTATGTCTAGGTCTTAGCATGGTTTTAACAAAGTTTCCTTAATTAAAACACTTACCCATATTAGTTCTTAAGTTCTAGTTATAAACCATGTCTGTATTTATAACTCTACTTATTCTAAGTGATCAACCTCAAAATAAGTGTTGAAAGAAGTATCAAACATCCCAACCAAAAGAGTTTAGCTCATGTTAGACATTGCAACGCATATATAAACTGAAAGGATCATATTCATATAATTGAAATCACAACAAAAGAAAACAACAAGGTAAAGGTTACACGGGTTGAAGTTCTTTTGCATGAATTCTCCAAGCAATGCAGGTGCACTGGCTTCATTGCATTCAGCTAGCACTACTAATTATGTGGAAGTAAAGAGAGAAGTTGTCAATTCCTTTCTTGCCTTCTTACAAGAGAATGAAAAACAAAAATTAAAACTGGTCTAAGGTATCTTGTTGATATCTTGAGGTATATTTTGAAATGAGAAGTGAGGGTCCTTTTATAGCCTTCAAAAGTGAGTCTTCCTTGGAAATTAAGTTTACTTGAGGGTTGAACTAGGGTTAATTTCTGGTCCTCTAAAAAGCAAACTGAATCCCACACTCAAACACAAAGGGAGGTCCAATAATGGATTGCCAAGTGTCCTTAGGTGAGTGACTCTTCAAAGCTAATCTTTTATGGTAGGCTCCGAAATTTGCAAAGTGCATGTGCCCTTATGACTAAGCATAATGTCATCAATTAAGTGCTGATGCATTTTGAAGGTCCAAGGATGCTTCATGCATTGTTGCCTGTTTCCAGTGCAGGTGCATCCAATGCAGGTGCACTGTTGTATTCTGGTGCAGGATCATTGCCTGCAGGTGTACTGAACAAACACATCAAAAATACTAAAATATATACAAAATGCTAAGTCATAAGCCTAACCCTTCTTAAAACTTTGAATATCGTTATTTTATCTATACGACTATATTTACTACCTACTTTACTTGGAATTGAGCAATTTATTTAGGTCTAGATGCATAAATAACTATATAAAATAGAGTTATCATGTGGCTCTCTCTAATTTTGATGTGCAACACCACTTTTATATTGAAAGGCCTAGGGTTGTGTGCCTCCTTTCCTTTGCTTCTTGCTCAAGCTTAGGGTAGTAGAGTGTTTGTCAAATTCCCTCTCACTCCTCCCGCGGAACATCATGCCCATTACACGGGCCTTCCTTCTCTATTGCCAAATTGGCCACAAAGCTTTTTTTTTTAATTAGGCATTGGGCCTAACATCAATCCAATTTCGCCATGTCAATCTTTCGATCTCCAGCCCACACACACACACACACACACACACACACACACACACACACACACACATATATATATATAGTGGATGTATAAGGTGAGAGGAGAGTTTATTCTGAGAGATGAGAGTAGTAAATTTGGACCCTAAAACACTACATGGATGGTTGTGATTGAAAGGTGGGTAGTTATCACTTTGAATTTTGATATTAATATCAACCGCTCATGGTTTGATCAATGGCCATGATGGATTCCTCACACTCTCTCATTATAAAACTCTTCTCATAATATACGTTCCAATTTGGCCATGTCAATCTTTCAATCTCCAGCCCACAAATATATATATATATATATATATATATATATATATATATATATATAGTGGATGTATAAGGTGAGAGGAGAGTTTATTGTGAGAGATGAGAGTAGTAAATTTGGACCCTAAAACACTACATGGGTGGTTGTGATTGAAAGGTGAGTAGTTATCACTTTGACTTTTGATATTAATATCAACCGCTCATGCTTTGATCAATTGCCATGATGGATTCCTCTCTCATTATAAAACTCTTCTCATAATATACGTTCCAATTTGGCCATGTCAATCTTTCAATCTCCAGCCCACAAATATATATATATATATATATATATATATATATATATATATATATATAGTGGATGTATAAGGTGAGAGGAGAGTTTATTGTGAGAGATGAGAGTAGTAAATTTGGACCCTAAAACACTACATGAGTGATTGTGATTGAAAGGTGGGTAGTTATCACTTTGACTTTTGATATTAATATCAACCGCTCATGCTTTGATCAATGGCCATGATGGATTCCTCACACTCTCTCATTATAAAACTCTTCTCAAAATATTATATATATATATATATATATATATATAACTTTTAAGTGGTTCTAATTTGGATTCTTATTCTTTTTCTTACTTTCTTCTTTTCTGTAAAATAAAGAGTAAATTGAGTCAACAAATTATATTATTACAAATAATTGCTCTAAAAATAATCTAAAGATGTCCATAAAAATGCATTAAATTGGAGTTTATCAACTCCCCCACATTTAACTTTTGCTTGTCCTCAAACAAATTTCTGACTAAATAAAATTTTCAAATAAATAATAGAGATAGCCAAATAAGGGACCCAAAATTAGAAGCACAATGACAGACAATAGACAATATAGGACATATGAGGTGTCAAAAGGTTGACTATTTAGAGTCTCAAGTCCCTAAAGAAAACATTTCAGTGAACAAAGGCATTCGCTCACAATCTCTCAAAGTGATTAGGGACTAGGAAAATTATGCTCTCAAGTTTCAACAAAATGCACATTACCATATGTTTGTAAGTTGACCAAATCTCCACTAAATAGTTTGCATGCATGCAAAAGATGGGGTGTTATGGATAACTAATGGATAATTTCAACAAGCAACTCTGAGGCCAGAAAATACCTAAATTCCCCAAATCTTTTTATATGATGTAAATCAATTTTCTCCTTGAAAAGGTCAAAAGACAAGTTCCAGAATGTGGCAAATTGGGAAACACACTCATAGAAAAAAAAGGGGTAAAAATTTATGATTTAGTATGAATCCCCTTATGAAGGCTCAAATCTCACATTTAAAAGCTAGTTCACAAAAAATATACAACAGACAAAAATACTAATTATCAGCTTCCTAAGGACAACCCCACAGTTACAATTAAGCACAAGTCTGTCAAGTAAATTAATTATAGGATCCCCTAAAGGCAAAATCTCTATTGTTTTTAAGCATAGTTCATTCAAAACAAGCCAGAAAAAATGCTATCAACACATGTAGTAGGTATATGCATTAATAGAGATCAAGTGACAAGATATAATATCCTCCCCCACACTAGCATGAAGCATGGTGATCAATGCGAAATAATCAAATAAAAACAAAAATAAATAAATGAGAGAGTGTAAGAGTGACTTCCTTTGAGAGAGCTTGCAGTCTAAGCTTATTCCTAAAATCAAAACAAAGAAAAAGCAAAATAAAAAAATTAATAATAATAATAATAATAATAAAACACAGGTTGCCTTCTGCGAAGAGCTTGTTTAACGTCATGAGCCTGACGATAGTTGGTACTTTTAAGTGGTTCTAATTTGGATTCCTATTCTTTTTCTTACTTTCTTCTTTTCTGTAAAATAAAGAGTAAATTAAGTCAGCAATTTATATTATTACTAATAATTGCTCTAAAAATAATCTAAAGATGTCCATAAAAATGCATTAAATTGGAGTTTATCACACGTGCCTTGGACCAAAAACGCTAGAGCCGACATTCTAGCCAAACTTGCAAGTACAAAGCCAACCGGGAATCATCGAAATCTGATCCAGGAAACATTGACTCAACCCAGTGCAAGCTTGGCATCAAGCTCGACCTCGGCCATCTGTGTCATTGATCCAAACGAAAGTTGGATATCCCCTCTGAAGACACGCAACATCATACTCAGTAATGAAGGGATTGTTTTCCGAAGCGGGTTCTCGATCCCGTTTCTCAAATGTGTTGAAAGGGACGAGGACAACTATATTTTCTCAGAAATTCACAAGGAATTTGTGGGCGTGGTGGGTGTAAGAGCTTTAGCCAAAAAAGCCCTCAGAGCAGGACATTACTAGCCCACTATTTCCAAAGACGCCTCCAACCTGGTGAAGAAATGTGATAAATACCAGCGTCATGCCAACGTACACCTTGCTCCTCCTTCCGACCTCACATCAATGTCTGCAGGCTCACCCTTTTCTTGGTGGGGAATTGACCTCATGGGCCCCTTCCCTTTGGCTCCTGGGCAGGTCAAATACCTGATCGTCGCAATAGATTACTTAACCAAGTCGATAGCAGCCGAACCACTGGCCAACATCAGAGCAAAAGCTTGCATTAAGGTCTTTAAGAAGAATATCATGGTCAGATTTGGCATCCCCGTTGAGATCGGCAAATTAACTTGGAGGACTTTGCATCTTTTGAATAAAGAAGACAACGGTCAAGCAATTCGACAGGAGCCCGACCTCGCCCAAAAAGTCTGTGACCAAGCTTCTCTCGCTGAAGTCGTGGTTAAACGAAGAATTGCCAAGCGCTACACTGTTAAAGTTGTTCCTCGAGACTTCAAAGTCGGAGACCTCATTCCACGAAGAACCGAAGTCGAAGGGAAGAACTCAAAACAAGGGAAGCTGGCTATGAATTGGAAGGCCCTTATCGGGTAACTGCCAAGACTGGTAGAGGTGCATACTAGTTAGAGACCTTTGAAAAAGAATCTATTCTGCGAACATGGAATGCAGAAAGCTCCGACACTACTATAGTTAAAGTGTAATAGCAATATTTGGTGAATTTTAATGAACATCGGGCCTTCGAGTCCCCAGCAATGAAATAACTCTCTTTTCAGAACTGCTTAATTACTCTTCGAAGAACGCAGGTAGCGGTAAAGGTCGAACCCTAGCAGTCGACCTCGGACGAGCTTCTTCACTCCATGTTCACTCCAAGCCCAACACTTGGTCAACTGGACCGAACGAAGTCTAACATGCATACACGGCCTCAGACCAACTTCCTTCATTCGAAGAGTCGCTCATGATCGTTATTACATAACACGAAAATCTCCCAGGTGACGTGACCATCTGAGTCTAAACTTCGAGGACGGATCTCCTCGTTGGGGAGCCGGCTACTCCCTTTTGGGACCTTTCACCATAGACATAGACGTGTACTCAATCCCGCTCTCTCTAGAGAAGCCTCCGGTCCTAAACATGGACGATAGGATCGGAGATCCAAACACTCACTTAGACTACTTGGTGTGCCTGCAGGGAACTTGCTAGGCTTCTTGGTACATAATTAGGGCATCGAAGTAAATAAAAATGACCCCTGTTAGACTCTTCCTCTCTATTGCAGCCATCCAACATTGGCCTCTCCATCAGTTTAACATTAAAAATGTCTTTTTTGCATGGGGATCTCGAAGAGGAAGCGTATATGGAGCAAACACCTAGGTTTTTTGCTCAGGGGAGTCCTCTAATATGGCATGTCGACTTCACAGGTCTCTTTATGGTCTTAAATAGTCAACAAGCTTAGTTTGGCAGATTTAGCGCTGCAGTACAACAATTTTGAATCATTCGTAGTAAAGCCGACCATTTGGTATTTTACTCGCATTCAGACCAAGGATTAGGGCTGATCATCGGGCGGGTTCGAGCCCATATGATTAAAAATGGCCAAAACCGAATGGCCCAAAAGAAGGCCCATTTCCACCCAATGTTTGATTCGGTTTTTGGCAGGTGCGGGTAGAAATGGGTGCGGGTTACACAGGTGGGTGCTGGCGGATTGGGCATAATTGGGCCTTTTTAAAAGCTTTTTTTTTATTTTGTACAGAAATTCTTTATATTGTTAAAGCCAAAAACAACTTTTTTGCCCAATATTAGTGCCTATTCATTTTAAAAGTTCTGGCCCAAATTGAAATTCAAGGCCCAACATATAAAACACAACAAAAACATTTTATTGATAATAACAAAACAATTTTTGAACAGTTTTTGTGGCCTTGTACATAAGCATGTTAATGTTAATAAAAAACAATTACTCAACTATTTCACAGACAGTTTATGTAAAATCTTAGTCAGGTATCTAGTATCTAAAATTACTAACAGTTTACCACCAAATAGGCAAATACTATAGCATCATAAATCAAAAAGTCAAGTCACATGTCCATAAACCGAATGAAATAGTTTAGTAATCGATAGTGAAGATGATACCATCTCACTTTCATCAAGTCACATGTCCATAAAAATGCATACTAAATGATACCATGTCCATAAAAGTCTTTAAAAGTTTAAATCATCACAACCAATGAACCGAATGTTTTGATATAATCTAAAGTAAATGTTCATTCAATTGCTGGATCAGTGGATTGGATTGTCTTCAATCTTCATCACATCAATTCATCAACCGTGTGGAGTATGGACCTTTTGAAAAAATGAGAAAATAAGTATTAATATGTTGCATATCAAAGATATAGCATTAAATTTATTTACAGTAGCATATTATAAGTATGTTTAACAAGTACTTACCAGGCAAAATTGCAACATCAAAAAATCCAGAATCACGGCAACTTGGGCTTAAGAATTCATCACAGCAACAACTTGCCTATATATAGGTAATTCCACATAAACACAAAACAACAGAAAACATGATAATTGAATAATGTTTAAAACTTACACTAACTTCTCAAATCACAACCAATATTTGGTTGTGATTGAGATGATGAACCAGCAGTAGACATTTCAACTCCTCCAGAAATGATTTGTGCTTGAGTAAGTTCTTGATACAAGATGGAAATTATACAAGAAAATCAATTTGATTGTATTAATTGATACTGGATAAAAATCAGAATTTAACAACTATATTTAAAGAAGAAAGAAGTACCTGATACTACATTTCAGATGACTCATACATCTCTTCTAGATTGAGGTCTTTGAATTGAAAGAGAGAAGGCCTCAACCAGTTTTGAGCACAAATTAATGCCTCTGCCATTTCTGGACTAAGACAACTTCTAAAAGGGTCCAAAACCCTACCACCGGTGCTAAAAGCACTCTCGGAAGCAACAGTGGAAATAGGAGTTGCCAAGATATCTTTAGCCATGCTAGACAATATAGGAAATCTAGAAGAATTATGCTTCCACCAAATCAACACATCAAACTTGTCATCACCATCCAAATTAGGCTCAAATAAATACCTCTCAAGTTCATTTTTCTTTTCTATGGAATTCTTTTCAACCAAATGCTTCTTAAATGCATCAGCCCTTCCCATGTTCCCAACAGAATTAGAAGTGGATGATTCAGAAGCCCTGTTTATAGGACTAGGTGCAGCTTGGGTAGTGTTAATTTGTTGCTCAAGTACTTTAGAATACCAATCAAACATGTTAGACAATGCTTTCTTCACATAAGAAATCAATTCAGCAAGTAAGGTTGGGTCTTCTTTGTACATTTCATCAAAAGACCACTCAACATAACTCAACTTGTAGCGGGGGTCAAAAATGACACCAAAATAGAGAAGTGGGTTCATCTTAACAAGACTACTCCAATACTTATCATATTTGCACTTCATCTCCCTACCCATGTTACTCAAAACAGAATTGGCATCATTGATAGCATTCTTAAGTTCAGTATGTATTGAGGCTAACTGGTGAAATGCAGTATGAATGCTTACATGCAAAGAAACTGAAAATACATTAGTAGCATCATAAAAAATCTTAAGAAACCTCATAAATGTCCGAGCAGTCTGCCAATCTAAACAATTAGGGGCACCATCATTCCCAAAGTATTCGGTAAAGCTTACATCCTCAAACTCAAGCTTTTCAAATGCAACCTGGAACTTTTCAGCAGCCTCCAACATTATGTAAGTCGAGTTCCATCTAGTAGGAACATCAAGACATACAAGTTTCTTAGAACAAATCCCAAGAAGCTCTACAATCTCTTTAAACTTGGCAAGTCGTTGAGCGGAGGATCTCACAAATCTAACAGCATGCCTAATTTTGTTAATTGAAGAGCTCATCTGTTTTAAACCATCATTGACTACGAGGTTTAAAATATGAGCACAACACCTCATATGGAAAAAATCACCATCTTGTACCACCCCATTCATTGACTTAAACCTCCTTTTTAAAATCCCAGCTGCCACATCATTTGAAGATGCATTGTCTATTGTAATTGTAGATAGATTCTTAAGCCCCCATTTTCTTAAAATCTCCTCAATGTGCTTGGCTATTGTCTCACCTTTATGATTGGGTACTACACTAAAACTGATGATCCTTTTTTGATACTTCCATTCATTGTCAATGAAGTGGGCAGTGAATGTGAGGTAATTCAGGTTTTGGATAGATGTCCAACAATTTGTTGTGAGAGCAACACGACTACAATCAGACCTAAAGAAGCGGATTAACTTGTCATTTTCCTCCAAATACAGCTGAAAACAATCTCTAGCTACTGTGTGCCTTGAAGGAATTGTGAATTGGGGTTGTAATGCATTAGTATAATACTTAAAACCCTCACCTTCAACTACCCTAAAGCGTTGTTCATCCACAATGATGAAAATTGCCAAAGCTTTTCTACAATACTCAACATTAAACCTTTGGCTAGTGGCTGCCAATTGATTGCTACCTTGGGTAAAAGTAAGCACGGTTTGGGTGGGGTCATGTGCTAACGAATAGGGATATTTCTTACAATATTTTTCTATGTGAACTTTCATGTTTGTGGTGCCGTGAGTCCTAGTGTGACATAGATACTTCTGCCCACAATAGTTACACTTAGCAGTTGGATCTGGTGCTTCACTTTCTGGTAACTTAGTGAAGTGGTCCCAAGCCATGGATGTCTTACGAGGCCCATTAGCGTTTTTCTTCCTTTTTTTGGGAGGTTTAGGGGGAAGAGCGGATGGATCAACAGTTTGGTTAGGTGGATCAGATGGGGCAGCAGTCAAATTTTGAGGTATTTGTTCTTGAGTAGGAGTAGCAGTCGGTGGGGCAGCAGTTAGATTAGGAGGCTGGTCCATTACTGAAAATTACATCATTCTTGATAACACAAACTCATGCAAGCATTCAAATTTCAAAGTATAACACAAGTCAAGAATCACTAACAGAATCAATACATCATTCTTGATAACCAAACTATCTAGAAGTCAAACATTCATTTACAAGAAACACTAACAGAATCAATACAGCATTCAAAAAGTATCTACAACTACAAGTCAAGCATTCATTTACAAATAATTAAGTTTGCATGCCAAGTCCAGTAAATTTGGTAATCTATAAGAGGAAATTAAATAAAATACTATATAAGCTTAAACAATTACACTAACACAGAATACTATATATGAAATAATTTGAAATCTATAGCAACCTGTTCATTAGAAATGTTGAATCAGAAATTGCAACAAATATTAGAAATGGTAAAAGATTCATATTGAGTCAAGAATGAAGCAAGAATGAAACTAAAGTTAACAGTTAAAGGTTAAAACAAAATCAATACCTTGATGGGAACAGAATGAAGCAAGAATGAAGCTTGACGTTGATGATTCCTTGTATCTCTTCCTCTGCAACATAAACGAAATAAAAAAACAGAAGTTAACATAAACGAAATAAAAAAAACGAAATCGAGAGGAGAGAAAGGGGTTTTTGCGAAGTAGGAAATTATGAACCTGTGAGAACTGAGAGAAAGGGAAACAGATGAGAAACTGTGAGAGACTTTGGTTGGAGAAAGCAATTTGGATTTTGAGGGAGAAAGGAATTTGGATTTTGAGGGAGAAAGAAACTGAAAATAGAAACGTCAAACGAGTCTCACTCTGTTTTATGTTTCTTGCGTGCGGCTGCTCCTAGGGTTTAAAGTCTAAACGTTAGACTTAGTGACATGGGTGCGGGCGGGTTCGGGTCCACCCGCCGGGAAAGAAGTGCCACCGCACCCGCCCAAGTATAACCATGCGAACCTTTTTCCGTTCTGCTGATACTCGTTCACCCGACCGGACCCGACCCGTTTATATCTTTTAGCGCCGGTTTTTGCGGGTTTGGGCGGGTTCGGGTTTTGTGATCAGCCTTACCAAGGATGCACTTATCTAATTGTTTATGTAGATGATATTGGATAACTAGTAGTGATCATCAATGCATACTACAGTTGAAGCAACATCTATCTCATCAATTTCATACCAAAGACCTTGGTAGTCTTTGTTACTTCTTGGGCATCGAGGTGGCCGAATCTAATGATGGTCTAGTAATTTCACAGCGGAAATACGCTTTGGATATTCTTGAAGAGATAAGTTTATTAAATGCCATGCTAGTTGACAGTTCTATGGATCCAAATGTCAAACTCCTACATAATCAAGGGGTTCCCCTTTCTGATCCAGGAAGATACGGGAGATTGGTTGGGAAATTAAACCACCTCACTGTCATTCGTCCAGATACTTCATTTGGCGTCAGTGTGGTAAGTCAATTCTTGAATTCTCCTTGCCAAGATCATTAGGATGTTGTGATACGATTCTTGAAGTATATTAAAATTGCTCCGGGAAAAGGTCTTATCTATGAAATAATACTCAAATGGTTGGCTATTCAGATGCTGATTGGACAGGCTCATCCATTGATAGGCGATCCACGACAGGGTATTGTATACTAGTTGGAGGAAACCTTTTTTTATTGGTAACAAGAAACTTAATATCTTGAAAGAGTAAGAACCAAAATATAGTTGCTAGATCTAGTGTTGAACCTGAATACATGGCCATGGTACTAGTGACTCAAAGACGTATTTGGTTGAAACAGTTACTCAGAGACCTTTGCTTTGAAGAGGCTATGCCAATGACACTTATCTGTGATAATCAAGCAACATAACATATTGCCTCTAATTATGTTTTTCATGAGAGAACGAAACATATAGAGGGTAAATTGTCACTTTGTCAGAGAGAAGATCAAATCAGGAGACATCACCACTAGTTTTGTCAATTCCAATAACCAATTGGCGAATGTCTTCACCAAACCTTTAAGAGGTCCTCGAATCAGCCATAGATGTAACAAGCTCGGTGCATATGATATATATGCCCCAGGTTGAGGAGGAGTGCTGAAAATAAAATAAGATCTGGTAAATAGGGATAGAGAATACCGTATGTTAAATAGTTGAAACACACGCTTTCACCATATATGTCTCTCTTTCTTTTTCACTCTTAACACTTTAATTCAGAATCATATCCATCAATGCTTGCACATGACAACCTATAAAAAAAAACAATTTAGTAACTCAACTTTAACAATATTTCTGGCATAAATTGAAAAACGCCCTTTGCAATCCAACAAAAACGTAGGAATACCTTAATTCTTCACTTATCAATTACCTTTATGAAAATAATAACATGTTCGCAGTATGCCCCAACCAGTATGAAAATACAACTGAAATTATTGGGATAAAATAAGGAAAATCCCTTGACTATCCAAGAATTTGATGAGTATTCGAGACACTCAAGACTCTCTTAATGTCAAAATGCCCCATTTCAATACAAATGATAAGATGTTTCCTCTCTAATCACTCTTTATTTATAGGCAACATGTCTTATTGGGCTAACTCCCTAATTGCCCCACTACTAACTAACTAAACCTTAACTAACGGTAACAGACCTATCAGATCTATTCTTAAAACGGTAAAGGTTTCAAGAGTGTGCCTTGCAGCAATAGCTCAAGGTGAGCAAACTTGAGAACTGCATTATTGAGATCTAAAAAATAAATACTGGAAAACAAAGACAACATTGCATATGATATTAATATCATACATTATAATACAATTTAGAAACATATCATAAATTATTTGTCAGAAATATATCTAAATTTCAATATAAATTATTTATATTACAAGATAAACTTAAATATATTTTAAATAAACTCTTCTAATCATTGTCTTCCCCCGTGGAAATTTAACTCTTGAATCTGGATTTGTAATTTGACACTGCCATTGAGTGAAAAAAATATGCTAGCATACTTGTGAGTTGTGAGGACAGAATGAATGCTGGTGAACATCATTGCATTTAACCATGTAGCAAGTTCATAGAAATTATTACTGTACTCTTCTTTGATCTATGTTGCTTCTCTTACAATTCCAAGCAACATTAATCTAACCTTTTCTCATTCAAGCAACAAAATGCCCTTGAAACAACCCCGTGTAGATATCAACCCAAAGCCAGCAGGAAAAAGGAAAGTTCTAAATGAGCAGAAACTAGTACATTCAAGAGAAGCTCTTTTGCTGCAGCAATAACAGCTTGCTTAGTGATACCAAACTCTATGTACATTTTTCCTGCAGGAGCACTAGCTCCAAAACGATCAATACCTATTGCTTTCCCCTTGGCTCCAACAATTTTTTCCCACCCAAATGTTGAGCCTGCCTCAATACTAACTCTGGCTGAAACAACAGCAGGAAGAACACTCTCCTTGTAGGCTTCTGATTGCTCATCAAAAAGTTCCCAGCAAACAAAGGAAACAACTCTAACAGCCTTCCCTTCATTTCTCAGATCCTCAGCAGCTTTCACAGCAATTTCCAACTCAGAACCAGTTCCAATCAAAATGACATCAGGTTTGTTTCCTGTGGAGTTGTCTGAAATGATGTATCCACCCTTTTCAACTCCAGCAATAGAAGTTCCGGGAAGTTGCGGCAATTTTTGCTTGGAAAGGGCAAGGATAGAGGGTCTCTTCCTGTTAAGTATGGCAACTTTGTATGCTCCAGCTGTTTCATTACCATCGGCAGGACGAAGCATCAAAATGTTTGGCATTGCCCGGAAGCTTGCCAGATGCTCTATAGGCTGGTGGGTTGGTCCATTCTCTCCAACGGCTATCGAGTCATGGGTCATAATATATATTACTCCAGCCTGAGATAGGGCGGAAAGCCTTATGGCAGCTCGCATGTAGTCAGTAAAAACAAAGAAGGTTGCACAATACGGAATCAGTCCCGGGCTGTGAAGAGCAATACCATTGCAGATTGCTCCCATTCCATGTTCTCTAACACCAAATCTAACATTTCGCTCTGCCGGAGTATCACTTTGGAAGTCCCCAAACATTTTCAGCAAGGTCAAATTTATAGGAGTAAGATCTGCACTTCCACCAAGCAGACCAGGAAGAAACTTTGCAAGGGCATTAAGGTTTTGGTGGGACAGATTTCTGGTGGCATCAACTGGGCTATCTGGTGAGTATGTCTGACATAAAATTGGAATGGTGATCATTATTGTTGTTACGACATAATTCCTTGGAAGACATGTTATGCTATTTTAAGTAATATACATACAGCTCATATTCCCATACAACAGTGACTGAAAGTATTTGATGCATTTCAAATAACAGGCTATCAGATATTGTTAGAACCCACAATTCCAACAACAAACAATATTTAATTGAATGGAAAATGCAGCAAAATGCCCTTATTACAGAAAGGAAAAAATAACCAGAGCCTATGGATCCTCCCAGAGAATAATTCTCCAAACAAACTTAACAAAGCAATTCATGAATGACCCCACCTAGACACCTATTCCCCTTATATTGACATTCTTGATTCTCCTAACTGAATTGCACTCTCACACACCACGTCACTCACTAATCTTATTCGCTCGCTCTGGCCCCACTTTTTTTTCCAGGGTCCTATCAATGCCACCCTCCTATAAACAACCTTGTCCTCAAGGTTGGAAGTAGTTTCTACTGCCCTACTTGTAGTTAGTAACGACATTAGTTTGCTTGTGAACCAAATAGGAATGGGCTTGTCTCTTAAGCTGGAGCTGGAAAGAGGCTGCAACACTATGTCTGAAGACCAAATATCATTTGCTCTTTTCCAATTACCGTTATGTTGTTGATAGACTTGGGTTTGGCCCATTAATTCAGAAAATGATCACAGCTAGCAATTATGAATTGGTCCTGTTGTATCGTCCAATTTGTCGTCTCTATCAACGGTTGGACAAATATTTCCTCTATCATATACAAAATTAGGAAAATAATGGAATGTAGGACACTTATCTAGCAATGTTCACAGGTTTTGTAAAAAAAAAAAAAAGCAATATTCACAAACCGTAGTTACCATATGAATATAAAATTTTCCTTGATCCCACGGCTTGATCAAAACCGAGGAATACAAGAACATTACCTTCTCATTGGCGAGTGCTCCTTGTCTTGAATCAATGCAGCTAGTGCAAAGCCAATTGCTCATACGCTTCTGAGAAGAAACGAAACATAAATTTGGGAAAGAATGAGCAGCTGCTGTTTCACTATCTTTCCAAATATATCGAGCCCACTCTCTACTATCTCACTGACCAATGCCGAATAGGTCAAGGATTTGACCCAATTCACTTAGTACAAAATACGCTTCTCTCCCCTTATGTCTAACTTCATCTCTAACATCATAGCCTCTGCCCTCCCATCGCATCCCAAAGCATGGAAGCCGCCGCTTACACCACCTTTTTCCTCGTCCGCATGGTTTCCTTCCTCATCGAGATGGACCGCGAGCAGCAGCTCAACGACCTCAAGTTCCAACAAGCCAATACCTTGACACTCCTCCAGTTGATTTTATCATAACCTCTCTTGATGAGTTCATATCTCGCCGCAACTTCCTCCCCACATCGCGAGCAGGTCCATGAAACTCTCCCTCCACCTCGCAAGCGACCTTCATTGCTTTGGAGTGAGTACGAAAATGAAACATGCACACTTGGTGGTGACATAAATCTGGAGGTGGGAGAGTGGGGTGGAGATTTATTTCCTCCCTCTTGGCACTGGTGGTTAAGATGGGTACAACTCCAACAACAATTGTTCCTCTAAGGTCAATCATTCGCTGCTGCGATAACAGGAAGTGCAAATCAGATCGCTCTGGCTGAACTGGTGGTTTTGGCAGTGGTTCCCACGATGGTTTGCTCAAAAAAGACTTAATATATGAGAATTGTCTCTCAACTGTCGCGACTAGTTCTTGCAATCGATTCTCCTTCTCCTTCTTTGGCATCCCTGTGTCGATTCAAGAATCCAAACGCACCATTCTCTCTTTTCTTACGCTACCCGCATGGGAAGCCTCGACCACAAACCTGTTTCGTTTTTTCTCATCTAGATTTACTTTGAGCTTCTATGATGCATTATTATCGGCAATGCACCCTACCAAAAATTAGATTCTTCGTGGGAGCATGCCTCTATCATTTGTCATCTCTGTCATCAGAGATTGACGAAACTCTGCCGCAAAACGATTTGATGGATTCCTCCAACCTCTCCATTCTTGCTTCTAACATGTCAATTCTCTCATCCATCTTGAACAACACGAGCAACTTAGGTTATACGGGCTCTCCCTCAACAATCTGGTGGGTCGGACCAATGTTAGAACCCACAATTTCAACAACAATGAAACAATATTTGATTGAATGGAAAATGGAGCAAAATGCTCTTACAGCACGAAGGAAAATAACTAAAGGCTATGGCTCCTACCTGAGAATAATTATCCTAACAAACATAACAAAGCAATTCATCAATGACCCCACCTAGACACCTATTCCCCTTATATTGACATTCTCCTAACCGAATTACATCCCTACACACCACTTCACTTACTAATTCTTATTCGCTCTCCCTGGCCCATTTTTCTTCCAGAGTTCTATCAAATATGATACTCATTGACATCAAATTCATAATCATGTTTTGATAGTGCTTACTCCAGACCTTGTAGAATTTGAATTTACTCACCAGAAGTGCTTTCTCCCAACCAGCCGGTAAATCACCATTGATAATCAATTTCAATTCTGCAAATTCCTCCTTGTACTTCTTTTCGTATTCGGCAAACTTAGTATTCCACTTGGCTTCAAGTTCAGCACCCTTAGGGATGTGGCACCTCCAATGCCTAGGAGTAGAAAAGAAAATCTTATTTAGTATCATATAAACCATAACAACGTTGTAGAAAACATAGAAATCTCTAGCCCCATCATCCATACTTTTTAACATCCTCAGGTACATGGAAAGGCCCATGTGGCCATCCAAGGTTCTTTCTTGTGGCATTCACTTCTTTGGCACCCAGTGCACCTCCATGCACAATGTAGGAGTTAGCTTTATTAGGAGAGCCATAACCAATGGTTGTTGTGATCTGTAAAATAGAGAATCAGCACACAAACCGACATCACTTTGCTAAGTTGTGAGGAATGGGAATATTAACATGTTGGTTCCAAATGTTGATGCATGACAGATTTTGCTAAGCCTTATATATTTTTGGCATATTAAACTAACCTTGATCAGTGTGGGTCTGTCCTTGATATCTTTTGCTTCCTTAATGGCAGCACGGATCTCATCATAGTCATTGTTTCCATTCTTTACCCAAATAACATGCCACCCAAGTCCCTCGAAACGCCTATCAACACTCTCAGTGAATGCAATTTCCGTGTTACCTTCAGTACAAATGTGATTGTCATCATAAAACGCTATAAGCTTCCCCAGTCTCCAGTGGCCCGCAAGTGAGCATGCTTCATTTGCAATTCCCTCCATTTGACAACCGTCACCCAATATACAATAACTGCAGAAAAACAATACCGTGATCAAAACAGAACAGAACTACGGCCAATAATTGAGGGAAGGGAGTCAGAGGCATCAAATTTAGTTATTTTACGTGTAATGATCAACAATCTTATTGTCAGGCTTGTTAAATCTGGCAGCCAAGTGTTTCTCTGCAAGGGCCAAACCAACAGCATTGGCAATGCCCTGACCCAGAGGACCTGGAAAAATTACACGAAAAGATGGAACAAAGAAAATACAAAGAAACTAGATGAAATTCGTAATAGGTATTATGCAAAATCGAGAGTTATATCCAACCTGTTGTGACTTCAACTCCAGGAGTCTCAAAATTCTCAGGATGGCCTGGGGTTTTGCTCCCCCATTGGCGGAATTCCTTCAAATCTTCTTCCTAAAAATCAAACCTCAATACAACAACACTTCAGTCTTTGGTAAATTCGTCCAGAGAAAAATAGATGCTTCTCATAAGCAGATAAAAACCAAAGAAATTCAAAAAACACACTCTTTTAATGATTTGGAAGGGATTGATCATGATTTAGCATGTGGTTCTTTGAGCTATCTGGGAAACGAAGAACGAGAAAATTTTCTCAAGTAGAATCCTAAATCTTTCTGAGACCTTTTATGTAATTAAATTGTATTCGTGGAAGTAGTTGTTGGCTAGATCTAAGTCGAGACAGAGTCTTTTCCATGAATGGTGTGTGGATCCATTAGAGTGTATCTCCAGGTTATAAAAGCTAGTGGTCATGTGGTTTCTGTTATGCTCGGAAAAAACTGCAAATGCAGATTAATGACAAACCTTGATTTGTTTTTCTGGTTCAAACAGAAAAGTATTTTCAAGATTTAAAGTTCTTTCTACAACTTGACTACAATGCATCACTATACTTTGTATCTTGGCTACAATGCTACAGGATGTTTGTTGTCAATAACAAATATCGCAACTCATTCATGTTTTTCAAAGGCATCACTATACTTTGTATCTTGATCACTCCTTTGTTTGATAACTAGTTTCTTGCATATCTTGTGTACTACGATTCTAGTCTTTAAGGTGACCTTTTAAAACACATACAAATACCAAGCGGTTCATGATCCAAACGAGTTGAAATATATTTAGCTCAAATTCAGCTCATTTATCTAACGAGTTCAATGAACCAAGTCCAACGAGCTAGTTATCCAACGAGCTAGTTATCGAGTTGAGTTTCGAACTTTGATCAAGTTGGCTTAATCGAGTGGGCTCATTTGGTTCATAATATATAATTATAAATATGTTATAAGTATATATTATAAAACCCAAAACCATCAAAGGTACGAACTACCAAAAAAAAATTACAACATTTCTGCCCGACCCGGCCCGGATACGTGTTTCAGGGGTTACCTTGACGCTATCGTATCCAGCAAGATGAAGAAGAGCGTACTGGAGCATGCAACCATGACCAGCGGACAAAACGAAGCGATCACGGTTAAACCATTTTGGGTTTTTGGGGTTATACCTCATCACCTCATCGAACAGCACGTGACCCATCGGTGCACAACCCATGGGCAAACCCGGGTGACCCGAATTTGCTTTTTCCACCGAATCAATCGCAAGGAACCGGATTGTATTCACCGACTTCTCCACCAGCAATGCCTCTGTCTCTGTCACCACAGTGGAGGCGTACACAGCGGCTCGGCGACGAATGGAGAGACTGGCTGGGAAGGTTGAACGCAGGTTGAAGAATCCCCGGAGGGATAGGAGCGTGAAAAGGGGTTGAAAGGGAGAGGAGGATGAAGACATTGTTGGTAATGGTGTGGAGAGAGAATGTGCATGTGAGAAGAAGAAGAAGAAGAAGAAGAAGAAGAAGTAGGAGGAGGTGGTGGATTTGATAGGCTCATTTTGAATTTGATTTTGCGGTGTCTTTTGGTGAGAGGAGAAGGTGAGTTTACTTTGATGAGTTCATTTTGAGTTTAATTTTCATTTTGCGGTGTCTTTTGGAGAGAGTAATGAGAAGAGAGAAGAATGGGCACAGTAACATAGGGGGTACTCTAGTCTAGAATTAGATAATGCATCGTAGCTTGTTGGAGAGAGACGGTTCTCCAAACACCTATGAAGCCCCCCATACTCCTAAATAGGCCACGTATCCGTGTCGGATACGTATTCGATACCGATATATGTCAGATACTTCTGAATACGTATCATGGGAGTATCCTAGAATTTATATTTATTTTTAAATTAAAAAAGACAAGATACTTACCGGATAGATACTTTGAGGATACGTATTCTGGAAGTATCCTGAGATGTCTCTTGATGAACCAGAGTTGGAAGCTATGTTATTTTTTGGCGATGGAAATAGAGGAGAGGAGAATGACACAGTTAGTGTTAAATAGTGAATAGTAGGCAATTCTATAGATCCTAATTTTTTCAGATATGACTTATGATGTTTTTTTCTATATTCTAAATTGGGTAGTAGACTGTATATCTTTTGTGACATGTTCGTAGGAGGAAGAATATATTTTAAAATGAGTGGGAAAAATACATTTAACTATGCTTATTTATTTTGATCAGAAGTACTTTTTTGTAAATGTGATTTATTGAATATTATAAGCAATTGTCAATTAGTAAAGTGAAGTATCTTTATTCTTTAGTTATGTTTTATATTTTTAAATTTTGATTTAATTTTTTATTGAAGTATCCCTGCCGTATCGTATTTTGATTTTCAAAATTTTCCCGTATCCACGTATCGTGTCGTATCGTATCCCATATCGTATCACGTATCCGGGCTTCATAGCCAAACACTCATGTCTACAATACGACTACGAGGAGAAGGATGATTTTCTTCTATACCACCAAAATATTGAAGCATTTATTACACACTTGAAATACGACCCCTGCTATCGGCGGTTGAGAATGTAGGGGAATTTAAAATTAAAATAGTTAATAGTTAATTAAAATACAATTCAAAAGGAGGATAAATAAATTAATAAAGTAATAATACTTATTTTGGAAAAAAGTTATTAGGTAGTGAATTCTTGGCTTATCTAAAAAAAAAAGGTAGTGAATTCTTGCCCTAAAACAGTACTACTATTTGGTACGATAAGAATCTTACGAAGTTATTTTGTTACCCTAGATCTAGATCACACAACACCAGTCGAGCTTGCTAAAATGGTTTTATGTATACTTGAAAACAAAATAAGAACTAAATTAGGGTGTCAAAATGGAAGGTTTGAATGAATATGAATTACATTATAATAGATGGATTGGAGAAATCCATTTAAAAATTTATATTCATTAGGATTGTACCAAACAAATCCAATTCAATCCATCCATTGAAAATAAAAGTCCAATAAATCCATCCATTAACAACTTTTTGATGGATGGATATTCGATCCATCCATTAATAGTTTTGAAATAAAAAAAATTAGTCATAATTTTATATTTTTTATTGCTGCGGAAATTTTATTTTTTTCTTTTCAAAAATATTATATTTTTATTTATAAATATAAATATTATAAATAAATAATTAAATAGAAGCTTATATCTCATGGTGGTGGCAGGGGCAGCCGCCGCCGACGCTCCGGTGATCGTCACGGTGGTGGTCTACGGCAACGGGTGGTGGAGCTTCGACGGCCAGCACGATAGCTGGTTGCGGCGCTCCGGTGACTCACTATAGTCGGCGGTTGCGAGTGGTGGAGCTCTGGCGGCCCACACGGCAGCTAGTGGGCGCTCTGAAGAACTTCTAGATGGTGTCAACTATCAGATTAGGGTCCAGGAGTTGGGGCCCCGGTGGTCTTTCAGGTGGAGGCGTTGGTCGCCACATTTAATCTAGGGGACCATGCGCCCCTTGTTGCAATGGTGCCTGAGGTGGAACATCTGTCCATGGCTGTCCAGACACTACTAGGGTCAAGTTTGTCATACCCTAATTTTGTCCGCCTAGGTTTAAAACCCTAATTTTCCGCAAAAATAAATAAATTGAGAAGTGTGGTTTTATTTTGAAGAGTGAAGAGCATTGTGCATGCATTTTTGGGTTTTAAAAGTCATTCTAGGGCTTTTAAATTCATTGTTAGAGTGGAAATGCATTTGTTGTTGAAAAACAAGGTTTTTAGGGCAAAAGGGTATTTTGGTCATTGTCAAAAATAAGATAATTTCTCATCAAGAATCATTGTGCAATTTTAGAGAAATTTATTTGAGGCAAAACATTTTTGGTCATGTATGTATGTATGCGCATGCATGCATACATTGTGCACAAAATTTCAAAAAAGGATCAAAAGAGAATATTCTACAAAAAGTTCCAAGATGTGATTTTTATGCCATTTTTGGTCATGGTGATCACATAAAATGGCATATTCCTAAGATTCCTAGTATGTGGCCTAAATTGGGTGTATTTTTGTACAATTATCCTAAGAAGAATAATCAAAAATGAAGGGATAATGGAATGGTCATATAATAGTACAATAGTACAAGATGACAACTAGCAAAACTTGGTCACCAAGGACCCCTCCCTTGCTATTTTGAATTTCTCCTCTCTATTCTCTCATTTTGTGTTTTCTCAATGTCCTCAATCCATGTGAGCCTCAATCCTAGCCTTTGATTCAAAATTAAAATCAAATCCTAGAGCACAACTAGTGCACAATGACCTAACCACCCTTAAACCTAATTGCTTTCTATATATACCCTATTCACCTCACAAGGAGGGAAGCTCTTGGCCTCATTTTCACTCACACAACCCTAGCACACAACTCCCTCTCCTAATTCCCTCTCTTGGCTGAAATCATATCACCCTCTTCCTCCATCAATTTTTCACTTCTCCTTCACCAAATCACCATTTTCTCACCTCATTTCCATTCCTACTTCATATATCTTCCTTCTCTCCTAATTTAATTCAAGCTTTCACCATCAAAGGGCATTTTTAAGCAAGCATTTCGTGGGTTTCATTGAAGTTTGGTGAAGATTCAAGTTGATTTGTGGTCTTGTTCTTCATATATTAGTCATTCCTTAGCTTGGATTTGAGGTAAACTTCTTAAAACCTAGCATCATCTTCAACTTTTTTGCATCAAAATGTAGATATCATGTTTCTAATTTTTCATCCTACCATGTTCATGCATTTTAGTGTTGTTATATTGTTGATTTGTTGATTGTTGTTGGTGAGAGGTGTCTCAAACATTTTGACAAGCACTTAGGGAGGCTTGGGTGTTTGAGATTGCTTCTCACCCTTGAATAAATTGTGATTTGTGTTGTTATCATTTTGCTTGTTGCATTTTGTGAAATAAAATTGTGTTAGGAAGCTATGAATGTTTCGCACCTTTAGTATAAAATAGGTTTAATCGAGTTTTGATGCATTTCTTTATGCAATCTTGTTATTGGGGCTTGATTTTGAAGTTCCCATGTCCAAACATGTTGTTTGATTTTGCAAATATTCATTTTTCATGCCTTCTTACTTTCACAAAAATCAAAAATATGAATAGTTGTTGATTTTGGTGTTTGATCGCTTGGATCTTGTGAATAAATGTTCCTAAGTCTTGCTAGTGTCATTTGCTTGCTTGATTTGGTTGAATTGTTGAAATAAATTGACGATTAATTTGTGATTTGAGAAAATGAATTTGGGTTTTGGTTCATTTATGATCCACAAATGATCTTGGGTTATGCTAAGTTGGCAAGAGATAGGTTACTTCAACCTTGATGCCTATGCTTGTAAGCATTTAAAAATTCAATTCCCATTTGATGTGCTTGTGAAATGTGAGCAAAAAGGGGTCTATAAACAATTGAATTTGCGCACATGATTGGTCTCCAATGACCTTGATGCATCCTCAAGTTTAATCATGCTTTCTTTGCTCTTTGAGTTTAATGTAAATTGTTGTTTGAAGCTTGTGAAGTTTTGGCAAAGGATAGGTTCATTTAACCTTGATGCACATGCATTTTGCCTACTCATGCATTCTTGAATTGAAGCTTGGTACTCAATGCTTGATATACTTGTTTATGTGCTTGTAGTGCATTAAAATGTTGAATTGGTGTTCACAATTTGCTTGTTTTGATTTCCACCAATTGTTACTCGTTAGTAACTCTCCAAAACTTCAAAACCATGTTGCATACAAAGAACAACTTGTTACTCGTTAGTAACGTTCCAACTTCAAAACATTTTTTTGCATTTACATAATCATTGACAAACAACTTCACTTCTTCTCAAAACAATTTCAAACTATTTTTCACAAATCAAACTTTGTTGAGGATAATGCGAAGCCTTTGCTTGCACGATTGTCAACAATGGGGTGCTAGTGGTGATCACTTGGAGTCTTTGCTCAATTGATTATCATGAACACTCATTTTTCAAAAGAACTCTCATTTCACAAATTAAAAACTTTGTTGAGGATAATGCGAAGCCTTTGCTTGCACGATCGTCAATAATGGGATGCTAGTGGTGATCACTCGAAACCTTTGTTGTTTGATCACTGTGAACATTCAATTTTCACAACTAAACAACTAAAAAATAAAAACCTTTTCTCGACAACCGAGAACTACGTAAGCTTTGAATTCTCCATCGCACTGGGAGATACGTAGGAGCGGGTCACATTCCCGTCAAGCACGACAAATAAAAAACCATTTTCTTTTCAAAAAAAACAAACCCTTTTCCAAAACAAGGCAATTTCTAAAAACAAAACAATTTTCGAAAACAAGAACTACGTCGCTTTGATTCCCTCCCCAGGATACGTAGGCACGGTGCCCTCCCGTCAAGCGCAAAAGATTAAATTTTCCTTAAGTTTTTCCATAAAGTAAGGAGAGATAAAGAGAGACAAAAACAAAGCATTTCTTAAATCAACCTTTTAAATCACACGTCAAATCGAGGTTCCCTTTCAGTAGAAAGGATGTGTGGGGTGCTCGTACCTTCCCCATGCATAACCGACCCCCGAACTCAAATCTCGTGGTTCCAAGGACCATTGTCTTTCAAGAAAGGTTTTTTTCAATGTTTTACCTCTAAAAAAATATTGGTGGCGACTCCAATTCATGTTGTGCTAAGAGAAATCCCTCCAAAGGATTTTTCGGGGTGCAACAAAGTTAACAAGGCCAGTTTCAGGTACAGGAGCCTGATTACCTCGGTGAGGTGTAAACAGGTTTCATGGCTGCTCGACTGGAACACCATTCATCTGTGTCTGTAAATAAGAATTTGTCGGGTAGGTACTGAGCGCTCCGGAGTACGGCTGGCTGGGAGGTAGGCTTGTCGGGTAGGTACGGCTGGCTCCGGAGTACGGCTGGCTATAAATAAGAATCTGTCGGGTAGGTACGGCTAGCTCCGGAGTACGGCTGGCTATAAATAAGAATCTGTCGGGTAGGTACGGCTGGCTCCAGAGTACAGCTGGCTGGGAAATACCCGTCTGTCCTGCCAACTCGTATTTTTAAATTAGTTTGAATGAAGTAATTACGGAAAAAATGAAAATTGTTCCCTCTCACTTTTTTGTTTTCATATTTTAATGACTAGCCTTAGCACCTGTCTGATGGATGATGATCGCTAGTATTAAGTTATATTAAGAGAGTAACAGAGAGAATTTGTGGAAAAGTAAATTTCCATTTTCTGTTATCTAAATGTAACCTACATGTACAAGGGATATTTATAATGTTTGATAACAAGTCTAACTAATAGCTAACAAGCCTACTAAATAGTTAACAAACCTAACTAATAGCTAAATAATATAACAACTTAATTTAAATCTAATACTCCCCCTCAAGTTGGAAGAGAGATTTCAAGAGCTTCCAACTTGGAGATGAGATGCTAAAAGAAGGGTTTCATGTATCTTGCATTGTTCCCTCAACCACAAATCCAAATATACAAACTATGTGAATATGAACTTCGTTCAGTGACCATCGAAAACACATTGGGAAACTTAGGAAAATGAATTCTCATTTTATAAGGCCAAAAAATAGTGCTACTATGTCGACGACAACTGAGTACTTGCAAGAAACTACATGTTGACGAAAAAACATAAGGTAGTCTTCGAAAATCCCAAGACAGGCTCTCTCTCCTGCGTTGACTTGAGAAAAATATTCTTTTGATGGTTTTATTTGTTCTTCCATAGCTACATGGCTGGACAAGGAAGAAACAGGGAGCCAAAAAAACACATCAAAAATGATGAAGCTGGCTCGAGGGATGATCGAGGAAGAAGCTTCAATGAATTTCTCGATCACACGCAAGAAGTAACTGAACTTGTCCTTAGGGAGATGTTGAGATACCAACACAAGATCGGGATTATCCGAAGGATGGAGGTAGAATGCGTCATCATGGTTCTGTGGAGGATTTGCCATGGCAGAGATGAGTTGAACAACAACCAAGCAGGTCAAAGAATGAAGGAAGAATGATGAACGTAGAGAATCTCGAAAAACATATGGAAGAAAAATCATGAAATTTCTTTTGACACCCCGATGAGCACCATCGTTCATGAATCGCAAAGGAAAAGAAGAAAATCGCGAGAAGACAATGGAGGAATCACTAAGGAGAGGGGAACGCGGAAGCTATAACACTTATGATACTATATCAAGAGAGTAACAGAGAGAATTTGGGGAAAAGTAAATTTCCATTTTCTGTTATCTGAATGTAATCGTACATGTACAAGGGGTATTTATAATGCTTGATAACAAGCCTAACTAATAGCTAACAATCCTACTAAATAGATAACAAGTCTAACTAATAGCTAAATAATATAACAACTTATTTTAAATCTACTAAACAAGCCTAACTAATTGCTAAATAATATTATTGAATAATATGGCATCCATTGAAGATAAAAGAGAAAAGATTAAGAGATCAAATATTCATCAAATGGAATTGATATAAAATGAGAAGAGTTGTGTGAAATGATTACATGAAGCCTCTTTATATAGGCATAAAACTAACTACTAACTAACTCACTAATTAGTAACAACTATCTAACAAACTCATTTGTAACTACCAACTAACTATCTCTCTAACTTCTAACTAACTATATATCTAATAGTCCCCCGCAAGCTAGAAGTTGTTCACAACACTTCTAGCTTGACATGAACAATAGAGAGATACATCAAAACAAAGGAAAATTACAATGATTCATAGTTAATAAACTATTGTGAGCCTTGAACTTTTAAACTCCAGATATGTTGTCTCTGTTGAAATATGCAAGGAAGGAGTGATACACATGAAACTACACTCCACATTGATCTGCTCACTAAATGTACCTTCAGATTCATCTTGATAATTCTGATGAGAAAAAAACATTAGGAGCAAATAGGAATAGCAAGAACATCTTTCTTGGATTCTTGAAAGCGGTACACTAGTAACATGCCACCAGAAATCACAACAACACCAACAATGCAGAAAAGGGTAATCAGCACCCACATAAACCAAGATGATATGAAGAAGAATAATAACACAAGGAAAGGAGATGCCATAATGGCAAAGAGAAAAGGAATATCACAATCCAAAATGAAATCAGAACTCCGCTTTAGATCACAATCATCGGGAATCAGAATGAAAGGAGGACAGTGAAACGAAATGCAATACGGCGATGTGAAAGAATGCCAAAATAGGATGTGCGGAAATGTGGAACTCCGCTTCAGATTGTAACACCCCGGAAATAATTTAATTAAAATAGTTGATTGAATTATTAAAATAATTTGGAGGCGGGATATAGATAAATTAAAAGGTTAATATTTTATATGCGTAGGAGGTGAAACGAGTAAAGGAGGTGGTGACGTAGAGAGCTCAGTGTTTACTGAGCCCTCAACTTAAACCCTGGGGGTTTAAGCCAAACCCTCATTCGCAGCAAGCAAAAGAAAAACGAAAGTGAGAGTGAGAGAGAGAGCACGCGGCGCAAAGAGGGAGAGAAGAGGAGTGTTTCGCGAAGAATTTCAAAAGGGGATCGTTCGTGTTGCTGTGGTTTTGTTCGTGTCTCGTTCGTCGTGTTCCGGAGCTTACGTTATTCGAGGTAAGGGTGGGCTTAACCTTGATAATGGGTTGATGATAATTATGTGTGGGTAGTCTAGGGTTTTGTTGAATTGTTCGTGTTGTTGCATATCGTGTTTTCGTTGAGATTGGTGCTTTGATGATTATTGCACGTTATTGTGATTTGTTTCGTTATTTGTTGTTGCGTGATTGTTGTATCACGATGATGGTGTTGTTATTGTTCGTGTTTTTGTTGTTGCTGTGCGTGGTTGATTGTTGTTGTCGCGTTGTCGAATTGTCGTTTTTGTTGTGGTGGTTGCGGTGTCGTTGCCGTTAGGGTTTGGTGTTTGGCAATTTAGCGATTCTGGACACAGGTTCGGTTTTTCAAAAACTGGCGCTGTTTGGTTGATCCAAAAATTATAAGGTTGATTGTTTTTGAAAATAGACTTAACGCCGGTCGTTTTGGCACTGGTTTCGTTAAATTTGGAGTTGTATAGCTCGAGTTATAGGCGATACAAGTTAGGTTAAAATTCTGGAAACGATTTGGGTATAGATTCGGTATTTCGGTGACTGGGAACGTTGTATTGACCGAAAAATTATGTGGTTTATTTTTCTGGAAAATAGACTTAATGCTTGTTAATTTGGCACTGGTTTGGGTGCGTTTAGAGTTGTGTAGCTCGAGATATGAATTCCACAAGTTAGAGTAAGATTCTGGAAACAATCTGGACACAGGGTCAGTGTTTTGGTTACCACGTTTTCAAAAGAACTCCTTTTCGAACGAATCCAATTTCTTTGAAAACTAGACAAAATTTGCCCCAGTTTATGCACAAGTTTCATGCAATTTGATTGAGTTTTGGTCACTTTGGAATTGCTTGAATTTGAAGGACAGAAACTGTCCTCTTTTGCAACTAGCCTGTGTGCTTTTCGAAAACTGTACCTATTGGACACTCTCCTTCAAAAACTGAACTTAGGGATGATAACCAGACCCATAGGGCTTTCCAACGAGTATTTATTTGTTGAAATCCGATGTCGTTTGCTATTTTAATTAATTCGCTGAAGTAGGTGCGATGTGCCTAGGCGCTGTGCGCTAGTCTTGTGCGTGGTGTGCGTGCGTTATGTCCGCGTTGTGGAGCCGTCTGGTGTTAATATTTCAGGTGCGGTGCTGGTATGCTCAGGAGAGTTTAGTGGTAGCTGTGATGCTACAACTTGGTGCTATTTTTGGTGAAATCATTTGTTTTGATTCTGGTGATATAGTATTTATTTTAAATACTTGTTATGGTGAGTTGGTGCATAATCATGGTGTCGCATTGTCATATGCATGTTTTGGTGATATAGGCTCTGCCTCTGGTGTTTGTTGGTGATATGCCCGTCGTGGCTCATTTTGGTGATCGGTACCGCATGCATATGCCCACTGGAGGGGTTGCATATCATCCCATTGTCTATGAATGTTATAATTTTGGTGGTTCACTGTCAAATGGATTTTTCCTTCGGTATCTGGTGCTGTGATATGGTGTAATTGTATTGTGTTGCTGTAGTTACCTGATGCTAGCATATTTTTATCATCTGCTTATTACCTCTGTTAGACTCACCCCTTCTGCTTGGAATGTTGCTCTCATGCGGCAACGCTGCAGGTGATCGCTAGTGCTCGTGGAGGAATTGCTAGGTTTTGCTTCCTCTCTCGTTTGGGTCTGTGTCAGCTCTGATATGTAGCACCGGGGAGTCGTTAGTTATCGTTTTGAACTATTATTTTAGTTATTGGAAATTGTTTTAATTAATTTTGGAGATGTCTTTAATTGTTAATTCTGGAGATGTTTAAACTGGTTAATATTTCCGCTGCTTGGTGATTTCTTTTATATAAATTATTTTGGAGATTTTTTTTTTTTGGAATAAATGGTGTTTTTTTTAAATGGTGAAAAATGTAGCGCCCTTCGAGGTGACTCTGATAATTGTCTATTTAGTTGTAATAGTAAAAGAGGGGTGTTACACAGATCACAATCATCGGGAATCAGAATGAAAGGAGGACAATGAAGCGAAATCGCAAAACTGATATGCAAGAATTGCAAACGGAGACGACGATTACTGATACAGACAAACAATTTGTGTCAAACGAATCAGAAATGGAACAAACGAAAGCAAATTGCAGAAACTGACACTCTCATAGAAGCGAGAGGATGGAGAAAAATGCGATTCTGATTGAAAAGCGAATGATTGAATCAAAATCGATTCAAACAATTTGCGAAATAGAACAGGGGAATGATGTAATTGAAAGAACACCAAAAACGCAATGTGCGGAATTGCGGAACACGCAAACGTGATGAAGAAAGAACGCAACACACATCGAAAGTCAGATATCACAAATTCCCAAATTTCCGAAAACGAACTATGAAGAATTGGGGAAAAGAAAGTGAAAACCCTAACAAAAACGAATTTCCGAAATCAAATTGGGGGAAACCCAAGAATAACAAAGAATGATGAAATCAGAATCAAGAACGATCAACAAGATCAGAAAAGCGAAATGCAGCTAAGAGCACAAAATGCGAAATGGAAAATGCAAATGCAATGGAGAATCGCAAACTCTCAAATTGCAAAACGCAAAAGAGCGATCAAGGAAAATTGCGATATCAAGAAACGAAAGTCTCAAATGAGGAATCAAAGGCAAATCGTGAAATGAAAAATCAGAAATTGAATCACAGAACAAAAAACGCAAACTAAATGGTGAATTGCGAAATATTGGTCGCAAACGCCATGCACAGAGAGGGAAAGAATGTAAAGAAATTGTTTCTCATGGATGAACAAATCAAGAAACGGAAGCAAAAAAGGATACAAATGGAAGAAAGTATAAATCGGAGAAGGAAATGAATGAAAAGAAAACTAATAAAACGAAAAAGAACCTGCGGCGGAATTCAGATTCAAGGTGGATACCATGTTTGCTCTGATACCATATTGAATAATATGGCATCCATTGAAGATAAAAGAGAAAAGATTAAGAGATCAAATATTCATCAAATGGAATTGATATAAAATGAGAAGAGTTGTGTGAAATGATTACATGAAGCCTCTTTATATAGGCATAAAACTAACTACTAACTAACTCACTAATTAGTAACAACTATCTAACAAACTCATTTGTAACTACCAACTAACTATCTCTCTAACTTCTAACTAACTATATATCTAATAAATATAACAAATTAATTTAAATCTAATACTCCCCCTCAAGTTGGAAGAGAGAATTCAAGAACTCCCAACTTGGAGATGAAATGCTAAAAGAAGAGTTTCATGTACACATACTCCGTGAATATGAACTTCGTTCAGTGACCATCGTAAACACATTGGGAAACTTAGGAAATTAATTCTCATTTTATAAGGCCAAAAAACAGTTCTACTATGTCGACGGCAACTGAGTACTTGCAAGAAACTAGATGTTGACGGAAAAAACATAAGGTACTCTTCGAAAACCCCAAGACGGACTCTTTCTCCTGCGTTGGCTTGAGAAAATATTCTTTTGATGGTTTTATTTGTTCTTCCATAGCTACATGGCTGGACAAGGAAGAAACGAGAGACAAAAAAGGCATCAAAAATGATGAAGCTGGCTCGAGGAAGGATTGAGGAAGAAGCTTCAATGAATTGCTTGATCACACGCAAGAAGTGACTGAATTTGTCCTTAGGGAGATGATGAGATACCAACACAAGACCGGGATTATCCGAAGGATGGAGGTAGAATGTGTCATCATGGTGGCAGAGATGAGTGGAACAACAACCAAGCAGGTCAAAGAATGAAGGAAGAATTATGAACGCAGAGAATCTTGAAGAACATATGGAAGACAAAATAAAGAAATTTCTTTTGATACCACGATGAGCACCATTGTTCATGAATCGCAAAGCAAAAGACAAAATTCGCGAGAAGACAATGGAGGAATCACCGAGGAGAGAGGAAACGCGGAAGCTATAACACCTCTGATCCCATATTAAGAGAGTAACAAAGAGAATTTGGGGAAAAGTAAATTTCCATTTTCTGTTATCTAATTGTAACCTACATGTACAAGGGATATTTATAATGCTTGATAACAAACCTAACTAATTGCTATCAAGCCTACTAAATAGCTAACAAACCTAACTAATAGCTAAATAATATAACAACTAAATTTAAATCTAATAAGTTATCGAAATTAAGAACTTCAAATTGACAAATCACAATAAAATTAAAATTTCCCATGTAGTCAAAAAAAAAGAAAATAATTCCAACAATAATGTTTTGTCTGAAATAGTGTGGCCATGTTCCAAATTTCCTCAAAACACATATATAAGTCCAAAATATTACATCTCATTAGTAGTGATTTATATCTTTAACATTTGACAATGCATCTCCATAAATGCATTGTCAAATGTCAAGTTTTGGTTAACCATACATTAATTACATTTACAAGGTCCCACCTATCATTTACAATAAACATATATATATATATATATGTATATATATATCTAATAAACAATAATATAATAGTCTAACATAATATTATATTCTGGGCATATCAACTTTGTCGGGCTTCTACTGTTTCCTTCATTAGGTCCAAATAAAATTAGAAGCCCACCCATTGCATATTCCCCTACAAAACAATATTAAGTTTAAAAATTTGATAAAATATCAAAGAAATAACATAACATAATTTATATATTTCATAATTTTATCCAGTATAATACCATTTTCCAGATCAGTTTCATATTATTTATGAACGTGAATCATACTGAGGCATAAAACAAACTCACTATTAATCCTGATTTCATTTAGTAGATAAATTATGATTTTATAATGCTATTGGTTAAAATATGACAACATATTCCATTCATTTGAAACATAATAGGAAATCTTCAATTTAGCAATTTCTCTCCCAACCATATCATATTTTGAATGCCTACCAATCAGAAAAATGAATATATTAAATAGCAAATCAGAAAACATTTGATCCAAAATTGGTATGAATTATCATACAACCTTATTACCCAATTCAAATTTGATGAAATTTTGCAAATTTGGCTCTTTTAATTGAAATTTGAAATCGAAATTTGATTAAATCTTCCCACCAAATACCAGTAGCTGGAATGTTATATAAAGGGTGGAAGTGTGTGTGAAAACCATTCACCATTCACCATTTTGTTTTCCATTGTTTTTCAAGTATTTTTAGTGTACAATGGAGTATAATGCTCAAATGGTTGAGGAATTTCCGTTGCTAAACAAGAATGTTAACCTTGCTCAACTAATCCATCGTGGAACACATGTACAATATGATAAAACTCTCCCTTTCTCCTTTCTTTTTCGTTATTCAACATTTCTTTTAAAAAAATCACTATGCTTTTCAGTCTTTTTCCAGATTTGATTGGTAGATTCAATAAATCAAATAATTTTCTGATTTTTCTTCGTATTGTTTTGACAGAATTCAGAACATATAGTCATGGCTTATGTCTCTGAAATCATCTCGGCTGATTGGTGAGGCTATTGTTTTGATTTTGGATTTGAAAGAAAAACTGTTTCTTTGTTGATATTTTAACTTTTAATCATTGTTTTTTTGTAGGTTTGGAATTCAACTTAGAGTGATGGATCACTCGGGTTTTGCTAAATTTAATCTGAAAGGAGAAGCGGCTTTTCGCTTCTATGAAAAACATATTTGACTGAAATTGTGTGTTGTGTAATTGAAAATTATACTTCCAATAAATTCGTCCACTATCATTTTGTTGAAATATATAGCTTTTATATGCTACATTGTAATCATTTTATGTGTCTAATGATTATACTATATATTTTGTAGGCATGTGGTGCATTTCGTTTCAATGATGAATACAAACAGAGTTTTCTCTTTAACATTTCTTGCCCCATCACCCAATAGTTGCTGACCAAACATATGTTGTTAACAATATATGTATGAATAAGGAGATAATAGATAACTTTCAATATAGAATGGATATAGATGTAAATACTTGATTACTAATTGTCTCTTTTTTATATCTTCTATTTATTTTTTATCCTAATTACTAACTTTTGTTTATCACTTTATTTGAAATGGAGGATGAAGCATTTCACAAACTCCACCTCCTGTGAATCCATGAAGAAGATGAATACCTACAAACTTAATCTCGCCATGAGAAACGAGATTTGTTTTAATGTTCTTCACGTGTGCTTTTTCTCACTTTAATCATGATTTCTTTGTTAATTTTATCTATCATATATTTTCCTTTTCTATTTTATTTTTAAGGTGTGTTCTACAATTTATAAATTTGTATTTTAGTTACCCTCAATTTCAGATTACACTAATTTATTCGAAGTACTGTTGTAAAAATATCTTGCCTTTGGTTTGTTGCAGATTTTGCTCTAAGATAGAGATTTTCCTTCCAATTTAAATGGTTTCTATGGATGAAAAGGCAAGACTTTTTTTCATCTTTTATTTTTCCCTCTTTTGCATGATACTACTTTGGAAAATAGATTTGTTTCTTTGAAATAGATTTGTCAAAGTATACTGACTATTTGGTTGGTAAGTAAAAATATGCAAACAATAATGGTTCCATTCCCATTTACATGCATCTTTTCTTTTATTTTTTCTTCAATAGTTGTTGCATTGGTTATATTTTCTATTTATTCTATAGGGATTGCTGCATTGGTTCCATGAGTAGACTTTTTGGTATGAATGAATGATATCGTTCTTCATTCATGTTTTAATGTCCTGATTTTATTGTGTGGCTTTAGAATGATTTACATACCCAATTCTATTGTTTTTATTTTTCATTATTAGATTTGTTAGTCTTTTGCTGACTCGGCTCACATGTTTGTCTAGCTTTCCTAGGGGTTTACTATGACAATGAGAGGATTCAAGGGGCCTTTATCATAAGAGGAAGTTTCCAAATGGCTGTCCAACTTCTTGATTTTTGTAGGACTATTGTCAAGTAAGTATATGCAACTTTCTTTTAGCCAGCAGGCTTTATTGCTCACGGTTTCTCAATTTTAGCTCTTGTGTTGTAAGATTTTGAAATTGAATAAAACTTCAATAAAAAATGCATTTAGTGCATTTTGACCATGTATCCTCGATCAGAAGAGAATACTCCAAATATAAGATGGATAAATATTTGACATGTTCTCAGCTAAGTTGATATTGAGTCAGCTTAATGTGCACAAGATATGAGTTTTGCATTTTTTATTGTGACTATAAGAGGGCTTCTAATTTAATCAACTAAGTTTTTTATTATGATCTACTACGCAACTGGGTTATTGATTAATATGGTGAAAGGTGTTCTATTACTTTCCCTAATGCTATTTTTGAAGTTGCATTATATATGGAGTACACTTGCTATTGCTTCAAAAAAATACTTAGTATGTCTTCTTCTACATATGGCAGCTTAATGTATCAATTATATATATATATATATTCCTTCTTTCATTGCGCTTTCTTCACATATAGTATCTCAGTGACAATATTGTATGACCAACTGTTAAATTCTGTTGTATAAATTAGCGAAATCCATTTCTAATCAATTGGATAATTTTATCATGAGTTTAGTTGGTTATCAATAGGATGGTGTTTTCATACATGCTATTTTGCAGCTAGGGCAAGGAATTAGTGACAAGTTAATGAAATTGGGAGGTTGTTGCATTGCATGACTAATTTATACGGGTGCTGCTAATATTGTTTTGAAGACAATGAGCCAAAAAGTTATCTTGCTGAAATTCAAGGTACATCCCCGAGGGAGCTCTTGAATTTATAATTGTCTATGGTGGTTGTTGCAATATTTGATATAAAAGTTTGTAGAATGAATGGAAAATGATAGATAGTAGAAATGTAAAAGGTGAAGGAACTCAAAAATATGTAAGGTTGATGTTAGAAATCTCCATTACAAATACTACTCTGCAAGCTTCAAATTTCTTACCCAGTCTCGACTTGAGTTTCCGCAAAACAAGTCATGCAAATGGAGCAAGTAAAGGACATGAGACTGGGAGGTAGACGACTCAAAAGTTATGCAATGCCTTGACTGACATGACCATGTCATGATATGCTCATTGTTATCGTTATTATTTAGAGATAGAGTGAAGAACTCTATTCACCATAATATGATATCGTTTATGCTTAAAAATACAAATTAACATGAAGTTTTGGTAGTTAATTAAATATCATTTTCAAATCACAAAAAATTCCACTATTTACTTATACATGCATTTTGCTTCTCGTGCAAGGCACGGGTCAAAAATTCTAGTAGTGATTTAAAGCAAAAACTAAATAGAGGTAGTAAATCGACAGATACATATGCCAAATACGTATATGTTTTATCGTTGAGTTACTTATACCCATACTTGTGTTTTTCTGCCTTCCTAACAATCTAAACAGTAATTGAAATTGAGTAGCTTTCAATCTGCCAATCAAGCATGTCTCCAACTTGTAGGTTGTTTTTCTGAGGAATGCCCGCCAATTCTCCCCTGCAAGATATTTCTCCTCCTTTGATCGCTTGGCAACATGCATGTCAAAATCATAGTAAAGATCCAAGTCACGGTGGTAAACCTCAATGGTGTCTAATTCAGTTTGAAGACAAAATCTCTTTTTTCTCAATTCCATTTGAAATCTTGTTTAAAGTTAATTCATTGATTCATAATGGATTTCTTTCAGGTTCTGGCCTTGATAACGACTTCTATCATTTGATTGATCCACGTAAAATGAATATTGTATTTATTAAGCATGCTTTAGAAAAGATGTATTGTTCAAATGATTTTTGTTATGAGCCCACAAAATGGCTGATTAATAAAAGTACTTAAATTCAAACAATCCGCCTTAGTCACCAACTATAACCTTGGATGCAGGTTTGGTATATGTTTACAGGGTTAAGATTACACCTTGCAAAGTGTATTTTTGTAGTCCGGAGATTAATGTCTCAAATCGTATTCTCCACTATTTCCAATAAAATATCTGCATTGACAGAAAAAATTCTTCGTGTTCAATGGAGTTGTCATTAATATTTAACTATGATGAAACAAATAGAATGGGATGTGTTAGCTTATTTTTATGAAGATGTAAAATACTTTTTTTAAAACACAAAGATGTAAAATACTTACAAATAATGGTCAACAATTATGTATAAAAAATGGTTAATACCAAAAAAATTATGGATAAAAAATGGTCACAATTATTTCATATAAAATAAATTTAATACATAGTAAATTGAAGAGCTAATTAAATAATTAAATAGTGGAATGGAAAGAGCATGCGAAGAGGGAGTGCCAGAATAAACCACTCCGAGAGAATAAGAGTTAATTAATAGTTTTAAATATGCGTTTGGTCCCCGTAAATACACGCACAATCCAAACAGGCCCCTGTAAAAAAAAACTTTAAAATAGCCTCTGCAAAATATAAATTGTTTACGGTTAGGCCCCTCGGTCAGTTTTCCATCAAAAAACATTAAAATAAAAATAATTGCCACGTGTCATCATCTCATTGGACCATTATGCCACGTGTCACTGAACGCCACGTCATCAATCCACGTCACCATGGACACATGGCACTGACAAGTGCCACGTCAGCAACCAATAGTTGGCTGCCACGTGGCAGTGTTGTTACACTCAAAATAAATCTTGAAAATGGCTTGAGAGAGACTTGAACCCACAACCACCTATTCCATCAAAGAGAAATTACCGCTGAACCAAATACTTCACTTGAGTTATTAAACCAATTCCATTATATTTGTGTTGTAACACATATTGATTTAAAAAAAATCTGGAAAGGATTTCACTCTCTTCATCATCATCATCATCATCATCATGAAGAACCCAAGTGCAGATATATGATGAACATCTCAATTCATTTTCGTTTTCCAGATTTATTTCCATCTTCCATCTCTCTCTCAAAACCATCTTCCATTTCATTTTCGTTTTCCAGATTTGCTCATGAATGTTTTTCGTTTTCCATCTCCATTTATGTTTTCATAACTTCAGATCTGCTCATTGCTTCACTGTTTTTGTGTTCTATTTCAATTTCGTAAACCCAATTTCGAAAACCCCATTGAAGATCTTCATCTTCCTATTTCGAAACAGATTTAATGGCATTTCGATAACAACAACAGATTTAATGGAAAACAGAAATGGACGATAAGCTACAAGCTACAAGCTACCTGAAAATTGTACAAGCTTGTAGAAGAAAAATAATGGAAGACAAAAGCATTTTCCAGCATTTTCAAGTGAAGGCATTTTCCAAATTTAATGGAAGACAAAAGCTTGCAGATAATATGCGTTTAATAGAAGTAGTTGGCTAAATAATCACAAATGGTGATGTAGCCTAGTGGTATTTGGTTGTTTCTTCAACAAGGGGGTCACGGGTTCAACACCATGTTCCCCCAGAATCTTTAATTTTTTAGTAACACTATTTTCCACTTTGCCATGTATGCGCCACGTGGCAGCCAACTATTGGTTGCTGACGTGGCACTTGTCAGTGCCATGTGTACATGGTGACATGAGTTGATGACGTGGCGTTCAGTGACACGTGGCATAATGGTCCAATGAGATGATGGCACGTGGCAATTATTTTTATTTTAATGTTTTTTTTATGGAAAACTGACCAAGGGGCCTAACCATAAACAATTTATATTTTGCAGGGGCTATTTTAAAGTTTTTTTTTACAAGGTCTTGTTTGGATTGTGCGTGTATTTGCAGTGGCCAAACACATATTTAAATCTAATTAATATACAAAAAAGAGTTAAGGTTAACGGTGAAAACAAAGAGTTAATATATAAAAAATAAAATAGAAGGAGATGGAGTGAAGTATTTACTGGGAGGATATGGTTAACGATGGAAACAACGGGATATGGAGACAAGGAAAAGAAGGCACTTCGGCCATGAGAGAAAGAGAGGGAGGAACAAGAGGGTTTGTGGTGCAGAGAGAGTAAAGACGAAACAAAAGATGAGTGAGGTGACGGCAGTTGTGCCCCTGAGATGGTGGTGGCTATGGTGAAAGGCTTACTCCTTCACATTTCAACCCCCAATCGATTTTCTTCTCCCTCTACTCTGTTCTACTCTTTATTATTATTTATATGTAAAACTTTGATGGTGTAGGTGAGGTGTTGAAGCAGAGGGTGTAGGGTAGTGGAGCAGAGCTGAGAAACAAAGCTGTTATGTTTGTCTAAAAAAGGGAAAAAGTCAAGGAACAAGAAGAAAGGGAATTGGGATTCACTCTTGAATAGTGGCTGCTGTGTGTAGGTTGTAGCTGTTATGTTTGTGCATGTCTTACTTGGTGAAAGAAAATTAAACTCTTATCTCAAAATTGAGATTCCCATTCACACGCATGAGTCACAACTATTTGTATTTTTTATTTTTTTTTTGCATTTCTGATTTTTTTGTGATCCTTTTAAGCTTTTTATTTATATTTGTATATTTTGAACTTTTGTAATTTCTTTTCTTTTTTTGGTTCGGACTATTGCTGGCTACCCACGGAGTGTCCCAACGCTTTCAACAAAAGACTAATCTCTGCTCATACTTAGGATAAAATTTCGCACTGGCGAACACCGATTTTACCCACTGAGGGAATCGAATCCGAGAGCACCGAATCGACCCCCATGTCTTAAGGTAGATTAAGTCGCTAGGCCAACAGTGTTGGTTCTGTAATTTCTTTTATAATAAAAACAATATTAAACATAAGTCTATTTTGGATCTCACTAAATAATAAAAAAAATAGGTGTAAAAGCATAAAACTGAAAATAAAATATTGTTCTCTTTTATTTCAACAACAAATTGCGCCGGGATCCTTTAACTTAATTTGAAATTTCGATTTAGTTCTTTATGTTTTTTCCCATATTGGTACTTTAAGTTTCAAAAGGTTCACGTCGTTGACCTTTTATTCAGTTTCAGTTTCCATTATGCTCCGGTAAAAAATGCCTAAATTGCTGGTTATGTTTCTTACATGGAAATCACAGAGTTCAAATTAGATAATTGGTCTGTCACTATTTTAATTTAATATTTTATTAAAAAAATTTGGAATTTGATCATTGCTTCCCCACACAGCTTCTTCCCACACAAGCTTGTTTTACCTTATCCTTCTTTCCTACACAGTTTCTTACACTTTTTTTACCAACTTAATTCCATCGATTACTACTAGAAAAAAGAAGAGAAAGACAAAGATGCAAGAGGAATGCAATCTACCATATCTACTATCTATTATATCTACTATATATCTACTAAATATATATAATCAAACAATTCACTAGAAAAAACCCAAGTCTACTCACTCTTCTAATTTTTGTCACATTGCTATTAGTGAGAGTAAAATTGTAAAAAAATCCCAAAAGCAAAATCATTTTTCAAACTTTTGTCACTTTTTCACCTATCTCAACTTTCCATCTTCTTTTTTTTGGTACAAATAAGTTTAGGTGAGTTGGGCTCCGGGGCTCACAAGGGTCGGGGTAGGCCTCACGATTCTTTGAGCGCTTACAGAGGTACGATAAACTACAATTTAGTGCATTTTTAGATATAGTTTTAGGTCATTTTTAGAGCAATTATTACTAATTATATAAATTGTTGACTTAATTTGCTTTTTATTTTGCAGAAAAGGAGGAAATATGAAAAAGAATAAAAATTCAATTTAGAGCCCATATAAATTCAATTTAGAGCCACTTATAAATCATGAGTTTGTCCACATAGGCTTACAACTAGGACCAATCAGAAAAAGCCACACACATCTCCAAATAAATACGTGGCATCCACCTCAGCTTTTATTGAAAATTAATTTCGAAATATATCTCAAAAATGAAGAATCAGAGGATCGAACCCCCTTCCTCACACCCGTGCCTTCCAACACTAACCATTTGAGCAACCACATTTTGTTGTAACCGAGGCGTATATCAAGAAAGAGGCATGGAGTGGATAGCAAGAAACAAATATTTAGGAAGGATCTGAATCCTAATTTTAGGGATGGAGATAAAAATGTGCTCTTGCAATTAAAAGAGGAAGCAAGCTTGACTTGAGGAAAAAAGAACAACACACTACCCTTGCTTGGAGAGAAAGAAAAGGAACTAATATAAAAGGAGGGTTTCACTTGTGAAGGAGAGCCACATGCACTAACAAAAAATTAGGAAAAAAAGCGGCAGTGACGGCAACGCATAGGAGAGGAGAAAAAGAGTTTTTCGGCACCGTTCTTGACACCGTGAGAGAGCTTTGGAATAAAAGAAGGAGATTGAAGACAAAGATTAAGACTTTCTCTATTTTCGGGTTATTCTTATCTCTGTAAATCATGAACCCTATTTTTCTTTTATTGTTCTTTATTATTATTGAAACGTAAATCCTCTTCTAAGGTCTTCGGTGGATCTTGCAAGTTTAGAGACTTTTATGTTCTAGTTTCTTATTTGAATTCATGTCTTTTATTTCAATTAATATTGTCCTATTGTTTTTTATCACATAATTAGGCTTAGCTACCATTTTCATGTTCATAATCAATTCGTTGATCAGCGACCGTAATGCAATTAGTTGGTGGACCTATAGTATAATTGGGGCTAAAATTAATGCATGACCAAACTTTAATTTAGTCTTCCAATCATTCAACCTTTTTGCTCTTTATACTTTTCTTGAATTTAAATTCTTGCATGACGAAACAAGGGTTAATTTAGGAAAAAGAATATTAATCGCGAATAACCAAACAGATTAGTAGCTTTAATAAAAGGATTGGTAATTAAATAAAATAAAGGAATTCAAGTAGAATTAGACATAGGGGAATCGAAGCTTGCAAGTGAAATTGTGACCCTAGACCTCTCCCCAATTTATTAAATCTTGCATTTTAATTATTGTTATTTATTTATTTTTATTTTGGTTTCATAAAAACTCAATTATTTGTTCGTCTAAACAATATATAATCTTGACTAGATTGGTACATGTTAATTATTCCCTGTGGATACGATAATCTTTTATACTACTTCTGCGAAAGAGTGCGCTTGCTCTAAGTGTGTTTTTAACGCAACAAGGTACTTACAGATCACCCACCAAAGCGAGAGTTGAATTCACGCCCTTGAGGGAATGAGTCAACTCCTTACCAACCGAGCCAACCTTCATTGGCTAAACTTTCCATCTTCTATTTACCTATCTAATCAAACCACCAGCTAATAAAAATACAAAACTACTATTGTAAAAAAAGAAAATTGTCAAACTTCTCATTCCTAGATTTTTGAGACATCATCAACTTTGAGGATAAAACATTAACTCTCATATCATCTTTTCAATCCCCTTCCTCTTTTCAAAATTCAAATTTCTTGTTCACAAAATTATATGTTGTTGAGTATGAACAAGAAAAAATTAGATATTCTCATAATAATTTTTTTTATATTTCTCTTTTGAAGTCCTACGTGAAATAAAATATTAGATGTTGTTGTTAAATTTTATTAATATGAATTCCAATGGCAAAACATTACATTTGTCAAAATAATTATATTTTATTTTCAAGAATATATTTATTTTTATAAATATCTTTAATATTAGATAACTATTTTTGTATTGTGTGTTTTTATTAAATCTATTTATTTTCTATAATTGAATATTTTGTTTATAAATCATTGTTTCTCTTTTGGGTCCCGACGAGAAAGACAAGATGTTGTGGAAATAGTAGTAATAATAATAATAATAATAATAATAATAATAATAATAAATTCTTATATCCGCTTTTGAGTTTCTATGTGTAAAAATTACATTTTATTGTATAATTTCATTATTTTTGATTCCTTACGGTCGAATGTTACATATTGTTAGACTAATTATTTTTTATATTTGGTCTTCATAAATGTCTTTAATATTTATAAATGATTTATATTTTTTGAGTCAAGATGGGAAAACATTAAATATTATCGGAATAATTATTTTTTATATTATGCTTTTTGTAACACCCTGAACTTTAGACGTCTTAAAGTTGAGATGTTAATCATTTTAATACAATCAGAGTCCTAACCCGTTAATGGATTTGAATAATCATAGTCCTGAGTGGTGTAAATACCAAAAAGAATAACATAATTGACATAACTGAAACATTTTACATGATGTCGTACCTTAAAACATATTTCAAATCCAAATAACGAATTAGACTTAATACATGTCCTTACATAACTCTTAACTCGGAATCTAACAACAAACTAGATCTCAAAGGATCCCCTGACTCGGTAGCCCAAATCAGCTGCTACTCTTCCTTGCCTTGCCTAAACTTAACCTATCAATTTGAAGGAAAAAAACATAACAACACAAAGGGTGAGATTAGAAATCTCAGTGAGTTCTTTCGCGACCCCTCACCCATAACCTCTCTTCGTCTTTTTATTAATCTTCTAACTTGCATAGTGTAGCGTAATCCATAAGAAGACTGAACATCGTCTGCTTCAGCGGAGAACACAACCCGAATAAGCAATCTGAGTCGTGACTCAATCCAAGGAAATCCGAATAACCATATGAGCCATGACTCAATCCGAGTAAACCATATGAGCCTTGAACTCAGGAGACATGACCTCCCACTCCAAGTACGCTACTTAACCTCTTGGGATCGTCATCCCCATAGTGTTTTATTAATTTCCTTAGTTATGTTCTCACTCGCTCGATCGTAATATAAAACCTTGCTTATTCATTCAATAACACATCATTACTTAAGCCATTGTATCATAGAAGTGATTAGGGTTTGCATTTAGCTTAATTGGAGCACTGACATTTAATAAAATATGGAAAAATAGTTTGGAACACCCTGATTAATCTACTTAGGATTGTAGAACTTTTCGTTAGCTTTCCAACGCATCCAAGAACACTAAAATCGGGGTTCCGGATCAAAAGTTATGAGCGAAATAAGTTGGAAGGCTACCGAGAATTTCTTCAACCCGAGAGTGACAGTTTTGGACACGGGTACCCGTGTCAATTGGACACGGCCCGTGTCCTTGTTACAGAATGTCCTTTTTTCAGTTTTTAAAACTCTACTCCAATTTCTCTAATGCTGAAACCCTTCCCACTTCTATTTCCAACATCCAAACAGTCATCAATTCATCATCCAAAGCATAAATAGATGCAATAGAACCAATTACAACATCAATTCATCAAATGAGCTTGATTAAACATAATCATACAACATACCAAATCATTGACCATTACAATTTCAGCTCAAATCAAGTTCAAGGCACTATCAAGCATCAAAGTACACATGCATTGCCTACTATATTCAGAACTCATACAAATTAAATGACCGACTATTCAACAACAAAACACAAAATAGGGTAAAGAACTAACCTCTTTGAAGTAGGTTCTTTGTACAAGTGGAAAAATGGTTAACACGAGAACAAAAGGGCTCCTAATTTCCAAAAATCAGAATTGGAACAACAACAATCTTTACTCTAATGCTTCTAGACTCAAGATAAACCTCCAAAAGGATCAAAACTACAACCCAAATGTACATGCATGCAGGGGCGGTTCTTCTCATGGACTAGGCAGGGCCATGGCTCGCCCTGGAATTTTTTTTAATTTTTTTATATACTCGAAATTACACAAATACCCTTAAGTTTTCTCGAAATTACACAATAACCTTTTTATATGCTCAAAAGGTTTTCTCTCACTCGACTCACTCTCCTCTCTCTCACTTTTATGAAAATGTTTTGTGTTTGTTGTTGAAAATGAGGAAAATGGTGTTGAGTGGAAGTGAGTGTTGGTCTTTTCTTCTAGCTGGAACTAGAGTTGGGCATAAAGGGAATGGGCTTATTTTCAAAAATCTTTGGACTTATGTCACACTAGACCCTCTTGTTATTTGCACCCCTCCCTTTTTTTTTTCACATAAACTACTATTAAATCAACAAGCAAGTACACAATGCACCCAAATATCACATGTCATCAATTAATTACTCAATCATTACACAATTTACAACATACATATATCAAATAAATCAACAATCAATTAAAGTGATTAAAACAATTAGAACATTCAACCAAATTATTTAAAACAAGGAAGTTGGGGATGTTACACATTTGAGTTACAATGGGGAAACATTACATGTTGTAATTGGCATAATTTCCTAACTTATAAAATTTTATTAAATCTTTGATTTTATTTAAAATTACTATAAAGATATTTGACTAAGAATACTTTAATTAATTTTACTATTAAAATTTATTTTTAATATAATTTATGGTTTATTTTTCAATTAAATGTCCAATAATTATATTGTTTAGATGTTATAATTTGAGTGATACTAATTAATTTACAAATATCATAAATAATTTACGAGTTGGTATTTGGTAACTATATTACAATTTTAGTTTCGGATTACTTTACGAAAATAGCATGATGCTACTTAAGTATTTTACTAGTAAAGTGAATAAACCAACATTAACTAGAAAATCGAATATATATATATATATATATATATAGAGAGAGAGAGAGAGAGAGAGAGAGAGAGAGAGAAAGAGAGAGAGAGAGAGAGAGATCTTGTCAGAACTGGATTCCCTCTTGGCAGATTTGGATTCACCTTGGCTGGATCTGGGTTCGACCTCCCCACCTTCCTCATCAAACGATTCTGTTAATAAACCCCATCTTCTAACCTAATAATCCAATTCAATACTATGAAAAGGTGAATGAATTGAATGCATCTAGAATATTGATGGCTACAAAAGCTGAATGAAAACTCGAATAAATAAATAAATAAATCTATTTTGTTTTTGAGGACTGAGATCATAAAACCAGTTCTAGTTCTGGTATGGGGGAGGTGGTGGTTCTCTCAAACCCTAAACAAGATTTCTTCCAGTCCTTCAATGGCAGTCCTTCAATGGTTGTTTCATTACTAGTATGTATGACCTGTGCGCTGCACGGGTATACATCATCTTTAGTTAAAAAGCTTCGAACTTTTAAAAAAAAAAAATCGTCTGCTTTATATAAAATGACTTAATGATTTGTTGTTGTATATCACATTAGACAATAGAAACGGAAGGCAATTTTAAAGCAAATAAGAAATATTTGATTAAAAAAATTGAAAAAGATAAAAGAGTGTTTTTTACAAACAAAAAGCAAAAAAGTGTTAGGGATAGATAATTGATAGATGTTTAGGTGGGAAATTTTGAAGACATCAAGAACTGACACGTTTTTAAAGTGACATTGATTTTATTAATAAATTAATAGCAAAGATAGCAACATGGCGGGTAGGGAGTGGATTTTGCCATTAATTTATTAATAAGAATTAATATAGACACAATAGAAAATTCTTTAGCGGGGTTGTGTCTTGTCAGTCCATTTCCCACCCTAAACGGTCGAGTTCCCTCGTGAGTTCCTTATTTCGCCACTATTTACTGAAAAATTAAAATTTATATTTGCGATAATTAATATAATTAAATCATAATTATTATATAATGATAAAATAAAATTTAAAACATTAAAATAGATTTTCCTATTGAAAAGACATTAAAATTAAAAATAAACAAACATATGAAACGAAATAAATGAGTTTATATGCATAAAATAAGATAAAAACTAATAATTAATGTTTAGTCGAGCAAGTTTGACGAGGGGTCGTGTCGGGTATTGACCTCCCCAAACCCACCCTCACCCCGGTCAAACTGGGTTTTCAACGTCAAAATCAGGCCGAAACAGATGAGTACACGTGGGGGCTGGATTTCTTTGTAATCCCTAATTAATAGATCATTTAGAGAATTTCCTAGTAATAAACCTTATGTCATAGTATTTAATGTGTTTAAGTCGATTACCTTGATCAATTGTTTAATCATATGCAAAAGTTAGTTAAACAATATATTACGTGTCCTTTTAATGTTTTGTAAAATTAAATTTCGACACAGATCAATTCAGATATCAACAGATAAGTTTCATTGGTATAAATCGAGTATCCTCTGCGCACAACTGCGGAGCCTAATCCCTCGAGTCGGGTAGGTTAAGCTGGAAGAGACCCTTACCATCTCATCCAAATACTCTTGAGAGAGAGAGAGAGAGAGAGAGATAGAGAGAGAGATCCTGTCAGAACTGGATTCCCTCTAGACAGATTTGGATTCACCTTGGCTGGATCTGGGTTCAACCTCCCCATCTTCCTCATCAAACGTTACTGTTAATATACCCCATCCACTAACCTAATAATCCAATTCAATACTATGGAAAGGTGAATGAATTGAATGCAACTGGAATATTGATGGCCGCTAAAGCTGAATGAAAACTCAAATAAATAAATAAATAAATCTATTTTGTTTTTGAGGACTGAGATCATAAAACCAGTTCTGGTATGGGGGAGGTGGCGGTTCTAGTCCTTCAATGGTTGTTTCATTATTTTTTGGTAAACAGTTAAACTAAAATAATAATTTATACTGTGACAGGGATGCCTACAATAGCATTTTAACACCCAAGTAAGCAATGATTTGTCTAAAGTCAACATTGTGATGGACACATGACCTTTTTTTAAGAGTCTAACGGAATGTAGAAAAAATGTTAATGTTGTCATCATTTAAAAACGTAAAGGATTGTTTTGGGAAAAAACATAAAGAACTAAATCAAAATATGAAATTAAGTTAAGAGACTTCGGAAGCAATTTTGCCTATTTCAAATTAGTTGGACAAAATTAGGGTATAACAATATCAATGACTTTTTATGTTTTCATTTGTGGATGAAGAGTTGGATAAACTGTATTCAACAGAGTTGTCTCCAAGTGCACCTAAAGGGATGAAAGTTGAGATATACTATAGAATTCTTTCCATCCTTAGAGATGACATAGTTATTGGTGATAAGAAGTTTGAGTTTCTAACATTCTTGTCCAGTCAATAATGAGAAAATTCTCTCTGGATGTTTGCTCCTAAAACAATTGGATATCCGCCTCTTATATAAGAGAATGGATGGGAGATTTTCGCCAAATAAGAAACGTAGCTAAATACGCAGTCCCAAATGCGCTGTTATGGTTTTAGAATTTTTCACCTGACACAAGAGAGAAACCTTGGTATGATGATCCATTATTGTTAACAACGGATGTGTTACCGTGTCCAGCGTTGTTGGGTGTTGCAGCTGGCGTGTTGGCCTTCCAGTACTGAAACATAAGTTATTTCTACTTAATTAGTCATAGGAAACCTCTTATAAAAAAACACCCGTAAATGAAGAACTAATTAAATAATTAAATAGTGGAATGGAAAGAGCATGAGGGGAGGGAGTGCAAGAATAAACCACCCTGAGAGAATAAGAGTTAATATATAAAAAAGAGTTAAGGTTAACGGTGAAAACAAAGAGTTAATATATAAAAAATAAAAAATAAAATAGAAGGAGAGGATATGGAGACAAGGAAAAGAAGGCCACTTCGGCCATGAGAGAAAGAGAGGGTGGAACTATGTTAAGGTGAAACTTAGAATGGTGAGTCAAAAACTGATTCAATTCATTTGGTCAAGGCAATATATGACCAGCCAAGTTTTACAAGAGTTGACTTTCCTAACAAATATAACAGACTAAGCGTTGCCTTTGACTGTGACAGTTAAGCACTAACAAACTGACAAATACAAGCATAGTCACTAATACAATTCAATTAATATCTAACATATCTTCACTTAAACTGAACTGTATTTACAGTCAGTTTACACTTGGTCTGCTGCACATTCCTAGTTGGGTTCTGAACTTGGAGAAACTTTCATGCTTGAGAGCCTTAGTCATCAAATCAGCTACTTGGTCATGTGTAGAGCAATACTTCAGTTCAATTACTCCATCATGGTATAGGTCCCTCAGGAAATGGAACCTCACATCAATATGTTTTGTGCGACCATGCAGAATGGGATTTTTTGAGAGTTTGATACTGGAACTGTTGTCACACTGCACAGTGACTCTGCTCAGTTCAGCCAGTCCAAAACTTTCCAGAATTCTTCTAAGCCAGACACCTTGACATGCACACATAGCTGCTGCTATGTACTCTGCTTCTGTAGTGGAAAGGGTTACTACTGGTTGCTTCTTAGAAGCCCATGAAATTACACCAGATCCAAGTAGAAAAGCATAGCCAGAAGTGCTCTTGCGATCATCATGATCACCAGCATAGTCACTATCAGAGAAAGCCATCAGATTTAACTCATGTCCTGCTTTGTACATGATCCCATACTCAAGTGTGCCATTAAGATACCTCAGAATTCGCTTTGCAGCCATCAGGTGCTGCTCTGTAGGTTTCTCCATAAACCTACTGATTATACTGACAGAGAAAGCTAAGTCAGGTCTGGTTGCTGACAGATACATCAAACTACCAACCAGTCTTTTGTATTCAGTGGCATCTACAGACCCCCCTTCTCCATTTCTGCTGATTTTGGTTCCTGGAACAACAGGAACAGTGACTAGTTTGCTATTCTCCATACCAAACCTTTCAACTATCTCTCTTGCATACTTCTGCTGCCCTATGAAAATGCCTTCATCACTTTGATGAACTTCAACTCCTAAGAAGTACTTCATGCTCCCTAAGTCAGTCATATCGAATTCATTCCTCATAGAAACTTTGAATTCTTCAATCATCTTCATATTGTTTCCTGTAAAAATCAAATCATCTACATATAGGCTTAAGATCAGAATTCCATCCTCTCCATCTGTCTTAGTGAACAAAGTGTGTTCATGAGGGCACTTTGTAAACTTGGACTTAATGAAATACTGTTCTATTCTGCTGTACCAAGCTCGTGGAGCTTGTTTAAGTCCATACAGGGCTTTATGGAGCTTATATACTTTGTTTTCGCTGCCTTTGACAACATAGCCAAGAGGTTGATCAACAAATACTTCTTCAGCTAACTCACCATGTAAAAAGGCACTTTTTACATCTAACTGAAACACTTTCCATCTTCTTATGGCAGCAAAGGCTAGTAGACACCTAATAGTGTCCCATCTAGCTACGGGAGCAAACACCTCATTATAGTCTATGCCGTGTTTTTGTGAGTAACCTTTAGCTACAAGTCTGGCCTTGTGCTTCTCTATCTTTCCTTCTTCATTGTATTTTGTTTTGAATATCCACTTCACACCAATACTTTGGGATCCCTTTGGCAGATCAACTAGAGTCCAAGTATTGTTCCTTTCTATAGCCTCTATCTCAGCATTCATGGCTTTCCTCCATGATTCACACCTCACAGCATCTTCAAAAGTGATTGGATCTTCACTTGATTCAATTATTGATACATTGTGCAGCTCATTAGCACAGAACATTCCTTCTACCTCATAGTCTTCAAGCCAACAAGGGGGTCTAGTCTCTCTTCTGCTCCTGTTCTGAGCAATTGTTTCAGTTTCATCAGTTTCTTCTGTAGAGTCACCAGTGGCACTAGTGTTAGTTCTGGAGCTGGATGCTTGACTTCTTTCCTCAGGCTCATTCACTTCATTATTTGTGTTCTGTTCTGTGTCTGCAACCTCATACTCATCAAGAGGTATTTGTTCCTTGTTCCCTTCAGTAGAATCATTCCATTTCCAAGCTTCATTCTCAGAGAAAATCACATCTCTGCTCACTAAAATTTTCTGAGATATAGGATTGAATAGCTTGTAACCCTTTGACTCTTCACTAATTCCCAGAAATACACACTTAATACTTTTGCCATCCAATTTAGTTCTATGAGCATCTGGTATATGTACATGTGCTACACACCCAAAGACTCTGAAATGATGTACTGAGGGTTTAATCCCACTCCAAGCTTCTTCAGGTGTCACATTATCTACAGCAGAGCTAGGTCCTCTATTCAACACATAATTGGCCCAGTTAACAGCCTCTGGCCAGAAACACTTAGGAACATTTCTACTGGTCAGCATGCTTCTAACTAGGTTCATGATGCTTCTATTTTTTCTCTCAGCAGTCCCATTTTGTTGGGGTGTGTGTGCAGTTGTTAATTGCCTCCTTATACCATTCTCTTCACAGAATTTGTTGAATTCTATTGAGTTAAACTCACCACCTCTATCAGTTCTTAGACAGCATACAGAATACTCAGATTGCTTTTCAACCAATGACTTAAACTTCTTGAAACAATCCAAGGCACCAGATTTCTCAACCAAAAAATAAATCCAGGTTTTTCTACTCAAATCATCAATGAAGGTGAGGAAATACCTTTTTCCACCATTGGATTCTGGTTTAATTGGACCACATATATCAGCATGCACAAGTTTCAGCTTCTTAGTTGCTCTCCAACTACTCACCTTTCGGAATGATTCTCTGTGTTGCTTTCCAATCAAGCAATCACCACACACTTCTTCTGTATCTTTTATCTCAGGCAGACCCTTCACCATGTTTTTCTGACTCAGAAGCATTAGGCCTTTCACACTTAAGTGAGCATATCTTTGATGCCACAGTTTGGTACTTTCTTCTGTCTTAGTTTGCAGGCAGACTGGTGCTGGTGCTGCATTTTTAGTGTTCACTGCTGGTACACCATTCACAGTTTTCACAGGAAACATAGGAGCTAACACAGGCACAGCACTTATAGCAAACAACTTGTTAGCAGCCATTTTTGAGCTTATTACCAATCCCCATTTATCATGGTATACATTGCATTCATCATTCTTGAATGTTACAGTTAATCCCCTTTGTTGAAGCTGACCTATGCTTAACAAATTATTTCTCAGTTGAGGAATATAGAACACAGAAGTTATTACCTGAATTCTGCCATCCACCTTCACTTTTATACTGCCTTTTCCAAGAACTTGTATTCTCCTTCCATCTCCAAGTCTGACAGTGTCTCTGAATTCTTCATCAAGATCAAAGAACCATTCTTTGTCTCCGCTCATATGGTTACTGCAGCCTGAGTCCAAGAACCATGCTCTTGGTCGTTCTGTGTTCTGATCTTCACATTCAGCCATGAGAAGAATCTCCTCTTCTCTGTCAACTTCAGCATAGTGAGCTTTGACTTCTTCTTCGGGGCATTCATACTAGTAATGGCCCAACTTACGACATTTGTAACATTGGATCTGGTCTTTATTGACATTGCCTCTTCCACGTCCTCTTCCTCCCCTTCCATGGCCTCTGCCTCGTCCTCTACCACCAAATTCTTGAACCGTTCCAACCTTGAGCGCTTGCTCTTCATCCTTCTGGATTTTCATTCTCTGCTCTTCCACAAGTAGGCAGCTTTGCAACTCATCAATTGACATTGTGGTTACGTCTCTGGCTAGACCAATCGAGCAAACTACATAGTTATACTTTGGCCCCATAGACCTGAGCACCTTCTCAACCACTACGCATTCATCCATCTTCTCCCCGTGCATTGTCATCTTCGCAACCAGGGTCAGAGTTCTCACAAAGTAATCGTTCACCGTTTCCTCCTCTTTCATGCTTAACATCTCGAAATCCTTGCGAAGGCATTGAAGTTGTGACCTCTTCACTTTCGTTGAGCCTTCGTACTTCAATTTTAGTGAATCCCATATTTCTTTCGAAGTATCTTTCTTCAAGATTGATTGCAGCAGATTTCTGTCAATCGCTTGAAAAAGATAGTTTTTTGCTTTAAGATCTTTCAACTTACTCTCCTCCACAGCTTTCAATTGCTCCTGGGTCGCCACCGCCGGTGCCTCCGGTGGTTTCAAGATTCCGTTATCCACCACGCTCCAGAAATCTTTGGATCGCAGAAGGTTTTCCATCAATAGAGCCCAATGATCGTAGTGACCATCGAACTTGGGAATTGCTGGCTGCACAAAATTCGAATTCTCCTTCTCCATTTTCTTCTGCAATTCGATTCTCTCTTCTTTGATTGTTCTGAGATTCGCTCGTGTTTCGCACTGTATCAGGCCCCGTGTGGAGCTCTGATACCAATTGTTAAGGTGAAACTTAGAATGGTGAGTCAAAAACTGATTCAATTCATTTGGTCAAGGCAATATGACCAGCCAAGTTTTACAAGAGTTGACTTTCCTACCAAATATAACAGACTAAGCTAACTGCCTTTGACTGTGACAGTTAAGCACTAACAAACTGATAAATACAAGCATAGTCACTAATACAATTCAATTAATATCTAACAAACTAGAGGGTTTGTGGTGGTGTTGAAACTGTGAAGGGTGCTGTGAGGATGGTTTTGTAGTGGAAAGGTGAAGTTTCAGTGAAGTGGTACAGAGAGAGTAAAGACGAAACAGAAGATGAGTGAGGTGGTGACGGCGGTGGTGCGCCAGAGATGGTGGTGGTGGCTATGGTGAAAGGCTTACTCATTCACATTTCAACCCCCAATCAATTTTCTTCTCCCTCTACTCTGTTCTACTCTTTATTATTATTTATAGGTAAAACTTTGATGGTGTAGGTGAGGTGTTGAAACAGAGGGTGTAGGGTAGTGGAGCAGAGCTGAGAAACAAAGCTGTTATGTTTGTGCAAAAAAGGGAAAAAGTCAAGGAACGAGAAGAAAGGGAGTTTGGATTCACTCTTGAATAGTGGCTCCTGTGTGCAGGTTGTACATGTCTTACTTGGTGAAAGAAAGTAACAATGTGATAAAAGAAAATTAAACTCTTATCTCAAAATAGAGATTCCCATTCCCACGCATGAGTCACAACTATATGTATTTTTTATTCTTTTGCAATTCTGATTTTTTTGTGATCCTTTTAAGCTTTTTATTTATATTTGTATATTTTGAACTTTTGTAATTTCTTTTCTAATAAAAACAATATTGATAAGTCTATTTTGGATTTTATTGAATAATAAAAAAAATAGTGTAAAAGCAGAAAACTGAAAATAAAATATTTTTCTCTTTTATTTCAACGACAAAATTGCTCCTGGGTCCTTTAACTTAATTTCAAATTTCGATTTAGTTCTTTATATAACGGAGTTCAAATTAGATACTTGGTCCGTCATTATTTTAATTTAATATTTTATTAAAAAAATCTTGGAATTTGATCGTTGCTTCCCCACACAGCTTCTTCCCTCACAAGCTTGGTTTACCTAATCCTTCTTTCCTACACAGTTTCTTACACTTCTTTTTACCAACTTAATTCCATCGATCACTACTAGAAAAAAGAAGAGAAAGACAAAGATGCAAGAGGAATGCAATCTACTATATCTACTATATATCTACTAAATATATATAATCAAACAATTCACTAGAAAAAACCCATGTCTACTCACTCTTCTAATTTTTGTCACATTGCTATTAATGAGAGTAAAATTGTAAAAGAATCACAAAAGCAAAATCATTTTTCAAACTTTTGTCCCCTTTTCACCTTCTATCTCAACTTTCTATCTTCTTTTCTTTTGGTACAAAAAAGTTTAGGTGTGTTGGGCTCCGGGGGCTCACCACGGCTTTTTGAGCGCGTATAAAAGTACTTACAAATCACCCACCAAAGCGGGAGTTGAACCCAGCCCTTGCGGGGAATGAGTCAACTCCTTACCAACCGAGTCAACCTTCATTGGCTCAACTTTTCATCTTTTATTTACCTATCTAATCAAACCACCAGCTAATAAATATACCAAACTACTATTGTAAAAAAAATTATCAAACTTTGAGGATAAAATATTAACTCTCAAATCATCTTCTCAATCCCCTTCCTCTTTTCAAAATTCAAATTTCTTGTTCACAAAATTATATGTTGTTGACATAATTTCATTACAATTGATTTCTTACAAGAAAACGTAACATATTGCGGTATATTTAATTTTATATTTTATTTTTTATAAATGAACATTTTGTTTTTGAGTATGAACAAGAAAAAATTAGATATTCTATAATTGAATATTTTGCTTATAAATCATTGTTTCTCTTTTGGGTCCCAACGAGAAAGACAAGATGTTGTCGAAATAATAATAATAATAATAATAATAATAATAATAATAATAATAATAATAAAATTCTTATATCCACTTTTGAGTTTCTATGTGTAAAAATTACATTTTATGGTATAATTTCATTATTTTTGATTCCTTACGGTGGAATGTTACATATTGTTGGAATAATTATTTTTTATATTTGTTCTTCATAAATGTCTTTAATATTTATAAATAATTATATATTTTGAGTCAAGATGGGAAAACATTAAATATTCTCGGAATAATTATTTTTTATATTATGCTTTTGAGTTACAATGGGGAAACATTACATGTTGTGATTGGTATAATTTCCTAACTTACAAAATTTTATTAAATCTTTGATTTTAATTAAAATTAATATAAAGATATTTGACTAAGAATACTTTAAGTAATTTTACCATTTAAAATTTATTTTTAATATAATTTATGTTTTATTTTTCAATTAAATGTCCAATAATTATATTGCTTAGATACTATAATTTGAGTGATACTGAGTAGTTTACAAATATCATATACTCCCTCCGTTACAGAATATAATAAAAAATGGTCAACAAAAGTTGATGTATCTGTTGAACAGTTTTTGCTTATATTCTGAAACAAAGTAGTATAATTTACGAGTTGGTATTTGGTAACTATACTACAATTTTAGTTTCGAATTACTTTACGAAAATAGCATGATGTTACTTAAGTATTTTACTAGCAAAGTGAATAGACCAACATTAACCAGAGAGAGAGAGAGATCCTGTCAGAACTGGATTCCCTCTAGACAGATTTGGATTCACCTTGGCTGGATTTGGGTTCAACCTCCCCATCTTCCTCATCAAACGTTACTGTTAATATACCCCATCCACTAACCTAATAATCCAATTCAATACTATGAAAAGGTGAATGAATTGAATGCAACTGGAATATTGATGGCCGCTAAAGCTGAATGAAAACTCAAATAAATAAATAAATAAATAAATAAATAAATCTATTTTGTTTTTGAGGACTGAGATCATAAAACCAGTTCTGGTATGGGGGAGGTGGTGGTTCTAGTCCTTCAATGGTTGTTTCATTATTTTTTGGTAAACAGTTAAACTAAAATAATAATTTATACTGTGACAGGGATGCCTACAATAGCATTTTAACACCCAAGTAAGCAATGATTTGTCCAAAGTCAACATTGTGATGGATACATGACCTTTTTTTTAAGAGTCTAACGGAATGTGGAAAAAATGTTAATATTGTCATCATTTAAAAACGCAAAGATTTTGACTAAAAAAAACGCAAAGGATTGTTTTGGGAAAAAACATAAAGAACAAATTCGAAATGTGAAATTAACTTACGAGACATCGGAAGCAATTTTGCCTATTTCAAATTAGTTGGACAAAATTAGGGTATAACAATATCAATGACTTTTTATGTTTTCATTTATGGATGAAGAGTTGGATAAACTGTATTCAACATAGTTGTCTCCAAATGCATCTAAAGGGACGAAAGATGAGATATACTATAGAATTCTTTCCTTTCTTAGAGATGACGTTGAGACGACCCTTGTCCTCATCATAGTAACCCTTGACACTTAACTCTTAATCTCAAAAGTGAGTAAATTTGAAGCTTAAAATATTTATGTAAGTGAACATACATCACAAAGATAAGACATGATTTTAAGAGTTTTACAAAATATATGGCAATACTAAAGCCACTCAAATATATATCAGAGTATTTCAAAACGGCAGAAAATAAGAACATAAAACAAAGCAAGCTAAAAATCCATCTTAATGAGACTCGAAAGACTGACACACTGGCTAAACAAAGTACAGGTTCTCTCAATGAGACACCTGAATCCTCCGTCATATAGCATCGACATCCTTGATGCCTTCAACGCCCATCGTGGAAGGAAAACCACCACCATTTGCTACAACTGGCTCATTGACTGGATCTAAGCGATAAAAACAAACATACAAAAGAAAAACACATAGGCTAAGATACATGTATAAGTCAGAAAAATGGGATGATAAGGTAAAACTCAATTTAAACATGTTATGCACATCAAATCAGGTTATTTCTTATCTTTTATCCTTTGTAAATATCTTATGTCTCAGACTCTAATATGCCAATACTATATGCTGACTCTGGCCATATCCTGATGTCACTAACGTTCCCACATCCGTGCAGAACGCCATCCAACTATCACCATGGAGTCCGGATGTTATAAGTCGTTCCCCACCAAACTGGTCCAAGTAATCTAAACCTAATATTACCCCACCAATATAGATATGTCCTACTAAGGACCTGGTCCAGTACTTGACCTCGTGTGTCCCATACCACACGGATGTGGACTTACAACACATATGCAATCAATATGATTTTGTTTAATCACATCTTAACCCGCATGCCCTACTCATCTTATTAATCAGTACCTTGTACTATCTCCTGCACTACGGTTAAGTATTCATTCCACTTTATTTCTTATTGACTCTTAGTTCACTATGCACATCGAGGTTCATTATGAAATCTTAACTTCATTACTATTATTAAATAAAGTCATGTTTCTCAATATAACTATATCAGTAAGATATTTTAGCAATTTCAGAGATAATTATGAATAGCACAAAAACATAGCATTTAAACAATCAAAGAAATTAATCACAATATCTCAAGCAATCACTCAATCAAATAATAATATAGAACTTTCCTATGCGTTAACCGGTCCTCGACGGCCTAAACTTCATTTAACCTTAACTCTGAAGAGTAGTTAAATGATCTTTAGGTATCGTTGACTCTTTAACTCTAGTAGAGCTTGGGTCACTCTACACATATTTAAATTGAAACTTTCCGCTAAACGTCCCGACGAATACGGTATCTTGCCCCCACTTGAATATAGCACGAACGTAACACTTGCTTCGCAACATCGACACGTACTAGAATACTAATACCGCTATGAAACTACGAACTCAACAGTATGATCGCCTAGACTTGGTTTAAGTGTTTTTGAGGTGATAAAGCTTTAAAATAAAAATGGTGCAAATGTTGGGTGTATGTGGCCGAAGGTTTTGGGTGATGGAAGAACTATGAGAATGTCCATCTATTTATACTCAAAAGCAAGCATGAGGTGTGTTTCTTTTTACTGTTGTGTTGTCTAAGATTTTAGAGAGTTTTGAGTGACTCATGTTGTGATACCATATCCTTAAACATGAGGTGTAGAACTGCTTTTGTGGTGGCATGATATGCATAGTCCAAAGGTGAGTCACACTCATGTATCTCCCTCCTTTTGTGCATCATTTAATTGCTTATCAATAAAGAAACACACACATGCATAATCACATATCAATGGCATTTGAAGCTTTCTAACATTCATTCGTCAAATTAATATCTGCATACACACATATCTAAATAGATTTACGTAGCATACATAAACATGATAATATAATAATAATAATAATAATAATAATAATAATAATAATAATAATAATAAAACCTCTTTAACTCAAAATAAATCTATTTTAAAAAATACTTTAACTTAGAATAATTGGGGTGTTATACCTAGGTCTCTCTTTAAACCCGGAAAATACACAATGAAAATAAAATAAATTTTCAAAACAAATCCTAATAATTATTTAGAAAAAGTGGGGTGTTACAGACATAGTTGTTGGTGATAAGAAATTTGAGTTTCTAACATTCTCATCCAGCAATAATGAGAAAATTCTCTATGGATGTTTTCTCCTACAACAATTGGGTGTCCCGCCTCTTACATAAGGGAATAGATGGGAGAGCGTGCAACAATTGGGTGTCCCACCTCTTATACTGTGGCGATGGATCCAACCTCATCTGTAAACTTATCACCGAGGAAGAGCGTGCATAAATATAATTTAAAGAACACAAAATTGGATGTTTGTTATGTAGCCCTATTTTCTGAATCAACAATTGATTGCTCTTTTATCCACTCTTGGTGTCAAAAACTGTTGGAATTGCGACTAAAAACTAGAATACTTATTCCAAAGGGAAGAAAAATGATGGGATAACTAGATGAAACCAGAACCCTAGAATATGGTGAAGTTTTTATTCGATATTCTAACAATAGGGATGGGAGTCTTTCTGATGATTTTTTATCACATGGTTCAACAAACTCTGGCGTAGTTATTGATAAGGTAGCAGTAGCGGAAAACACTTGCTTGTACATAGGTGATGTTCGTGTTTTGACAATTGTGGCCGCTCCAAGACGGTTGACATCTCTTTCGACATTGGTGGGCATGATCCCTTTGGGACGACGTCATCAGGGGTATTGTTGTGATACGAGACCTTGGTGTGGGTGGCTAGCTACTTGCGGAAGGCTGAAAAGGTGAGGCCGGAGGTAGTTTCATTGGCCCCACAATGGGTGCCATAAGTCTCCCTCCAGCACACAGGGTAGTACTAAGTTTCCCTTACTATGAATCTAACATTTTGATAAATCAAATCCCAATATAAATTTGCTTTTTTTTATGTGCACAACTGATTGAAAAAAACGCAAAAAGGCAATAAAGGAAAAGAGGTGACATTGTAAACTCTTCAAAAGAAGCAACATCAAAGAACAATAAAAGGCAGCTTGACTAAACGGGTCAACTGCCTCAAGGGCGACTTGGAAGAAAAAACCACCACACACAGCCCTAATCTTAAAGGGTGACATATAATGACCTTGATTTAACAAGGAACATACATAAGACCCTTCATTAGGGCCAGCATAGGAGAACAACAAAGACCATGACCTAACAAGACATGTGCATAAGACCCTTCATAAAGGGGCAATACAGAAGACCAACAAATACCTTGACCTAACAAGGCAAGTACATAAGACCCTCGATGAAGGGAAGTCTAGACGACCAATAAATACCTTGGTCTAAAAAGACAATTACAAAGGACTCTTCATGAAGGGAAGTACAAAAGACAAACAAAGATCTTGACAAAACAAGGTAAGTACATAGATCCTCCATAAAGGGCAACACATAAGACCGATAAATACCCTTATACAAAAGGGAGATTACGTAAGACCTAGAAAGGGCTGTATACTTGAAGACAAAGGCAATGAAATAAGACCCTATATGAAGGGAGACCACCATACATAAAGAACCTTGTACAAAAGGCGATTACGCAAGACCCACAAAGGGTTGTAAACTTGAAGACAAAAGTAATGACGTAAGACCCTACATGAAGGGCGGCCATCCTCGATAAAGAGCCTTATATAAAAGGGAGATTACATAAGACCCCGCGTAAAGGGTTGTATACTTGAAGACAGAGACATAAGACCCATAAGAGGGTGTACACACAACGACCCTGACCAAACAAGGCGACTTCATCCTCTAAGACTACCAAGGTACACCAAGAGGGGGAACCTGCACTTAAATGACAAACCTACAACAAGGCTGCTGACGAAAAGAGGCGATCTGCATGTGCAATAGCAAGATTACAACACAACATTACAAAAAAGATTAAGTGCGAAGGGCGACCTACAACTCAAAGTCACATGATGCATCAAAACAACTTAATCCATTAAAACCACATAAGTGGCGATTTCCATACGCCAAGACCCTGATTCAAAAGGGAGACTCCACAACTTGAAAGGGTGGTATACATAAACACCCTAATTCAACACATAAACACCCTGATTCAACAAGGCGCTGACATTAAACCCTTCATCATGTGCTTCAGGGGTTGTATAATAGACATGAGAAAGTTTCCCTCATATGCTCACATAAGGACAACAAAGTTTCCCTCATGTCCCTCATGTGCCCACGTAAGGACAACAAAGTTATAACCACATGTAATTTTGTTGTCCACTAAGTTATAATATAACCATAGGGACATCCAAACTAGATGCCCACGTAAGGACAACAAAGTTTCCCTCATGGGCTTTAGGAGTTGTATAATAGACATGAGAAAGTTTCCCTCATGTGCATTGAGTACATAACCGCCTCTATTGTATTACAAACTACTTCACCCTTTACAGGCCTCGTCCTTGTGAGTTGTGTACTAAGATAGTTGGAAGTCGCCTCATAAGAATCCAGTAGCCCACATGAGCAAGTCTCACTAGGTCTACTGGCAGTAACTAAGTCTTCCTCATACTCATTCAGCATGAGTAAGTTGCCTTCCTGCACATAGGATACATGTAAGTCGCCCTCCTACACATAGGATACAAGTAAGTCGTCCTCCTGCACACATGATATGATAACTCTTTCTCCTGCACACATGATAGGAGTAACTCGCCCTTATGGGTCAAGACTTTTCACAATAGCACAACTTGCCCGACCGGTTTAGATCTGACTCTCCCTAGTGTAGTATAAGACCTAACCCTAGGCAGCATGAAAAGTGAATAGACAAGAAGTCAATCACTCTAAGACATGCACTCTCGTCCATTGGAGTTCAAATCCTATAAAAAGACCCCTCGAACACAAGGAGGATCACTTTACTCTTACACAAAGAAACCATAACTTGCTAAGAAGTCGGTCCCTTCACTTTTACGCAAGAACATATAGTATATGTAAAATCGCTTACATCAAAGTCAAACTTACTTATTTTTTATCTTTTAGTCTTTGATGACCCAAAAAAACTCCAGCTACAATGTTACTATTGATCTTGTATGGATGGTATGAAAATACATATATTATGCTTGATATGTTTGAATTGAATAGAAAAGGAGAGACTTATTTAAGATCGTATCAGCCTCCATAAAAGAGCAAGGCCCAAAATCTCAGAACAACAATATACCTTCATTTGTTCATTTTAATGACATGCTCATTTCATAGGAGTCTTGTCCATACAACCAAACCAAAAATCACTGTACTTTGAGGCTACACAAAATCTAGTATTGTAGGAAAGCCAAAAAAAGAAACAATTTGTATATCATGTTATATCATCTCCCTACTCAAAATCTCACACCATCTTGATTCGTTTACTGCTTGAAGTAGAATTACGTATCCCCCTCGTGGTCACAGAATACGGTGCAGAAGCTGATTTAAGAGAAGGGGACTTGTCGATATATGCATGTCGTTCATTGCCATTCCAATATAAGATGATCCGATTGGTGCTTGAATGCGACCAGCTATCACCTGCTCAGCATTATAAACAACAAACTTATTTTTTATCTTTAAAAAAAACAATCCATACTGATGATTTTTCACTAATGAATATTTGCATTAAAAGGTTTAACGAGACTTCTACTTTCTTTGCCAAAATAAAAATCTTTAAAAAAGACAAACTGTCTTAATCAAGGGACCAAAAGAAGTGGCCTTAAAAGCTAAAAGTTAAAGTGAGATGTTGAAACTGAAATAAGACCTACCCAGGGCAAGGGTCAACTGAAATGAACCTTCAATGTGCTTGGTTGTAACTTGATTCAACATAACAACCTGCCAGAAAAATTTACATAACCTTCAAATTTATAATTGCAGAATTAACTCAATTAAGGAGACAGAAAAGAATACAATAGACATTCACCCTAGATTCACACACACATTCACCCTCATCCCTATACAAACAAGTTACTACAATTCATGTTCTATCTCTTTTGACCTAGCCATTAACTTGGCTTAGGGTGGCTTTGCAGGTACCCCTAACTGCCGCAGACCTTGTAGAATTCCGGAAGGAACAATAGCCCGCTTCTAAAGCAAATACTCAGATAAACACACTTCATCTACACAAATTACAATGACCTTATATGGCTTCAATCAAAGATAAAGTTCAATATAAAACACCACTGGCAAGCAGAATAAATTAAATCTTACAGCCAAGTGGAATTTTTTTGCAAGCTTCATCAACTTCAAAGCCATTTCACCAAGTAATCGAGTCCGAAGAGCCATATCATCGAAGTCTTGGCGAAAGTGGAAAGTAACACTGTCAATAATGATGATCTTTACCTAGAATAATGAATTCATAGGAACATCATGATTGAATACTTAAGATGTACTATAACAACTGACTAAAAGCAAAAGAGAAGAAAGCCAAAACAAGAGTACTTCCACTAGTTACAATCCAACTATCCAAGTTAAGTATGATGTGAAGAAACGTGTCAAATTAAAATGAAGAATCATCAGCTATACTTACATCTTTATGTTCTGAGATGAATTTGTCCAAGTAATTTACCAAAGCAATTTGTTCAGTATAGCTGCAAACACGGAAATAGAATATATTTTCCAAGATATTGTTAGGATTCATTTTAACTCCATGAGCTTGCATACCCCTGTGAAAGTGGTGGCTATATTCTGACATGTCTTCTATGCACGCCTCAGCAATTTGCAGAACACGTTCAACCATAAAGCTTCCTTCGGTGTCTGAGTATCACAAAGGCACAAGAAACACAAATAACAACCTGCATCAATTGCTTAATGAGTATTAGAATTTTGAATCTAATTAAGGCTCTTACCAATGTATATTGCCTTCCCACCTAGGCCACCATATTCTAGTGGAATCTGAACATTTATGGCAAGTTGAATTCTGCTAAAGTAAAAACCATTCATGACTACAAATAATCAAATATTTTACAATTTAGAATGCAAAAAAAGGAACTACATGATGTAAAAGATTGGACTGACAAAACATACCCGATTTGTGTTTTACCGATGCCTGGAACTCCACCTAAATAAATAAACAAAGAATTATATTGCAACCCAAAAAAGGGAAGAAACATGCTAAGTATTAGGCTCAAATACAAGGAATGCATATTTAATTGGAAGTTGTGATTATTAGTTTCCAAACTCAAATTAAACAACCACTAACCTATTTCAGTGACTTCTTTGCAACTAATCCCCCCACTAAGTATGTTATCCAAATCCGCACAAGATGTGGTAATGCAAGAAGAAAACTCTTCTTCATTGAGCATATCCCACGCCGTCTGACCACCTGCGTGACACAAGAACAGATTATGGAGAAAAAGCAAAACAGAACAAAAAAAGGGATTACGTGAAATAAACGATGAAATATACATATGTTAGTTGAAAAGAATGCAATGCATATGCTAGTTGAAAGCAAAGCTTTTACCAAGCAACATAGGTACTCCAATGGTAAGAGAAGCTCGCATATGAAGTAACGAAAGGACTTATTGCCAAATAAAAAGAATGTTTGTTGATTTTCTCATCGAGCACAGCAACTTAATAGTTCTTTAACTTTCCCCAACCATTAATCTTCACATACTTAGCAAAAGGGAGTATGATTGGGAATGAAATTCTGTCTAGCAGAAGTTTTCCAAAACATTTGTGCACAGATCTCCTTGTCAGCCGTGTTCACAATTCACATGGTAGGAAACTCCATATCTAAATTTATGAAAGACTTTTCTTTGGCTTCTTGATCTATTTACTTCATTTTCTGTTTTCTATATAATACTCTAGTACAGTAGTACACACATAGCCAACAAGATTATATCCAAGGTGGAGCTTGATAATATAACACATCATCCTCGCTCCTAAGATTATATCCTGTTTTCTATATATCGTACACAAATTTTCATTATCTGTTTTCCGAAGTTTCCAGTAACATGGGTTTTAAGATACAACACATCATCTTGGCTTCTGAAACCTTGATATATCACAAGTTGAAACTTATTTTGGGGCAGGGTAGGTTTAATTTTCAAGTGCATAACTTTTTATTCTTTATCTAATTCAGTCCCTTAATGGAACACATAGAATTGATTTAAAGGAATGCATCATATAAAAAAGCTAAAAGATTCTGATTATTACCCAATAAAAAAAAGTCACACCAAAAAAATTGGAATTGAAGTTGCTATACATCATTAGAAATCAACACATACCATCAATAACATTGGTGTTACTTGCACATGATCTGTCTAAGACACCAGTTCTGGTTGCAAAATTGAGAATTTCTGAAGCTTCATTCTCCGAAACTTCAATATCTGTTAAAATGAAGAAGTAATGCGTATATGAAAAAAGAGGAACTTTGTTAAAAATGAAAACAAACATGCCGAATGGGAAATGAAAGGAAAAATGAAAAGGGTTTTGAAATTGAAACCTCGAGAAAGGTAGGTGACGGAGGTGCGAGCAATGGCGTCGAGAGTGGTGTAACCAGCTGCTAATAACTTTCCTCTCTTTGATGCAGAGATTGGTAGCATACCAATCTCCATGCCCCCACTCTCTTCTGTCTCACTCAGTCGCTTATTTTTTGAAGTAACTTCAACAATTGGAAAAAAAATTCCGGAATACAATTTTTCTCTAGAATGCCCCCATTATCTGTTTTTATTAAAATGAAACAGATATGAAGGTAATTTTATATGCATCCTAAAAATATTTTTAAATTATTGATTTATTTATTTAATTAAGTAATTATTAATCTTGATAAGAGTATTTGTTACCATTACATCTATTTTTCCATATTTTATATATTTGCTACACATGAAGATCTACTAGAAAGGCCGGGAAAGTTAGTGGTTAGAATCACTAGATCAAACTAGCCCCATAACCCGTGCATCGCACGGGGTTGGCTAAATTCTATCTTATAATCGAGTAATTAAATTTTTTGTGAAAGACTAATATCTCATCGTGTTTGAAAGCAAATTTTGCACTGGCCAACACCGAGTTTGCCAACTGTGAGAATCAAACTCTGGAGCACGGAATCGACTCTCGTGCCCCAGGATATCCTATGCCATTGGGCAAATGGTGTTAGTTTGCAAAATATAAAATCTAATAATTGTGAATAAAAATTAAATATCAATGTGGCTGAAGTTCTCAAGGAGTCAATGCAACAACGCTGTACTCGAATATTAAAGATAAAAATATAAACACCAATTAAAGAATGGTTTTAATACCCACTGGGGCTAAATGACCAATATAAAAAAGAAAACACAAATAGAGAGTGAAACATGTGATATCGTGCAAGGTTGGATGGAAATTACCAATTAAATAGAAGATCTATAGAAAGTTGAAAGAGTGTGATTGAGATATCTATTGTAAATGTGACTGAAGTTTCCGTAAATAAAAATTAAATTAAAACTATAAATTAAGTAAGAAGATTATAAAATTAAAAAGAAAAGATTATTGAGAAACAAACTTCATGTATTTGAACATCTATAATTTCTTCGGAACTCTAAAGTATCCCAAAATACATTGTTAGCATCGCACTTAACGTATTATTTCACAAACTTATTATTTTTCACCAAACTGGTTATATACGAAAAAACTTCTGATATTTGAAGAGTTAAATTTTTTTCGAATCCCAAAATACCTCAAAACAAACTGCTTAACATTTCACTTTACGAATTTTATTACAAAATAAATTTTTTTCACCATCAAGTACACCAAAAGTCAAAACACACTTTTTAGCATATCATTTTATGTATTTTTTTATGAAATTAATTTTTCTATCGAATTGATTATTGAAGAGCAAAATTGCCATATTTAAATTTTTTTTGATACTGTAAAGTACTCCTTAAAATACAAAAGAAAGAGAAAAACAAAAAAAACTGAAACAGAAAAGGAAGAATAGAAAGAAAAAAAAAGTAAACAAAGAAAAAAAAGAAAAAAAAAACTGAAATGAAAAAGAAAAAAACCGAATAAGAGGGAAATAGATGGTTAAGTAGAATGATTGGCCGTGGTAATTTCATTACCTGAAAAGTCATTTTCACATATATTTTTAGAGGCAGTCACATGTTCATAGAGGATATGAATTTGGGTATTTTACGTGTGGAAATGAAACGAACAGGCGGCATGCGAGGGATACACGAAAGAGAAAAGGAAATACATTACTAGAAAATTTGTTTTTAGAGATGAATTTTTGAGATGGATAAATATCCCTCACAATAGTGAGGGATTTAGCTATGAAAAAAATGAAATTCCTCACCTACACCTCTAGGTTACGTTTGTGACGAATATAGGGACGAAAAAATATCTCTCTCTAAAAATTCCGTAACTAAATTCGTCACAAAATACTGAAAAGATGTTAGAGATGAATTTAAGGAGAAAATGTATCTCTCACTAATAGTGAGGAACATAGAATCCGTCGTTGAGCAACAAATTAAAAAAACTCCACTTTATTTTTTTGCTTCCCTACCACTAACTTTCAAAGTTTTTTTTTTAATATCACAAAAAAAAATAATACAAATATGCCACAAACGTAATACTATTTCCCTAAATGCCACACTTTTTAAAATAGTTAGGATATTACATATTAAAAATGCGATAGCCTAACATAACACTTCATAATATTTTTATTATTTTTTTATAGTTTTACTTAGGCTATCGCACATTAAGAGTGCATTAGCCCTTTGTTAATTTTTTTCTTCTTACTATAATGTTTTTTATTATTTTAATGTTATTTGGTGTGTTTTGAGATACTTTAGTATCCGAAAAAAAATTTAGATGTTTAAATGCGTGAAGTTCTTTTCTCAAAAACATCCATGGTGAAGAAAAAAATTAATTTTGTGACAAAATATGAAAAGTGTCATGCTAAGCAGTGCGTTTTGGGGTACTTTTGGATTCGGAAAAAAAATTAACTGTTCAACTACGGGAACTTGGATTCATAATTACCGGTTTGGAGAAAAAATAAATAAATTTTGTGACAAAATTTGTAAACAGTGATTCTAAGCAGTGAGTTTTGGGATACTTTAAAGCGTGGAAAAAATTGGGAAAAAAAGTCATAGTTTTTTTATTCATTTTTCAACAATAAAATTACAACTGTTGTGAAGAAGTGCTAATGTCAGCCTTGTTTGGACAGTTTTTTCTGGTGTGACCCTCTTCCCGACATAAGCCACATCTTTTTCTTTGTCTGGTTTCCCTAATATCTATGTCAGTGCGAATGCGGCTAGATTCAAGATTGTGGCATATTACATCACCTTCGTATATAGGCCAATATTGGTCATTGGGGATGACTATGAACTCATTTCTATATACATTGAAGACATGCTCTAGCTTGAAAACATATGCCACAAGCGTCAACTGGTTAAGTTGGGAATGTGCAGCAGCGGCCATGGCATGTGAGTAAGGAAGGTGTAGTGCTTGAAATTTGCCGCAATCACACTTTTGCATCTGCAAGTCGACGCTGAATTTTCCCGCAGGTCGCCCCTCCCTTGGGTTTATCGTCTCTTCAATAGAGAAGCGCTGAGACCGACGATCAAATGTGGTGACATGGTGGGTGTTGGCAAATTCATTTTGAGTGGATGCAATCTGAGCTTCAACTTTGTTACCAAGTGGCTTCAGTCTCAAGAGGGGGAGTGAATTGAGACTTTAAAAACTTTTCCCCTTTTTACGACTTAGACTAATTTTTTGCGTAGGTTTATGGAACGAACGAATTAGAACTTAAAACAATAAAGGACACACAAGATTTATACTGGTTCGGTCACCTCCCAGTGACCTACGTCCAGTCCTCACCACCCTTTGTGAGATTTTCCACTATCAAATCAAAGCTTTCAATCGAGTGCTTTAAAATCCTTACAGACTCGAGCGCTCTTCACCTAGGATACCCCACCTTGTGCAAGAGCCCTAAAAACAATTACAACAAGAGATACCCCACCCTTGTTACAATCAAAAACCCTAGAGAGATACCCCACTCCCTAGTACAACCAATTGAAACAAGAGATACCCCACCCTTGTTACAATCAAAACCCTAGAGAGATTCCCCACTCTCTAGTATAAATCAATAACAGTATTAAAAGAAATTGCAATGAAATAACAAATACCTCTGAGAAGGCGAATACAACAACTTGAAGATTCCCAACCTAACCCTTGTGAGAGATCAGCTCAAATTGATAGAAACAGTGAAGAGCAAGTGTGTTTGTGTAATAGGGTTTGATTTGTTCTTTCTTATGCGTAGGTTGTCATTGAAACGTGAAACCTAGATCCTATTTATAGAGTTTTTAGAAATATAATTGTTCAAGCAATTTTTAACTCTATTTAGATAAGTGAAAAATCGATTAATGGCTTGAGAAAAATAAGATGAAAATCGATTACGTGCTTTAAAATTAATAGGTACAAAATCGATTTCTTGCTTGAAGGAATGAGTGAGGAATCGATTTTGTGCTTTAAGAAAGCAAGTAGATAATCGATTGTTAACTTTATAAACTCAAGTTCCTAAAAACTAGGGAGGCAAGATACAAATCGATTTTGAGTTTTATGAGGCAAGCAACAAATCAATTTTCTTCTTTCAAAAGGAAGCTATCAATGGATTGTTTTCTTTCCAAAACAAGTTCCTTTTTAAAATCAATTAAGATGCAAATCGATTTGTGGCTTTAACCATAAGGGGAAAATCGATTTCTTTCTTTAAAAATAAGGAGGAAATTGATTTCTAGCTTTAAAATTAGGAAGGAAATCGATTTCTAGCTTTAAAGTACCAAATCAAGAATCGATTCTTTACTTCAAAAACAATTTCTTTTAAAAACACTAAGCCATGAATCTATTTCTATTAAAACAATTTATCAATTGAAAACATATGTTAAGTCCATTTGTGTGAGTGCTAGTGTGTTTAATGATTTGAGCCGATCTTCAAAAGCGGTTTACAATTCATTCCTAAGACACGACCCAACTTCCTAGGGACTACTCCCTTGACACACTTACTTCTTGAGTTGGTTGTGCCTTGGAGTTCCATTTGTCACTTTGTCTTAGATTACTTCATCATCAAAACTTGACCTGCAACACAAGATATCCACATTCTCCCCCTTTTTGATGATGACAAAATTTTAATTCATCTTAGGTGGGAGGTTAGTTCATCAAGCAAAATAATACACTAATATCAAAGATATGTATCCAGACTCCCCCTTACTTGATGCTCCCCCTATCTAAATGCAAAGTGACAATCCTATATTTCTCCCCCTTTTTGTCATGATCAAAAGGGTTAATGCGAAACTTAGTTGGTGAGTCAAAAAGGCAGCTAATCGTAACAGTGAGTCCATTACATTTAAAAAGATAGGCATAAACAACAAAATGACACGAGAGTCGGGTTTCAGCACAAGATAGCCAAACATAATTCAATCAACAGTTCATATTTCATTAAGATCTTAATGACTCCAAGTTTTCTTCGATTGAAAAATAAATTTACTTTTTGCAATGGTTTTGTAAAAATATCAGCTAGCGGTTTTGAATGCTCAACTAAACAATCACATAATCACCTTTTTGAACCTGATCTCTAAGAAAAAGATCTCTAATCTCTATATGCTTAGTTCTAGAATGTTGAACGGGGTTCTTCTATAGAATAATGTGATTTATATCGACACCATAGTTGAGATGTTGTTGTTTACTCTATTTCCTATTGTTCTAACTTACTTACTGATTTTGTCCTCAATGGTGCATAAATCAAAATCAAACAATGATAATCACGTATTTGTCTAATGCTAAGTAACTTATGCTTAAGATATTCTACATAAAGCACATTATCAATAGAGGTGGATAGATTTTTACCAAACTTACCGTCACCGAGGATTCTTCCTCTATTGCTGTTATCACAAGTCACATGACCACTTTTTCTGGGGGTGAGTGTTAAGAGCTTTGTCATATCTCCAGTCATGTGCTTTGAGCATTTGCTATCAAGGTATTAATTTGTCCCCCATACCTTGAAGCATACCTGCAATAAGATCAAGTTGAAAATTTTGGTACCCAAATTTCTTTGGGTCCTTGTGGGTTAGTACTTGGTAGAGTCCCTTTGGGAACTCACACCTTTTTCACAACTTGCTTGCTTCTAGCTATACAAACAGATGCAATATGTCCTAGCTTGGCACAGTAATAACATCTAATATATGGACTAGTAGTGAATCTAGGTCTATAATGCACATGTCTTTTCATGAAATCATTTCTTGGAGACCTAGGATGCACATGTTGTATGTTGGACATTTTTCCTATTGTCCATTCAAGCTCATGAATTTTCTTTTCATATTCAGCACACTTATCACATACATAATTCGCTTTAAAGCAACCAAGACTCTGATTTTCATTTCTAAGTTCAAATTTTTCCTTAGTTAAAGCAATAACTTCGTTTTGAAAATGAGCAACTGCTTTCTTAGATTGGGTTAATGTTTTAGCTAGTTTCAAAGAATCATTATGCAATTCAAGAAATGCTTCATGTAATTCATCATATGCATTTTGTGAAGTTTCAGAGTTAGAATCTACCTCAGTTTCATTTTCACTGTCGTGGTCGGCCATGAGAGCAACTTGAGCTTCTTCACTTTCTGAATCATCTGATGACTCCATGTTATTGTCTTCCCATGCTATGTAGGCTTTTCTACCCTTGTTTCCTTTGGATCCCTTTTTCTTAAATTTTGACAGTTTTCTTTGTAAGTTCGGGCACTCCATCTTCATGTGTCCGGATTTGCCACATTCGTAGCAAGTTGGTGGACTTGGGAAGTTTTCCTTGCTTGAGACTCTTCTGGGTGAAGAATTCTTCTTGGGGAAGCTTTTCCTTCTCATGAACTTTTTGAATTTTCTAACCATTAGCTCCATATTCTCCTCGTCTTCATCATCTTCATTTTCCGAATCATCACTATCATCAGATGGATTTGAACTAGAAGCTTTGAGAGCTAAGCTTTTCTTTTTATTGTCTTTTTCTTCATGTTCTGCTAGACGAGCGAGCTCTAATTCGTGCTTGTAGTTTCCCAAAAAGAGTGGCGAGTGTCATAGTAGCTAAATTTCTTGATTCAGCTATAGCAGTTACTTTCGGTTGCCATTCTCTGTTTAGGCATCTCAGCACTTTGTTGATCAACTCTTCGGCAGGAAGCGATTTTCCTAATGAGCCCAGTTGATTTACGATGTGAGTGAACCTCTTTTGCATTTCTTGTATAGTTTCTCCTTTATTCATTCTGAATAGTTCATATTCCTGGATGAGAGTGTTTGTCCTTGCTCTTTTTACCTCGCTCGTACCTTCATGAGTGACTTGAAGATTATCCCACATTTCTTGAGCAGTTTTACAATTTGACACTTTAAAGAACTCATCGGGACTGAGTGCGGAAGTGATGAAGTTCTTGGCACGGAGATTATGTTGAACTTTTCTTTTATCATTATCCGTCCATTCATTTCTTTCCTTGACAGTGAGTGCGCCATTAACCATGTGAGTGGGAATAAAAGGTCCATTTTCCACAGCATCCCATACATCTATATCTACCCCTTCTATGAATATTCTCATTCTTTCTTTCCAATATGCATAATCTTTCCCGTTGAATCCCGGAGGACGGGTAAGAGATGCAGCCTCTTGCGTATACCAACCTGAAGCCATTTCTCTTGAAGCTGCTAGGCCCTTTAAACAAGAGTCTAGCTCTGATACCACTTGTTACCAAGTGGCTTCAGTCTCAAGAGGGGGAGTGAATTGAGACTTTAAAAACTTTTCCCCTTTTTACGACTTGGATTAATTTTTCGCGCAGGTTTATGGAATGAACGAATTAGAACTTAAAACAATAAAGGACACACGAGATTTATACTGGTTCGGTCACCTCCTAGTGACCTACGTCCAGTCCTCACAACCCTTTGTGAGATTTTCCACTATCAAATCAAAGCTTTCAATCGGGTGCGTTAAAACCCTTACAGACTCAGGCGCTCTTCACCTAGGATACCCCACCTTGTGCAAGAGCCCTAAAAACAATTACAACAAGAGATACCCCACCCTTGTTACAATCAAAAACCCTAGAGAGATACCCCACTCCCTAGTACAACCAATTGAAACAAGAGATACCCCACCCTTGTTACAATCAAAACCCTAGAGAGATTCCCCACTCTCTAGTATAAATCAATAACAGTATTAAAAGAAATTGCAATGAAATAACAAATACCTCTGAGAAGGTGAATACAACAACTTGAAGATTCCCAACCTAACCCTTGTGAGAGATCAGCTCAAATTGATAGAAACAGTGAAGAGCAAGTGTGTTTGTGTAATAGGGTTTGATTTGTTCTTTGTTATGCGTAGGTTGTCATTGAAACGTGAAACCTAGATCCTATTTATAGAGTTTGTATAAATATAACCGTTGAAGCAATTTTTAACTCTATTTATATAAGTGAAAAATCGATTAATGGCTTGAGAAAAATAAGATGAAAATCGATTATGTGCTTTAAAATTAATAGGTACAAAATCGATTTCTTGCTTGAAGGAATGAGTGAGGAATCGATTTTGTGCTTTAAGAAAGCAAGTAGATAATCGATTGTTAACTTTATAAAATCAAGTTCCTAAAAACTAGGGAGGCAAGATACAAATTGATTTTGAGTTTTATGAGGCAAGCAAAAAATCGATTTTCTTCTTTCAAAAGGAAGCTATCAATGGATTGTTTTCTTTCCAAAACAAGTTCCTTTTTAAAATCAATTAAGATGCAAATCGATTTGTGGCTTTAACCATAAGGGGGAAGTCGATTTATTTCTTTAAAAATAAGGAGGAAATCGATTTCTAGCTTTAAAATTAAGAAGGAAATCGATTTCTAGCTTTAAAGTACCAAATCAAGAATCGATTATTTACTTCAAAAACAATTTCTTTTAAAAACACTAAGCCATGAATCTATTTCTATAAAAACAATTTATCAATTGAAAACATATGTTAGGTCCATTTGTGTGAGTGCTAGTATGTTTAGTGATTTGAGCCGATCTTCAAAAGTAGTTTACAATCCATTCCTAAGACACGACCCAACTTCCTAGGGACTACTACCCTTGACACACTTACTTCTTGAGTTGGTTGTGCCTTGGAGTTCCATTCGTCACTTTTTCTTAGATTACTTCATCATCAAAACTTGACCTGCAACACAAGATATCCACAAACTTGTCGTCCCCTTTCTCCAAATAGTTTACCTAGCCTATAATAGGTTGACATGACTAATGCCGTTATAGGTAGATATCTCGTTCCCTTTAATACTGCGTTAATGGACTCGGCAAGGTTGGTTGTCATGTGTCCCCACCGCTTGCCATCATCGTGTGATTGAGTCCATTTCTCGATGGGAATGTTGTCCACCCACTTTGAAAAAATTTCGCCATTCCTGCGGAGTATACTGTGGTAATAATTGAACTGAGGATTGTTTAAGGCGTATCCTGCATGGGTGTAAATAAAAGTTGTTAGTATTTACACATATAAAAGTAAATAAATCCAATGAAATGTTGCACGGATTAAATACTAACCCATGTTGATCACAACTTTCTTCATCTCTATATTCTTAAACTCACGCATGAAGTTTTGTGCAATGTGTCGAATGCAGAACACATGCATCGTTGGAGGTTCTAGCCATCCATTTTCTGGCCGCAGATAGGCACTCTTAATTGATTCGTGCTTATCTGAAATCAAACAAAGTCCAGGTTGGGGTGTCACGTGCCTTCTCAAGTGTTTTAGAAAGAAGCTCCATCCACCCCGTGTCTCACCCTCCACGATGGCGACGGCTAAGGGAACAATATGGTTATCCCCATCTTGAGAAACAGCTAGGAGTAGAGTCCCTTTGTACCTTCCATACAGACATGTTCCATCAACTTGGACAATGGGCTTACAGAATGCAAACCCTCTAATGCAAGTTTCAAAAGCCCATAACAAGCAATGGAAAATCCTGTGACCAGGATATATGGAAGGTCCATTGTATGCTGGTAGTGTTTCCATCTCTACTACTGTGCCTGGAAGGAAGGTCTTCATGGTTAGAAGCCACGTCGGAAGGTCGTTGTACGACTTCTCCCAATTTCCATAAATTTGCTCGATTGCTTTTTGTTTGCCCATCCACGCTTTTCTGTACGTGGTTTTGTAGTTGAACCTGGATCGGATGTGTGCAATCATCACCGACACAGATATAGAGGGGTTCTCTTTAACCATTGTCTTGATGCTCTCACAGATTATGTCAGAGTCAAGCTTCCGGTGATCTTGTGTTAAGGAAGTTGACACACATGTGTGCTCTCCTTCCAATCTGCTGATGAGCCACTTGTTGTCTTTCTTGCGAACCGAGGCTCTGCACCTCCAATTGCACGTAGAACTCACACATTTTGCTAGGTACATTTCAGGATTAGATTTATAAACTTCATACTCTATGGACCTTCCTATGTGTAAGTTTTTGATTGCTCGCACAACATCTCCCTTTGTATGGAACTGCATCCCCATAGAAAGGCAATTGTCCTCATGTTAGGGCTGCGAGCTCGAAGGTGTCAATAAGTGATCGTAGCCACTGAACGTGTCACTGTATGATAGGTCTAATGTTCTGAAGTGTTTTGGTGGGTCAAAGATAACAAAGTGGCCAGTTGATAGATGTTGGTTAACTTTGTTTAAAAGTAGGGTAATTTAGTTTGTTATTTGGTTAACTGAATTTCAATTTACAAAGTTACAAGAAGTGACTAGCCTCTGCCATAAAACAGCCTTTTTGTGTATTATTGGAGTGAGAGGAGGCTCAAAAACAGGTACCACGTGAGTGCATAGTGAACCAACCAAGTTAATAGAGGTTGGTTATCTTTGTTTAAAAATTGGGTAATTCAGTTCGTTACTTGGTTAATTGAATTTGAATTTACAATATTTAAATAGCTAAATTATTTTCCAAAAGTAAAGTACCCAAAAATGCACTAATAAGCTGCATACTTTGTAATTTTATCACAAATGTTATTTATATTTTGTGTAAATAAGTTATTGAGGATTGAATTTGACATATTTGAATAGATAAAAAAATTTCACACTTTAAAGTATCCCAAAACTCACTGCTTAGCATCACTGTTTACAAATTTTGTCACGAAATTTATTTATTTTTCTTCCAAACCGGTAATTATGAATCCAAGTTCCCGTAGTTGAACAGTTAAATTTTTTTCCGAATTGAAAAGTACCCCAAAACGCACTGCTTAGCATGACACTTTTCATATTTCGTCACAAAATTAATTTTTTTTCTTCACCATGCATGTTTTTGAGAAAAGAACTTCACGCATTTAAACATCTAAATTTTTTTTCGGATACTAAAGTACCTCAAAACACACAAAATAACATTAAAATAAAAAGAAAAACATTGTAATAAGAAGAAAAAAATTAACTAAGGGCTATTGCACTCTTAATGTGCGATAGTCTAAGTAAAACTATAAAAAAATAAAAAAAAAATTATGAATTGTTATATTATGCTATCGCATTTTTAATATGTAATATTAACTATTTTAAAAAGTGTGGCATTTAGGGATATAGTATTACGTTTGTGATATATTTGTATTTTTTTTTTTGTGATATTAAAAAAGAAAGTCGCTAACTTTCACTCTGGCTTTTATTTTTATTTTTTTTAATTTCACTCAACCATAACTCTCACTCTCACAGCACACGCCTCCTGCACTCTTGAAGCCTCCTCTCACTCTCACTGCCATCACCACTCAAGCCTTGCCACCGCCACTCACACTACAACAAAACCCTTACCAATTTTTGAAGATAACGACACTCACAAAGGCATTTTCTCTTCCTCGCATGATTTCCCTTCTCTTCCCTGCGTGATTTTCTCTAAAGAGCACGAAATAGCTGATGGAAAACCCAAGTTTGAACCCTAATCGTATTCCAGATCTTAAGTAAGAACTGTATTCCTCCCTCAAATCTCTAGTTGTATTCCTTTTTCTGCAGAAAACCCTAATCGCACGAGATCGCATTTACCGACATCGCACCAAATCGCAGTGACATCGCATTTGCTGGTTAGAAATTAGGGTTTATTGCACCAAATCAGAGTTTCATTCGCTGCAACATCTCTTCATTGGTGAGTTTCAGCTTGTTCATCTCTCCGTTTGTGAGTTTCAGCTTGGATTCTGCTTCATCAATTCTATTTTCACCGTTGATTCTTCTTCATTAAATTTGTTTGACTGCTTTATTTAGTATTTGTGTTTGAACTCATGTTAGTTTTAGTTATATGAGATTGTAAATCTGTTTTAATTAGTGAGAATCTGTTCTTATGGTATTTTTTTTTTCCAGAAATAGTGTTGCTTTGGCTTAGTAAATTATGGCACTTTGGATTTGCATCTCCAAGCTTTATTGAAGACGTCTTTGGATCAGGGAATCTGGATTGGCTTCAGAGGTTGTGGCTGTTAGCATGGGACCCTCTCAGTGTGTTGGTACTCTTAGAACTGGTCTTGCTATCGGAGCTTACAGAGGCATCCATGTGGAGGCTAATAATTCTCTCTATCCCATAATTATTGCAAAGGTTTTGAAGAAACTTGTGGAGATTGAGAAACCTGGTCTTTTGATTCTTTGGCATACTCGTAGTTGAAGCCTTAGTTCAATAAAACTTTCAATCTTTCATGGTCATTTAATATCTGTTATAATACACCAGTAATTTAAGTGCCTATCAGATCAAGGAATGTCATAACTATTTAGAAGCATTAAATATTTTAGATTCTAGTACTTATTCTTATCATGATAATTGAAGCCTAGTAGAAAACCTTCATGGTAGATATTATAGCAGCTTCTTTGCTGGGCATAAGAGTTTTCACCTACTTACTTTAAAATGGTATCCTATCTCAGGATTTGTCAAAGTAGCAATGGGAAAGATATCCGGTCTTTCAGAGGCCATTTATGTTTTATGTCAATATGAGAAAGTGTATTTTTTTATTCCTCTCATAGTTGTCATGAAAGCTAGTTGGTATAGGTCATTTACCTGTTGGCATATATGAATAAATCAGGTGTATTGTAGTGAATTGTCAAATTACCATTATTATTTGATTTGATCATTCACTCACAAGTCACAGATCACAATGTCACTGAATATCATATTGTGGTGTGTCCTTTCTTTGCAGAGAATAGCTTCTTCGGTATTACTTCTTTTCAACAAGGTGCTTCTCTCACATTGCACTAAGAAGTGAAGTACTTCTATATCAACAAGGTGCTTTTCTCATCCGCTATTGAAATATTAGGTATATACTTGAGCCTTTAATATAATAGCATTTTATAGAATTTGAAATTAGTTTCTGTATCTAATTTTTTGCCCAATGCTCTTTCAATTAACATCTCCATAAATACATATAAGCTTGTAAGGATTTTTTATGCATATATTGAGAGACTCTCATAAGTTAATGCAAATTGGACTTTATAGTAGCAATTATTCTGTTACTAGTAGTCTTGAGACTCTCACAATTATTCTGTTACTAGTAATCATTATAGTTTAGTAGTTGTTGATATTGGAGAATATTTGAATCTGATTATGCATCTTTTTTGTAGTTTTTATTCTCCTTTTAATCATATGTGGCTAAGCTTCCTTTCAGATATCCACAATATGAAAGAGTCCATGTAGAGGGGGTGAGTGGAAACCATGTGTAAACAGATCTTCAGAAGGTATAATATGGTTTGTATTCTGAAGTAACAACAAAATTAAAGCTGAGCAATTACTTTAGAAAAATGGAAAAAGTTGTTAATGATATTGTAAATTGTAAAGTATAGAAGATGTTTCATGATATTGTTAAAATTGAAACTGAGTTTGTCTGTGAGGCCTTCTCTTTGTGCATTGATTGGCATGGACTCAACACTTGTGAGCCAGTACATAAAATTTGTTCCACTATTGCATTTATTCCACTATTTATATTTTATCATTCTTGAAAAAAAATATATTGATTTGACTTGAGGTGTGTGACCGGTATTCTGTGCATTCCATGTCTAGTCCATGATATGTTTGTTCATTGTGTCTTAGGAATATATAGAGCTTCTAGATGAATTTATGCATGCAGTTAAGCAAAACTTTGGGGAGAAAGTTCTTGTACAGGTAATTTTTTTTTATTTCTTATTTCCTAGCTTAAGAAACATCATTTTGTGAGTTAATGCAAACTGTGTACTTCAGGTAAAGAACACCTTGATCACATTTTGAAGAAAGGGATGCTTCACTTGTTTGGAATTACACACACATGCAGGTGCTTGAGTTGTGTTTTTTCAAGATGGTTTAATATACGAAAATTAAATAGCAAAACCTTTAAATTCTTGTGACTTGAGAAATATGATAGATAATGTATGCAGTTGCCATGGCTGCTACACATATGCTATTTATGCCTTCCATGTGAGTTGACATTACTGCTGCACAAGTGTTACTTTCCACTTTCACCTAGACTAGCCTGGTCTTATGCTCTAATCAATTTCTTATGCTCTAATCATCATTATTGGTTTATCCTTTGTATAATTGAACAATTTCGTTGTTTGTTTTTATGCATGAAGATTTTTAAATTCTTAGTGACAGCATTAAGAAACATGTAGTAATCCGTTGAAACATGTAGTAAATCTGACTCCATGGCCTAATGGATAAGGCGCTGGTCTACGGAACCAGATATTCTGGGTTCGATCCCCAGTGGAGTTGTGTGGAGTCGTTTTTATGTGTGTCATTTTGGTCCTTTATCTTTGGTTTCATTTTGGTCATTTATCTTTTTTTTTTCCATTTTGGTCCCTCGCCTTTTTTGTGTGTCATTTTGGTCTTTTTTTGGTATTTTCCGTCCATTAATTTAACAGACGCCGCGCTGCAGCTGCTGACGTGGCGTCTTAATTATTCAATCTGATGTGTCATTCATTTAATAACGTGGCATATTGAAACCAAATTGAAACTAAAAAAAAAACATAAGGGATTAAATTGACAAAAAAAAACACCTCATCTCCATCTTCATATTCCCCGGCGAGCCACCATCGCCCTCTCCTCCTGACATCCACCGGCCACCCTCTCCTCCACAACTACACTACCCCCACAACACCAAAATAGAACCCTAAAATCTCAAATCCTAAAGTGCAATTTGGCCAAAGAAACCCTCTTCACGTGTATACCCTCTAATATTCAGATGCAGATTGGCATCAGAATGTACATAAATCACAATCTAACAAATTTAACAAATCATTACAAATAACAGTATCCTTCGTATGGTGGTGGCCGGTGGGGGGAAAAACATCATGGAAAACCAATGAATTGAATAACAAGCATGAACGAAAGAGAAGACCCCATTTTCCCCAATTTTTTCCATGCATCAATGATTTGAACAAAACAAACAAACAAACACCGAAATCATACCTAAAGCTGGCAAAACGGGCTACCCAACCCACATCGGGCCGACTCGCATTGGGCTTGGGCTTCTACGGTCTAGGCCAAAAAAATCATAATTCTAATTCGGGTTCAACCTTTTTGGCCCAAGCCCGGCCCTATGCGGGTCGGGCTGTGGGCTTTTCCGGCTAGCCCGCATTGTGCGCCAATTTTTTCTTATTTCTCCGTAGCGCACTGTATTAGAGAAAGAATTGAATATAATTATCACTTTCCAATCTTTTAACGCCACTGAAAATTAAAATTGGATAATATTCTTCTAAAAAATTAATCATGAAAGGCTTATTAATTATTATCCATTTACAGTAGCAGAATTGTAATTCTGTAAGGTTATAATAACAACTAATAACTTGTGTTTCCTTTTTCAAAAAGAGTATCAATATTAGATTAGAATGAAATGGAGCAAAAACATCAATTTACATGAGATGGAGGGACAAATGCACTGACCGATGATGAATAATAAACTCAAGAGACGTTGCATTTGGTTCTATGAATTTCGGTTATTGATTATGGGTTGGGCAACAATATGTACATTATTTTTTAATTTACGGGCTTGCGGGCTACCCATGGCCCGATCGGCCTAGCCCGACACGGGCTCGGGCATTTGTCTCAGGTTTTTTAGCCCGGTCCTTCCCTAGCCGGGTGTAAAAACTGGCCCAATTCCTTTGACCCTATCCCTCCTCTTTTTCGGGCTAGCCCAGCCCGTCCCGATGGGCTCGGCCCATTTTGCCACCTTTAGCAGATTCAAAAATTCGATTTATGCAAATCTGAAAACGACCCATTAATTAATGGAGTGAAAAGTTGCGAGCTTTAAAGCCAGTGAGAGAGGAAAAAAGTGACGGAACCCTAAAATCCCAAATCCTAAACTAAAATCCCTTTATTTTAGGGTTCTGTTTTGGTTTTGTGGTGGTGGTGTGGTGGTAGAGGAGAGGGTGGCGGTGGATGTGAGGAGGAGAGTGGCGGTGGCTCGCCGGAGGTGGTGGTGGCTTACCGAAGAAGGTGAAGATGGAGATGAGGTGTTTTTTGTAAATTTGGTCCTTCATGTTATTTTAGCTTCAATTTGGTCCCTATTTGCCACGTCATTAAATGAATGACACGTCAGATTTGACAATTAAGACTCCTTGTCAGCAGTTAACTGCTAGCGCGGCGTCTGTTAAATTAATGCACGAAAAATACCAAAAAAAGACCAAAATGACACACAAAAAAGACGAGGGACCAAAACGGAAAAAAAAATATAAATGACCAAAATGAGACCAAAGCCAAAGATAAAGAACCAAAAGTGCAATTTAGCCACTAATGTACATTCCCTTTAAGAGGTATCTTTCATCACCTTTAGTGTGTCCTTGTCAAATTAACAAGGTGGATACACTAATGTACATTCCCTTTAAGTGTTAAATCTCTTTTTGGTCTTTTGAGCCTTACCTTTGTAACATTTATCCAAGCTCCATGATTATGCTAGGCATGCATGTGGGTTCACATCATGCTCCCCCAATTGAAAACCTATTTGAAAGATGGACAAAAATCACTTATTTTGACAATAAGAGACAACAAAACTAATGCTAGAATTGCTTTGGCTCCACCGAGATCAAAAGGGAACTGGGTTACTTCAAATAAAAGTCTAATCATGCAAGTTCTAAGCACTAGTTTCAACACAATCCAAAACATGGTAAATTTGCAAGCAAAAGAAAAAGACTTAGAGAAATGAATAGAGAAAAGAGGGAGAATATTATACATTTGCAACTTTAGAACATTAAACAAATTCTCCATTACCCAGGCCTTACCATTTAGTTTCATACCTTTGGATGTACCATCAATATTAGAGTAATGTTTTTTTCCTCATGTAGCTCACAACTCTCATTTTTAGAGGCAATATGGTGATATTGGCCACCATCGAATTTTTCACCTTTTAAATTTTTGTGCTCTTCCAATGCTTGTGAAACGTCATTCTTGGCAAGTGCCTCAAGTAGAACATCATTTCACTCACCTTCAAAGAGGAATCAACCAAACCAGAAAGAAAGTTAGCATTAGTAGCCAAACAAATAAAATCATTAGAAGATGAGAGTTTGGATGGGTCTAAGTTCCCCCTACTTCCAATTTTTGGTACCTCTTTAGAAGTTTGTCATTAGGGGCTCTCGGCCAACCCTAGTTGCTACATCATCTCCATTGATTTTAACACTCAATTCCTTTGCTTCTTCCTCTATTTTCTTCCTCAAAGAAATTTGGTCCTTAAGCATTTCATGAAGGCTAAGAGAAGTTAGATAAATTCCCAATTTGTCATGCCTAAAAAAGTACTTGTTAGCATATCCATCATGGAGTACTGTTTTATCAAGTTGTCGTGGCCTACCTAAGGTAAGGTGGGCAGTATCTATAGGTACAACATAGTAAAAGACTATGTCTTTGTACCTATGAGTCGAAACATGACTTTAACACGACACATCAACAACTTAATGTGCCACGTCAGAGAGAAACGACCCAGTCTCAACAAAAGTTGATCGAGGGATTAAAATGTCTCTGATTGTAATTGTTAGAGGCTAAACTGATATTAGTTTTTCAATGGACTAAATTGAGCACTGAAGTTTTTGTTCGGGAGAGTTTTATCCTCTCTCTCTCTCTCTCTCTCTCTCTCTCTCTCTCTCATACATCCAAATTCCCTTTTTTCCTTCAAAAAGCTCATTGTCTCTAGTTTGACGGATGAGGCCCTCTCATAGGAAGAGTGTTTGAACGATAGTGTCAAAGAGAGTGTTACTAGCCGTTCTCTTTTGTTTTTAGCCTATAGTAAATTTTTTGCACACTTTTGGTCGTTTGTTAATTTTAATTTTTCATTACATTTAGTCTTTGATTTTAATTGTAATGATAATAAATGAGTCCTTAGGTGTTATTTGTGTCATTTTTATCAGGTTTCTTGTCCTATAAAATTATCCTACAAAATTCTTCTTCATTTTAGTCCTTCATTGTTATTTATTTTATTTACCTAATTTTATGTCTTTAAAATTCGTAATCTAATCTTTGAGTCAAAAAAAAAATCCTAATCTACTTTTCATCCATTTCCACATTTCACCTCAATTGCTATGAATTCAAAAAAAAAAACATGGTTAACACCAAATAATTCTAAGACTTGCCGATAATTTTTGTAGGTTGATTTATGGATATGGAAGCTTTTGATTTGAAAATTGTTATGGTGAGCCTTTTTACCACATACACCCCCTTCTTTCGCATCTATTCACACCACACAAAAGCCCAATATCAAAGGGCCCAGTCCGAACATCAAGGGCTCAGATCAAACCACCAGATCGGACGGTCCTGATTCATTGGAATCAACCCCACCCCACTCTATAAATACAACATTCATTGCCTCATTAATGGTAAGCATTCTCTTATTTATCACTTCGCTAAGACTATCCCACTGACTTTAGCATTGGAGTGACTTTGCAGGTACAACACCAGCAGGATCGGATACGGTCATTGACTAAGGATTTCAACCACTAACTACCTCGGATCGCTCTTCAAGGTCGGAAGTACAGTGCAGAACATTGGCGACCACAGTGGGAGATCTCAGAACCAAGATCTTCTCCCCTCACCTTAATCAATGACGACTCGAAATCTTCGTTCCAAGGCAAACAGTCACACAGTGGGAATCCATCCCGACCCTATCCTGAGACCGGTCATGCCCCATTTGGCCGAACCTCAGGCAACCCCGGACGGATTCGTTCAAAACCTTCCAAACTCCGATCAAGGGCGAGCCCAACGTCAAATTCCGGACTTCCTTTTGGTATCCGGAAGCTCCGCAAGGAACCGCGTACCTCCTCAAAATCAACTTTCTGTCCCGGCCGATGCTGTCCAACAGCTCGTCCTACTACTCAATCGACATGAATTGGCAAACCAAGAGAGGAGTTACCGATTTACGGATCTTGAAGCACAGGTGGCGGAGCTCCGAACTCGGAATATTCCGGATCAGGTCTCGCCCGATCGAGATTCCGCCGAAAAAAGAAATCCGGCTCGAAGGCGCCAGGTCTCGCCCGACCGGGATTCCTCCGAAAGAAGAAATCCGGCTCGAAAGCGCCATCGATCTCCACCCAGAAGGCGACACTACCATCGCTCTCCTCCTCGTAGGCTCGAAAGGAAAGTTTCCCGTTCGCCATGCGTCGGTAGGGCAGACACCGATTCTTCACCCGAAGTTCATTCTTCCCTGGCATCCTCTTCTCCTAGGCAACGATCGAGGAGTAGAGAATATTCACCTCGAGGACATCACCCTCATAACCGCAGGCACCCGCAGCATCGGCACCGATCTCCGCCGCAGGATCAAACAACCAAGCGCAAAGGCCCTTTTACGGATAAAATCGACCGTTACCCGGTGCCCAGATATCTCGAAAAACCTCTAGAAGGATTGAAGACCTACGACGGAACGGGCGACCCAGACAGACATTTGAGTTACTTTGACACAGTAATGCAGTATCGCAACGTCCCCGTAGAAATGAAATGCCGAATTTTCCCCCTAACATTGGAAAAAATAGCATCGGAATGGTTTGAGACCCTCAAATCAAACACAATCTCCTCGTGGGACCAACTGGCCAAATTATTCTCAGCTAATTTTTCCCATTCCAAAAGCAAGCCAAAAAACAAAAACATCTTAGCTTCCATCATCCAAGAGAACTCCGAATCTTTAAGACAATATATAGAGAGATTTATTAAGGAAGCAGTTCAAGTTCGGAACCTCGATGATGCCTTCCGAGTTTACTTCATGGGAATGGGTCTACGTCCCGGAAGCCCGTTCAAAAAACACATCAACACATGGGAGCCAGAGAACCTCCAAGATTTCCTCCAGCTATCCCAATGTTTTATCAATGAAGAAGAAAGCGCGATGGTCGGTAAGAAACCACAACCAATCACCGAATCGTCAAAGCCCCCAAATGAAAGAGATCAAAAAAACGACGGCCGAGGCTTCAGGGATCCCCGACCTCGAAACCGTCATCAATTCTACACCGAGCTGAATGTCACTCAAGCTCAAGTTCTGGGTGAATGCTGGAACACGGAGTTCAGAGACGAAAAATTCCCAAAACCACTCACCAACAAGCCAGGACAGCGTTCTAATAAATACTGCCGATACCATCGGAGTAACGGTCACGACACCAACCATTGCAACGCCTTGAGAGATGACATTGAGGATATGATTAAAAGGGGAAAACTTGCCGGCTATGTAAACAAACCAGGGCGTCAAGCTGACGAGAAAAAAGAAGAACGGGAACAGGAACCCAGAACAAAGGGAAAAATCAAAGCCGAGTCTGACGACGACGAACTTGATTCAAGGAAATCAAAAGGACGGTCTGTAATGATGATGATCGCAGGAGGTTTCGCCCATGAAGAATCCGGGAAGACAATGAAACGAAAATGGAAAGAGCTACTCAATATAGCATCCACTTCAGTCGCACAAACGCCTTCAAACCGACCTCCGTTGTCTTTTAGAGATGAAGACCTTCTAGATGGAAAACCCAACAAACACGTACCACTAGTTATCACGGCGGTGATCGCCAATAACGAGATTAGAAGGATTTTGGTCGATCAAGGGAGTTCTTCAGACATCATTTTCCTCGACCTCGTGGAAAGAATGGGAATCGATAAAGAAGACATCGCTCCTTACAGAGGATCGGCACTATCAGGATTCAATGGATCTCGAACTAAACCTCTTGGACACCTGGAACTGATGGTTTCCTACGGAGAAGAACCTTTGATAAGAATCATCAAAACAAAATTCCTCATCCTACCGTGTGAATCGATATACAACTGTATTATTGGAAGACCGACTTTGGGAAGGCTCGGAGCAGTAACCTCCACCACTCACTTAAAAATGAAATTCCACTCTCTCTACAACAAAGTCATTACCTTAAACTCGGATCTTGAATCCGCCTCAAGATGTTTCTTCCTATGGACAAAAGCAAAAAAAAAGGCCCAAGATAAAGAAGGTTTTTCACCTGAGTTAACCAAAGATAAAGAAATCACAGGAAGATCAGCCGAAGTCAACTTAACCGATTTAGATGCAAGATACGACCCAAACAGCTCGGAGGATGAAGATGACGATGAGTTGGCCAAAGAACTCAAAAAGAAAATGAGAAGACCCCAGCCTGATGGAGAATCCATCGAAGTACAACTCGGAGATGACCCTACCAGAACAGTAAAGATTGGAGCGGACCTATCCGAAGAGGTAAAAATCGAGCTCACTCATTGCTTAAAAGATCATTCCGATCTTTTTGCTTGGTCGGCGAACGATATGCCCAGAATCCCGCCAGAAGTGGCATGTCACCAGCTCGCCGTTAATCCAGAAGCAAAATGGGTCTCTCAAAGAAGACGGGCTCAGAGTGGAGAGAAGACCATCGCCACCGCAAAAACTGTTGAAGATTTAATCAAAGCAAACTTTATAACAGAAGTCAAATACACGACTTGGTTATCCAACCCAGTACTAGTTAAAAAGAGCAACGGTAAATGGCGTATGTGCATCGATTATACTGACCTAAACAAAGCCTGTCCGAAAGACGCCTTTCCAGTCCCAAGTATTGATCGCCTCGTCGACAATGCCTCCGGTTTTCGCCTACTTTCTTTTATGGACGCTTACTCTGGTTACAATCAGATCGCCATGTTTCCTCCCGATCATGAGAAGACTGCTTTTATGACGGACCAAGGTAACTTCGCCTACCGAGTCATGCCCTTCGGTTTAAAAAACGCCGGAGCCACTTATCAAAGAATGATGAACAAAGTTTTTCAAAAACAGATAGGCAAAACCGTCGAAGTCTATCTTGATGACATGATTGCAAAAAGTGAACGGGAAAACGACCACGTAAAAAACCTTCAAGAAATCTTCGCTGCAATCAGGAAAAATAACATGAGACTAAATCCAGAAAAATGCACTTTCGGGGTCCGAGCTGGAAAGTTCCTCGGTTTCTATTTAACAAAGAGGGGAATTGAAGCAAACCCCGACAAATGTCGATATGTGATTGAAATGCGGACTCCAACTTCCAAAAAAGAGGTCCAAAAACTCAACGGAATGATCGCCGCTTTATCACGATTCCTGTCGAATGCGGCATTCAAATCTCTCCCTTTATTCAAGCTTTTGAAAAAAGAAAAGGAGGACGACGAAGGAAAGTTCAACTGGACAAACGAGCAAGACGAAGCCTTGCAACAACTCAAAAAAGCACTTTCAGAACCACCCATCCTAACTCGCCCGTACGAGGGAGAAACTCTGTACTTATACCTATCAATCTCGGAGGAAGCTTTGGGCGCCGTTCTCATCCGGGAAACACAGACCGGTCAAAGTCCAATCTACTTTGTAAGCAAAGCACTCCAGGGACCCGAATGCAGATATCAGCAAATAGAAAAAATCGCCCTCACCTTGGTCGTCGCAGCCCGACGCCTCCGACCATATTTTGTGGCACACCAGATAGTCGTACGCACCAACTATCCAATAAGGCAAATTCTACACCGACCCGACCTAGCCGGAAGAATGATCTAATGGGCAGTAGAGCTCTCCGAGTTTGGAATCAAGTACGAATCCCGTACGACAATGAAGGCCCAAGTTCTAGCAGATTTTGTAGCAGAAATGATTCCTGCTGATCCTATTAACGACATCTGGACTTTACACGTTGATGGGTCTTCCAACCCCAAAGGAAGCGGCGCGGGTTTAATGTTGGAAAGCCCGGATAAAGTCATCATTGAAGTCTCCCTTACCTTCGCTTTCCAAACAACTAATAATCAAGCAGAATACGAGGCTTGCATCGCAGGTTTACGATTGGCAATTGACCTACGAGTCTCTCAGGTCAATCTCTACACGGACTCACTCTTGGTCGTTTCACAAATAAACAATCAATTTGAGACCAAGGATCCAACCCTGCTGAAATACCAACTTCGAATCCGAGAGTTACTCACACAGTTTAGAACAGCCGAAGTAAAGCACATCCCCAGATCCCAGAACCAGAGGGCGGATATCCTATCAAAACTCGCCAGCACCAAGGTCGCCGGTAATCACCAGACGATCATCCAAGAACTACTTAGAAGACCCAGTATCTCCCTTAATCCGACTTATAGTTCCGCAATTTGTTCGATTAAGGAGGACCAAAGTTGGATCACTCCAATATTGGAGTACATCAAGACAGGAATTGAACCTCCAGATTCGGTAGAAGCGAAAATCATCAGGAGAAAAGCCTCCGCCTTCTCAGTCATAGATAATACGTTGTACAAGAGAAGCCTCTCCTCACCATTATTAAAATGCATTGAAAGGGAACAAGTACATTCCATCCTAGCTGAAATTCATGAAGGAATATGTGGGCAACATCTTGGCTCCCGTTCCCTAGCTCGAAAAGCCCTACGCACAGGATATTATTGGCCGACCATGGAAGGCGATGCCAAAAACTACGTCAAAAAATGCAAAAAATGCCAGGTCTACGCCAACGTTTATGTCGCCCCACCATCCAAACTTCGAAATCTATCCTCCACATGGCCCTTTGCCCAATGGGGAATAGATCTCCTAGGTCCATTCTCAACTGCTCCAGGCCAAAACAAATTTCTCATAGTGGCAGTTGATTATTTTACCAAATGGATTGAAGCAGAGCCCTTAGCCACCATCACTGCAAGGAACTGCATAAGATTTTTCAAAAAGAACATCATGAGCAGATTCGGGATCCCCGAATCGATTATCACTGATAATGGGACTCAGTTGGCCGACAAAGGTTTCAGGAAAATGATGTCCGACTTCAAAATCAATCATCATTTTACTTCCGTAGAACACCCGCAAACTAACGGTCAGGTAGAAGCAGCCAACAAGATACTCCTCAACGGTTTGAGAAAAAGACTGAACGACGCCAAAGGAAGTTGGGTAGAAGAACTCCCGTATGTTCTCTAGGCTTACAAAACAACCCCTCAAAGCTCAATGGGAGAAACGCCGTTCCGGCTATCCTATGGCAGCGAGGCGGTCATCCCAGTGGAAATCAGCGAGCTAAGTTGGAGAGTAGCGAATCCCAAAACACCCGCAGAAAATTACCGAGCTTTGAAAGAAAACCTCGATCTCATCGACGAAGTTCGAGGACAAGCCACACTTCGAGAAGCCATCGTCAAACAAAGCGTTGCAACTCGATACAATGCCAAAGTCATCCACAGAGATTTCGAAATCGACGACTTAGTCCTTCGAAGAGCCGACATTGGTTTGAAAAATGCTTCACAAGGAAAATTAGCACCCAATTGGGAAGGACCTTACCGTGTTAAAAGTAAGACCGGTACCGGGGCTTTCAAATTGGAAACACTTTGCAAAAAGGAGATCCCCCGAAGCTGGAACGCCACAAAGTTGAAAAGCTATTACATTTAAGGACACGACGGTTTTGCGTGTGCCATTTTTCGTGTAACGGTAGTTCCTACCAATATAAATCTACAAACTCCTTCACAAATAACTTCTTGAGCCGATCTCATAAGATCTCCATACGTGGCCAAAGCAGTCACAACCCTTAGGGGTGAGTTCAATCCGGGCCGAGTCCTGGTAAACTGCCCAAAAGGTACGAAAGGTCCGTTAAGGATTTTTCCTTAAATCGATCATTGGCCTTAGTAGCCAAGAACCCTAATGGACGAGTTAAATCTGGGCCGAGTCCTGGTAAACTGTCCTTAGGCCCGATCTTACGAGGGTTCTCAACAGGTCTTCTCTAAATCGTTTGAAGAGCTCCTCTCAAACCTTTTTAAAACCTACGAGAATTCTCAACAGGTCCTCTCTAAATCGTTTGAAGAGCTCCTCTCAAACCTTTTTATACCTACGTCCCACACTTATCGTTTTTTGATCTTATCAAGAATTATAAAGTCAAGACTATGAAAGTTGGTAATTACGGTGACGAATACAAAATTAATTTCATTACAACCACCTCGGAAACGGCCGAGACCTCAAGTTTTATAAACAAAAACTAAAAACTAAATCAACTTAAAGAAGTTCCGAGCTTATGCATGATTCTCTGTATAAACCCGGAACTCTTACAAAACTGGATCTGAACATAAATCAGGCAGACTTGGGATGAACCACGGTCTTCACATTAGTCTTGATGTCGACCTTCACGATTTGGTCTCCCTCGATCTCATGATCCACATTCAGGACGGCTCTGTCAAGATTAAGAGAGGGATAGACAAGAGCAATTTGATCAAGTGCAAGATCGAAGCCATCTCCTGCCATCTCCAGAGCAAGATCGGCAGCAGTCCGCGCTTCCTTCTTAGATTTTACCAGCTCAGCACGGGTTTGGGCAAGCTCTTTCTCAAGCACTGCGCATCGATCTTCAGGAGTGGAACTAGTCCCGACCTTGTTCTCTTCAAATTTTTTCAGCGACGCCATCAGCTCTTGAATCCGATCCTCCAACCTTTTAATTGTACCTTCCGCAATCTTCCTCTCTCCTTCAAGCACTCTGATCCGATCGTTTAGCTGACCGATGCGAACAGTGCTATCCTCGACCTGCGACTTAGCAGAATTATGGGATTTTTCAAGATCATCCACATAAGCCTTCAAAGTCTTCAAGTCGCTCAAAGTGTTACCCAGGACTTTATTCTTTTCTGCCAGTTCTTTCAGAGCATTAAATAATTTGGCCCTCTCACTGGTTACGAACTCTGAAAAACAAATAAAGTCAGTAAGGTAGGTAAAAAGAACGGCAAACGAACTCCAGATAGAACACCTCACCTTCATGACGACGTTCCATCTCCTCCCTCTGCAATTTGGTAACATCGGCCAAGTGAACAAACAGCTTTGCAGCCGCACTAACTGGATCGGTAAGGTATTCCTCCATATTCTTTTCCATAAAACTAGCATCCACGGGAACAGGAGTTGCTTTCTTAGAAGATCTATGCCCCTTGGAAGACTTAGGATCTGTTGGAATCACCACCTTCTTCTTCTTCACCTGCTTTGAAGAGGCTACCTCATTTGCTAGTTTTCTCTTCCGATGCTGAAGATCTTCCACAGGATTCTCCAGCAGCTGTTCCTCGTGGACGGTCCTGATTGGGGAAACATGAACGGCACCGCTTAGATCGGGAATATCCTCTGGAACCTCTTGGCTCGCATGATCACCTTCCTGGGCCCCCAGGTTCTCCAACGCCATCCTTCTTAATTGAGCAATCCTACTCCCTGCCATCGTATCTGAAAACAAAGAAAAAATTGGACGAAATGGTCAAAATGACATATTAACAATTCTCAACCAAAAGATAAATCGACAGATCAAAAAACGACCCTACCTAGAACCCCCACAACCTTTCTTCTGGTAGCACATTTAATCAGTCGATCGACAGGAATGCCTCGGTATTTATGCTTGGTATAAGGCACTTGAGATGAAATAAACAACAAGATATCTCTGGTCAGGATATCAGCACGGCAAAGATGAGATTCGCCGACATGATAGGATCTAGGAGATCGGTTGTAATGACCAAGTCCCCATCCTATGGGAAACTTAGTGGACACCAACGTTTGCCCATCCGAATCAAATCTACCCACATGGTCAATTGCCTCACTGTTCACCAGCTCCACAAAATAAAAAAGCTCCTTCCACCTCCCCTTCAGCGAATCTGAATAAGCCCGGAAAATCTTGGCACCTTTCAGAGACCGAAGGCTCACATGCTCCCAAGCGTTTCCTTCCTCGCCTCTTTCGCTATTCCTATTTACCTCAAACAAATGAAAAAACAGATCGGCGGATACTGGACGATCAAGTTCGAGGCATATCAATTCAAAGGCTCGAAGAAACGCCCAACCATTGGGGTGAAGTTGCGAAGGTGCCAGTTCCAGTCTCGCCAAAACAGTCTGTTGAAGATTGGTAAACGGTGGACGGATATGCATATCCGATACCAATACATCATACATGACAAATTTCAAAGATCCTGGCCAGGTCGCTGCATGCTCATCGGATCTCATACCCTCGACGTTCCAAAGTCGGCCCCGAATGGATAACTTATCTACAAAAGTGCTCATATCTTCCCCTGCTTCGTACAGAGACCTTGTTTCAGTAACAGAAGAAGCGACCCAATTAAGAATGCAAGGAACATTCACGTCATAAGGCATAGGAAGATCAACTCGCCCCGGACCAGTGCTAGAATAACCATCAGTCAAAGCAGATGTACGATCATCAGCCTCGCAGCCACGTCAACAGCAACCTCATCGTTTCTTTGCTGTAAATAACCTTGCCTATCCTCAACTTCTTCGTCAAGCCTCTTGCTCTCACCAACCTCGTATCCCGCATGGCTTCCATCCCCTATCTCGGTTCTAGACTCCGATTTCGATTCAGAACCCACCACTTCCTGAGTGTGCGAAGACCCTTGCTCATCATCGGAACGCGACGATTCAGAAGACGCCGTCTCCACCACGACGACATCGGTCTCGGTGTTTTTTACACCAACGACAACCACATCCTCGGAAGACTGCTCCCCGTCATCAGAAGTATGACGACCAACCTCAGGATCGTCCTCCACTTGTTCGCTGGTCGGGGCTGAATCAGGATGATCTTGGACTTCGGGAATAACCGGGACAGTGTCAGAACGACGACCCTCGACATTCCCTCCACTAGAGGCCATCACGTTCGCAAGTTGCGGGGGTTGTTGGGAAATCTGCCTACGAGTTTTTTTGGTAACCGCCAGTTTTAAAACCTGCAGGAATGGGGGCATGGGAAAGTCAGGAGTAACGACCTAACGGGTCCGTACCGATCTTACAACCGACCTGACGACCCCCACCCTGTGGCAACTAAAGAAATGGGGGCAAATCTGACTGTTCAAAGAAAAAACAATAGAAAAATTAAGAAAAGAACTAACCTCGCACGAACAAAGCTCTCGCTGATAATCTTCTGCGAAAGTCGAGCACTTGAACCCACTGGAATGGTGAAACTCTAGCCACTATCCTCCTGATCGACGAACTTAAACTCGGATATGAAGATCGGTATGCAGAGCAAATTGGCAATCAGGAATAAAAGAGGGGACCTAACCCCTATTTATAGTGGGCCTCGCAGAACTGGATTGGGCCTGAATCGAATCGACCCATCCCATCAAAAGCTTTCAACACACGCACACGCCTACCAAAGCGTCACCATCATTAGCCACCATTGGGAAACGCGCTCTAACAAGCGCAAAAAATGCAAAGGCGCCAATTCAAAATTCAAAATTATTATAACGGTCAAAATCACTTCATCACTATCAGAGACCATACTCGACATCGGTAAGAAAGAACACTTCGTATCTCATCAAACATCGGACGGATAAGATCGCCTTCCCATCTCGTAGCAACGTCTGAAAAATCACAGCTCGTTCGGAGATCGTGAAAACGCATCATAATCTCGTCAAGTCAAGATCGCCTCTAAGACGACCAGACTTGGGGGGCAACTGTTATGGTGAGCCTTTTTACCACATACACCCCCTTCTTTCGCATCTATTCACACCACACAAAAGCCCAATATCAAAGGGCCCAGTCCGAACATCAAGGGCTCAGATCAAACCACCAGATCGGACTGTCCTGATTCATTGGAATCAACCCCACCCCACTCTATAAATACAACATTCATTGCCTCATTAATGGTAAGCATTCTCTTATTTATCACTTCGCTAAGACTATCCCACTGACTTTAGCATCGGAGTGACTTTGCAGGTACAACACCAGCAGGATCGGATACGGTCATTGACTAAGGATTTCAACCACTAACTACCTCGGATCGCTCTTCAAGGTCGGAAGTACAGTGCAGAACAAAAATGAGTTTTGTATCTTGAAGTTTCGTTAGCCCTGGATGATGTGAGAACTAAAATAACTATGATTAAAACTGGTAGATTTATGAGTCATTAACATCATCAAGTCGTTGTAGTATAGTGGTAAGTATTCCCGCCTGTCACGCGGGTGACCCGGGTTCGATCCCCGGCAACGGCGAATTTTTTACTTTCTCTACTTGTCTATGTTCTACTTGTTATGAGTCATTTACATCTTTATTTTCTTTTTCACTTCTTACTTTATTGGGTAAATTGCATTTTTTGTTCTTTATCTTTGAGTAAAGTTTCAGTTTTGTCTTTTATGTTTTTTTCTTCTCATTTGGTCCTTTATATTTCAAATATTTCAAATATGTGTCAAAATGGTCCTTGTGTAAGATTTTTGTCCACTAGGTTGAGGTGGCGCTTTAAGTGGTACATCTGATTGAGATTGCATTGACATTTAATTTTTTTAAAAGCAAAAGCACAGAAAAATGAAAAACATTTCAAGAACACTTCAATTTCTTGTTTCTTGAATAACTCTTGCAATACGGTGATCAAACTGAATGAAGCTGGAGTCTAACTTGAATAAAATTTCACAAGGAATTCAATAGGACCAAAATTAAGTTCAGAAAAGTGCTTATGCGCAAAATCACTTATCGAACCAAACACTTGAAGTGGAAGAGAAAAGGATTTGGCGTCGTTTTCGTTGAAACCTTTTGGTCATGAAGTTCAATTTCCGCCCTCAATACGAGTTGGGCGCAATTAATTTGATTAAATTTGGTTAAGAATTGAGAGAGATCGACCCAAAACGTGATTTCTAGGCGTGAATTGCATCTTCACCGTGATTTGCGATTTAAGCGCCTTTTCAATGAAAATACTTATCATATTCCGCTTCTTTGTTGAATTTCAAGCATGTTAGGCTCAATAATTTCTTTATTTGGTGTTGTATAGTGAATTTTCCATTGTTGAATTGAAGCTCTCTTTGAAGCTTCACCCTCTTCATTCGCTCATAAGTGTTTTTGCTATATAAGCACGTTTCTGAGCTTAATTTTGGTTCCATTGAATTTTGTGCGAAATTTTATTCAAGTTAGTCTAATTCATTCAATTGGGTCACGCATCACGTAAGTTATTCAAGAAACAAGAAAGTAAAGTGCTTGGTGTTCTTGTAATGTTCTTTATTTTTCTGTGTTTTTTATTTAAAAAAATCAAATGTTACGTAATTGAATGAACTCCCTTTCAGATGTGCTACTTAAGAAGCCAACCTAGTGGAGAGAAATCTTACAAAAGACCAGATTGACACAGAGTTGAATGATAAAAGACCAAAATGAGAAAAATGGAAAAGAACTAAACTGAAATTTTGGTCAAAGATAGTGGACCAAAAATGCAGTTTAGCCTATCCTAAACATCCTTAACATAATGAAGTTTTAGGTTAGAATTTATATGTTGATGCCTAAATTTGATACATACAAAAAATAATTTAAACTGTCAATTAGGTAAATACGAAGATATAAAAGTTAACCATTGCAAATAAAAGTTTCTACGAAGATATAAAATGCTAACCATTCCAAAAAAGGTAATCATAAAAATGCACAAACACATATTTGGTAGTAGAATTGTCAAAAAAAAGTTCGGTAGTAGTAGTAGGCAATAAACGAAGAGAAAAGGAAAGAAAGCTAAGGGAGGAAAGATGATTAAAAAAATAATTTTTATTCGAGAGAAAATTAAAAAGAACAAGGGGAGGAAAGTAAAAAAAAAAACTATTTATAAAATGACATAAATATCCTATGTAAAAATAGATATAATAAAGAAAATATAATATAAAAAATATTTTATCATAATCCGAGATAAATTAAAATAATAGTAAATGTAAAAGGGATGAAAACAAAAAAGTAATATATTTCATAACAATAAAAAATAAATTAAAATTATTTTAATATAATAGCAATAATTATTCAAAAATAAATAAAAATCAAAGATGTGAAAAGGGAAATTAATTTAGTTAGTTAAGTAATAGGGGTAATAAAGAGAAGAAATGTAGATGTTCATGTTAAAACAAAAACAAATTGATATAAAAAAAAGAAAAAGCAATTAAATAGAACAAACAAAATCAACTTGTTTTATAATATTATCACTAATAAAGAGGAAAGTGTAATTTGATGGGTTCATTAACCCTCTAACCATACATTTTCTCTCATTCCTACACTTTTTGCTACACAAATAATGGAACTATTTGGAAAATATGTTTTCCCCATTTTTTTTTTCTTTTTCACAATTTTATCTTGTTTCTAAACGTTATGCTAATTTTATATATAAAATTTTAAATACACTAATTTTTGATTGATTATTAAAATTTTATTTGTTTTAAATCTTTATTTTTTAACTTTGGGTTTTATTTCCAATTAAATATTTTTCGAAATATATTTTTAACAAGTTTTAAAATTTATTTTATTAATTGAATATCTAACTATTATATCATCTGAATATTTAAAATATTAAAAAATTAATTATAAAGAAGATCATGCATTAGTTGCAAAATAAAATAAGATAAATTCTTATGAATCACCACCGTTCATATTGTTGAGTTCTCTGGATGTTGCCGAGTGTAAATGTAACTATGATATACAGTACAGAAATATCTTTTTGAAACGCTTGCTTTTTATGATTCTACCTCAAGTATCACGTTGTGCCAGTAAGTAATTTGCCCCACTCATAGCATTTTTCATGCTTTTACCCTCAACGGTCATCTCCTACTATCTGCCCCCACCTCCCCTTTATATATGTTACCACACTAAACCTTCATGCATATCAATGTTTCTCTGCAAGCTTCTAGAGACTAGAGTATTCCCTCAGATGGCATTTGAAAGGTTTCTCGACGTTTTTCTTTTGATGACGTTGATGTTGTTTCATAGCTTGTTTTCATCTTCTCACGCAACAACAGCAAGGGAAATTCCTGTTGGTGGCAAAGATGGGTGGGTGGTGAAACCCTCCGAAGACTACAATCATTGGGCTCAGATAAATAGGTTTCAAGTCAATGACACTCTTCGTGAGTCCAATTTTTAAATTTTTCAACACAACATCAAAATCACTTAACGTTACTATCATCGTTATATATAAATTAAAGGTTCACATTTAACATATAAATTTTTGTGTCGTGTTGCATTATATGCAGGTTTCAGGTACAAGAAAGGGAGTGATTCAGTTCTATTTGTGAAAAAGGAGGACTATGATTCATGCAACACCAATAACCCTAAGCAAAAAATGGACGATGGGGATTCAACATTTAAACTCAGTGACCCAGGTCTTTTAGAAGGAACATCGGCGATGTTCCTTCTAAAATTTAGATTTTCGAACAGGCTAACTTAGCAAGTTTAGACAAAGTTTTAATTTTTTATTATAAAATCTCAAATTATTCATTCATTCTCCTCTCTCCTAAATTCTTTTGAATAAGTTCCTCTACTTAGAAACATTTTTTCTTCCTAAGTTGAAAATAATCCATATTATGATCCTCAAACCTTCTTAAACTAAAACCTCCATTTACAAAAGCTCGTGAACCAAACTCCTAGTTTCCCTAGGAACCCTAATGAACCAATCTCAACCATTTATTTTTAAGTAACTCGCGTGTCAGCCTCACATTGCTTGGACCAGAGGTCGCAATGTTTTTAACAAACTTATATTTTACGAACAAAAAAATATTTGTTTGTATTTATAACTTATAATATAATTTCAAGCATTGCTTAAACTAGCCTATAAATTTAAAGCTTCCAACATAAATTTATCAATATACCTAACCCCATGTAGGGAGTTAAGAATTGATGGTTGTATTTATCAGCCAAGGGCAGTGCAAAACATTACTTGCCATAAACAGTTAATAGATTACTATATTTGTCCACACTTGTTGTCACTATTGCTGTTTTTGTTGCCCCTCCAGAATGAGAGTAGAGAAACTTGTGAAAGCAAAGAGCCCATGAACCTAGAAGTTGATTGATCTGTTATTTCATCTGCTTCAGCATTAAAATCCCGCCAGAACTTGATGATATGGAGACTTTCTTCCTCTGTAGACCTTTGAACAACAATCTTGGAAGCATATCCTTTCTTTCTCATTTGAAGGCATATCTCAGAAGGGTTGTTTGCTGTGAGAGTGACCATGTACAACCATCCATTTTCTGACAAGAGATGGTCTGCAACAGGCAAAATTCTATCAATCACACTCCGGCCATTTTCCCCACCAGCCCAAGAAGAGGTAATCCCTTCAGCGCCGACTTCATCTTCAGGGGTAGGAACATAAGGAGGGTTCACGACCAAAACATCAACCAACCCAGCTAAACGCTTCTCAAGTCCCAATGCAATATCAGTTACTATCAACTCTGCATTAACTCCATGTGCTTCCAATGTCTCTCGGGTCACCTTCACTGCATGTGGATTTATATCAGTTGCAATATAGTTGATTCCACGACCTTCCTGCCCAAGAATAAGAGCTAGGGATGTAATAACATATCCACTGCCACAGCCTATCTCCATACACAATTTAGGATGATGTTCCAATAGGTTAGTGCTATCAGCTAAAAGAGCATCAACCAGCGCGAAAGAATCGTCACATGGTTCATAAACCTCTTCATGTGAGCTCACAAGGCGAATTTGGGCAGTTCTGAATAACTCCTTGTATGAATCCTATTATTTGAAAAATAGCCATCAGTTGGTACCTAAATAATGGACCAATTAATTCAAAAGTAAAGAGATACAGGGTAAATAGAAGCTGCCTAAGACTTGGAATGGCTACCTTACCATTTCACTGCAGTTCACTTTGGTACTGATGCCCAAATAAGTCCTATCGGCTCCAGTTCTACAATGCTCTGGTTAATATCAAGACAACATTTATAATGCCAGCTTGCTCCCTCCGAAAGTCCTAAGCCCAAGACTACAAAATAATTTATTTATTCATTAATACAATAAAAAAGTAGTATATAACATGAGGGTACACAATTCAATTTCAATCAAAATAAGCACACAAAGGAGAAAATGAATAAATGCATATGAACCATGTATTAAAACTGAAATCTTATGGCAGTTCAACATGTACAATTCACATTTTTATTTTTTGCTTTATGATAGCCGACTCAATTAAAGTATAATTCTTTAGAGAAAAAAGGAAGAAACTGTGAGAGAAAGAACCCTTGGCTTTTATAATGGTAAACGTGTAGTCTTGTTCATCACAACCTTGCACTGTATAACAAGTTCAACATAATTTAGGATAATGGCACAGGTCTTTGACATAAAGTACTCATCCAATCTCTCAAGCATAATCAAATCTATATACATGTAAAGAGACTATGGCGAACATGTAGCAGCCTAACCAACAAAATATTTGGTAATGAGTAGGGCAAGTCTCCACATTTTCCTAGTAAGACACTGAAGTGAAATAGCAAACAGGCTGGCAAGTTTAGTATATAATTAAAATGACTGAAAAGATGAAGTTTCGAGAGACACTTCTAAGGTAAGAACCTCCGGATAGAATTAAAAATTAGGTTCAGATTGTCCAGAGAGAGTTCAACTAAGTGAGCAGAGATGTAGCAAACAGGCTGACAAGTTTAGGAAAAGAGGTTATCTCCATAAGCGGGAACATCAGATGTACATCCAAGAAGCTCCAAATGTTTTGTCAATGAAATCAGACATTCATAAATCCATTCAGATTGTGGATGTGATGCATCCCTCACTACAAACTCATGCACAATGCCATTGATCTCAAGTGAGCTGCAACCAGGAATCTTCTCCACTCCTCTCTCCTTCATCATTTTCCTTGCACCCCTTGCCTGCTTCCACATTTTTGCCTCACTGTACATGCTAGCAAGCAGAACATAGATTCCACTATCATGAGGATCAATCTCAAGAAGCTTCAGAGCAGTCCTCTCTCCGATTAGAACATTTCCATGAGCACGGCAAGCAAAGAATAAAGCACCCAATACAGCAGCGTCTGCCGCCATTGACATATTTTTAATTAGTTCTTCTGCTTCCTCCAAATGACCAGCCCTTCCTAAAAGGTCCACCATACACGAGTAATGCTTAAGCGTAGGGGATATATTGAATTTAGAGCTCATCTGGGAAAAAAGATTCCGCCCTTCTTCAACTAATCCTCCATGACAACAAGCTGATAAGACACCAAGAAATGTGATCTCATCAGGCATTAATCCGGTATGAATCATTTTTGAGAAATAGGATAGAGCATCAGGAGCATTCCCATGAAGTGCTAAACCACGTATGATGGCTGTCCAGGTCAAACAATTTCTTTGAGGAATCTCATGGAAAACCTGGAGTGCCTTTGAGATATTTCCACACTTGGCATACATGTCAACTAGTGCAGTTCCCATGGCAACGTCAAGAGAAACATCGTGTCTTTCAATATAATGGTGAATCCATATTCCTACATCAAGTGCTCCTAGTTGTGAGCATGCAGAGAGACAATTAACCAAGGTTACTTTATCAGGTTCTATTTTACTAATTTGCATTTCATGGAATAGAGCCAATGCCTCTTTACTTTTCTTAGCCTGGATACAGCCACTGATGATTGCATTCCAAGGCACAACACTCTTCTCTGGAATTTTAAATAACAACTCTCGTGCAACATCCAGAAATCCAAATCTAGCATATCCCAAAACCATTGTAGTCCATGAAACAAGGGTCTTCTGTGCCATGTTGTCAAATAGAACCCGTGCAGCCAATAGGTCACCACACTTCACATACATGTCCATAAGTGCATTATTGAGTGGAATTGTCAACTCCAACCCATGTTCTTCTATGTAACAATGAAATTCTCTGCCAAGATTCAAATCCTGCAACTGAGAACAAGAAGAAATGATCCCAATCATTGTAATCTCATTTGGTTTCACTTTCTCTGCCTCCATTTGCCGATAGAGTTTCAGAGCGTCATTTGCCAGTCCTCTTCTAACGCACCCAGTAATCATGGAATTCCATGTTACCATGTCTCTCACACAACCTTTATCAAACACATCATATGCCATCCCCAGCTCCCCACACGAAAGTAGCATAGTGATCGAAGCATTGTGCACAAACATATCAAGTTCAAAACCAAATTTCAACACATGTCCAAGTATACCAACACCAACACCATTAAGAAATTGACAAGAACAAGCTTTAAGCAATAATGGGTAAGTATGGTTATCCGGCTTCAACATATCATACCTCAACATTTTCATGTACAAGAAAATAGCTCCTTCTGAATTCCCACTCTCTACATATCCCCTAATTGTCACATTCCAAGAAAACACATTTGGTTCTCGCATATGGTACAAGATTTTAGTGCAATATTCAAGGGATTTCGACTCGGATAGAGCGCAGAAAACAACAAGGCGACTAGCAGCAAAACCAATGTCAACCAAACCTGTTGATACCATTTGACATTGGATTTGCTTCAATTGGGCGAGAGACTTGCATGTTTCTAGGAGAGAAAGGAGTCCATTTTTCCTAACAAAACTATGTGTAGTGTTCCAATTGATGGGTTTAACAATAGGAGACAATGAACGTGTGTGAAATGAAGAAACTAAAAGACCTAAAAATGGGGCTTTTGGAATCATAACAGTGATTGTTCACAAAAAAAATGGCTAGCATGGCTTCATAACACTGATTGTTCACAAAAACAAAAGTCACTCAAATCATATTGTGAACAAGTTTATGTGTGTATTCTCACTCGTGATTCCTTTTATTTACACTAATTTCAACTGCGGCGCTACTCTAGAGTAAGGAGGATTAGGGAAAAAGAAAAAGGAAGAAAACCTGTGCTGTGCAGTGTTTTCCGGTGCTTTCCTTCCTTCGTTACGTTTTTCGACTGTTTCCGTCTTCTTCACCCTTGCCACTTCGTTGTAAGGTTTCTGATTCGGCAAACTAAGTTTTTTTTGGTTTAAATATGTATTTAGTACCCGTAAATGTCTCTGTTTTTCGATTTAGTCCCTGCAAATTTTTCTTTTTTTAAATATGTCCCTGCAAAATAACTTTTTTTTAATATGCCCTTTCGAAAGTTGGAATTTTAAATACGTCCCTGCAAAATAACTTTTTTTTAAATAAGTCCCTACAAAATAACTTTTTTTTGAAATACGTCCCAACAAAAAAAAATTGTGATATTTTGCAGGGACGTATTTAAAAAAAAAGTTATTTTGTAGGGACGTATTTAAAAAAAAGCTATTTTGCAGGGACGTATTTAAAAAGTTTATTTTGTAGGGATGTTTTTTAAAAAAAGTTATTTTGAAGAGACGTATTAAAAAAAAAAATTTGCAGGGACTAAATCGAAAAACAGAGACATTTGCAGGGACTAAATACATATTTAAACGTTTTTTTTTTTAGTTTTCAGGGAATTTACAAACGTAACCCTCACGATTTATTGAAGAATATGGTATCCATTGAAGATAAGTGAGAAATGATTAAAAGACTCTAGTATTCATCAAAGGGAATTGATACAAAATGATAAGAGTTGTTTCTAAATTGATTACATGAAGTCTATTTATAGGCATATACCAATAACAAACTCACTTATAACTATAACTATCTAACAAACTCACTTGTAACTATCAACTATCTATATATCTAATACGATTTGCTCGTCGCCTCTTCCTCTCAACCTCTCGCTGCCCTCGTCGACGTGCTTGCATCCTTCGCCGGAAATTGATACCGTAGATTCTAGTTCAAGTATTCAATTTCCTTTTCAAACACATTTCTTATGGCTCTGTTACACAAGGTAAATAAGCTAGTTTATAGTTTAGTATTGCCTTTTATAAGCTTGATTCTGTTGGGTAAACAAATTCAACACATTAGTGAGTGCATGGTGTTTGTATAAATTCTTTTAAGAAAAGTACTAAATCTGAATTTCTACATTTATTTTGCTATAAACTGGGTATCCTTTGCGTGCAACTGCAGAGACTAATCCCTAGAGCTGGGTAAGACCACAATGGACGACAAAACTCTCCCTCAAGAGATTTAACACTACTGCATGCCCAAAGCTGGATTCCAACTCAGAACTTTGGTTAAGCTAGAAGAGACTCCTACCATCTCATACATTTGTTTATGCTTACTATTAAATGAAGAAACTACTAGGAAAGGGTGAGTTATTGTTAAGCTTTATGTGAAAATCAAAGATGATGGTTGAGTGTGTGTCTTTGGGGTGACACCAAGGGAGGTAATAACTCAAGCAGAATAGAATAGTTAATGAGAGTTTAATGATTGAGGAACCAAGAATAGCATGAACGAGACCTAAGTAGTACTCTGTTATTTTTCTGTAAAATTCTTTACAACAAAGGAAGATTTTTAGCATGCAAAATTTTTGTAAAATGCCCAAAATTCAAGACATGAGGATTACAACAAGCTAAAGCCTTTGAGCTACCGAGGACCAAACTTGGTATGAGCTAAAATTATATAAGTAACTTGGCAATTTGGATTTACTTATGCTAAAGTTAAGTCTTACTTATCTTCAAGTACACTTAATTCATGTAAAATGTTGAACAGGGAGAAGAGCTGAAGAGGGCAATTGGTGCTACTGTGTACTTAGAATGCAACTCAAAGACTCAGCAGGTTCTAATCTTTCAAGAAATTGAGCTACCGATGAAACTGTTAGCAAAATATTTTCAAATTAAAGATCCTATACTGACAGCATTATAAACCATGTCTAATTATGCTTGCTCTTCTCAATTGAGTTTTGGGCTTATGGTAGAAACTACAATAAGTACTGCTATAGGATTCAAATTTTACTACTGATAACATGGCAATTATAAACAGTTAGAATCAGCTCCTTTTAATCTAGATATATGAATGGGGAAGGTGTCATGCATGAGGAAGTTGTTTGTTTTCCCAGTTTTGAAGTTATAAAATGTAATTGTATTTAATATTTGTGTACTGGTAAATGTATGTACGACCATCTAATGATTGATGTTAGATCATGAAACTTGTCTCTAGTGCATACAACTCGACCTGTTGTATTGAAGAAAATCTTAATAAAATGTATTCAAAATGTTTCAGTTGCTAATGTTGTGGTAGTATTGCTAATCCTTTATCCATTGTCATTGTTGTTATTGCATTAATACATTTTTTTGTGGTTACCTGCTAATATTTCAGAATCGATGCGGTGACCAAACCAGAGAGAGTGGCTCGCCTGCAATGAAGCACCGACATAGACACGGACACCGGACACGGACACCCAGACACCGATTTTATTTTATTTTATTTTTTTAAAATACAAGTAATTGAAGAGTCGGTGTCAGTGTCCAACGCGATACGTGTCGGATACCCGGACACGGCATTCGGGAGAGGTGTCCATGTTTCAGAGCTCGCCTGGACTGCTTTGTCATTATGGTGCACGTAAGTATTATTTATCTGTAGAAGAGATAGTTCACCATACCTGTAGGCTGTCTTGATTTCTGTTCTGCATAAAAGGTTGTGGGGATGGTTAGCAGTAGGTGTTGGCTGTCAATGCTGGTGGAAAGGCTTCCTGCATATGATAGTAGGAATTGACTGTCAAATCTGACATAGTTTTCTTGATTGTAGTTCTTGTTTGTTCCTTGGCTGTATTCAATATGCAGTTTTTTTACCATGATATGGAAGGGTCTGCAACATTTGCCATAGTTGTTGCTGTTGATTTGAATTATTTTTTTGGCAGCACTATCTGATCCACTCTTAAATTCTTAATATTTTTTCTTAGTTCCCTTAATAAATATATTCATGTGGCGATGAAGTTTATCACATTAAAAAGAACAGATGACCTATAGAGCTTTTATGCCACTGCAGTTCCCATTTATATCAACAAAATATGTTATACAATTACAATAGCCTTAAAAAATGTAATGCTGAATTTTAATCAAGTTGTTCTTATAACTTGATTGTTACACAGGACAGAAGATGGATTTTAACGATCCAATCAATTAAGAAAATAACTACCCGGATCAAACTAAAATTTTGTAAACTTGGTTAAAAAAGGAAACATGCATGGCATAGGATCACTTAATTAAATGTTTTATGCTAAGTATGCCTTTTGATGCTGAATTCATTTATTGCTTGTACAAGTATGAGCACTTATATTGAAAGGTTTTGACATAGTAGCTGCCTCAAATTCCCTAGTCTTCTTAGTATTTAAACACAATAAGTATTTACAAAAAACCTGGACTCTGGAACTGGAATGTGAAATGAATCCCTTACATAGAGAAACATAATGAATATCTCTTTAAAGACAAGTTTTTTGGATTCAGAGAACTCACCAAAAGATGATATGGAGATAGTTTAAGACCATTTTGATACTTTCAGTAAAATTTGGGAAGTCATGTGATGATGGAAATAAAAATATCTAAAGTACAAGTTCTATACTTCTAGGGTGAAGCAACAAATTGTAAATACATAAGAAATTTATTCAAGCATCAGCCGAAGTTGGAGGCATAAGCAACTGAGAATGTAGAAATCTTAATTTTAATACACCAGTGACAAATAAAAACAGACAAAATATTATTGTTATATACATTGGAACTTCCACTATAAATTTGACAGAAACAACAATATCAGAATGGAACATCTACATTTTGTGATCTCCAGTTATATGCAGAGATTTTAGTAGGTCACTATTTATCTCACCACCAAAAAATGCCTTTCTGATCAGATTGAGCTCCCTTGTAACATCAACCATACTCATTCTTCGTTTTGGTGTTTCCATAGAACAAACAAGTCCAATCCTAATAAGTGAAACTAGGCACTTCTCATCATTGTTTTCTTCTTTCAGTTCTGCTTCTTCATCTCTTGGAACAAGCAATGGGTCCAAAATCTGTAACTGTAACAGATTATCAAAAAGGGAACTTTCGACAAAGCTATGAAGGTTTTGACCATCTTCAAACATATCATCCGTAGGTCTTCTTCCTGTAAGCATTTCCAACACAAGAATCCCAAAGCTATAAACGTCGCCAGAAGTAGACGCCTCGGAACTCGTTCCATACTCTATATGTAGTAGAAACTATTAGTACTCACTTAATAGTAAATATCTAGTTGATAGAAAAAGTTAGGAGAGTTCAAAGAAACTCTTAGAATAGCCATTAGAAATGTGCCGGATGCATCTGCGTCTAATCAACCATCTGTGCCTGGTGGTTGATGAGACGCAAATCCACGCAACTGAAGAGGTTCTAAGCTTAAGATAGCTCTTCTAATGGAAACATTGGATGATTCAAAAGTAGAGAAGGTACCTGGAGGAGCATAGCCAACAGTCCCCTTTATTCCACTTGTGCTAGTTTGGTTATGAGAGGTACCATCAATAGTTGAGACAAGTCTTGCTATGCCAAAATCACTCACATGTGCAACCATGTCATCATCAAGAAGGACATTGCTTGGCTTTAGATCACAATGAAGGATCGGTTTCTCACATTCGTGATGAAGATAGTGCAATGCAGAAGCAATGTCAACAATTATATTTAATCTTTGAGCAAGGTTCAACATTCTTTGATCCTCTGCATTTACTGTACCTGGATGCAACCATTGTTCCAAGCTTCCATTTTTCATGTAACTAAAGACTAGAGCTTTGAATTCTTGACCTTTGTAATCACTACTAGAACAACATGTTAAAATCTTAACTAGATTTCGATGTCTAATATTTTTAAGTGCATTACATTCGGCAATGAAACTCTTGTGTGCTCCTTTCTTTTGAAGGTTTAGGACCTTTACGGCAACAACTTTATCTTCAGACTCAAGAAAACCTTTGTACACAGAACCAAAACTTCCTGATCCTATCAAGTTTTCAGTTGAGAACGCATTGGTTCCATTGTGCAGGTTTTTGTATGAAACCTTGGCTGACTGGGCAATTGTTGGTGAATGAAAAGAAGTTTTCTTCTTTGTTTTTCTGATGCAGTACATTGCTAGAATAAATGACAGTGTGATGAAAAATGCAACCACACAACCTATCACTACTATCAACTTAAAATTATGATGCACTGAGGATTTTCTAGCCTTGACAAAGCATGGTGGAAGATGTAACTGTGAAATACCTCCACAAAGCTTATCGTTCCCAGACACCACTAACCCGCTTGCATTTCCGAATACACCTTTTTCCGGTACCTCTCCCTCCAACAAGTTAAAAGAAACATTCAAGTGTCTTAAAACAGAATTATTCTGCAAGACACCAGGAATCTGTCCAGACAACTGATTTCTTGCAAGGTCTAAGTATCGAAGACCTTTGAGAGAAGCCAAAGAAGATGGTATGATTCCATGGAAAGAGTTCCCTTGCAACTTCAGAGACTCCAAACTTATGCATTCACCAATGGTTCCAGGAACATTACCAAATAGATGATTCTCAGAGATGTCTAGCTCTCCAATATTTTTTAGCATACCCACTTCTTTTGGTAAACTACCACTGAGTGAATTTTGAGACAAGTCCAGCAAATTTGAAAGAGAGGAAAGACTAAAAACCTCTAAGGGTATGGTTCCTCTAAGATTATTTTGTGAAAGGTTTAGGTATTGTAGCTCTTGGCAGTTTCCTATACTTGAAGGAATATTTCCATCAAACATATTATGTCCTAAATGCAAGTAAAACAATTGATTAAGGTTGCCTATGAAAGTTGGTACATCTCCTGACAGTCTATTTTGACTCAAGTCCAACAATTGCATCTTTTGGAACTTCCCAAAAGCAGTTGGAATAACACCTTTAATATGATTAACTTCCATAGTCAAGAGAGTTAAGCTAACTAAATTTCCTAATGCTGCAGGAATTTTCCCTGATATCTGATTTCCACCAAGATATAGTTGTCTAAGCTCAGTGGAAAAATTGCCCAAAGAATTTGACAAATGACCCCCAAAATGATTATAGGAAATAGATAACAGCTGCAAGTTGCTACAGTTTGTCAAGGAGTTCAAAAACTCTAAATCCTTAGTTGAATTGTCGCCTAAATTATTGGAAGACAAACTTAGAGCCCATATATTTTCTAGCTTTCCTAAATCTGGAACTTGTCCGGTGAAAAGATTTTCAGCCATATCAAGTACTTGAACGGAAGAAGCATTTGAGATGGAAATTGGAATTGAACCTGAAAATTGATTCCCAGCAATGGCAAAATATTGGAGATTGGGAAGGGTATTGAACATATTAGATACTAAAGAGCCATTAAATCGATTCTCTGCAGCTGAAATCATAGCAAGAGATGACATATTGTAAAGACAAGAAGGCCATGTACCAGAAAAGTTGTTGATAGGAAGTGTTAGGAACTTCAACTGTTTTAGGAAACATATTTCCTTTGGAATGTTTCCCTCCAAGTTGTTGTAACCCATAGAAAGAAAAGTAAGTGATGAAAGATTCGGTATGGTTGTTGGCAATTTTCCTGATAAACCGTTTTTCTCTATAAACAAGTTTTGTAGCTTTGAAAGATATCCAATTTCACTAGGTACTTTACCAGTTAAATTGTTACCTGCTAAGTCAATGCTTTTGAGATTAGAACACCTTGTCAAGTTTTCAGGAAACTCGCCAGACAATGAATTGTTGATTAGAACAAGGTACCTTAGGTGTAACAAATGACCAATTTCTTGTGGAATGTTACCATAGAATGTGTTGTTTCCAAGGTTAAGGTTTCTCATATGAGAGAGATTGCCAACATGAGGGGATATGATTCCATGCAACTTGAGTCCTTGTAAGTTTAGCTTTGTAACTCTTTGATGCATTGGGTTGCATGTGATTCCATGCCAGTTACAGAAGTGTATTGAACTATTCCAAGAAGCTAATATTCCATTTGGGTCATTAGATATTGATTCCTTGAATTTCAACAATGCTAAATAATCTGTTTGGTTTTCTAATACCACAAAGGCCACTGTCACAGTTCTGTTTGAAGTAAAGAGAAGAAGGTGATAAAATATATGCAACAAGAGAGAAAATGATTTCATTTTGCTGAGTGAAGCACTTTGTTATGATATATTTGTGTTTGATATTTATGTTCCAATATAGAAGAGGGACTTTCCTTGTCTATATATATATATATATATATATATATATATATATATATGGTTTAATCACTTAGATACCAGAAGCAGGCTCTGAAACCAGGGGGGTTGAGAGGGCGATAATAACCGCTAAGTTCATACATAAGGGCATAGAGATAATGCAGAGTAATAAAGAAGACAGGTTTTCATATAAACAGAAAGCCATTTATTAATTGTTTACAAGAGGCTTACAAGATAACTTACAAGTCTTCAGGGATGTCAAAAGCTTCAGAGCTGAGATATGAAATCTTAGGTGAAGGTTTTTCGATGCCTTGAAAAGAAAACTAAGCCATCCTTTTATAGAGGGAAGGAGGCTGTTTACAAACCTACAGCTGGCTATGCCAGCGCAAAAGCTTAATAATTACATTGATTCGTAATCTGCCGAAAGCAAAAGATGATAATGACTAAAGTACAATAATTCCTAATAAAACAAACGACTTTAGCGACGAAGTCAAAAAGTGAACAGTAATGTTGTCTGCCACGAGCAGCTTCGTCAACACGGAAACTTCTTTTTCAAAGATGATAATGATGTTGTCTTCAATAATTCAAACTTCTTTGCCACGAAGTCAAAAGTAGCCATAATGATCCTTGGATTCTTCGTTCTGAGTGCTTGATGACGTAAGTGCCGACGATTAGGCTAATAATTGAACAAATTCTTCTGGCGTAATTTTCTCAGGGGTAAGAGGGGAATTTGATGGCTCGATCATTTGATGTCTTAACTAGGTGGCTTCCTGATGAGGACACCAGAGCGAGATTGTTGCAGTTTCTGCTAATAGGTCTTGATCAAGAACTTTACTAAGGAATTGATCATACCTTACTGAAGAAAAAAGGGATGGATTGCCAATATTAACTTCCTTAAGTATGGTCGTGAAGAACACATCGTAATAGGATTCTTTGGTCATGTAGATGTGATGCTTCGCCGGGATAGAATTGCCGTCTTGGCTAGTGGGATGACCGGAGAATACTTCCAAATAGAAGGGAGATGTATTCATATCATAGAACTTTTTGATCCAGGCATTAATCTTTTGTCCAAATAGTAATACTGGTCGGAAACAGACCATAGTCTTCGTAAATCCACAGAAGAAAATCTGTTTTACTAATTCTTTGTTGAGACGGTCAGGAAGGCACTCTACTAGGTAGGGGAAAGTACTAGGGCCAGGGAGATAATGGGATATACTAGTGAATTCCTGATACTGAGTTAGTCTCATGTAATGTCTGGGATGGGAATCTTCAGATAATCCATAGAGCCATAATTGTAATTTCTTTAAATCTTCTAATAAAGTTTCTTTGGCTAGAGAAGTAATCTTGTCCTGAATTTCTTTTGGCAATTCTCTTAGAAATCTTTTTCTTTTTGATGGAATGAATTCCATCTGTTTTTGAAAAGGCTCGAAGGGAGTCTCTTCCAAGTAATTGGTCGACTGATCAAAATCTTTAAGTTCGAACTGAATGCCTTCAATTTCCATTTTAAGGCTGGAGATTTGAGCTTTCAAATTCTGAACTTTTTCAGAAAATAATTTTTTATAATTACCTGGCTTTCTTCCTGAGGGAAGGCAAAAGGCCTTATCCTTAGGGTTTTCAAAACTAGCCGGGTTCATTTTCGAAAAGTAATAGTTAAGGGCAGTTAATGCCTTTAACTTTTCTGATGAGTTGGTTGCTCGGTGAAGAGCATCCAACAAGGCTTTCTGCTCCGTTGAAACGGGGCAACCCCTTAAGACTTTGAATGCTTGAGGGTGGTCTTTTGGTAATAGAGGAAGATGCTGAGAACCAACTTGAAAAGTCTCATAGGGTTCTTCAGGCATTGAGGCAGGTTCTTTGCCTTTTCTTTTGTAATTCTGACTTGTAATTCCTTTATCCTTCAAAGAAGAACAATAATTTGAAGTAATTGAGGGAGGATTATAGTTAATAGTTTTTCTATGTTCCTCGTGAGGAGGACCATGGTGATTCTTTATTGGGGTCATGGCTTTTCCTGCAATAATTCTTGGGTGAGAAAATCCCTTTAAAATACATAACATAATAGTCAAAATAATACTATGCTTCCTCTTTTGAGATATTAGGTTAATCGAAGAAGCAGAAACTTCTCGTAAATTATTTAAATCTTTAATTCTAGGGAGTTCAAAGAACTGAAAAGTAACCTCTTTTCCCAGGGCTTCAGTAGTTTTAGCCGTATGGGAAAATGTGAACGGATATAATAAAGATAAGAATGGAATTCCTAATATGACATGTTCATGCAAGTTTTTAACTAATAAAAATGGTGTACGGTAGCAAACATGATCCTTACAGATTCTAGCATCAGTTAATTTGTAAGAAACATTTAATCTATGTCCACCTGCACCACTTAATCCTTCTAATGTCATTTCATAATACTTGGTAGGGATTAATCCTTCCTGTATACAGTTCATATCAGCACCAGAATCGATCAAAGCAATAATTTCAAACCTTTGATCTTTAACAACTATGGTTAATGCACAGTGCCATTTATGAGTAATCATTTTGTTTAACAAAGAAATATAAGAGATATCATTATTGCTGCTTTCAGCAATATCTTCTTTAATACCATGTAATATATTTTTTCCTTTTGCTTCTAAATATTTAACTTCTAATTCTAAATCCTTTTGTTTCAGTAATTCTATCTCTTGCTTTATGAGAGAAATCTCATTCTGCAAGTCTTTAACAGTTATCTGCGGAGTAACTGAGGGTTTGAATCTATCCATAATCTCTTTAAATTCTACCTTGTGAACTACTTCCTTTTGTTTTTCTTCTCTATCCATGATCGACTTAATCTGTATCATGAATTCTTCTTTCTAAGGGGATTCAGGCATTTTCTTTAATATATCTATCAAAGTATTAGCCTGGTCACTGGTAATGACATTAACACACCTAACACAGCTATCACAAGTACATAGTTCTGGACCTAAACAACATCCTTCTTTAGAACTATTTTCTGAATCGGAACTGTCAATAATTTGGTTGACATAATCTTCTTCGCAAGAGGATTCTTCTGATGAACTTGAATCATTACTATCATCTATTATCATAATATATTCTAAGACATTGATAAGACTTTCTTTTAAGTCCTCAGAGATTCCTAGTCTATTGATCTTGTTGATCTCCTGCTTGACTCTGCAGTTCTTAGCATAGTGACCGAATCTACCACACTTAAAACATTTAATATCTGATTTGTTGTAATTATTTTGGGTTCTGCTAGATTTTTTAGGATTCTTCCTAACAGGCTTTTCTTGGACGGATTGAGGTTGATTATAATCCTTAGAATAATTTCTAGGTCTTTTATAATACTTTTGAAATCCTGATAATTTCGTATGACTCCTTTTAGCTACTTTCTTACTAGGAGCTTTAATGGGTTCTACTCCAAACTGTTGGCAGAAAGAACCTAATTCCTTCTTGCTTTGGGCTAATTCATTCCTCATTTTGTTCTGTATCTTATAATCAGTACAAAGACTAATTCCTGTTTCTATAACCTGACTGGATATTTGTCCAAAAGTTAATGTAGAATAAGGTATGGTTCCACCTAACTTGGCTTTAAGATCTGTTTTTACCTTCTCAGCTAGTAACCTAGGTAATCCTGCAATGAACCTTTCTTTCCAATAATCAGCTCCACCATCTGGTCGAGTGCATAATTTAGATAAAAACATGTCTTTATACCATCGATAATCAGACATAGTTGGACAGTAAAGATTAGCCAATTGTTCGGCAGCTCTTTCTTGTAATTGGGAGGGATCTCCCACAAAATACTTAGTAATAGAATATAATAATGTATTTACTGCATCTTCTCCTATTGAGATACCTGTGTTTGGATCTAATTTCTTAGCTTCCAAAATATAACCTTTTCTTCTTGGGTAAGGATATTATCCCACCATCCTTTTAACTGTCCGGTAAATCCTGTAATCAGTAATAAAGCAGCCTTCTTATCAGTGTTATTTCCTACGGATTTAAAAGCTGTGGCAGCCATAGTCATTTCTTGAATTGTATTCAAGATGTTCTGCTCACTATGACCATCTATATTCCATTCGGAGATGGAACTTCCACTATATGAGCTAGCGACCATGTCTCTAGCTTCTTCAAACTGTAAATCTGGGTAACTGGGTCTGGGATAATAATTTCTAGTTCTACCCTGATAACCCATGTTCCTAGATTTTTCTATCTTGTTAACTCCTAATTCATCCAAATCTCGTGTTAAAACATTAACTTGAGATTTTTCAGAAAGGGTTAATCTCTTTAATTTTTCTATTAGGTCATCTGTTTTAGGGCCTAAGCGAACTTCACTTAATTCTTTTTCAGGAACATTAATTAACTTGTAAACTGGTCTTGTTGAATCTAATGGAAAGTCTTTATAGGATTCTATTTTCTTTGATAAAAAGGGAGTAGTAGATATTTGAATCTCTACTCTTTCTAATTGGTCTGCTATGGTATGTAATATAGTGTTGGAATAATTCAGCTGTGACTGAACTTTTCCGATGTCTGTATTCCCCGAAGGTGACTTATAAGGATAAGCATCTAATGAAACATTATGACTTTCTATTTTAACTGCCTCTAAAGGAGGGTGAACTGATTCAACAGTTTTATCTGTCAACGTAGTCCACTTTTGGGTAATCTTAGTATTAACATCTATACGTTTTTCCTCTAAAAAGGGATTGTCTAGACCTTCTTCTAGACAATACTCTTCAAACCAATTAAAGAAATAAACATTAATCCTATTTGTTCTAAGGTAATCATAAAATTCTTGCAAGTAATCAACTATTTGCTGTTTAGAGAAAGCGGTAAAATACCAATTTCTCTTTTCTTTGTTATAATCAGCCTCAAAATCTTCTTTGATCCAAGGCTTATCTATTTCAAATTCTTCTTCCAAAGTAATAACTGTAAGAATTTGAGAGACCGTGGGGGACATAGGTGGTGATTCCGACCTTCTATCCGATTCATATAAAGGTTGAGGTATATTAGGAGTAAAATCAACTCCTGCCAAATTAACATTAATTGTAGATGCTGAATCTACAGATCTTCTAGAGTCTAAACTGCTTCTAAAGCTTGACTCATCACTCCTCATAGAGTGACTTCTATTCATTTTAATTCGAACAGTTCCATCATCCTCCATGATGAACTGTCTGGGTTTTCTTGCCTCTATCTTGGGTAAAGGCATAACTTCAGATAAAACCCATTCTACTGGCAGTTTGCTAATAACATCAGAGGCTCTTAGTTTCTTAGGCGTAGTAATATTAGAGCGCCTCAAGTTTGCCTCAATAATTACAGTTTCGTTCTTAGGAGAAATTCTTAAAGCCTTAAAATTGTAATTCACGTTAGAAATCTTATATTTAATCCTATAACAAACATCAATATTAGCAACACCTTCAAAAAACAAATCATCCATACACTGAATATTAATAACTAATGAGTTTTTAGTAAAACTATTCATTAAATTCATGGAATAATTAGGATAACAATTAAAATAAACTGGGCCATCATTTAAATTTGATTCTAATATGGCAATAATGGATTCAGGAAATTTCTTAATTCTAGTATCACGCAAAATTAATAATATAGGAGTATTTAACCCCAATTTATGTAAAGGCTTCACAGCAACTTGTATCAGACCAAGGTGTATATATTGGAAATCTTGATTAACATGATCATCAATTAATTCTTCATTTAACAGATTAATAGACTCATGGTGATTAATAATAGATCTAGATGACTCTATTGTGTGCATGATATGCTGTGCTCTAAATTTATCAAAAGTGCTGGTTTTATAAATTTCTTTATAATTGATGTCAGGCATCGTCCAGTTTTGTAATCTATTTTCTATCTCAGCTATTTGTAATTCTCTATTTTGGTAATTGTCTTGGTCATTTCTGGCCTCTAATTGTTCTTCTGTAAGACTCGTGGTTATCATCGCTCTATCTCTCCTAGAGGATCCTAACTCACTCAGGCTTCTAAGTAATCTAGTCATGGTTACTATTCCTATTCTTTTATCTTCTTTATCTCTTCTCTCTCACCGGGAACACCAAACGGACTCAACTGGTCTGCGGGAACACCAAACAGACTCAAAAAGGTTTGCGGGACCACCAACACCTCACCTGGGCTTTAAAAGGCGACCAACACAAACTATCCGGGCTTACCAACACAGACTATCCGGGCTTACCAACGCTAAGAAATAAAGATATTGAAAATATCAGTTTAGAAAATAATAATATGGTTTAATCACTTAGATACCAGAAGCAGGCTCTGATACCAAGGGGGTTGAGAGGGCGATAATAACTGCTAAGTTCATACATATGGGCATAGAGATAATGCAGAGTAATAAAGAAGATAAGTTTTGATATGGTGGTTGCTACATGTGTAATGTGAATTGCCAAGTTGAATTTTGATTAATTTTGTACCAAAGAAAAACAGATACCACTTACCATCATAAGTCAATTCAATTGACTGAAAAGTAAGTCTAAATAACAATGAAGCAAAAGTGAAGTAAGGCTACTAAGTCTTAGATTTGTCAAATATTTGATCAGTTTTCAACGAAATTAGGCCTCCTTTGTCATCTTGTGTCGACATTTAAATAACCTAATTTTAACTATGAAAAAAAAAATTAAACCCCCAAATTTACAACAATTTCGATATCCTTTTACTTATCCTTGTTATTGGGTGGGAATATTGCAACAAAGTCAAACAAACAAACATAAAATAGTTAAAATAATATGAAAATGATGATGATCAAACGTTAATGAATAAGAAAAAGAATGGGCTAAAAAGTTTTAAAAGTGTGTGAAACACTAGGCCCATACTTATTCCGACTCTGAGCTACTCAATAGACATCACTAACACGCATGAAAAGACCAAAATACTATTAATTAATTCTGAAATTCTACAATAATTCGGAGTACGATCGTCCGAATCAGTTCGGAGGAGGTCCAACCAAACCAGTTCGATAGTTTATCCAACGAACCACCTCAGTGTATATTTAATCAAAATATAAGTGTGAAATGTTGCCCAAAAAACATAGCTTTATGTTAAGTTGGCTGTATATTTGCAGCTTTATTTATGTAAAGCCAAAAACACGACACAATCAGTCAATCACCATGCCCACTTGCCAACAAGGCTCTTTCTTTATTGGACAATTGTCTCGTCTGGGTCCCCCCCTTCCTATTGCAAGAGCAGCCCCTTTCCTCTCTATTTTCTATAAATAACTAATACTAATATTAATAATGAAACAAAATATGTCAATAGACCCACAAAGTGCACAGTTTCTATACTTTTCTGTGCAATTTGCGGGTCTTTTGACCCTCAAAAATACAGTTTCTGTACTTTTCAATGGTTAGGTTGGTCGTGCTCCAAATCGGTTCAATCGGCCGTACACAAACCTAATAAAAACATTTTTAAGGGGGTGCTCTGAATTGGTTCGGACGACCGTATTCTGAATCAGTTAAAATACAGTATAAGGGGGTGTTTTTATGTGAGGGTATTTTGGAAATACTTAAGGATTAGGAGTATCAATGAGTAGCGCAGGAGTTGGAAGAAATATGGGCCAAACACTAAGCCTCTAAACCTCACACATTTTAGACCACCCCCACTTCCCAATTTTCTTCTTCATTTCTGTCCATACTCAAGCCCAATTCCCCCCTCGTTTCTTCATTTCACTTTAGAGAGATATTTGTTCGACCGTCTTTGTGTGCCTCGCTCTGAGTTACAAGCCTAACAGAAGTTTGGTTCCATTGGTAGTGAAGATGAAGAGGAGAGAGATTCTGGAGACGAGGAAGAAGGGAAAGATAAACAATCCTAATTTGATTTAAGATCCAGATCAACAATTTAAATTGAAATAAATTTAAAAATGATGATGTGTAAAAGCCACACGACACTTTTGTTTGACACATCAGCAATTGAATAACAGAGTTATTAACATAAGAACTTAAATGGAAAAATATGTATTTGTAGGGATTTATTTAAAAAAAATGTTGGGACTAAAATCGAGTTTCCCCGTGTTTGCAGGGATTAAAAACATATTTAAGCCAAATATTATTCATGAAGATGACAAACGTCGGGGTTGAAATGATATAATGATATTTAGCTCTAAAGATGATTTTATGAAGTGTTAAAATACTTATGTTGGCTTAAATATATGTTTAGTCCCTGCAAATATGACCATAATCCAATTTTGTCCCTGCAAAAAAAAAAACTTTTAAAAAAGCCCTTGCAAATATTAAGCGTTTACAGCTTAGTCCCTTGTTTAACTTTCTGTTAAAACTAATGCAGCAAATGGAGATAACGTTAGCAATGACGTCACTACCACGTGTCGCCATATTATTGGACCTTTGTCCTATGTTAGTGCCACGTGGGAAAAATGAGGTGGGTGATTACGTGGCACAAATGTCCAATAATATGGTGACACATGGCAGTGACGTCATTGCTGACGTCATCTCCGTTCTGCCACGTCAGTTTTTTTTAACGGAAAGTTAACCGAAGGACTAAAATGTAAATGCTTAATATTTGTAAAGGCCTTTTTTAAACAGTTTTTTTTTTACAGGGAGCAAACTGAGTTATGATCATATTTGCAGGGCCAAATATATATTTAAGCCACTTATGCTCGATCTATGAATTTTGGAGTCGCTAAAAGTAGTAGCAAAAATGAAAACGGTGGAAAAGACTATTTTATTTTAGCATGTAGTCGTAGAACAAAGTATGAGATCAATTAAAAAAATTATTTGGAATTTAAAACCTATAACAAAAGCTCAAGGTAAGGCTAGATTGAATGTTTGGATATTTTTGGTATAAACAGGGTATCCTCTGCGCGCAACTGTAAAGACTATTCCTTCGAACCGGGTAGGACCACAATGAGCAGCAAAACTTTATGTTTGGATATGTTTAGATGGAACAATTACGTTTTAAAATTGTTTTTAAGCATAAGAGCTACCAAATAGAAGCATTAACAATTTAGTTTCTCATATAAAAAGGAGGTTAGCGTTCAATGATGAAGCTCGGAGAAAATGATTGTGATAACTATGTTGATAATGTAAGGAGACTAATTTGTCAAAAAAAAGAGTAAGGAGACTAATGTAACACCATGTTTCACTATAGCTTATTTTATAGCAAAACGTAGCTGTGGAAAATTTTAAGGAAAATAAAAATTCTACTTTCTTTTCATAATTTCTTGGTTTCAAAATTTGAAATTAAAAAAAATCATCTATTTGTTTTAAGAAGAGACACACTCATAACTAATTCATTCTAACATCACGTACCTGTAACTTTTTTAAACACATTATCCCTTTTAAATAATGATCTTTAAAACATCGGACTTTAAAACCTCAACCGGTACTTAACTTTAGTGTGATTCATTTTCTACTTTGTTCTAAATTCAATAATACTAACTGTCTCTATATACAAATTAACTTACATCATCATAACTTCATCTACAAATTACACATCAATTACATCATTATAAGTTTAATATAATAATCTATCTTCATTGCTTCCTGCTGGTTCACTGTAAAAAAATGAAATTGAAAGAAAGAGATAAAAATCTTAGCGACTGTTCCCAACACACACACACACACACACACACACACCCAACAACTAACAGGAAGTCATGCAAAAAGGGAGTATTCAAGCAGCACACGCAATCAACGGATACAACAACTAGGCAGTTAGCTAAACAAGCAAACACATCAAATTCTACAGCCATTGACAAATTGGTCCAATCCAAACGAACATTAGAAAAATCAAACCCAACCACACATACCTAAATCAGGAGATGACTACACAATAACAACAACAACTGCAGGACCGAGATACCATGATTGAATGGGATACCTTGCCCGTTAATGCCCTACTACCAATGACAACAGGAATATGAGGACCGGGACATGCCTAAACATGATACCTTTCCCGATATAGTGACCTTCCAACAACAACAACAACAACAACAACAACAAGGTGGACACTATGATGCATTAACCTAATCGGACGCGGTGTCTAACCACAACAACCACAACAAGGTGGACACTTTGTGATTTATTAATTTTAAATTTTATATTAAAATGAAATGGTTCGATATAAAAATGGTTGATAATACTATGAAAAGATAAGATAGTGCTATCACATATTTTTTTGATAAAAAAACAGAAAAAAGCTCATTTTCAGTGCAACAAAAGTAAAGATAAGAAATTAAAATATTTAAATATAGAAAGGTTTATAGAATGAGACAAAAGGAAAATTAAATTTGAGTTGAATGTTGCACGTGTTATCGAGTTTATACACAAAGGGCTAAAATGAGAAAAAAAAAAACATAAAGGGCCAAAATAATATATTTTGTGTATAAACTCGATAACACGCCGGAGAAAAGAAGATGAAGATGGAGGAAGAAGATGGAGAGTGATTGATTATGTTTTGTGTTTGTGTCAATTTGGCCCCCTATGTTTTTTATTTCTTTCAATTTAGTCCCCCATTGGCCACGTCATTTAATGAATCCTAGTCAGCCCTGACAATTAAGACGCCACGTCAGCAGTTAACTGCCAGCATGGCGTCCGTTAGAAAAAACTAACGGCAGGGGCCAAAATAACACACACAAAAAAACATGAAGGGCTAAAACGAGAAAAAAAAAACATAAAGGGCAAAAATGACACAAACCCCAAACATAAAGGGCCAAAAGTGCAATTTAGCCTATAATATAAATTTGAGTTGAATTTTTAGTATCAAAATTATCTATTTTAGGCAACATTTTTCAATAGTGTATGTTTTTTGAAATAAATAATTTTTAAATATCAAATTAATTATTTTGAAATATAATTATATAATTCTACAAAAGTGAAATGTATTTTACTAAGTTCATTGAATATTTTACTATTTCATAATTTGAATCAACGGGCATCAATGTTAGTTATAGAGACAATTGAATTTTATAATTCCGAGAAAAGAAAAAGCTAGTAGTTTTTATTACTTTTATTACTTTAAAATGAAATTTAGAAAAACAAAATAGTAAAATTTCCTTTTTTATTGGTATAATATTAAAATTATTATTTTCATAAAATAATGAAAATATTTTTTGATGTAGTATATATTAAAAATAAATAGGTTAATAATACATAATATAGAGTTAGAATTGTGATTTGTAAGTATGTGTAAAAAAATAAAATTGAACTTTCCAAAGCTATATATAACAACTTTCAACTTCCAATTCTAAACATTTTTATTAAGTAAAACTTACAAATCATAATTCTAACTGAATGTGTTGGAATATTTTATTCCAATATCATAAATAATGGGCATATATTCTTTATTAATTATATTAGCTATTTATCAATTAGGAGCCTTGATTGATATGTGATCAAAATAAGTAAAAGGCTATATTGGATTTCTAATTACATAATTAATAATTAATTATTATTGATATGGGCCCAATATGAGTGGATGTCAGTGATAGCCCATTAGAGGGTGTTAGCCTGCATTTTTCGACAGACTTAATTAAATGCAGTCAACGAGGTTTGACTTGTCCTTTCAGGAGGTATTTTGTTGATTTCGACAGGAAGGAAGTTCTTTAAAGGAAGGATTCGACAAGACCTTGGAATTGGCAGAAACGAAGAGCTAAAGCTAGTATTTCGACAGAGCAAGAAGTTGAAGACTAGTAGCAGATCAGAATCCAAGCGCTTGTGGTCGAAGCGTGATGAAGCGGTTCTTGTCGAAAGTAGGAGTAGCAGTTATTAGTTTTCAAATTTCTAGGCAGTTACTTAGTTTAGTTTTCCCCCCTCTTTTCCTTCGTATAAATAGTAGTTTCTGAGAAGAAACAAGGGTCACAATTTCATATTGTAATTCCCACGCTCAAAGTACCGACACGCACTGAGAAACGAGTACAAGGAACAATGTATGATCTTGTGTACCATTCTCTTTCATTTTAATGCAATTTACTTCTGTTTTCTCTTTACCTTTATCTGTTTTACAATTCAAGTCTTCTTCCCTGAGATATCTTGATTGCTTCGCGCGTAAGGAATCAGTTATTTCTTCTCCTTTTCTTCTTTTTATTGTTAAACAGCGAGAACACAAGCGATTCTGTAAAAACTCTAAACACAAATGGTCTTAGGATTCACTGGTTGATCCTGCAAGTTAACCAAATTGGAGACCAGCGGTGTTTACCAAAATCCAAGGTAAACAAATTGGCACGCCCAGTGGGACCTTTGTGTCGAAATATTAGTGTTGGTTAACAGAATCTTGAAATATAATTGTTTATGCGCCTGAGGAGTGGTAAATCTTTGTCAAAGATGTCACATTCTGGCGCAAGTTCTTCAAATGCACAGAGTGGCCCTGAGAATGCGTCTATCAATGACGCTAATCCAGTAACCGCTATGGGAATAACTGCTCCAATGCCTTCGACAGGCATGATTGTAGTTACATCTCCTGTGCTTAATCCTTTACCAACAATGGCCACCACGGTGACCACACAGCCTAATGAAATGGTTTTTATACCACAAACAATGGGAACGTCTAACCCATATATGACTAGTGGTCATATCCCATTTAGCATGCCTATAGTTGGTCGACATCTCCCTTATGGTATGCCAACTGGCATGATGGTAGGCTTGCAAACCAATTCATCAACGTGTGCAGATAACATAATGAATGGTGGTTTCTCCCCTATGCATGCCTCTCAAGAGGGCATTTATGGTCGAAATGCCCAACCCTCATTAACCACAGCATCTTTGTTGGCTTTGAGGCAACAAATAGATGATGCTAATCATAATATGGTTAATATGTTAACCCAGCAAATTGGTACAGTATTCAACCCTTTGATACGTGATACCAATAACAGTTACCAAGAATTGGCAACTCAAATGGGTCGAATTGCAGATTTCTTTGGTACTCCACCAGTACATCACTAGCAAATTCCCCAAATTCAGAATGTCAGGCCTGTCGAAGTACCTGTTGAAAGGCCTAACATTCCAATACCTATGAATCAGGGAAACCAAGGACAACAACAAATTGTCGAAGAGCCTATGAGGATAGAGGCAATCCCTGAAGTGGTGTTGGTGAATAGAAACCAAAATGCTGACGAAGTGGTCAGACTAGTGCAACAAAACAATTTTGGTGCACAAAACAATCTGGCTAATATGTTCGAAACTATTTTAGCCCAGAATGGCCTTAACTTAGGTTTACATAGGCCTAATTTTGTGTCGCCCTTGTCAGAATACACCTTACAAACAGAGCTGCCTAGGGGATGGAAAATTCCCAAGTTCACAAAGTTCGTTGGAGAAACCAGTGAATCTACCGTCGAACACGTGGCTCGTTATTTGACTGAGGCTGGCGATCTAGCACACAATGAGAATTTAAGGATGAAATACTTTCCAAATTCTCTAACTAAGAACGCCTTCACATGGTTCACTACACTGCCTCCAAATTCAATTTTTAATTGGAGTCAATTAGAAAAGGCTTTCCATGAGCAGTTCTATATGGGCCAATGTAAGATTAGTCTTAAAGAACTGGCTAACGTTCGACGCAAGGGGGCAGAATCTGTTGATGATTATCTCAATAGATTTAGACTACTCAAAGCAAGGTGCTTTACTCCAGTGCCTGAGCATGAGTTAGTCGAAATGGCTGCAGGTGGCCTAGATTATTCTATATGAAAGGAACTAGATACTCTACACTTAAGAGATATGACGCAATTAGCTGATAGAATTCGACAAGTCGAAAAACTCAAAGCTGAAAAAGCCAGAACAAGTAAGTTCCATAATAAAAAAGAAATGGTTGCTTATGTCGAAACTAATGACAGTGACCAAGAATTCAACATATCTTATGAAGATGTCGAAGAAGAGGTTAATATTGCAGGATTGAAATCAGGACCTCCTTATACCTGTCGATTGGCTCGTTGTCGAAAAAAGGAGAAATCTGGAGACAACAAGGTATTTTCGACCTGATGACGTCATTAGAGCAGTTAAGAGGAATTTCAAAAATGTCTCTTTTCTGCCTTACATAAAGCTCTAGTCGAAAAAGACATTTGTGGGGGGCAATTTGTTAGCCTGCATTTTCCGACAGGCTTAATTAAATGCAGTCAACGAGGTTTGACTTGTCCTTTCAGGAGGTATTTTGTTGATTTCGACAGGAAGGAAGTTCTTTAAAGGAAGGATTCGACAAGACCTTGGAATTGGCAGAAACGAAGAGCTAAAGCTAGTATTTCGACAGAGCAAGAAGTTGAAGACTAGTAGCAGATCAGAATCCAAGCGCTTGTGGTCGAAGCGTGATGAAGCGGTTCTTGTCGAAAGTAGGAGTAGCAGTTATTAGTTTTCAAATTTCTAGGCAGTTACTTAGTTTAGTTTTTCCCCCTCTTTTCCTTCGTATAAATAGTAGTTTCTGAGAAGAAACAAGGGTCACAATTTCATATTGTAATTCCCACGCTCAAAGTACCGACACGCACTGAGAAACGAGTACAAGGAACAATGTATGATCTTGTGTACCATTCTCTTTCATTTTAATGCAATTTACTTCTGTTTTCTCTTTACCTTTATCTGTTTTACAATTCAAGTCCTTCTTCCCTGAGATATCTTGATTGCTTCGCGCGTAAGAAATTAGTTATTTCTTCTCCTTTTCTTCTTTTTATTGTTAAACAACGAGAACACACAAGCTGTTGCACCCGAAAAATCCGGTAGGATCTTTCGTGCAATTTAATGAAGCCGCCATCAATGTTTAATTATAAGGGAAAACATTGAAAAATACATTTAAAAACGAAAATGGTCTCGAGAACCAGATTTTGGATTCGAGAGTCGTTTATGCGTGGGGAAGGTATTAGCACCCCACAGCATCCTTTCGAAAAAGGTTACCTCCGATTAGTTGTGCAAAAACATATTAACTTTGAAAATATTTATTTCCCTTTTGTAATGAAAAGAATTTAAAAAGACTAAATAAAAGTTATTTCTTTATGCATTTTTATTGAGAACTAAGAAATGACATTTTTGAAAAGACTAAAAAGGTTTTTTATTATTGCAATTGACAGAGGTCGGCCGCCCTCTGCTCCTACGTATCTCCTGGTAGAGAATCAAATCACACGTAGTTCTTGGGTAGAAAATATCTGTTTGCTGGTCTTTTTTATTATTTGAATGTTTTTGAAATTGGATGACGTTCATAATGACCAAACGAGTAAATCAGAGTGGTCACTACTAATAGCCTATTTGAAAATTAAAGCCATTTACAATGATCAAACGAGTTAAACCCAGAGCGACTATTGCAAATAACCGATATGGTGGTTGAGTGTTTAATTGTTTGAAACTGATTTTTAAGAAATATAAAACAAGGAATGAGGGTTGCCATTAGTAAATTGTAAGTGTTAATAGTAGTACTAATAATTATTGATATAATATAAGAAAGGGATAAAAACTAATAAAATAATGTAACAAAAAAAGGAAGGGAAACTGAATGCGTTTGGAAACAATCAAGCATATAATTTTGTTTTTTTTTTAAAAATGAAATAAAAAAACATTAGACATAAAAAGAGTAAGAGAATAAGTCAACAAACCAAAAAAAAAAAAAAAAAAAAAGGGATTCCAAATCCCTAATAGCACCAGAACCAAAGTACGATACAAACAGAGAGAGAGAGAAAAAGAGGGTTCTGACGGAACGCCGGAGGGATGACGGCGAGTGAACGGACGGGACGCCGGAGAGAGAGCGGAGAGCTCGGCGGAGTTCACAACAGTGGATGCGACAGCGGCAGTGGTGGAGGGTTTCCAGGTGCTGTGGCGATGATGATGCCGTGGTGGTAGTGCTCGCCGGAGGTCGCGGCGGCAGTGACGGCGGAGGTTCTTGTCGGAGAGGGTTTCTCCTTTCTTAACTCCTCTATTTCTACTCATCTGTCTTTTGTTTTGCTTCTGTTTTCCTCTTTCTTCTTTTGATTTATGATTCTGGTGTTTCTTCTATTTTGAGTGATATTGTGTTTGTTGTTGTTTTGGTAGAGGAGATAGCAAAAATAAAATAGTGGAGTGCAAGATTGGTTTTGGGGGTTAATAGTGTTGGATTGAAGAAGACTTGATGGAATCAGGTTAATATCTGGCTATGAAAATCGATTTGCTTTCCTCTCTCCTTTCTACTCTCAGTTTCATAATTTCTATTCTAATCTCCCATTTTTTGAATTCCTCTCCTCTTAATGCTACTGCTACTGTATTTTTATAGGAATATTTGTGTGGTGTCGATGGGTATGCAAAGCAGCAAGGAACAAGAAAAAGAGCTTTTGGCTTAATTCTCCAAATGTATCTGTTGTAGCAGGGGTGTAGGGCGGTGCCTGAAAAGCATTTTGGTCTCAACCAAACTGGAGAAGAAAACAAAGAACAAGGAGAAAGAGGCTTGGCATGATGCTCAAAATACTCGATGCTCAGATACTATGCGCATGCCATCTCCTCTTTGAATTTTTTGTAACTTTAAAATGTACATACTTTTTTGTATTTTTAGTTAGTGACTTGAAACAATAATAATAGTTAAACTAAATGTTAATAAAAGATTTTTTTGATTCTTTTTCTTGCAATAAGAAGTAAATAAGTTCTACTAATAATAATATAAAAGACACAAAACCGCTATCGGGCGCTAAAAGACACGTGTTAACGATTAAAACCTCAAAATGCACAATAAGGAATATTTTTGATTTTTCTAAAAAAAAAAAATTAAATTAGTCGGACAAAATTAGGGTACAACACAAGCGATTCTGTAAAAACTCTAAACACAAATGGTCTTAGGATTCACTGGTTGATCCTGCAAGTTAACCAAATTGGAGACTAGCGGTGTTTACCAAAATCCAAGGTAAACAGAGGGATAATGGGAACCCTAATAGACTGTCACACTATAAGTAGGCTATGGTCCCCAATATACCGGACTAACCGCAAAATACACACGTTTACTCTCCTTTCCCCATCTGAAGAGAGTCTAAGGCATTAGGAGTCCCGATTGAGGAAGAACCATAAAGCCGACGAGTAGCTGTTGCTCGTTTATCACTCACTCTTTCTTCTCAGGATCCGTTCTCCACTTCTTTGCTATGGATCCAGGTATTTATCTAATCCTTGATATATCAACATGTCGTAGATCCTAAGGTCGTCAAGATCATGGTTTTGTTCTTGATTATATAGAAGCATGCTCCTATGTCTTTGTTTTCCGCTGTAGTATATTCATGATTATAAGCATGTCTTGTAGATAGATTAATTCCTACAAATGGTATCAGAGCTCTCTTCTATGTTGATTTATTGGGATTTCGGTGAAAGATAATTTTTTTTTTCATACAGTTGCATCACGTGAACAATTTTAAGACTAATTGTTCAAAATTAATTCTTTTTTTTAACGCTAAAGTTTTTGACCGAAACTAATGCTTCACCTATGGATAATATTCGTATAAGTGCTATTTGTTTTCTTATCAAAATTGTATGGTTAAAGTTGTACCTTCAATGGATTATTTCCTATTTGACCATTATTTGTATATAATATTTATTGTTGTCGATGATGGTTGTTTATGGATCCAGATGTGCAACATGATTTTGTATTATATCACTATTTGCTTTATTTGATCCGTATATTACGCATTAGCTTTTCTGTTTAGTATCATAACCATGTCTCTTCATATATGGTAATAAAGATCATATCTCGCTAATATTTGACCTTACGATATATTCAATAATATTTTGGTGTTCTTCTTATTGAATAATTTCTATTGTGGTGTATGGTTATGGCCTCAGTATTTCGTTGTTGTTTATGCGTTTAATTATTTCGGGCCGACCTGCGTGTCGTGATTTTAACTTAAATTCGGTCTGCGCACCGTGACTTTCTCTTTATTTATTCTATTTTATTTCTAATATTGTAATTGATCGAGAAAAGCAAAAGAGGACAACACCATATGAGGACCCGGCTCGGAGAAGCTAATTTTGTGCCGAATAATTGTAATTTTTTGTAATTTCATTCTTTTGCTTTTAGGAGGTCACAACCGTACTTTCAGTTTTTTTTTCTACGCTTATGTGTAGGATATATGTGAATTTAGATCCTTTCCCATATTTTATTATTAATATTTTATTATTATTAATAATAAAATTGTCTAGTATTTTTTAATTGAGTTGATTGAAATAACACGTTGCCAAAGTAACCTCTGTTACGTAGGTCAATTTGATTAAATTTACAAAAGATGTAGCGTGAAATTATTCATGCGAGTTGTTGTCGGCCCAAAGGAAGGCACAACTTGGCCGAATAATAACATGCATGTGATGGTAAATGTGTGGTGATTATAAAGTTATTTATCCATGTGAGCAATTGGGGTGCCCAAAGGCAACCATTGTTTGACAGGACTTATCACCAATATTTGATCATTGCGTTGAGAGTACTGCTTACAGTTAGTCTTTGCAATCCAAAGATTGGGGACTAATGGTGCGCTTAGTATCTTGTTTGGGTCTTTTAATTCACAATTAAAGTTATTTTTGCACATCTAATAATTATTTATAATTTGATGTGCTACTAATGTTGATTGTATGTTTATTTGTTCTGTTTTTAGTTGCTGTTGCTAGCTCTCCAAATTTTGTTACTCAAATTAACCAAATCCCTATGCTGAATGGGATGAATTTCAAGTCTTGGAAGGAATCCGTTGAAATCGTTCTTGGATGTATGGACTTAGACCAAGCACTGAGGGAGGAACGACCCATTCCCACTTCGGAGAACTCTTATGAGCTCAAAATTGAGAAATGGGATCGGTTCAACCGAATGTGCCTCATGATCATCAAGAAATCAATTCCGGAAGTTTTCCGGGGCTCAATTACTGAGAATGAGAATGCTAAAAAGTTCCTGGAATCAATAGAGAAATCATTTGAAAAAAGTGATAAGGCTGAGATAAGTAGCCATTTGGCTAAACTTACCTCTATGAAGTATAATGGTAAAGGGAACGTAAGGGAGTACATTATGGAGATGTCCAACCTTGCATCAAAACTCAAGGCACTAAAGATGCACATCCCTGATGATGTGATTGTGCATTTGGTTTTGATCTCTCTTCCTGCACAATTTGGACAATTTGTGGTGACATATAACACTCAGAAGGACAAATGGTCCCTCAATGAGCTTATGTCTCACTGTGTGCAAGAAGAAGAGAGACTGCGAAGGGGAAGGACTGAAAGTGCTCATTTGGCTTCAAATTCTCAACACAAGAAGAGGAAAAATAATGTTACTGCAGAAGGTTCTTCTAAGAAGAAGCAGCAGAAAAACCAAGATAAGGGCTCAGCTTGTTTTTTCTGCAAGAAGGCAGGACACATGAAGAAGGATTGTCCTAAATATGCCGCATGGCGTGTAAAGACGGGTAAACCTCTCACTTTTGTTTGTTCTGAAGTTAATATAGTTTCAGTACCTAATGATACTTGGTGGGTAGATTCTGGTGCTACTACTCACATTAGTATGTCCATGCAAGGTTGCCTGTGGAGCCGACCGCCGAGTGATGCTGAGAGATTCATCTATGTGGGCGATGGCACTAAAGTTGCAGTTGAGGCTATAGGAACTTTTAGACTATTTTTAAAGACTGGTTATTATTTGGATTTGTTTGAGACATATGTTTGCCCATCAATTAGACGGAATTTAATTTCAGTTTCGGTTTTGGACAAATCTGGTTATGACTGTTCATTTAAAGATGCCAAAACTAGTCTCTCTTATGGTCCAAATATTATTGGTTACGGGTCTTTAATTGATAATCTTTATATGCTTGATGTTAAGCATTCCTATAACCAAATATTGCAAATAAGTTCACATGGTACGAATCGAAACTTAAATGAGAATTCCGCCACTTTATGGCATAAGCGCTTAGGTCACATCTCTAAACAGAGAATTCAGAGGCTTGTGTCGGAGGATATTCTTGGACCCTTAGATTTGTCTGACTTTCAAGTCTGCATAGAGTGTATTAAGGGGAAACAAACGAACAAGAGGAATTTAGGTGCCGAAAGAGCTAAAGACGTCTTAGAACTAATACATACAGATATTTGTGGTCCTTTCCCTACAAATTCTTGGAATGGGCAAAGGTACTTTATTACGTTCATAGACGATTACTCGAGATATGGTTACCTATATTTAATTCATGAGAAGTCTCAATCTCTAGACGTTTTCAAGTCTTTCAAAGCTGAAGTAGAAATTCAATTAGGAAAGAAAATTAAAGCTGTCAAATCGGACCGTGGTGGTGAATACTATGGTAGATATGACGGATTAGGTGAGCAACGTCTAGGGCCCTTTGCACTTTTCCTCAATGAGTGTGGAATCGTTCCGCAATACACAATGCCGGGTAAACCCAGCATGAATGGAGTTGCAGAACGACGAAATCGGACTCTTAAGGATATGGTGAGGAGTATGATTAGTCATTCTTCATTACCAGAGTCACTTTGGGGAGAAGCATTGAAAACAGCAGTTTATATCCTCAATAGAGTACCAAGCAAAGTAGTCGCTAAGACCCCTTATCAGTTATGGATTGGAAAAAAGCCCAGCATTAGGCACATACACATTTGGGGGTGTCCAGCTGAAGCCAAGCCTTACAGGCCGCATGAAGGTAAGTTGGACCCTAAGACAGTTAGTTGTTATTTTGTTGGGTACTCAGAATACTCTCGCGGGTATAAGTTTTACAACCCCACTACAAGAACATTTTTTGAAACAGGAAATGCAAGATTTCTTGAGGATGTTGAGTTTGGAGGGGAAGGAAACATAAGGAGTGTTGCTTTTGATGAAGAAACTGTTACTGACAGTGGTCAAGTCTTAGTACCTGTCATTGTTCAAGCAACAGATCCAGAAATGAATGAGAATGTTATTCCTAACATTGCTCAAGAAGAAGTCAACACTGAGTTTCCTCCTCAAGCACCACCAGAAGTTCAAACTCAACAACCTCAAGAGGTGCCAGTAAGAAGATCCACTAGAGAGAGGAGAAGTGCAATTTCGGATGATTATGTTGTATTTCTCCAAGAACATGAGGAAGGTATTGGCTTGACTGAGGAAGATCCAGTCAACTTTAGTCAGGCCATGAATAGTTCTAACTCTCTTAAGTGGATTGATGCCATGAAGGATGAGATGAAGTCAATGACTGACAATGGCGTTTGGGATCTTGTCAAGTTACCTGAAGGTAAGAAACCCATTGGTTGCAAATGGATATTTAAAACCAAGAGGAATTCCAAGGGTAACATTGAAAGATATAAGGCTCGTCTTGTCGCCAAAGGCTTCACTCAAAAGGAAGGCATTGATTACAAAGAGACTTTCTCTCCAGTTTCTTCGAAAGACTCTCTCAGGATTATTATGGCACTAGTGGCTCATTTTGACTTAGAGCTGCATCAGATGGATGTGAAGACTGCGTTTCTAAATGGAAACATTGACGAAACAATTTATATGGTGCAACCAGAAAACTTTGTTTCAGGTGATCCAAAGTCTATGGTATGCAAACTAAAGAAATCCATTTATGGCCTTAAACAGGCTTCCTGTCAGTGGTATTACAAATTTCATCAAGTTATTACCTCTTATGGTTTTCAGACTAATGCGGTTGATGATTGTGTATACCAAAAGTTCAGTGGGAGTAAATTTATCTTTTTGGTGTTATATGTCGATGATATCCTATTAGCAAGTAATGATATAGGCTTATTGCACGAAACTAAGAGATTTATCACGAAGAATTTCGAGATGAAAGATCTTGGGGACGCCTCCTTTGTCTTGGGTATCCAAATACTTAGAGATCGCTCTCGGGGTATCTTGGGATTGTCACAAAGGAGCTATATCGATACAGTTTTGGATAGATTCTTCATGAAAGATAGTAAACCGGGAGATACACCCGTGGCTAAAGGAGAAAAGTTCAGTCTCAATCAGTGCCCCGCTACAGATCTTGAAAAGGTAGAGATGCAAAAGGTTCCTTATGCTTCGGCTGTGGGAAGTCTTATGTACGCTCAAGTTTGTACTCATCCTGACATAGCATTTATAGTGGGAGTTCTTGGTAGATATTTGAGTAATCCTGGTATGTAACAATTGGACAGCGGTGAAGCGTGTGATGCGCTACTTGAAGAGAACAAGAAACTACATGCTTACCTATCGGAAGTCAGATAACTTAGAGGTCATTGGGTATTCTGACTCTGATTTTGTGGGATGCCCGGATAGCAGACGTTCCACATCTGGTTACATTTTTCTTTTGGCTGGAGGGGCTATTTCCTGGAAGTCTGTCAAGCAGACTTTAGTGGCTCCTTCAACCATGGCAGCAGAGTTTGTGGCCTGTTTTGAGGCATCAAATCATGCTTTGTGGCTGCGAAATTTTGTCTCAGGCCTAAGTATCATTGGAATCATTAAGAGGCCATTGAAGATTTATTGTGACAATAGTGCAGCCGTCCTATACTCTAACAACAACATGAGTTCCACAAAGTCGAAATTCATCGACATCAAGTATCTTGTTGTGAAGGAAAGAGTTCAAGAGAAACAGTTTTTGATAGAATATATAGGGACCAACTTTATGCTAGCAGACCCACTAACCAAAGGCTTGACACCTAAAGTTTACCATGAGCACATTGCTCATATGGGTGTTGGTTTTGAGATTGCCTTAGATTAGTGGGAGTCTTTTCTTGTTTTCCCTTGTGTTCTAGAATTTTGGTATTGATACAGACTTTATGTTATTTTTACTTTTTTGCAGAAATTAAGTTGAGTTATTATTAAATATGTTTGTATCATATTGTATGCAAAATATATTTTGCATTTTCAGCAACTTCAGTTTGATCTCACTAAAGATTTAAGTTGGACCAGTTGGAAATAGGCATGACATGAGATCACATTGCATGAAATTTCCACGCCACTCATCCATATCGATCTATGTCATCGAGTATGTTAATATGATGGTCATTGGGGTACAGTCACAAAAGACGTTAGTGACGACAGCCGCGTTGGTCTCATTGTTGATATATGAGGTGGACCGGATTGTATAGGGAAATTTAAAAATAAATAGCATTCAGATGTCGGCCTAAAGAATTATGATATAATTAGTGTAATATATTGCCCAAGTGGGAGATTGCTGGAATATTTTATTCCAATATCATAGATAATGGGCATATATTCTTTATTAATTATATTAGCTATTTATCAATTAGGAGCCTTGATTGATATGTGATCAAAATAAGTAAAAGGCTATATTGGATTTCTAATTACATAATTAATAATTAATTATTATTGATATGGGCCCAATATGAGTGGATGTCAGTGATAGCCCATTAGAGGGATAATGGGAACCCTAATAGACTGTCACACTATAAGTAGGCTATGGTCCCCAATATACCGGACTAACCGCAAAATACACACGTTTACTCTCCTCTCCCCATCTGAAGAGAGTCTAAGGCATTAGGAGTCCCGGTTGAGGAAGAACCATAAAGCCGACGAGTAGCTGTTGCTCGTTTATCACTCACTCTTTCTTCTCAGGATCCGTTCTCCACTTCTTTGCTATGGATCCAGGTATTTATCTAATCCTTGATATATCAACATGTCGTATATCCTAAGGTCGTCAAGATCATGGTTTTGTTCTTGATTATATAGAAGCATGCTCCTATGTCTTTGTTTTCCGCTGTAGTATATTCATGATTATAAGCATGTCTTGTAGATAGATTAATTCCTACGGAATGAACAAAAAAGAATAGCCAAGCTACAAAATAAGGAGCAAGACTAATAGATAAAAGAAATCAACAACAATGAAAATTGTGAGCAATGAATAATACTCGGATGAAGCACGTCTAGCTAATGTAAATCCTTCCCTTTACTCTTTGCGTGAAGCTCACTCAAAGGAATTATAAATCCTTATCGGATAAAGTGTCTTCTCGTGTTTACTAATTTTTCTTGGCTTGATTTTTTTAATAATGAACGTTCTCTTTAAGCCAATCTTTACTTACATGATCATTAAAATTGACTTTAAATATATACTATTTAGCTAAGAAGTATTTCAATATGGATATGGAGATTATATTCTTTAAACAAATTTGTGAAAATCAAAATATTAATCAAAATGTGGTATATGCCTTTCTGAGATGCTTAGATTAAAAAATTGTTAAAGTCTTCGGCCTGAATGGAAGTTCTAGACAGTATGTATGTTTTTGTTTCGATAGACAAAGTTATATAGTTATAAAGTTAGATAGACTACATTTTTAGTGTTCTGGACATAATTCTCATCTTGCTCACAGACAAATAAATAAAGAAACTTAAATATCTATATCTTTAACTCAATTTCTACACTTGTATTATTACATGTGATGATTTTAATATCCATTTTCAAGATACCCTCACTTAGGAAATTGTGACAACTATTCATTCCCTTTACTGTTTTTCAAAATTCACTAAAAGGGAAATGCAAAAAATTTCCAAAACATATTTTGGCACTATAGAAATAGCCATTCACATTCTTTTAGCCTAACATAACTCTCATTGAATTAAGGATTCCAAATGATGCTGCATGAACATGAAGGCACCTAAGAAGTGAAAACTTTTTATTTTTATTAAATAAAAACTAAAACAGTCTAATTAGTATATTTCACATTTAATCAGGCATAAATAAAATGAAAACATAATTATAATATTGTAACAAAACAATCATCTCAAAAAAATAATAATAAAATAATATCTTATATGCATTTTTCCAGTTGTATAGATCTACAACTTCATTTACTTATTTATATAGAATATAAAGGGATATAAATTGGTACATAAATTTATATAAATGTAGAGAATAACTATGTAAAGTTACATACATTCTAAAAAACTATATAAAGTTTCATTTTATAAAACAATTGCATTGCATAAACCAATATTTGTAAGAACACGACTATAATATTCTTAAGGGTGTATATTTTTTTCTTCTTGCAACATTGTATTCTTAGGAGCATACATAGTATATTATATTTACTAAAAATGCTTTTAGAAAAAACCATTGAAATCAATACATTTTGATCAATCAAGATCATGTCTGTTCCAATCAAATATTTTTTTCGGTATATATTGAGTGTGCCTCCACATTGATGCGGTTCGCACCTTAGTGGTGTCGGTTAGGTCATCTAGAAGAGTATGTTAACCATCGTCAATGTTCTTGTTCTTCCTAGAGATGACTCTCTTACTTCCTCATATTGGCATTGTTGTCTAGCGCAACCATGACTTATCATAGAGAAAACAAAAAAATATAGAACTCAAAATAAGAATGAGTTGATAGAGATGTGTGAGTGAGTGAGTAAGTAGGGTTAATATAGTGAGTAGGAATGACTTTTAGAGTCTTATAATTAATAGCAACCATGTAATGTATTTCATCACTTTTCTTTATACTTAATGAGTATTAAAGTAGTGTTGATAATCATTATTTTAGAAAGCAGAAAAGAAATATGAAGATGTCGTGGAGAAAAAATGAAAAGGGAGTAAATAAAGAATAATCCTTCACTTTAAGCTTTATATAAATATTTAAACACAAATCAACAATAAAAAGGAAAGGGGATTTATGTGATAACACATAAAGGTTATAATATTAATTATGTACATGAAAAAAGGGATAATTTGGTTTGAAAGATTTAGTCCAGAAGATGAATAAATAACCTATTGCATTCAAAGTTAAAGACTTCAACTCAACGGTTGCAATAAATTGATTGGCAGGGTTTGAAATAATTTGGATAAAAACACAAGGAATATGGAAAAATAACGATCAATTTAAACTCATTATTCTTTATAGTCTTTATTGTAAAAATTGATGGAATAAAGGTATGAAAAGTGTGTATAACCATTACAATCTATGCCTATAGAAATTGTTATGGAATGGCTTTTTGCCATATACACCCCCTTTTTTGACATCTATTCACACCCCTTGTAAGTGTAAGTCCAATATCTAAAGGGCCCAGTCCGAACATCAAGGGCTCAGATCAAACCACCAGATCGGACGGTCCTGATTCATTGGAATCAACCCCACCCCGCTCTATAAATACAACATTCATTGCCTCATTAATGGCAAGCATTCTCTCATTTATTACTTTGCTAAAACTACTCCACTGACTTTGGCATCGGAGTGACTTTGTGCAGGTACAACACCAGCTGGATCGGATACGGTCATTGACTAAGGACATCAACCACTAACTACCTCGGACCACCCTTCAAGGTCGGAAGTACAGTGCAGAACATTGGTGACCACAGTGGGAGGTCTCAAACCAAGATCTTCTCCCCTCACCTTGATCAATGACGACTCGAAATCTTCGTTCAAAGGCAAACAGCCTCGCGGCGGGTATCCCCCGAGCCGATCCTGAGACCGGTCATCCCTCATTTGGCCGAACCCCAGCCAACCTCGGAAGGATTCGTACAAGACCTTCCAGACTCCACTCAAGCGCAAGTTCAAAATCAAATTCCGAACTTCGTTTTGGTCACCAGAAGCTCCGCGAGGAACCATATACCTCCTCAAAATCCACTTTCTGTCCCGGCCGATGCTGTCCAACAGCTCGTCCTACTACTGAATCGACATGAAGCGGCAAACCAAGAGAGGAGTTACCGATTTACGAATCTCGAAGGATAGGTGGCGGAGCTCCGGGCCCGGAATATTCCGGATCAGGTCTCTCCCGACCCGGATTCTCCCGAAAGAAGAAATCCGGCTCAAAAGCGCCACCGATCTCCACCCAGAAGACGACATTACCATCGCTCTCCTCCTCATAGGCTCGGAAGGAATGTTTCCCCTTCGCCTCCAACCGGAGTGTACGACGGAAGGGATGACGCTGATTATTCACCCCAAGTTCATTCTTCTCTGGCATCCTCTTCTCCTATGCAACGATCGAGGAGTAGAGAATATTCACCTCGAGGATATCGCCCTCATGACCGCAGGCACCCGCACCATCGGCACCGATCTCCGCCACGGGCTCAAACAACCAAGCGCAAAGGCCCTTTTACGGAAAAAATCGTCCGTTACCCGGTGCCCAGATATTTCGAAAAACCACCAGAAGGCTTGAAGACCTATGACGGGACGGGCGATCCGGACAGATATTTAAGTTATTTTGACACAGTAATGCAGTATCGGAACGTTCCAGTAGAAATGAAATGCCGAATTTTCCCCCTAACATTGGAAAAAATAGCCTCAGAATGGTTTGAGACCCTCAAATCAAACACAATCTCCTCCTGGGACCAGCTGGCCAAATTATTCTCATCTAACTTTTCCCATTCCAAAAGCAAACCAAAAAACAAAAATGTCTTAGCGTCCATCGTCCAAGAGAACTCCGAATCTTTAAGACAATATATAGAAAGATTTAACAAGGAAGCAGTTCAAGTTTGGAACCTCGATGATGCCTTCCGAGTTTACTTCATGGGGATGGGGCTGAGCCCCGGAAGCCCGTTCAAAAAACACATAAACACATGGGAGCCAGAGAACCTCCAAGATTTCCTCCAGCTATCCCAATGTTTTATCGATGAAGAAGAAAGCGCCATGATCGGTAAAAAGCCACCAATGACCGAACCGTCCAAACCCCAAAATGAAAGAGATCAAAAAAACGACGGCCGAGGCAACAAGGACCCCCGACCTCGGAACCGTCATCAATTCTATACCGAGCTCAATGTCACTCAGGCTTAAATTTTAGGTGAATGCTGGAACACGGAGTTTAGAGACAAAAAATTCCCAAAACCACTCACCCACAGACCGGGCCAACGTTCTAATAAATACTGCCGATATCATCGGAGTAACGGCCACGATACCAACCATTGCAACGCCTTGAAAGATGACATTGAGGATATGATTAAAAGGGGAAAACTAGCCAGCTATTTAAACAAACTAAGGCGCCAAGCTGGCTAGATTAAAGATTATATATACCCTCATATCCTCACCTCTCACAAGTTTTTGCACTCAATTCACACTCAAAAACCTAGCCTCTCCTCTTCTCCCTTCTTGGCCGAATACCCCTCTTCATTCCCTCACCTCATTTCTTCACTTTTTCACTTCAAATCAACATTCTAGTCCTAAATCCTTCATCATCCTTGCATTCTCTTCAAAGATCCATCTTCAAATCTCAAGAATCAAGCTCAAGATTGAAGATTAGAGGGTTGATTCAAGTGGTTTAGTGTTCATTCACCTTATTTCTTTCGCTATTCTAGCTTGGAGTTGAGGTATACTCTCAATCTTAGCATCATCAAAATTTTAGCATCAAAAATGTAGATCATCAATCTATTTTTGCATATCAAGCATTTCTTTGCATTTTAGTGCTCTATTTTATGTTGAAATGTTGATATAATTGTTGTTGTTGAATGAGAGATGTGTTTCAAGCATTTTGACAAACACTTTGGGAGGTTTGGATGCTTGAAATGCATCTCTCTCTTGGAATAAATTGTGTGTTTGTGCTATTTTCATTTTCTGCTTGCATTTTCATGAATAAAATTGTGATTTGGGCTTATGTTTCATTTCGCATATTGTAGAAAAATTAGAGTTTGTGTGATTTTAGTGCATTCCTTTGCTTAATCATGTGAATCCTTGCCAAAAAGTTTGATCTATGTCATTTGCTTGCATGATTTTGTTGCTTTCAAAGAATAAAATGAGGTTTTAGCTCTATGTTGGTGTCGCATTTCATGAGATAATTAGGGTTTGTGCTTGTTTTTGTTGCTTGCTTTGAAAATCATGTTTGTGTTGATGATTTGGTAAGAGGATTTGACACTTATGCACTTGTGCATATCCCAAGTGTTAAAGATTACCTAAAGGGATTCAACACCTTAATTGCATATGCTTGCTAAATAAAATGTCAAATTGATTTTTCATGGCTTGCTAATGATCTTACTTGAGGCAAATGCCCTTTCCAACTTATTCCTTTCATGTGGTTGATTGTAGAAATATGCTAAATGTTGATGCCATCAAAATGATACCACATTGTTGCTTATGTCAAATGTTGATGTGAAATCCCTAGGATTTTGCAAGTGATTCATTAAATGTTTGAATTCACTTGTGCTTTGTAACTTCCTTGCCTACTCACATGTTGTGTCATAAATGCCTAGTTAGGTTCATTTCTTGCCTATTCATGCGTCTTCAATAAGATGTTCAATTTAGGTTCATTCACTTGCCTAGCATCTTCAATAAGATATGCAATCTAGGTTCATTCTCTTGCCTATTCTTGCATTTTTGCCAAAATGTTCAACTTGGGTTCATTCTTTGCCTATCTATGTATTGTGACATGATATGTGTAGTCTAGGTTCATCTTTGCCTATTCATGCATTGTGTATTCAAATGTTGTAATGAGATGTTTTCAACATGAAAGGGTAAGTTGCAAATTGTGTCTATGTTGTTGCTTGCTTGATAACATGATCTCAATGAATGTGCTATGCTTGCATCTATGAACTTTCTTGCATTCATTGTTTTCTTTTCTAAACAACTTGACATGAAAATGGTTACCAGTTTAGATCATTGCATGAATTGTAGTTTAGCAATTTGCATTTTGGTTATTGACTTGGAACTTGATTGAAAATGTTCTACTAGTTTTCCAAAACTCTTTTCCAAAAATCAAATTGCTTTCAAACTTCTTTTCTAAACTATGTCTTTAACAAATTAAGACCAATTTCTTTTCCAAGCTTAAACCCTAAGTTTTTCATAAACAAAATCATTAGTGGCCACTCGAAGCCTTTGCTTGTTTGATCACTAATGAGGAGTTATTAGTGGTAGTCACTCGAAGCCTTTGCTTGTTTGATTATCATGAAAGCTCCCAAACCTTAAATACATGCGAACCCAACTCAATTCCACAAACAACACGAGTCATTAGTGGTAATTGTCCTAAGCCTTTGCTAGATGATTTACCGAAAGGGAACCTTTAATTTAGTGTGTGGTTTTTGACTGTTCATCTAGCAAAGGCTTAGGACAATTACCACTAATGACTCGTGTTGTTTGTGGAATTGAGTTGGGTTCGCATGTATTTAAGGTTTGGGAGCTTTCATGATAATCAAACAAGCAAAGGCTTCGAGTGACTACCACTAATAACTCCTCATTAGTGATCAAACAAGCAAAGGCTTCGAGTGGCCACTAATGATTTTGTTTATGAAAAACTTAGGGTTTAAGCTTGGAAAAGAAATTGGTCTTAATTTGTTAAAGACATAGTTTAGAAAAGAAGTTTGAAAGCAATTTGATTTTTGGAAAAGAGTTTTGGAAAACTAGTAGAACATTTTCAATCAAGTTCCAAGTCAATAACCAAAATGCAAATTGCTAAACTACAATTCATGCAATGATCTAAACTGGTAACCATTTTCATGTCAAGTTGTTTAGAAAAGAAAACAATGAATGCAAGAAAGTTCATAGATGCAAGCATAGCACATTCATTGAGATCATGTTATCAAGCAAGCAACAACATAGACACAATTTGCAACTTACCCTTTCATGTTGAAAACATCTCATTACAACATTTGAATACACAATGCATGAATAGGCAAAGATGAACCTAGACTACACATATCATGTCACAATACATAGATAGGCAAAGAATGAACCCAAGTTGAACATTTTGGCAGAAATGCATGAATAGGCAAGAGAATGAACCTAGATTGCACATCTTATTGAAGATGCTAGGCAAGTGAATGAACCTAAATTGAACATCTTATTGAAGACGCATGAATAGGCAAGAAATGAACCTAACTAGGCATTTATGACACAACATGTGAGTAGGCAAGGAAGTTACAAAGCACAAGTGAATTCAAACATTTAATGAATCACTTGCAAAATCCTAGGGATTTCACATCAACATTTGACATAAGCAACAATGTGGTATCATTTTGATGGCATCAACATTTAGCATATTTCTACAATCAACCACATGAAAGGAATAAGTTGGAAAGGGCATTTGCCTCAAGTAAGATCATTAGCAAGCCATGAAAAATCAATTTGACATTTTATTTAGCAAGCATATGCAATTAAGGTGTTGAATCCCTTTAGGTAATCTTTAACACTTGGGATATGCACAAGTGCATAAGTGTCAAATCCTCTTACCAAATCATCAACACAAACATGATTTTCAAAGCAAGCAACAAAAACAAGCACAAACCCTAATTATCTCATGAAATGCGACACCAACATAGAGCTAAAACCTCATTTTATTCTTTGAAAGCAACAAAATCATGCAAGCAAATGACATATATCAAACTTTTTTGCAAGGATTCACATGATTAAGCAAAGGAATGCACTAAAATCACACAAACTCTAATTTTTCTACAATATGCGAAATGAAACATAAGCCCAAATCACAATTTTATTCATGAAAATGCAAGCACAAAATGAAAATAGCACAAACACACAATTTATTCCAAGAGAGAGATGCATTTCAAGCATCCAAACCTCCCAAAGTGTTTGTCAAAATGCTTGAAACACATCTCTCATTCAACAACAACAATTATATCAACATTTCAACATAAAATAGAGCACTAAAATGCAAAGAAATGCTTGATATGCAAAAATAGATTGATGATCTACATTTTTGATGCTAAAATTTTGATGATGCTAAGATTGAGAGTATACCTCAACTCCAAGCTAGAATAGCGAAAGAAATAAGGTGAATGAACACTAAACCACTTGAATCAACCCTCTAATCTTCAATCTTGAGCTTAATTCTTGAGATTTGAAGATGGATCTTTGAAGTGAATGCAAGGATGATGAAGGATTTAGGACTAGAATGTTGATTTGAAGTGAAAAAGTGAAGAAATGAGGTGAGGGAATGAAGAGGGGTATTCGGCCAAGAAGGGAGAAGAGGAGAGGCTAGGTTTTTGAATGTGAATTGTGTGCAAAAACTTGTGAGAGGTGAGGATATGAGGGTATATATAATGTGCAATTAGGTTTAGGGGCATTTAGGTCATTGTGTACCTCATCTCATTCTAGGATTGCATTTTAATTTTGAATCAAGGTTGAGGATTGAAACACACCTTGATGAGGGGCAAAAAAAATGCAAAATGAGAGGGAAATGAAGGGGTAGATATTCAGCCAAGCAATGAGAGTGGTGCCCAAGTTTTGCAAGTTGGCAATTGTACTATTGTACTATCCATGAACCTTCCAATTATCCTCTCAATTTTGATTATTCCTTTCAAGATAATTGTACATAAATCTAACCATTTTGAGCCATATACAAGGTATCTTGAAGAATATGCCATTTTTGAAAATGAGAGATGACCAAAATTGCCAACAAAAATCCTATCATATAATTTTTGGGAATATTCCTTGTACTATTTTTTTGAAATGCTTTCTTGAATTAATTTGAACTTGATTTTTTTACTACACATATAAAATATGCGCACAATTTGAAAACTGATTTTCTTTATTTTTTTATTTTTTTTGTTCAAAATAATACAATTTCATTAAATAAATTCCCAAAAATTAATTAATTGGATTTTCAACTAGCAAAAATTTATTAAAATTGAAATTGACCAAACAATGCCCCTTTTAAATGCCCCAAAATTCCTTAATTTCTCAAAAATGATTTTGAAAACCTTAGAATGCTTGGGTAAATACCCTAAACCCTTTCTCAAATAATGCATCACTCATAAAATTATTTATTTTTGCTGAAAATTAGGGTTTTGAAACTAGGCGGACAAAATTAGGGTATGACAGCTGCCCCTCTTTATTTGGATTTTACCAAGAAATATGAATTGGCCGAGACATATTTCGAAGATAAAATAAAAATAAAGAATTCAGAAATTATACCAATTTTGTCTACTTGGAGAAACCCGAATTTTCTTTTTCTTTTTCTTCTTTTTTTCTTCTTCTTTTTTTTTCTTCTTTTTTTTTTGAAAAATGAACGCTTGGCGCGCTGATGAGAAAGCAGTAAATGAAATGATTAACGACTTGCGCGCTAACTGCGAAAAGCAAGGAAAACGCTAAATGAAGAAAGCGATAAAGAAAGCGGTAAAATGCAAGGTTGCCTAAAACCTTTAAACAAACCCTTGGCGAGTCCGCATTTGCCCGTGGCTTTGAGGAGCACGCATCCTGAGAATGGCCTTTCGAGCGACCGGGGGGATCGTTATCAGCTCCGAAACTGATATACCGATCAATGCACGGTGTCCACTGTATCTTAGGCGGATACAACTATTCCGTTGAACCTCACATGGGGCTGCGGTCCATCGTGTTGCTCGTACACGACGTGAGACCATGAACAGAAGGGAGCGATGAACTCTGACAAGAGCGATTTGAACTCCAAACTGCAATGCACGCTTGAGCGCTGAACTGAAAAGCATTTGAACTCCGAACTGAGGGAGCGTTTTCTGGGAACTGAGTGCGGGGATTAACACCGAAGTATTTATCCGTCTTTGTACCTGCAAGTGAGATGAACAAATGCATGCAATGCAAATGCCATGATTGCTGTTTTGATGGAATGAATGTAATGCATGAATTTCTCTTTTTGTTTATGTTTGGTGAATGCAATGTAATGCATGATTTTCTTTTTTCTTATTGCTCTTTTGCTCTTTCTTTTTTTTTTTTTTAGCTTTTCTTCTCTTCTTTTCTTTTGCTAGTTGTTGCTCTTTTACTCTTTTTGGCTTTTTCTTTTGCTGGCTCGACCAAATCGTTGGACTTGCGTTACGAGGCACAATGATCGTCCATGATGACAGTGCGAGAGCCACGCTCCAACCTTTTTGAGATTTGTTTTGATGCAATCAGTGCTTTTTGTTTAGTTCTTGTGAATTTTACCTGACTGAAAGATCATCTCTTTTCTTTGTAATTTTCAAAAATTTCGCAATGATTTTAATGCTCTGATTTATGCACATTTTCATAATCATTTATCATCTACCATAAAACATCATTTTAAAGCAGAAATGAAAAGAAAGCAAATGGTAAAACAACAAACAGATGGAGTGAAAAACTTGGACTTTTATTCATATGGAAACCGAACGTGCAGAAGGTCACGCCGACTGAAAAGAGTACATTGGAATTTTTTGAAACTAAGAAAAAAAACAGGAAAAATGGACGCAACAGATCTTAGGGGCGCTTTTCATCTTTGATGTGTGCCAATCACCCATACTTGCAGCCTTGATCACCCTTTTATCCAAACCTTTGGAGGTGCTGCTTGCCTCTTTTTCTTTTAAGTCCAACTTTTCTGACCCTAATTTTTGCCTGGACCGCTCTTTGCGAGTTTTCAGTCCACTGGGTCACTCTTTTTTTTGCCTAGGCCGCCCTTTCGGGTTTTCAACCTAGCGAGCTAATTCTTGCTTGGCTCATCTTTCTCTTTTTCTTTTCATTTTTCTCAGGCGTAGTATTTCTTGACTGAATCTGAATTGACTGGGTTTCTGAGTTCTTCACCATCCATGCTGGTGAGTATCAATGCTCCTCCAGAGAAGGCTTTCTTTACCACATAGGGTCCATCATAGCTAGGAGCCCATTTCCCACGAGGGTCACTCTGAATAGGCAGGATCTTTTTGAGCACGAGGTCTCCTTCTTTGAATTCTCGAGGACGCACTTTCTTGTCGAAGGCTGTTTTCATCCTTTGTTGATACAGTTGTCCATGACACAGGGCAGCAATTCTTTTCTCCTCAATGAGGTTCAACTGGTCCAGACGAGCTTGAACCCATTCAGCTTCTTCCAACTTGGTTTCCATCAGCACCCACAGGGAGGGTATCTCAACTTCGATAGGGAGGACTGCTTCCGACCCATAAACCAAAGAGAAGGGGGTTGCCCCGGTTGAAGTGCGCACTGAGGTACGATACCCGTGAAGAGCGAAAGGAAGCATCTCATGCCAATCTTTATAGGTTACTACCATCTTTTGCACGATCCTCTTGATGTTCTTATTGGCTGCTTCGACTGCCCCATTCATTTTGGGACGGTATGGAGAAGAATTATGATGTTGGATTTTGAAGTCTTTGCACAGCTCTTTCATCATCTTGCTGTTCAGGTTGCTACCATTGTCTGTGATGATCTTGTCTGGAAGGCCATAGCGACAAACCAGATCTCTTTTTACGAACTTAGCAACCACAGAGCTGGTTATGCTGGAGTACGAGGCGGCTTCAACCCATTTGGTGAAGTAGTCAATGGCGACTAGAATGAAGCGATGCCCGTTTGACGCTTTAGGCTCAATAGGACCAATGACATCCATTCCCCACATTGAGAACGGCCAAGATGCAGTCAGAACATTTAAGGAAGCAGGTGGCACATGGATATGATCGGCATAGATCTGGCAGTTGTGGCACTTTCTCACAAAGCTGTAACAGTCGGATTCCATTTGCAACCAATAGTAGCCGGCCCTCAATATCTTTCTTGCCATGGTATGTCCGCTGGAATGAACCCCAAACGAGCCTTCATGGACATCTCTCATAATTCTTTCTGATTCCTCCTTTGTCACACACCTGAGGAGTACCTTATCATGATTCTTTTTATAGAGCGCCTCGCCGCTCAAGAAGAAATTCATCGACAACCTTCTGAGTGTTCTCTTGTCATTCTCAGAGGCCCCGGGAGGATACTCTCTGTTCAAGATGTACTGCTTGATGTCATGATACCAGGGTTTACTATTAGATTCTTCTTCAATTGCTGCGCAGTAGTGATGGGCTGGCAGATCCCGATGCTAAATTCTGATGTGAGTCAAGTTTTTGTCGCAGTTGATGTTGAACATTGAAGACAAAGTGGCCAGTGCATCAGCCAACTGATTCTCATTGCGAGGAAGATGCTGAAATGTGATTTCCTCAAAAGGCTCAACCAACTCTCGGATGTAGTCTCGGTAAGGAATCAACTTGGGATCTCTGGTCTCCCAATCGCCGTTTACCTGGTGAATGACTAGAGCTGAATCTCCATACACATCTAGTCTCCTAACTTTCCAATCTAGGGCTGCCTGAATGCCAAGAATACATGCCTCATATTCTGCAATATTGTTTGTGACATAGAAACTTAGTCTGGTAGTGAATGGGATGAAGCGACTATCAGGGGAAATCAGTACTGCCCCAACTCCGTGCCCATATATGTTGGAGGCACCATCAAATATCACTCTCCATCTTTCATCTCCCGGGGATTTCCCTTCTTCAAATAGGGCCATGATATCCTCGTCTGGAAAGTCATACTGCATCGACTGATAGTCTTCGATAGGCTGATGTGCTAGGTACTCGGCCAGCGCACTACCCTTGATGACTTTCTGAGTGACGTACAGGAGGTCATATTCTGACAACTGCATTTGCCAGCGGGCAATTCTCCCTGTAAGTGCGGGCTTCTCGAAGATGTACTTGATAGGATCCATTTTAGATACCAACCAAGTAGTGTGACTTAGCATGTATTGCCTCAAACGGTAAGCAGCCCAAGCTAATGCACAACAAGTCTTTTCTAGCAACGAGTACCTTGTTTCACAGTCAGTAAACTTCTTGCTCAGATAGTAGATGGCATGCTCTTTCTTCCCGGATTCATCATGTTGTCCCAACACACAGCCCATTGAGTTGTCTAGCACAGTTAGGTACAGGATGAGAGGTCTGCCGGGTACAGGAGGCATCAAGATAGGTGGATTCTGAAGATATTTCTTGACCTTTTCGAAAGCTTCTTGGCAATCGTCATTCAATTTAGTCTCTTGATTCTTGCATAACAGCTTGAAGATTGGTTCACATGTGGCGGTTAACTGGAATATGAACCTAGAGATGTAGTTCAGTCTTCCAAGAAAACCACAAATCTCCTTCTCTGTTTTAGGCACCGGAATTTCAAGAATTGCCCGCACCTTGTCTGGGTCAACTTCTATCCCCCTTTGGCTGACAATGAATCTCAGCAACTTCCCTGATCGCACACCGAAGGTACACTTGGCCGGATTTAATCTGAGCTTGAACTTTCTCAACCGTTCAAAGAGCTTTTGCAAATTGACAATGTGTTCCTCATCGGTTTTAGACTTTGCAATCATATCGTCCACGTAGACTTCGATCTCCTTGTGCATCATGTCGTGAAACAATGTGACCATAGCCCTTTGATAGGTAGCACCGGCGTTCTTCAACCCGAATGGCATGACTCTGTAAAAGAACGTTCCCCAAAGAGTTGTAAAAGTTGTCTTCTCCATATCTTCAGGAGCCATTTTAATCTGATTGTACCCTGAATACCCATCCATGAAGGAGAACAGTGAATGCTGCGCTGTACTATCCACTAAGACATCAATATGAGGCAGGGGAAAATCGTCTTTGGGACTGGCCCGATTCAGATCTCGGTAATCAACACACATTCTGACTTTCCCGTCCTTTTTCGGAACCGGCACAATATTAGCAACCCATTGCGGATATTTTGCTACCGCTAGGAAACCAGCATCAAACTGCTTTTTCACCTCATCTCTGATCTTTAAGGACATTTCTGGTTTCATCCTTCTCAGTTTCTGCTTCACTGGAGGACACTCAGGCTTGACAGGAAGCTTGTGCACCACTATATCAGTATCTAACCCTGGCATATCCTGGTAAGTCCATGCGAAGACATCATCATAATCATGCAGGAGTTGAATTAGCCTCTTACGCTCACTTTCATTCATCGAAGTGCCAACCTTGACTTCTTTCTTACTGTCCTCTGTGCCCAGATTGATTGTCTCAACAGATTCCCCATGCGGCTGAATAACCTTTTCCTCTTGCCCAACCATTCTCATCAATTCTGGAGGAGTTTCCCAGTCATCCTCAACATCCTCCTCGGCTTGGTTAGCGGGGTAATCAAAGTTAACATATGAATCATTGGCATCATTATTTTCAAAGATGTTCATTTTAGATCTGCATTTGCGGGAATGGAAACAGAATGAACAAGCAAAATAGAAACACAAGATGAAGACACACAATAATGGTATGAAAAACGATTTTATTCATTTGAGAATTCAAAACAACATTTTATTGATTGATGATATCCGAAGGAAAAACATGCATGCCCTAATGAAATGTCCTGAGGCCTTGGGCAGAGCCAAAGGATTCGCATTACAAAATCATTACTTTGAAATGAAAGCAACAGGGAAATCGATGATCTTCCAATTGCCGAGCTCTTCATTTGCAGCACTGCGACGCACCGGGTCCACACTCTTGTCTTCCACAGCTGATTCTTCCCCAATGACAGCCACCTGATTGGGGTCCAGCATGCCCGCGCTCCTGAAGCTCTGCTTGAGATCACAGATGGGAACCCTCTTCAAGCTTCGTTCTCGCCCCTGAAGCTTAGCTAGTCTTCTTTCTCGCTTCTCCTCAGCCATTCTCTTCTTATCAGCTTGAGTGGGCCAATATCCTAACCCACATCTATCCTTGTACTCTTGCAACTGGACAGGTGCTAGAATTCCTTGCTCGGACCTTCCTAAACCCTTTCCGATCTGGTAACCATTTCTCAGCATGACCTTGGCGACCATGATATCAACATTGGACATTCTTGGTGCAGGCAGTGGGGCTTCCTCTCCTACGAAAGCGGCATTTGCAATTTCCAATGACTGAAAAGCAGTTTCAAGGGATTCCTCCGCAGCCTCGATGTATTGAGAGGGATGGGGCTTGTTAATCATAAACTCTTCTTCTCCAAAGACGACTATCAGTTTGTCGTCGACTACAAACTTAAGCCTTTGATGGAGAGATGAAGGAACAGCTCCTGCAGCATGAATCCAAGGTCTTCCCAGGAGACAGCTGTAGGATGATGCGATGTCCATGATTTGAAAGTTCACATAAAACACCTCAGGCCCTATCTGCACTGGAAACTCTATTTCCCCGATAACCTCTTTCTTGGATCCGTCGAATGCTCTGACTAGCATTGAGCTAGGCTTCATATATGAACAGTCTACGTCTAGCCTGTTCATTGTAGATTTGGGCATGACATTCAAAGAGGATCCATTGTCTATGAGGACCCGAGAAAGTGTATATTCACCACATCTGACTGAAATGTGAAATGCTTGATTATGTCCCTTTCCTTCAGGGGTGGGCTCATCATCAGTAAAGGTAATATAGTTGGAAGCAACGATGTTCCCTACGATGCCGTCAAGCTGGTTAACAGTGATGTCTTGGGCTACATAGGCTTCATTCAGCACTTTCACTAGGGCAGCACGGTGGGCCTCTGAACTGAGCAGCAAGGACATGATAGAGATCTTCGCAGGAGTGTGGTGCAGCTGGTCCACCACTTTGTAATCGCTTTGCCGCATGATTCTCAGAAATTCGGAAGCTTCTTGCTCTGACACCCTTCTACTTTCCACGGGCTCTTGCTCTTTACCCTTACCCTTTCGAATTCTTTCCTCATCCTCTTTTGATGGACCCACTTTAAGGGCTTCAGGGACATAGACACGTCCGCTTCTAGTGACTCCGCTGCTTCCTGCAATGTTTGTGACATCGGGAACAGCTTCAGGATTCTGAGTTTGAACTGGCACACCATAACTCCACGGAACAGCACTATCCTTTTGATAAGGAGCTGGGACAGGAATCACAATTGTCTTAGGTTTCTCCATGCTCGGCTTTTGACTATACGGGACCTCAATAGGCTTCTGGACACTTCTGTTCTTATCAGACTGGAAAGTCAACACATCTTCCTCTTTTTCTTGCACACCTATTTGGATTATATGACGATCCAACAGGTCTTGCAAAACTATCTTGAAGGCCTCACATGCCCCAGCACAATTATCATCAGCACAGACTTCTTTCTGAGCACAGCCTTTCTTGATGACCCCAAACTTGCACAGCTCTGCATGAATGACCTTCAGTGGTGTCTGAATACACTCCACAATTCTGATTAAGGGTTGGCCTCCCGTGTCAAGGATGGCATTGGTTGCAGGTTCTTCATGACCAGGCAGCGGGTTAGTTGTAATGCTTGGGTTTTCTTGTTTGAAGGTTATCCCTTTGGTGTCAATCAGATCTTGCACTACAAGTTTGAAGGCCTTGCAGTCTTCCACAGCATGTCCGACTGCCCCTTCATGAAATCTGCAGGTAATGTTGGGATTGTATCCTCGGAAATAAGGTGGTTGGACTGGTTTCATGGGTCTGGTGTTGATGAGCTCGCTGGTGACAAGGTAGTTAAAGAGGTCGGTGTATGACATAGGAATGGGATCAAAGGTGGTCCGTTTTCTGTCTTGATAATTTCTATGGTGATTACTTTGTGGTGAGGGGTTGGTTGTGTTTGAGTGGGGACAGGGATATCTTGTGGTTGATAAGGTGGGCTTATGGTAATGGTGTTGGTCTCTCCTTCCTTCTTCTTTGGAAATCCGGAAAACGGCTTTTTATGGGTGCTTGTTCCTGCGGAACCATGGGCAATCTTGCCGCTCCTCAGCCCATTTTCTAATCTCTCGCCGATGATTACCATATCTGAAAAGTTGAAGGACACACTGCCGATCAACCGATCATAGTATAATGGAGGCAAAGTTTCCATAAACATGAAGACTAATTCCTTTTCTAACAGAGGTGGTGACACTTGTGCAGCTAGAGCCCTCCACCGCTGGGCATACTCTTTAAATGACACGTTGTCCCTCTTTGCCATGCTCTGTAACTGTGTTCTATCCTGCTCCATATCTGTGTTGTACTGGTACTGTCTGAGGAAGGCATCAGCCAAGTCTTTCCAACAACGAATCTGGGACGGTTCTAGCTGCATGTACCAGTTGAGAGATGCCCCAGCAAGGCTCTCTTGGAAGCAGTGAATTAACAGCTTGTCATCATGAGAATGCGTAGACATTTTTCTACAGTACATGGTCAGATGGCTCTTAGGGCAAGTTACACCTCGGTACTTATCGAAATCAGGCACTTTGAACTTAGGAGGTAAAACCACATCGGGAATGAGACATAAATCGCGAGCCTCTCTCGATCTAGAGCCTGATCCTTCAATCATTTTTAAGCGCTCTTCTAACACCTGAAATTTTTCTCTAGTTTGTTGGTGCTCAATATAATAGCCTTGGGGGAAACTGTTCATTCCAAGGTGGGGACGGAACATTGGAGCCATGGTTGAGACTGCATGCGGAGCATGAGGATAAGCAGAGTTCCCAAGAATGAGGCTTTGGGCCTGAGGATTTGCAGCTGGCTGGGGAGTAAAGCCTTGTGGAGTCACCTGAGGTATGACAATGGGATGTGGAGACTGAACCCGAGGTTCGCCCATTGCTCCCTCTGATCCTGCAGATGCAGGTTGTCCATTCTCGACATTCACCAAAGGACCGGTTCCTTGGTTAACTTCTGGGTTTGAAGGAGGAGTGTAGCCTAGAGGCAGTCCAAAAGGAGGCCATTGAGCAGCTTGGTAGTCATTTCCATTCTTCAGGGACAGTAGGACCCTCATCATCTCTGACATCTGTGCCTTCATAGCATTCATCTCATTTCTGATTTCTTGGTCACCTTGACTGGAACTATCCGGAGTTGGGTTACCCTAATTCTGCACTACTGGACCTGGGCCTGTCTCATTTCTGATCTCTGAGCTCAGATTTGCCTGATTCGGATTCTCCGCACTTGGATGGGACTGATCAAGATCGTTCAGAATCGTTGCCATGCCTCTTGCTTGAGAACGTGTCCAATAACGATGTTGGCGAACCAGCTTGCCTTACTTTCTGTTGATGAAACACTTATATGAGCTCGTGAATGAATTAATGAATGAATGCAATGCAGATGCATATGATTTTATGCTGCTTGATGCCAGGAATCGCGACATAGTTCGTCTTGTCATAAGCACATAATCGATTTTTCTCTCTCTCTTTTTTAATTAATTTTGGAAATGCAATGAGAGGGGAATCGAAATAGCAAGCCAGCACACTACATACATCGGGAATTCAAACAGAAGCCTTAACAACTTCCTTAAAGGGAAGGATAGTACAATATTCATATGGAGTACAATACTCGAAAGCAAATAAAAGAGTACAATATTCAGGAATACAATACTCAAATGGGAAGTAAATACTCAAAATGAAAGGTACAAATAAACAGCTCAAATACAAAGAGCTTTGAAATCTCCGACCCTCTTCCTTTTCTTGCTGACGTTCGCATCTCGGGATCGCTCTCTGAACTCCGTGATTAAAGCCCTGCAGAATTTCACAAACTGGTAAACCTCGGGTGGGGTATTGAGGAAGTGCATCTCGGCCTCGGCTATTTTCAAATTCTTGGGGACTCCCGCAATGGCTTGGCTAGCTAACTCTGCCAGCTTTGAAAATTTGTTCTTCCAAAGCTGAATCTCCTCTCTTAGCTCCTTGATGATTTCTTGATCCTCTATTTTGCCAACCAATGCCATGAAGCGTTTCTCCCAGTACTGGCTTTCTGCTTGCACTTGCCTATAAGCCCCTTCTAGACACCTGAGATTCCTCCCCAGTTCCTCAGATCTTCCTTGTTCGAACCTCAGAGCTTGCTGATACTCCTTAAGGATATCTTCAATAGAACTCCTCTCTCGCTCAAGGTTCCTTAGCTGACCTTTCAATTCTACTACCAAGCGGGATTCTTGTCTTGACATAGTTGCTATACTCTTCCACTCTTCGGCTTCCTCAAGTGCTTTTCTTGTTTTCTGCTTGCACCCTTGGAGTTCCTCTCTCGCTCCCCTCAGGTATTTCTGAGCCTCTAGCTTGCTTTTCTCTTCTCTTTTGAATCGCTTGACGCTCTCCTCAACAGCGATCATCTTGATAGCCTCTTCTTCCTCTAACCTTTCTTTCTCTATGGTCATTTTCTCCAATTCTGTTTGCAATGCCTTCTTTTCTTCCTCCACTTTTGCTAAGGCTGACTTGACTTCATTCAACTCCTCAAAGGTAGGAGTGTAAGGCTCTGATATCTCCTCTTCAAGGGATAGTGCCCCTTGATTTGGTAATTTTGCATTTTGAAGCCTCTCTTTGAGCCACTGGTTAAAGGTGATGCTACTGGTTCTCTTGGACAGCTCTTCGCCTTCCTTATGCACTACGGACTCCCATGCTTGCAGAACTCGCTGAAGCAAGTCTTCGCATTTAGGACTCCCCTTATAGAGGTAAAAGCGAGACAGCATGCTTTCGGAGGGTGAATTCCGCATTGGGTAACCGAGTTGTCTTAAGGTCAGTGAAGGATTATAATTGATACACCCTTGCGTTCCCATGAGAGGCACATTCTGGAAACTTCCACAGCTGAACACCACCATAGGCCTTTCCTTCCAACAAGCAGTGATAAACCAGCGGATCTGGAGATCGTTGAGACTTTTCAAGACCTCAACCCATTCAAGAGAAGTCATGATCTTTACATCACAGCTTAAGGCATAGGAGATCAACTCCCTAACTTCTTTTCGGTTGTTGACAACATGAGTGACAAGCCAAGCATAGAGGACGTGAGAGGAGAAACACATTTTCTTCTTGTGGAAATCACTGTAATGGGTGAAAGCCTGATAAGTGTTGGCGAGAACAGCGGGAACATGATTGATAGGATTTTTGGTGTCTTTGAATGCCAAGAAAGCACCAATTGCAGTTTCATTAACATATCTCTCATAAAACTGACTTAGAGCCACAAGAGCATTTTCCTGAACATCTAACTGCAGCAGCCTACGAATGTTCCCATATGTCTCGTCAAAGGACCCCAACTCAATCTGACCCATCAGTGCGGCACATTGCTTCAAACTGTCAACATCAACCCTTTTTACAACCGGAAACCTGGAAGTAGGCGAAGCTTTGCTATTCGATTCCATCTTTATGCACCTATGACAGGACGGTACATTATTTGGCTATTCCCGGCAAGCAAATATGAATGAGATGCAAAATGTATGCAATATATTTTTTTACATTTGGTTTTATAAATTCGGCATGATGCAATGCAATTATGATGCTAATGATGCATGTGGAAAAATAAGGACAATGCTCATGAGCGGTAGTTCAAAAATTTAGGAAACACGCTACGTGCCGCCTCACGTAGTGGTTTATGGAAAAAGAAAAGATATATTTTGGATTTTTTTTGAAAATTCTTTTTTTGAAAAGCTCACTTTGAGGAAAACATGCCTAAGCTAGCAATGCAGCACACAATTTGTATGCCCTCGTGTCCTACAAAGGTGGGAATCCTAGGGTCTAAGGCAACTCAAAGGTACCTCCCATGTAGCTCTAAATCACATCCTCACAATGGTTACCGGAGCTAGAGACATTCTCATGACGGCACCCACAAATGTAGAAAGCTACCAAGTGTGAGGTATCATGAGAAAGCGTACTCCGATTGAAACTTTCATGAGAGTCAGACAGACAAAGGTCTCGAATGCCAGTCACTACTCGTCTCCACTCTCCTATGTGTTTTTTCAGATCCGGGTATAGGACCCCACTCATAGCACATAAATCATAAGGTGTGAAAGTGTGTGATGAGGGCATAGCACCTAAAGCCTACCCAATCTAAAATTACCCCGCCTGCAAGGAAAAACCAGAACAGTCTAGACAAAGAGTCGTCTACCTTAGGGTTTTGCAAACATATATCATTTTAATATAAGCATGTAAACTAACCTAGGGTACCAATCAACAATCGTGTGCAATGCTTACCTTCAAGAAAGGGAGCCAAGAAGAGGGGACATAATGGAATTGGGGAAATATGCATGAACTTACCTCAAAGAAAGGGAGCAAAGAAGAAGGGAACATAATGGAATTGGGGAGAATGATGCATGAGCATAAGCCTATAAACAAAGAAGAGGAGGAGAAGAAACTACACTTCAAGCAAGAAGCAATCATAGAAGAAGAAGAAGTAAATGCACATGAATGCAACATGATAGTATGAGAATGCAAGAGAGCAATTAACACCCAAACTTCATTGGTGAAGAAAGAAGGGAAAAGAAAAAGAAGAAGAAGAAAAGGGAGAAATAGAACAAAGCATTCAAATCAAACAATTAAAACCACACACTAAATTAAATAGGTTCGACCCTCTTAAAAAAAATGCCCCAGTGAAGTCGCCAGCTGTATGCACTCCGAAAAATCCGGTTTGGATCCTTCTTCGTACAACGGGAAAAACAATGAAGCCGCCACCAATATTTTAATTTAGAAAAAAACATTGGAAAAATCCTTTTAGGCGATTGGCGTTTTGAAAACTAGAGATATAGGTTCGGGGGTCGGTTATGTGTGGGGAAGGTATTAGCACCCCACACATCCTTTCTACCGAAAGGGAACCTTTAATTTAGTGTGTGGTTTTTGACTGTTGATTTGAAACACTTTGTTCTACTTCTTTTCTTCTTTTTTTTATTTAAGAAAATGTTTTTGAAAACTGGGGAAAGAAGAATCTTTTTGTTATTATTTTTTAAAAGGGTTCTTGATGGGAGGTGAACCCGCTCCTACGTATCCTCTGGTGCGATGAGGAATTCAAAGCTACGTAGTTCTAGTCTTGTTTTGAAAAGGCTCTTTTGTTTTTAGCTTTTTAGTCTTTAGTTGTTTTTTGAAATAAGACTCGAGTGTTCACTAATACCAAGCAAGCAATGGCTTCGAGTGGTTTTCATTACTAACTCGAAAGAAAATAAGTTGAAACCGATAATCAAACAAGCAATGGCTTCGAGTGATTATAAGTAACAACGTTTTTATTTTATCTTTTTTGCAAATGAGGCGAGCATCGGTGATAATCATCTAGCAAAGGCTTAGGACATTTACCACTAATGACTCGTGTTGTTTTTGGAATTGAATTGGGTTCGCATGTATTTAAGGTTTGGGAGCTTTCATGATAATCAAACAAGCAAAGGCTTCGAGTGACTACCACTAATAACTCCTCATTAGTGATCAAACAAGCAAAGGCTTCGAGTGACCACTAATGATTTTGTTTATGAAAAACTTAGGGTTTAAGCTTGGAAAAGAAATTGGTCTTAATTTGTTAAAGACATAGTTTAGAAAAGAAGTTTGAAAGCAATTTGATTTTTGGAAAAGAGTTTTGGAAAACTAGTAGAACATTTTCAATCAAGTTCCAAGTCAATAACCAAAATGCAAATTGCTAAACTACAATTCATGCAATGATCTAAACTGGTAACCATTTTCATGTCAAGTTGTTTAGAAAAGAAAACAATGAATGCAAGAAAGTTCATAGATGCAAGCATAGCACATTCATTGAGATCATGTTATCAAGCAAGCAACAACATAGACACAATTTGCAACTTACCCTTTCATGTTGAAAACATCTCATTACAACATTTGAATACACAATGCATGAATAGGCAAAAGATGAACCTAGACTACACATATCATGTCACAATACATACATAGGCAAAGAATGAACCCAAGTTGAACATTTTGGCTGAAATGCATGAATAGGCAAGAGAATGAACCTAGATTGCACATCTTATTGAAGATGCTAGGCAAGTGAATGAACCTAAATTGAACATCTTATTGAAGACGCATGAATAGGCAAGAAATGAACCTAACTAGGCATTTATGACACAACATGTGAGTAGGCAAGGAAGTTACAAAGCACAAGTGAATTCAAACATTTAATGAATCACTTGCAAAATCCTAGGGATTTCACATCAACATTTGACATAAGCAACAATGTGGTATCATTTTGATGGCATCAACATTTAGCATATTTCTACAATCAACCACATGAAAGGAATAAGTTGGAAAGGGCATTTGCCTCAAGTAAGATCATTAGCAAGCCATGAAAAATCAATTTGACATTTTATTTAGCAAGCATATGCAATTAAGGTGTTGAATCCCTTTAGGTAATCTTTAACACTTGGGATATGCACAAGTGCATAAGTGTCAAATCCTCTTACCAAATCATCGACACAAACATGATTTTCAAAGCAAGCAACAAAAACAAGCACAAACCCTAATTATCTCATGAAATGCGACACCAACATAGAGCTAAAACCTCATTTTATTCTTTGAAAGCAACAAAATCATGCAAGCAAATGACATAGATCAAACTTTTTGGCAAGGATTCACATGATTAAGCAAAGGAATGCACTAAAATCACACAAACTCTAATTTTTCTACAATATGCGAAATGAAACATAAGCCCAAATCACAATTTTATTCATGAAAATGCAAGCACAAAATGAAAATAGCACAAACACACAATTTATTCCAAGAGAGAGATGCATTTCAAGCATCCAAACCTCCCAAAGTGTTTGTCAAAATGCTTGAAACACATCTCTCATTCAACAACAACAATTATATCAACATTTCAACATAAAATAGAGCACTAAAATGCAAAGAAATGATTGATATGCAAAAATAGATTGATGATCTACATTTTTGATGCTAAAATTTTGATGATTCTAAGATTGAGAGTATACCTCAACTCCAAGCTAGAATAGCGAAAGAAATAAGGTGAATGAACACTAAACCACTTGAATCAACCCTCTAATCTTCAATCTTGAGCTTAATTCTTGAGATTTGAAGATGGATCTTTGAAGAGAATGCAAGGATGATGAAGGATTTAGGACTAGAATGTTGATTTGAAGTGAAAAAGTGAAGAAATGAGATGAGGGAATGAAGAGGGGTATTCGGCCAAGAAGGGAGAAGAGGAGAGGCTAGGTTTTTGAGTGTGAATTGTGTGCAAAAACTTGTGAGAGGTGAGGATATGAGGGTATATATAATGTGCAATTAGGTTTAGGGGCATTTAGGTCATTGTGTACCTCATCTCATTCTAGGATTGCATTTTAATTTTGAATCAAGGGTGAGGATTGAAACACACCTTGATGAGGGGCAAAAAAAATGCAAAATGAGAGGGAAATGAAGGGGTAGATATTCAGCCAAGCAATGAGGGTGGTGCCCAAGTTTTGCAAGTTGGCAATTGTACTATTGTACTATCCATGAACCTTCCAATTATCCTCTCAATTTTGATTATTCCTTTCAAGATAATTGTACATAAATCTAACCATTTTGAGCCATATACAAGGTATCTTGAAGAATATGCCATTTTTGAAAATGAGAGATGACCAAAATTGCCAACAAAAATCCTATCATATAATTTTTGGGAATATTCCTTGTACTATTTTTTTGAAATGCTTTCTTGAATTAATTTGAACTTGATTTTTTTACTACACATATAAAATATGCGCACAATTTGAAAAATGATTTTCTTTATTTTTTTATTTTTTTTGTTCAAAATAATACAATTTCATTAAATAAATTCCCAAAAATTAATTAATTGGATTTTCAACTAGCAAAAATTTATTAAATTAAAATTGACCAAACAATGCCCCTTTTAAATGCCCCAAAATCCCTTAATTTCTCAAAAATGATTTTGAAAACCTTAGAATGCTTGGGTAAATACCCTAAACCCTTTCTCAAATAATGCATCACTCACAAAATTATTTATTTTTGCTGAAAATTAGGGTTTTGAAACTAGGCGGACAAAATTAGGGTATGACAGCAGTTAATCCGCTTCGTTGAGGGCCTATGAAGCAATGAGAGCCGTTGATCTTAGATTTATCCAACGGCAGGCAAATGTTGGCTAGCTTAGTTGCCGACGAGGAGTTGTGTATATATATAGCAATAGAGTGAATTGTAAAGGACACACATCAATCAAATCAAACTCTACGTTTATTTCATTTATCTTCTTTATCGCATTTTTGCCCTTTACTTTATTATTATGCATTAGCCGTAGTAATCCAACACTCGCGTCCCTTCTCACCTTGCCTGACCCTTTCTAGAGGAGTCAGGAAACCCATAGTTGAGGAGAAGACTTCCCTCCTCGACGCAATTGCTTGAAGAAAGAAGGAATCAAAGGCTGTCCAAACCTCTGGCCGACACCACGGCTAGGACTTAAGAGTTTGACGACAACACATCTACAACATTTTGACTAACTAGAACAAGGCATACTCCGAGCACGACTGGAAGGAAACATGCTCATAGCGAACCCGATCGTCCTCAAGTTCCTCTGGCAGACTTCAAAAATGGTAAAAAAGACCTTCATTGAACACTTTTTCTTCATAGCTTCCGTCACAACTTCGGAAGATCTCACAAATGCCCACGCATTGGGGTGCAATTAGGATGGGTCTATAAGAAGGAGATTCTTAGATCTTCGTTGAAAGGGGGTAAAGGGGGGACAGACACCCGTCTTAGACAAAAGACAATGGTGGGGGACGATGCCTGTCAGGACGGATCGTGGGGGACACTCTTTCCTCCGTCTCAACTCCCTCTAGCACCAAATCCGATCTGACCAATGGAGCGATGCCTGTCAGAACGGATCGTGGGTGTCATACCCTAATTTTGTCCGCCTAGGTCAAAACCCTAATTCTCAACAAAAATAAATAAATTGAGAAGTGTGGCATTATTTTGAAAAGTGTGAAGAGCATTGTGCATGCATTCTAGGGTTTTTTAGGTTGGAAATGCATTTTTGGACAAAAATTTTTTTTAGGGAAAAGGGTATTTTGGTCATTTTTCAAAAAAAAAAGAGGATAATTTTTCATCAAAAATCATTGTGCAATTTTAGAGGAAATTATTTGAAGCAAGACACCCTTGGTCATATATTTTTTGCGCATACATGCACGCAATTGCATAAAAATTCAAATTCAAAAAAGGCATCAAAAAGGAATATTCTACAAAAATTTCAAGATGAGGTTTTTATGATATTTTTGGTCATGGTGATCTCATAAAATGGCATATTCCTAAGGTTCCTGGTATGTGGCCTAAATTGGGTGTATTTTTGTACAATTATCCTAAGAAGAATAATCAAAAATGAAGGGATAATGGAATGGTCATATAATAGTACAATAGTACAAGATGACAACTAGCAAAACTTGGTGACCACTCCCACTCTCCCTTGCTATTTCGAATTCACCCCCCTTCATTTCCCTCTCATTTTGCATTTTTTTTGTCCCTCATCATGTGTGTTTCAATCCTCACCCTCCATTCAAATTTTAAATGCAATCCTAGAGTGAGATGAGATGCACAATGACCTAAATACCCTTAAACCTAGTTGCTCTCTATATATACCTTAGAAACCTCATCTCACATAGACACCTTTGTTTTGGCCTCACCTTTTCATTCACAAAACCCTAGCACACAAACCTCTCCTCTCCTCTCCTCCTTTGGCCGAAATCACAACAACCTTTCCCTCCTCCATTTTTCTTCATTTCACTTCCATTTTCCATCTCATATTAACTCCTACTTCATATATCATCCATCTCTTCTACCAAGATTCAAGTGTTCATCATCCAATCTCAAGAACAAGGCAAGTTGCGCAAGGTTTTGGTGAAGATCTAGTTGATTTGTGGGTTTTCTCTTCATACTCTTTATTTATTAGCTTGGATTCAAGGTATACCTCAAAACTCTTGCATCATTCACTAAGTTTTTTTGTATCAAAATGTAAAAATCATGTTTCTAATCTTGCATCCTACCATATTCATGCATTTTAGTGTTGGTATATTGTTGATTTGTTGATTGTTGTTGGTGAGAGGTGTCTCAAACATTTTGACAAGCACTTAGGGAGGCTTGGGTGTTTGAGATTGCTTCTCACCCTTGAATAAATTGTGATTTGTGTTGTTATCATTTTGTTTGTTGCATTTTTGTGAAATAAAATTGTGTTAGGAAGCTATGGATGTTTCGCACCCTTAGTATAAAATAGGTTTAATCTAGTTTTGATGCATTTCTTTATGCAATCTTGTTATTGAGGCTTGATTTTGAAGTTCCCATGTCCAAACATGTTGTTTGATTTTGCAAATATTTCATTTTTCATGCCTTCTTATTTTCTCAAAAATCAAAAAAATATGAATAGTTGTTGATTTTGGTGTTTGATTGCTTGGATCTTGTGAATAAATGTTCCTAAGTCTTGTTAGTGTCATTTGCTCGCTTGATTTTGTGTATTTGTTGAATGAATTTGTTGTTTGGTTATGTTTTGGTTCGCAAGTTTCTAATAAGATAGGGTTTTTGTTATTTCTTTGTGAAAAGGGTTTGCAATTGTGAGTAAAATGATTTCTCAAATTGTTTTGATGTTGCTTGTTATGTACTTTGCTTGCAAATTATTCTATGTTGATGATTGGCAAGAGGACTCACACTTGTGCCTTAGGCATTTCACTTTAAGTGTTGAGGATTGCCTAAGATGATTCAACACAACCTTGTGTTTTTGATTGAAAATTTTGGTTTGCTTGTTAGTAACTTGTTTGCAAAATTACTCTATGTTGATGATTGGCAAGAGGACTCACACTTGTGCCTTAGGCACTTCACTTTAAATGTTGAGGATTGCCTAAGATGATTCAACTTCCTTTGTGCAATTCTTGTTTAAAAATGCAAATGCTAGTTCTCTAACTTGATTAATCAATTTTGGCTACAAAATGACTTGTTATTGCTTTCTTTTGGCCACTTGTGATCATGCAAATGCGATGTTCATTCTAGGTTAATAATTTGTTTTGTGTTGATGATTTGGTAAAAGGACTAGACACTTATGCCTTTGTGCATTGTCTCAAATGTCAAGGATTACCAAAAGGGATACAACCTTGTGCTTTATCTTGTGTTGACACCTAATTGAATTGAACTTTTGTATGATCTCTTTGTGTGCCTATTGTTGATCTTACATATGCATGCCATTAGATGTTGATGACTAAGTGTCATTCTTGTGCTCAAATGTTGTAATTGGTAATGTTTATGCTTATGCTTACATTGTTGATTGCTTTGCTTGCAATTTGTTAAATGTTGCACTTTGGTTCTTGACTTGGAAATTGATTGAATGTTCTACTTTCTTTTCCTTTTGGATGCCACGCCATCCCAACAAACCTTTTGTGACCAATGTCACCCTCAAACTGCCTTCTCCTTTCTTCAAATCAATCATTTTCTAAAGCTTTTTTCCAAACTCAATCTTTTCTCAAATTGTTTTCATAAGACAATCAAATTCTTTCTAAGATCAACAATAAACCTTTTTGAAAACTCATAAGGAGGCAAGTCGGACGTACGGCCGGTGTTGTCTAGCGTCCTAAGATCGGAGCTGTACAGCTCAAACATTTTGGGATACTTATGAGAATTAAAACAAGTAATTAACAACTTGAACCCTATTTCAAAAAATGAGTAAGGAATCGAGTCGGATGTACATCCGGTATTGGTTAGCGTCTTAGGGTTAGCGAGCTGTACAGTTCGGGCGAGCCTAAGATACTTGCCAAATAAAAGCAACCAACCTCACAACAAATCTTTTTCTTCCTTAATCAAAAAAACATTTTCAATAAGTAGGGGGCACGTCGTCTGTACAGGCGGGGTTGTCTTTGTTCTAGGTCTAGTGGACTGTACAGTCTAGGACCGAAAACCCCTACAATAAAAAACACCAACACAAAGTTTCTCGACTAAAGAGAACTACGTAAGCTTTGAATTCTCCATCGCACCGGGAGATACGTAGGAGCGGGTCACATCCCGTCAAGCACACTTTTAAAAAAAAATATAATAAAAAGATTCTTCTTTTCCCCCGTTTTCAAAAAACATTTTCTCAAATAAAAAAGAAGTAGAATGAACTGTTTCAAATCAACTCTGTCAAAATCGCACATCAAGTTAAAGGTTCCCTTTCGGTAGAAAGGAGGTGTGGGATGCTAATACCTTCCCCACACCTAACCGACCCCCGAACCTACATCTCTAGTTCTCAAAGGACCACCCGCCTTAAAAAGGACCCTTTTTCAATGTTTTGGTCCCTAAATAAAAAATGTTGATGGCGGCTTCACAAATTTTCACGTTGTACGATGAAAGGTCCAATCCGGATTTTTTTCGGGGTGCAAATGAAAAAAGCACTCGAGGCGTAAAATTGAAAATATGGCACCCATATTTATATTGGGTAAAAAGTTACAAGACGCTCACCTTCCTAATCGAAATCATAAATGCAATACCACGAGGTAAAAGGACAATTTGCTACAGGAAAATCATTAAACACCCCTGGGGGTAGGGATAAGACCTGCACGATCCGGGATGTCCAACGACAATGGTAACTAGCTGGTCGACGAGGACAACCTAAGCAGCCATCCAAAGCCAAGGCTACCCGACGGAATAACCTCAGCTTGGGGGCAATTGATCTGGACTGGGAAACGAGGTCCACTAAGCCAACTGGACCTGGATCAGCCTAATCGCTAGGATCCATATCCAGTACCTTGTATTCTGGAGTGGGCCACGAGGCCCACTCAACCAATTGGACATGGATCAACCCAATATCTAGGATCCATATCCAACACCCTCTTTATCACACATCAACGACTCAAATTCATCCGATCGATCCAGCGACTCAGAGCTGGTACGAATCCTATAAATACTGACTCGCATAGCCACAAAAGTACACATTATTCATTTGCACACTCTTCTATTCTCAATACTTACTTGAGCGTCAAAGTTGTTTTGCAGGTACCCCCTCTTCGAGTTCAAAACATTGAGATTCTACCCGAAAAAAGCACTACCAACTGCAGTATTGGATCCACCAGGTTGACAGCACAGTACAGAACATATATATATATATATATATATATATATATGCTGTTAATAACACAAAAAATCGCAAATACAATCTTATTTGCCGCAAGTAGTAGGAGATTATAGTGAAAATGCAAAATTTGAACGAAGCAGAGAATCACTAAAAAAAAGTCAACGACAAATTACAACAAAATAAAAAAGGGTCTAAGAAAATATTATACCTATGCATCGTATCAACTCAACCTAACATATAATGCATAAACAGACACAATCACAATATAAACCAGGTAAACAATTGGCATAGCACAATCAGTGCAATGGTATATATTCTAATTGTTAATTTACTTTTTACAAAAAATTCAAACCTTTAAAGATATTTTTTTAATTAATATGCAAATACTTAAATTATTTTACAGTTAAAAATGTTAAATTACTTTATAAGGAAGTTGTCTTAGTCAAGATGCGGAGTTTGGTTAAGTCTTAACCTTTTTCTATACTAGCGCTTGTCTTAAATCCTTTTTTTACGGCAGCGCTTATCTTAAGCCCTTAGAATAGTGCAATGACACTGAATCAATAGAAGAATGCTCCCTATTTATCATATTTCTAGGATGAAAGGTAAATATAATTACGTGTATGATATGATTGATGATAAATTTATTTGTTTGTATACTCTATAAAATGGACACAATTATTTGACTTCTAACATTTCGAGAAAGAAACGTCAACACCGGCTACAACATAAACTTACACATATCTTAAGATACAATAGTATTATAGATGGAAGGCAGGGTCTTTGTTGCTGCAAAAGGAAAACAATTTGAGGAGAAAGTCACCACATTTGTATTAGTTACATGGTTGGTGGTAGCCATGGGAGGTTTACTTTTTGGTCATGGTGTTGGTATTACCGGAGGAGTAACCTCCGTGAAGCCATTCCTAATAAGATTTTATCCTGATGTTTACAAACAAATGAAAGATGAATCTGGCCACGAGGATCGGTATTGTAAATTTGACAATGAGCCCCTTACTTTTTTTACATCATCCTTGTATTTGGCAGCATTTGTAGGTTCCTTCTATGCTTCCAAAACTACAAGAGTGTTGGGACACAAGGTCTCATTGTTCATAGGTGGCATGTATTTCCTTTTTGGTTCATTGTTAAATGGATTCGCTATTAACATTCAAATGCTTATCATCGGCCGCCTATTGCTTGGCTTTGGTGTAGCATACTATAATCTGGTAAGTATCATTATCTTTCTTATGCGTTCAAGTTTGAATCTTTAGAAGGTTAAGAACATTAAAATAGATTGCAATTGATTTTGTTTGTTACTCCCAAATAGTCTGTTCCAGTGTACTTGTCTGAATTGGCTCCGGCAAAGATCCAAGGTGCACTCAACATGGGCTTCCCAATGATGATCACAATTGGAATCTTGGGTGCAAACCTTATCAACTACTGGACGTCCAATATGGAGAGCGGATGGAGAATTTCTTTGGGTGTTGGAGCTATTCCTGCAGTCATGTTGTGTATTGGATCTTTATTCTTAGGTGACACACCAAATTCTTTGATTGAAAGGGGCCAAAAGGATGAAGCTAAAAAAATGTTGCGAAAAATTCGTGGATCTGATAATGTTGAAGAAGAGTTCCAGGATCTCATCGATGCTAGTGACACTACAACAGATTTGGGGATGGGCAGCGTTTTTTTTTAGCCATGGGCAGCGTTTCTGGGCGCTGCTAAATTTGGCGCTGGTGATTCCTCCCCAAAAAAGGGCAGCGTTTGAGAAGCGCTGCTCATTAATAGCCATAGGCAGCGTTTGAAGGGAGAAGCGCTGCTCATTCACCTAGCGCGTTTAGCAATGGGCAGCGTTTGGTAAGGGGAAGCGCTGCCCATTTCTAAACGCGCAAGGTGAATGAGCAGCGCTTGGTGGGAGAAGCGCTGCCCATTCACCTAGCGCGTATAGCAATGGGCAGCGCTTGGTAAAGGAAAGCGCTGCCCATTTCTGGTGAATGAGCAGCGCTTCCCCCACCAAGCGCTGCTCATTCACCTAGCACATTTAGCAATGGGCAGCGCTTCCCTTTACCAAGCGCTGCCCATTGCTATACGCGCTAGGTGAATGGGCAGCGCTTCTCCCACCAAACGCTGCCCATTGTTTAATTTTTTTTTTCCTTTTTTTCTTGTTTTTTTGTACTTTCCTTTTTATATTTGATAATTTCCTGGTCATATACAGCCAATTAATACCAATCCAATCCATTATATACTAACAACATATATATATATATATATAAACTAGTTATATATCCCAATGCACCAATATGATCACAAACCAAAACAAACTAGCTAACAAGTTATTATATGTATCCAAAACTTAGCAACTTACAATATTAACAAATTAATATGTATCCAAATCAAACTCTCTACCAATATGTATCCAAAACTAGCCAGATACTTACAATATGTATCTAAATTAAAACAAGTTAGCAGCTAACATATGCATGAACTAATTCATATGCATGTATCCAAAACTAGCAAGCTACTTACAATATGTATCTAAATTAAAACAAGTTAGCAACTTACATATGCATGAACCAATTCATATGCATGTATCCAAATAAAACTCTAACAATTTACAAGATTACAATCTATCTAAAATCAAAAAAATTGCGAGACATAACGGCACCACTCTCCTCTAAGCTCATCAATCTGTGCAGTAGAGTATGTCTTCCACCGACAATCGGGAAAATACTGAAATTATATAATTAAATAAAATTAGAATTGAAATATATGGTTAAACCAAAATAAAAAAGAGTTCTGTAAAGATACCTGTCTGGGGATAACCATTTGATTGTGGGTAATAATTTCCTTCATAAATCTCATTACGTAATACCCACAATCATTGTTATTTGGTTGTTTCGGACACTACAAAACAAAAGATTAGTTAATTGTTAAATTTAATTTCATACATTTTTTTGACAACAATAATGTAAATAAATATATGAGAAGATTGATTACAAACTTACCACTATTGGCACCCATTTTGTCTGTGATTGTTCCAATCCCCAATATTCCTTCAAACAACTGAACACAATTGGATATAACTATATTATTAAAAATACATATAGTTAACAACTAAAACAAATAAATATGCAGAGTGATCGAAATACACACACCTATTAAATATGACAACCAAGTCTGGGTGGGTGTTGAAATGACCATGCACAGAATCAATGTAGTACACTGTATCTGTCTTAGGATTTATTGCAAGCAAAATCCAATGATCCCTACAAAATAAAACTTTGAATAAGTAATTGACTAGTATTTAAAAAATGCATGTTATATAAGAATTAATAAATTAAATCTCTCACCCTACGAGACACGGTGCCAAAAACATGGTATCGACGCCTCTATGTTGAGCATCCGATAAGCGCCGAGTGATATAATTTGTAACATCTGTCTTGTTTTGTTCCACAAGGTCGTTATAATTAGACAGATCCTCCCTGACATTACGGAGGTGTGTACTATCCGGACACAAGAACACATATCTCTGTGTCCGCTCCGAAGGGACCAAAATGTTATGATACAAGGACCTACAATTAGAGGTATATGTATATATAAATTAAATTAACAATATAATAAAATAAACTCAATGATGTTAAATAATAAATTACATACGTACCTGATATATGCTCTAATACAAACACTGGTTGCCCAATTCATCTGACATAAATCATTAATATCCTGTTTTGGGATTATCAATAGTTGATCGGGATTTCCAAAAATGTTGTCATCCATCTCCAATACAAGCGGGGTTTCATCATCCATCTTGAATTGTGCATGCATTTCGGTATACAAAATAATCCTAGAATCATCAATGGAAGAGGCGGAGGGCTGACACACTTTTGGAGGGGCGGGCTGAGTCACTTTTGGAGCAAGGGTGGACCGAGTCACTTTTCGAGGAGGGGCGGGCTGAGTCACTGTTGGAGGAGGAGAGGGCTGAGTCACTATTGGAGGAGGAGAGTGCCGAGTCACTTTTTGAGGGGCAGGCTGAGAAACTTGTGTTGAACGGCCGGACCGAGACACTTTCTTGCTAGTAGATATTGCCTTGCTAACACTTTTGCCCCTAGATTTTGCATTTTGGCGTACCTATATATAAATCAAATAATTTGTTAGCTAGCACACAATAAATGACAAAATAAAATAATTAGTTAGTTACAAATATATTGTCACTTACAACAATAAGGTGTGCTGGCCATGCCACAAATGTACCAACTGCATCTTGCACAGTTAGTAAATCTATACTGGGTATTGGAGCAGGCAAAATGCAGTCCCCCACAATTGCACAATCAACTCTGACTCTAACATGATTTGGAGGTATGGGTAAATTGTGCATCAAAGTTCCCAATTGGTCACATGTGAAGCCTATTGCAACCATTTGGTGTGAGTTTGAGATATACAATTCACACTCACACTCATTGTTGTCCTAAATCAATTATAAACAAAAATTAATAAATACATTGCGTAGAAGAAAGAGAGTTTAATAATTAATTTCTTATTTATCCTCAAAAAAAAAATTAATACCTTAGTTGACGGAATGGTGCAGCTATCTCGTGCGCTATCTGTGGCAGGGGATGGTACTGCAGGCGAAACCAACCCATAGTGCAATTTGATTTGACTAAGTTCAGACCTTAGACCTTCATACAATACCCGCAACTCTCTACTTTGTTTACAATCATGATGCTCCTCATAAGTTCTCTTCTTTGACCCAAGGTAGTTGGATGGATTAACGCCAAATCCACAACCCCTTGTACGACCTGGGTATTCTTCCTTTTCCAAGGCACGAGTCAGGATTTCCTTTTCAGAGCAATCAGTGATCTCCCCCTGTGACACAGACTCTGATATGGTTTCCTGATTCACAAACAAAAGTATAATAAATAAAATTATTATACATTTTAAATATCATAAAAGTTTCAAAACAATATTCGAATTTTGGAAATACTTACAATTCTGTCGGTCACCTCCTTAGTTTTGGGATCCACAACCTCTCCATCCTTTTGTCTGGCTGCTACCCACAAAAAATGTCGCTCAATGCTTTCTTTAGTAGGATCTTTCCCACTCTCCTCCAACTATATTTAAATTTACCAAATGTTAAGAAATTATAAATCAAAAGATTTATTAAACAAAGAGAAATCAAGCTTATTGTGTCTTACCAATCTCTCTTTAAAAACTTGATATCCACTAGCACCGCCTCTATAAGGGTACTCACAACCAGAAGCTCTCTCTCGATTCGCTTGGCATAGTTCCTATTTAGAGACATAAGTATACATTAATGTATAATATATAATTGTCAACTATATTTTAAGTTATAACTTAATAGATTATAGTACTAACCATGAAATCTTTATCTTCGGTGCGTCTCCTAACAAATGTAACCCAATCCTCCTCCGTAATAAATCCACTATATGGCGCTGGAGGCTTCCATCTGAGGTTTCCACTATTATCAAACAACCATTTTTTTTTTAAACTACCCCTGAAATTCCGATGTAGCTTTCCAGCTTCCTTCATACACCAGTCTTTTCGAGACTCATCCACATCAAAATATTTCTGCATACACATATTCAATAAAAATGATATAAATATATATAGTTACAAATTTATTAAATAAGATTACTAAAGAGATGTAAAATTATATACCTGTATTGTTAACCAAAACTCCTCTTTGTGTTTCCCCAAAACAGCACTTTTCTCACTCCAAGTACTGATTGTAATTGGTATCATTTGTTTTACCTTACTACCGAGGAAGGTAACCAAATCTGCGCGATTATCCCCAATTGGCTGGCCCTTAATATTCCACAACACCTACATTATGTCATTAGTAAATTAGTTAACAAACAATTAAAACTAAGTGTTGAATTAATAAATTAATTAGTAATTAGTAATTAGTAACTTACTGGTACTTTTCCTTTTCCTTTATTTACTCGATTGATGATATCTTTTTTGACCGTCATTCCACGAGGAGCCTGCCTTCTGATATACTTTTCAACCTCACACTGATGATCGCTGTCATGATCACTGTGATGATCACTATGATCCGCCATCTAACCTGCAATAAAACATAATCATTGTTATTGTTATATTTATCTATCCAAAATAAATAAATAGACAAGAAGATGAAAACTATGTAAAATAACTACTTGGAAATAGATAAAAAGCATATGATGTAAGTCTAAATTACCTTTTCCTTTTCTTGGATATAATTGTATTTGCAATTGTTGCGTTAAAAAACACACTTAGAGCAAGTGTACTCTTTCGCAGAAGTAGTATAAAAGAATATCGTATCCACAGAGATTAATTAACAAGTACTAAACTACTTAAAATTATTTATTGTTTAGACGAGTGAATAATTGAGTTGTAATTGAAACTAAAATAGAAAGAAATAAATAAGAAGAATTAAAAATGCAAGATATAATCAATGGAGAGAGGTCTAGGGTCGCAGTTTCACTTGCAAGCTTCGATTCCCCTATGTCTAATTCTACTTGAATTCCCTTATTTTATTTAATTACCAATCTCTTTACTAAAGCTATTAATCCGTTTGGTCATTCGCGATTAATATTCTTTTTCCTAAATTAACCCTAGTTTGGTCATGCTAGAATTTAAATTCAAGAAAAGCGTGAAGAGCAAAAAGGTTGAATGATTGGAAGACTAAATTAAAGTTTGGTCATGCATTAATTATAGCCCCAATTATCCTATAGGTCCACCAACTGATTGCAGTACGGTCGCTGATCAATTAATTGATTATTAACATGAAAAGGGTAGCTAATCCTAATTATGTGATAAAAACAATAGAATAATATTAATTGAAATAAAAACAGGAATTCAAATAAGAAATTAGAACATAAAGAGGTTTCTAAACATGCAAGATCCACCTAAGACCCTAGAAGAGGACTTAGGTGTCCATAATAATAAAGAACAATAAAAGAAAAATAAGGTTCATGAATTACAGAAATAAGAATAACCCAGAAATAGAGAAAGTCTTAATCTTTGTCTTCAATCTCCTTCTTTTACTCCAAAGCTCTTTCACGGTGCTGAAAAACTCTTCTCTCCCTCCGTAGCGTTCGTGTAACTATGGTTTGTTTATGTGGTGTGTGGCTTTGTTTGTGTTATGGTGTCTCCCCCCTTTCAGAAGTGAAGCTCTCCTTTTATATTAGTTCCTTTTCTTTCTCTCCAAGCAAAGGATCAAGTCAAGATTGCTTCCACTTTTAATTGCAAGATATGCCAATCCCTAAATATTAGGATTTAGATCCTTCCTAAATATGTGTTGCTTGCTCTCCACTCCATGCCTCTTTCTTTCTCTCCAAGTCACATGTGCATCACTTTTAATTCAAATCTTCAAGAGGATCTTTTTCTTTTTATTACTGTGGGCCTTCTTGCATTAATGGGCTTGGGCTTGGGCTTGCTTTCTTTAATTCTAACATTTCTTCTAATTTCAGCCCACATTTATATTATTTTTTCTTTTTCTACCTTCCTGCAAATATAGAGTAATTTTAGTCAGTTATTTATTTAATCAGTAATAATTACTCTAAAAACAACTCAAAATATCTCTAATAAATGCACTAAATTAGAGTTTATCAACTCCTCCACACTTAACTTTTGCTTGTCCTCGAGCAATTTTTCTGGCTCAATAAAATTTTCAAATAAGTAATAGAGACAGCGAAATAAGGGATCCAACATTAGAAACACAATGACAGACAATAGACAATATAACACATATGAGGTGTCAAAAGGTTGCCCAATTAGAGGCTCATGTCCTTGAATAATACATTTATGTGAACAAGGGCACTCGCTCACAATCTCTCTAAGTGTTTAGGGACTAGGGAAAATATACACTCAAGTTTTCACAAAATGCACATTACCATAAGCTTGTAATTAGACCAAATCTCCACTAAATAGTTCACATGCATGCAAAAGATGGGGTTTCATGGGTTGTAATGGGGCCAAGGGTGAAATCATGCAAGGTAGGAAACAAGAAGAAAGGGATAATCAAAGGGCTAAAAACAAGAAGCAAATAGTAACCTTTGAAACCAAATATGGAGCTCCTATCTATTTTACAATTTTTGTCCAAACTCCAAATTAATTTCACTTTCATTTCTTCATTCTTCTTTTTCTATTGAGTTAACTCTTTTTGATTTGTTTTTTTTTCTTAAGTAGACTCTTTTGTTTTTTTTTGGATTTGCCATTTGGCTCTTTCATTCTTTTGATTTGCCTTTTCCTCCTTCTTGCATTTTTTTTTGTAGGAGGAAAAGGTAAGTACATGAAAACTCCTATTTTGTTTCCTAATTTGTGTGAAAATATTTTTGTAAGCACATGATTCACTCCATTTTTTTTTCTCTTCATCCTGACAAGATAGATAACTAAAGCATAGGACGAAATTTCAGTCCTAATAATATAGACAACTAAAATATAGGACGAAATTGCAATTTTCAATAGTTGCTCCACATACAATTTCAAATGGTTACCACAATAAAAAAAGAAAAAAATTATATCTGGGTACCAAAGAAAAAATATAACAAATAGGCTCAAAGGGGCAACTAATGGATAAATTCAACAAACAACTCTGAGGCTAGAAAAATACCTAAATTCCCCAAATCTTTTTACATGATGCAAATCAATTTTCGCCTTGAAACGGTCAAAAGACAAATTCTAGAATGTAGCAAATTGAGAAACACACTCATAGAAAGAAAAAGGGGTAAAAATTTATGATTTAGTATCAATCCCCTTATGAAGGCTCAGATCTCACATTTAGAAGCTAGTTCACAAAAAGTACTCAAGAGGGACAAATGCTAATTTTCAGCTTCCTAAGGACATCCTCAGAGTTACAATTAAGCACAAGTCTGTCAAGTAAATTAATTATGGGATCCTCTAAAGGCAAAATCTCTATTATTTTTTTTCAATTTAAGCATAGTTCATGCAAAACAAGCCAGAAAAAATGCTATCAACATATATAGTGGGTATGTGCATTAATAGAGATATAGTGACAATATAAACTATCCTCCCCCACACTAGCATGGAGCATGGTCCTCAATGCAAAATAATCAAATAGAAACAAAAGGAAATAAATGAGAGAGAGAGAGAGTAAGAGTGACTTCCCTGAGAGAGTTTGCAATCTGAGCTTATTCCTAAAAACAAAACAAAAATAACAGAAAATAAAACGCAGGTTGCCTCCTGCGAAGCGCTTTCTTAACGTCATGAGCCTGACGATAGTTGGTGCTCAATCAAGTGGCTCTCCAAGAGAAAATTTTACATCTAACGCAGTGCACCTTCTTAGTTTTTTAACCATGTGGTTGACATTGTTCTTTCTTTTTCCTAGTGGTGGTTGAACTTCGAAGAATTGGGGAATTTTTATTTTATCTCCATCCACCACTATGCTAGGATCCTGCAAAATAAGATTTTTTTCCAAAAGGTCCTGCATCTTTAAATCGTTGACAATGTTAGTTTCAACCACATCATCAAAATAAGGAGAGGTGAAAAGAGAGAAATTTTCGTTGGAATTTAAAGCTTTAATCACATCCTCTTCTTTACCACTCTTTAAAGTTACCTTTCCCCTGTGAACCTCAATTGCAGCATCACCAATGGTTAAAACAATTTGCCCAAAAATTTGGGTTTTCTCCTCTTTCTCCAAATCATGAACCAATGGATCTTTCTCATTCTCCTCACAACCGCTCTCATCAGTGGAATCTGTTGTCTCAATTGGACTCCCCTCAGTAGGAGTCTCTTCATCTTTCTTGAGAGCTTCTTCCTCTAAATTAGCTTCTACCGAGAATTCTTCACCATTACTAAGAATATTATCTTTGTATTGCTCAGATTCTTCATTTGGGGTAGACTTAGTTTGTAAATAGAGATTTTCTTCAGCCAACTGAGTTGTTACCATATCAATAACCTTTGACAATTGATTTTTCAAACTATCAAAATTGTTGTTCATGGCTCCAATTTGGCCCTCCAAGCTTCCAACTTTCTTTTCCAATGTTTCAAAATTTTCATTTGTCTGCTCCATAAATTTGACCAAAACCTCATTGATATCATATTCTTCCTCTTTCCTCTACACTTGTAGTTGCTCATAATTATCCCAGTTGGAGGAATAAGGAGGTGGCTCATAGTCATCCCAATAATTTGAATAAGGCTCATAAGTAGGAGGAGAAAATGGGCGTTGACATTGAGGCATATACCAAGATAACTTATCTAAATTCTTTTTCGCCTCTGCCTCTCTAATATAATCTCCAAGAGTTTTAACCATGACTTAGATTTTTCTCTGCAAAACAAAGTGTACTGCAACGACTTCTTGAAAAAGTATTAGCAACTTTTTTTATAAGAAATAAATAAATAAAAAATTAAAACTAAAGCATAAAAAAAAAATGTCTAAAGCAATAAAAATCTTTTTCGTTTAATATTGTTAAATTAATCCCCGGCAACGGCGCCAAAAACTTGTTGCGTTAAAAAACACACTTAGAGCAAGTGTACTCTTTCGCAGAAGTAGTATAAAAGAATATCGTATCCACAGAGATTAATTAACAAGTACTAAACTACTTAAAATTATTTATTGTTTAGACGAGTGAATAATTGAGTTGTAATTGAAACTAAAATAGAAAGAAATAAATAAGAAGAATTAAAAATGCAAGATATAATCAATGGAGAGAGGTCTAGGGTCGCAGTTTCACTTGCAAGCTTCGATTCCCCTATGTCTAATTCTACTTGAATTCCCTTATTTTATTTAATTACCAATCTCTTTACTAAAGCTATTAATCCGTTTGGTCATTCGCGATTAATATTCTTTTTCCTAAATTAACCCTAGTTTGGTCATGCTAGAATTTAAATTCAAGAAAAGCGTGAAGAGCAAAAAGGTTGAATGATTGGAAGACTAAATTAAAGTTTGGTCATGCATTAATTATAGCCCCAATTATCCTATAGGTCCACCAACTGATTGCAGTACGGTCGCTGATCAATTAATTGATTATTAACATGAAAAGGGTAGCTAATCCTAATTATGTGATAAAAACAATAGAATAATATTAATTGAAATAAAAACAGGAATTCAAATAAGAAATTAGAACATAAAGAGGTTTCTAAACATGCAAGATCCACCTAAGACCCTAGAAGAGGACTTAGGTGTCCATAATAATAAAGAACAATAAAAGAAAAATAAGGTTCATGAATTACAGAAATAAGAATAACCCAGAAATAGAGAAAGTCTTAATCTTTGTCTTCAATCTCCTTCTTTTACTCCAAAGCTCTTTCACGGTGCTGAAAAACTCTTCTCTCCCTCCGTAGCGTTCGTGTAACTATGGTTTGTTTATGTGGTGTGTGGCTTTGTTTGTGTTATGGTGTCTCCCCCCTTTCAGAAGTGAAGCTCTCCTTTTATATTAGTTCCTTTTCTTTCTCTCCAAGCAAAGGATCAAGTCAAGATTGCTTCCACTTTTAATTGCAAGATATGCCAATCCCTAAATATTAGGATTTAGATCCTTCCTAAATATGTGTTGCTTGCTCTCCACTCCATGCCTCTTTCTTTCTCTCCAAGTCACATGTGCATCACTTTTAATTCAAATCTTCAAGAGGATCTTTTTCTTTTTATTACTGTGGGCCTTCTTGCATTAATGGGCTTGGGCTTGGGCTTGCTTTCTTTAATTCTAACATTTCTTCTAATTTCAGCCCACATTTATATTATTTTTTCTTTTTCTACCTTCCTGCAAATATAGAGTAATTTTAGTCAGTTATTTATTTAATCAGTAATAATTACTCTAAAAACAACTCAAAATATCTCTAATAAATGCACTAAATTAGAGTTTATCAGCAATTCGCGTCTTAGTATTTTTTTTTTGACGAATCGTAATCCCATCACTATGATCGTTTCTAACATACACAAAATCCTCTATAGGAGTACTTTCCCCTACAATTGGTAGTGACGTCCCAAAGAAAGGGTCGTCCTCAATACCATCATCATCGGTTGCTTGATCCTCAATGTCATTCACCAATTTTTTATTTGTCAATAAAACAATGGACCAATTTGTATCAACTGGATCAGTGACATAAAACACTTGTTGAGCTTGGGATGCCAAAATAAAAGGCTCATCTTTATATCCTAACTTATTGAAATTCACCCGCATGAACCCCGACTCATCAATCTGTAAACCACTATTATTGTCAACCCGCTTACATTGGAACACAGGCTCCCGAAACATGTTGTAATCCAATTCCCATATGTGTTCAATGACCCCGAAGTATGACATATTCGCATATATGGGATTTCTGTCTTTGGCACTTGATGTATGCAAAGCTTGAGCTACAAGAGTCACCCCACTATTTTGCATTTTACTTTGATCATCATGGTTTTTTGTATAGAACGTGTACCCGTTCATTAGATAGCTGGTGTAAGAGAAAATTTGCATATTTGGGCCTTTTGCTAACCATCTCAATCTTTCTGAAATCGAGGAAGGATTCATAGCAAATTCGAAATCAATGTGCGCTTTTAGCCACACTATGAAACTCCGATTATGTTCTTTTGTTAACCAAACTTGAGTCTTATATGGGTGATCACTCTTAAGTATGTCCATGTGCTTGGAAACATATGAATCAACCTCAGTATCATTGTGCAAAACATATAAGTGTGCTTCATCTAGTTCTTTCCTTGATACCATCACTATTTTTGTTCCTGACATCCCTTTACTAATGCTTCCTAAGTGACGAGACCTTGGCAGTCCCACAGAATATTCAAGACTAGATAGATAGCCGGTACAAAACTCAATAGCTTCTTCAACTATGTAGCGCTCAACAATACAACCCTCGGGTCGTGATCGGTTTTTCACATAACCTTTTAATATCTTCATGTAACGCTCAAACGGATACATCCATCTCATGTAACATGGGCCACACAATTGTGTCTCCCTAATCAGATGAACTATTAGATGAATCATTATGTCAAAAAACGAAGGTGGGAAATACATCTCAAGCTCACACAAAGTGACAGTAATTTCTCTTTGCAATGATGGCAACTTTCCAGGGTCAATCACTCTACTACAAATCGCCTTAAAGAAGAAACTAAGTTTGGTTAGGGTCTTGCGTACTTTCTTAGGCAAAATGGAACGTATACCAATGGGTAGCAAATTTTCCATTAGTACATGGCAATCATGAGACTTTAAAGACTTTAACTTGAGGTCTTTCATCGATACAAGGTTCATAACATTTGAAGAGTAACCCTCTGGAACTTTAACTCCATGAAGAAACTTACAAAACACGGTCTTCTCCTTTTTAGATAAAGTATGAGCTGCCGGAGGTAGATATGTACGTGTACCCTTCTTTAACGGACCCAATTCTGGTCTCAACCCCATACTAAGCAAGTCCAACCTCGAGTTGATGGTATCTTTAGTCTTTCCTGGCATATTGAGCAAGGTACCGATGACACTTTCAAAGACATTTTTTTCAACATGCATCACATCAATGAAGTGCCTTACATATAATGACTTCCAGTATGGCAACTCAAAGAAAATAGACTTTTTCTTCCACCCCCGTTTGGCAAGCTCTCCTGCAAAAGGCTTCCCAAATTTAATGTTCAAACCTCTCACCTTTTCAAATAGTTGTTCACCCGTCAAAGCCATGGGAGCTTTACGGGTTTCGATATTCCCATTGAATGCCTTTTTCAACAATCGATACGAATGAGTAGATGGCAAAAACCTACGATGACCACAGTAGATATTCTTCCTACCATGTTCCAACCACATCCAATCAGTGTTATCTTCACATATAGGGCACGCACACTGACCTTTGTTACTGTACCCAGATAGATTGCCGTATGCTGGAAAGTCATTAATTGTGCCAAAAATCATAGCCCTCAGGGTGAAAGTTTCTTCTCTGAACCCATCATACACCTCTACTCCAGTCTCCCACATTAGCTTCAAGTCTTCAATTAACGGAGCCAAGTATACATCAATATCATTTCCCGGTTGCTTGGGCCCAGAAATTAACAAAGACAACATCATATATTTGCGTTTCATGCAAAGCCATGGAGGTAAGTTATAGATCGCCAAAATCACGGGCCATGTACTGTGGGAGCTACTCTGAATGCCGTGCGGATTAAATCCATCAGCAGACAATGCAAGTCGTAGGTTTCTTGGATCCAACCCGAAATCAGGATAATCAATATCAATTTTCTTCCATTGCGGAGAATCTGCCGGGTGTCGTAGCATGCCATCTTTAATCCTTTCATCATCATGCCATGTCAAGTGTTTTGCATCTTCTGAACTATGGTACATGCGCCTAAATCGAGGAATTATGGGAAAATACCACAACACCTTTTCTGGAGCAGATTCTTTCTTTTTATATCGCGATGCATTACATTTAGGACACGACTTTAACGAGGCATGTTCATTCCGAAATAAAATGCAATCATTGGGACAAGCATGTATCTTCTCATAGTTCAACCCAATGGACCCTAACATTCGTTTTGCATCATAGGTCCGAGAAGGGAGCACATTATCCTTCGGCAACATTTCTTTCAACAGTGCGAGTAATTCCGTAAAGCTCTTATCCGTCCATCCGTGGCAAGTTTTCAAGTTATACAACTTTATCACAGCCAATAGTTTTGTGAATTCAGTACAACCTGAATACAACGGTGTCTCCGCATCCGTTATCAATTTCTCAAACATTTGAGGACAATCATTAAGATCGTCTTCAACAGCCTTTGCCATCTCTTCAAATTCGCCCCCTTCAAATGTAGGTCTTTCGGTGTCAACCGGTGCACATCTCTCAGTACTATTACCCATATTTGAAGATTCACTTCTTTCCTCACCATGCATTGTCCAACAAGTGTAACTTTGATCTATTCCGTAACCCTTTAAATGTCCTGCCAACTCCTCTGCATTAACTGATTTTACATAACAACAACTCAAACAAGGACACTTCATGTTACTAGAAGTCCCTAAACGTTCAACAGCACACTTCACAAAATAATCCACTCCAGCAGCATATTCCTTGGACAGACGATTGGCAGACATCCACTCTCTATCCATAATTTCTCAGTATTTATTTATAATAAAATCCTGATAAGAGAACTTAAAAACCTATTATAGGTGACAAACAACAAATAATTCGCATATTTAGGCATATTTGATTTTACTTTGCTAGTTTCATTCACCACACATATACAAGTCCACATAACTTATATTCTTGTTCAAGTATAAATCATCATGGTTCAATCAAAACAGTTATTAGCAATTGATTTTTAGAATCATTGTTGTTGCCAAGACTAAGTTAGGTATCAATCTTTCATTTCAAGCACAACTAAAAGAAAAGGAACACATAAAATAAATAAGAGAGGCAATTTCAGTTTTAAATAAATAAATAGTCACTCTAGTTTTAAACAACAAAAGTACCTGAACAAGTGGAAGCAACAATGAACTCCAACCTAGGCGAACCACGCACCAGCAAATGAACCGAACTCTCGAACAGCGAATGCAAAGCTCCAACAAAACGAACTCGCAAAACCTAACAACAATTCACATATTCAGCAACAATCCTCAATTTCTCATGTTTAGAAATACATCACAAGTATCCCTTAACCTAGAACAACATTCAATTAACATGCATTTCACTAAATATCTCAAATTTATAAATACAACACAAGAATACCTTAACCTAGAGCAACATTAAATTAACAAGCATTTCATTTGGACATTTCAACAAACACTACACCTACATTTCCCCTCAAGTTTAGAAACACTTCACCCTTTCAAAGAACCAATCAACAAGCATCAAGTTTGAATCATCTAACTTAAGGTTTCAATGCCATTAAAATAACTAGAACAACAAGCAATCCTAAATATCTCAAATTTATAAAATCCCTTAACCTAGAGCAACATTAAACTAAAAAGCATTTCATTTGGACATTTCAACAAACACTACACCTACATTTTCCCTCATATTTAGAAACACCATTTCAAAGAACCAATTATCAAGCATTAAATTTCAATCATCTAACCTAAGTTACCAATGCCATTAAAATAATTAGAACAACATGTAATAATACTAACCTTAGTGAAAGAGAAACGAAAATGGGGAAGAAATGAGCTTCCAAGTACGAACCGAAATCCTTTGCAAAAATGGAGAAGTATGGAAGAGAAACGAAAATGGGAAGAAATGAGCTTTGGAGAAACGAAAATGAGAGCAGCCACGAGGGAGGGTGAGAACGAAAATGAGTGTGAGAACGAAAATGAGAGTGAGCACGAAAATGAGGGTGAGAACAAAAATGGTGAGCTAGAGTGTGAGAGTGAGCGCGAGAGAGAAGAGAGCAAGAGACTGTGCGTGATACCCGTTGAGAAGAGAGGAAAATAACGAAATAAAAAAAAGAGCAATGGGCAGCGTTTTAGCAAGAAGCGCTACCCATTGCCTAGCGCTTTTTAACAATAGCCAGCGCTTCCAATACAGGCGCTGCCTATTGGCCTTGCGCGTTTAAGCAATAGCCAGCGCTTCATATAAGCGCTACCTTTGGCCTTGCGCTTTTTTGCAATAGCCAGCGCTTCCAATACAGGCGCTACCTATTGGCCTTGCGCGTTTAAGCAATAGCCAGCGCTTCAGTATAAGCGCTACCTTTGGCCTTGCGCTTTTTTGCAATAGCCAGCGCTTCCAAATATAGGCGCTACCTATTGGCTTGCGCTTTTAAGCAATACCCAGCGCTTTCAATATAAACGCTGCCTATCCCTTTGACCGTTTCCCCTTACCTAGCGCTTTTTAATAAACGCTGCTTAAGGTAGCGCCTATTTTTCCTAATTCTGGCGTAGTGTGAGGAATCTAAAAGGGTGGATCACCCATGGAAAAATATTACCCAACCAAAATACAGACCTCAACTCACTTTTTACACTTTAATTCCATTCTTCCAACAACTCACTGGCATCAATGTTATCATGTTATATACACCGGTCCTTTTCAAAACTTTAGGCTTTGGTAGTGATGATTCCCTTGGGGCTACTGTTCTTTCCGGAGCTGTCAATGTGGTTACCACTTTTATTTCCACATTCTTTGTGGACAAGATTGGAAGAAGGATTTTGTTCTTTGAAGGTGGTGTCCAGATGTTTATTTGCCAGGTACAAACTACAAAATCGTTATTAATGAACATTTTATATTTTAAAATAATTATATATATATATATATATATTAATCAAGATAAGTCATTTTCTATGATTGAATAATTTAAAACATATCGCTGTTACTTGTAGATTGTTGTTGGAAACATGACTGCTACTAAGTTTGGAGTGAGCGGTGAAGACTCAATTACTAAAAATGAAGCCAATCTTCTCTTGTACTTTATATGCTCATATGTTGCAGCATTTGCATGGTCTTGGGGTCCATTGGGATCGTTAGTGCCCAGTGAAATATGCTCTCTCGAGGTTCAATCTGCAGGTCAAGCAACCAATTTTGCTGTGAATATGTTGTTCAGCTTCGCCATTGCTCAAATTTTCCCCTCCATGCTCTGTCACCTGAAGTTTGGTCTTTTCTTCTTCTTAGCTTGCTTAGTACTCATTATGACCATTTTCATTGCCTTGTTTCTTCCCGAGACAAAAAACGTGCCCATTGAAGAAATGAATGAAGTGTGGAAGTCACACTGGTTTTGGGGAAGGTTTGTACATGATCCTGTCAATGATTTTGACCACAAGCCTCTTGCAAAACTTTTGACCCCAAGCCTCTTGTAGGTATAAAGGGATGTACCCGTGGTGTAGTTGTGCAGATTATAAATTTTAACTGGATGTGTCCAAGACCCAGAAGAAGAAAGTTTTACAATAAAAAAGAAACCGGTCAAGAAAGTTGTAGGATATAGTACCCGTTCCAATGTAAATTCTTTCTCTGTCACTTTTTGATCTGGCTAATGTAAATTAGTCATTTTGGTCTTTGGGTTGGATTGTCTTTGGGGTTTTTTGTCGTAACAAGGTAAGGGCTCCTTATTATTGCTTAGATTCTATTTTCATTTCATGTTAAGGGTATCATATAGTGTCCACAATAATTTTCACCAAGTATTAGTTTTCACCCATTCTCTTCAACAACAAAATACAACAAATATTTGCCTACATTAATTCGAGCTTTATCATTGAATGTTGTTCGATATGTGACTTCGGATCTTGGATCCTTGCATCAATGATAGTTGCTTGCTATCTCTGTGTCGTCTTCTCCTAGGCTCGAGGTCGAAAGAAGGTCTTCAGAGTCGAAATCCTCTAAGGTGAGCTTTGTCAACATCGCCGGCTCTCGAGGTCGAACTCGGAAGGGTTGGGTACCTGCAGACACTCCAATGCCAAAGTCGTCGATTAGGAGTAAGTGAGAGGTCCAAATGAAAGAAGCGTACCTGATTATGTGGGGAAGTGCCATACTTATAGACGCGGATCCAGAGCTCTACGGGTCTTGGCCGATGTCGGACCATTGGATCGGGGCAAAGCGATCTGGTTCGTTGATCTGAATCTGTCGTGGTTATCTGTTTGCTGAGCCTGATCCAAAGTATATTGGGCCATTTGCCAAGCGGATTGGGCCTCTTGGCCCAATCCAGAACAGTTGCCCCCCAAGTCGAGGTCGGTCACGGTAGTGCGGCCTAAACTTGACTTTCTTGCTGGCAATGGCTGATGGATTCGGGGTTGACCCTTGCGCTGGTAAAGTTGATGTGGCTTGTCATTTAAATGGCGCCATGGATGATTGATGGGCGTGGATCTTCGTACCGTATTGTCATTTATTACTTTTCGGAGGGAGACGCATCGTTTGGTTTTTCCCTACCCTTCACGCCTATAAGTAGGTCAGTGGGTAGAAACGCATTCTCCTATTCTGAAATCCAATTTTCCCGACCCGATTGTTGAATCTCCTGAGGCTATGACTGTTCGCGAACTCAGATTCCAGGCAACCGGGCTTACTGTTTCATCGGTTCATTCTCCATGCCTCAGCACTAGGAGCGACATTCTCCGTATTTTCAAGATTCGTCTATTAGTTTCCCAATTTTTACTTTTACGTTGGTTATTAAACGGGGTTAATAAGCTCGTGGATGAACCTGTTCCCCTACGACTCTAGACCCAAGGAGTCGATATCTTAGTTTGAAGACAAAATCCGACCCTGGCTTCCTCCCCTGCAGGTGAGGATGGTGAGAACGAAAGACTCCGAGAGGTCTTTCAGCGTGCCCCCGAGAAGCCTATTTTGAAAAAATCAGTAGACGAAGAACCGGTCCCGACGGATTCGGCTGATGACAGAATGTCTTCATCGGTGAAGCCCGCCGCAATCGAGGTGGTCGGCTCCGTGTCGCATCAATGGCCAGATTCCTGCCCCCCGAGGGTCGGTCTGATCCGTGTCCGAGCTTGAGGAGGGCAAGGGTGATGAGATGGACATGCCAGATCCTTATTGCTGGGTCTCTCAGGACATTCGTAACGAAGGCTCCGTGTACCGGATCGGTCGCGCTGAATTGAGAGATTTCAAGAAATTTGAGAAATTCCTTGGCGATGGAGGTCAGAAGTGGAAGCTCGAGCCCGTTTCCACCTCAGACGTCGTGTGCCAGAGGGTTTTGGGTCTTCATTTCTTCGCGTACTCTGCCCTTTTTGAGAAGATGAAGATGCGTATCCCCTTCTCTGACTTCCAAAGGTGGATCCTACACTATTTGAGGGTTGGCCCATCGTAGCTTACCCTCAACGCCTAGGAAATTCTGCCGACCTTTGAGATTGTGATGGATGCTTTGAGGCGGCTTTGCCGACGCAAGGTTTTCTTTGCCCTATTCGAGGTCTTCTGGCAGGCGGAGATCGGCTCCGGCAGGGAGAGGCAAGGACGTGTCGGGCTGCGCTGCAACCGGAAGTGCAGTTTGTTCGTTCCTGTTACAGACTCGGTGAAGAGGGAAATCTCCGAATTCGATGAGAAGGGGAGAGTCGTGAAACACCTGTTTCCCCTTTCCTAGTCCAGGGGGCATTTCGAGTAGGAGGCCGGCGAATATGGTTACCTGACGTCTGCCATATTGGGGGAGGAGGCCAAGACCTTCAATGTTCTGCTTCAATGGGTGAGTAAATTTCCCCCAGAGAGTAAGAAGATTGATTGTAAAAAGGTCTTGAATGTTGAGGCCGAGTCCCCTGAGGCCCTGATGGACGTTCTTGGTAAGGCTTTGTTTCTTTTTGCTTTTTATTTGATTTCTGATGTCTGACCTTGATGTTTTTTTTTTGCAGATCAAATGGCTGAAGACCTGTGCTTCGATGACTTTTTGGCTGCCGCTGGTTTATCTGAGGCAGACCTCCTCGAGGCCGAGGACCCCGACACCAAGGGTAAAGCTCCCTCTGAGCCGGTGCCGGATGCTATCGTCGGAGTAGTTGCGATCATGCCAGCCCTTCCGTGGTTCAGAAGGATGCTCCTGAGCCTAGGAAGAATATCTCTTAGAAATGCGCCCCTCCGAGCTCGGGTTCAGGTGGAAAGAAGCCACGTGTCAGCCATGTTCCTACTGATCTTAACCTTGAAGACTTCGAGGCTTGTGCCAAGGTCGGGAAGTTGGGGCAATATTTCTTTGTCAGGCGGAACTCTGAGATCTCCGAGATGGAGAAAGGTACAAATGTCGATTTTGAGAGTGAGGGGATGGCTTGGGAACTGAGGTATACCACTGCTAAATTGTCTGATTTTTTGAAACTTCTTACAGTGACTCGGGGATCGGGAGTGGGAGCTGAAGGAAGTTCTTCAAGCCAAGATGAAATGCCTTGGCGAGGACGAGGCAGCGATGGAGAACCTCAAGAAGGAGCGGGACGTGCTCAAGAGGAAGGCCGAGACGGCCGCCCGGGTTCCCGAGCTTCAAAGGAAGAAAGAGGAGCTGGCGACCCAGAACTCTGAAGACTGCGGAGGAGCTGGTCAAAAAGAGCCGGGATGAGAAAGATGAGGCCTTGGCTTTCAAGCAGAGAACTGGCAAGGAGGGGGCTGAGTTTGCCATGAGGGTCTTCAAGTATGCCATTGAGCAAGTTAGGGTGATGAATCCGGAGCTACGCAACCTTTCCATCCTGAAGGTTGGCTTCATTGTGAAGGATGAGAAGATTTGGAAGCCGGTGAAGGGTGGCGAACCCGAACAAATTTTTCCTAGTCCAGCACCTTTAGGGCCAGAGCAGTCTTGACTCTCTTTTTAATTGGAATTTTTAACAGGTGGCCTCAGTATTTTGGTGGGTCGCCTTTTCATTGTAATATGTACTTAAGGTACCCGCCTAATCTTGTTTAATGTTTCTCTTTCTTTGGTGTATGTCTTTTCTTGTTTCTGGATCTGAGGCAACGTAGGCAGGAAGCCGATGGGCCACGATAGGCCCGACCTTGACTTGGAGGCTAGTGAGCCACGCTAGGCTCGACATCGGCTTGGAGGTCAGTGCGCCACGATAGGCCCGACCTCGTGGAGAGGTCATTTGGAGGCACGCCAGATAGACTCTTAAAGATGGAAGTCCATCCGAGGCCGTGAATTAGGTGAGGCTTCATTCGGTCTAGTTCACCAAGTGCGTTGTCTTTGAGTTAATCGTGGAGTGAAGAAGCTCGCACGGGCCGTGAAGCAGGCGAGACTTCATTCGGTCCAGTTCACCAAGTTCGTAGTCTTGGAGTGAAGAAGCTCGCACGAGGCCGGGTGCAAGGGATCGCCCTTGGCCTCGACCAGCGGGATCTCCGTTGCGACAATGCGTTCCTGAAAAGATGCATTTAGACAATGTGGACTCGGAGGTTCGTTTCACATTCAAAGAGATTGGTTAGTTACAATCTTAGTATTTCAACTATAATAACGCTCGAGTTTAGTGGTGTTCCAAGTTCTAGGGATCGCTTCCCTTTCTAGGGGCTCCAATTTGTAGGCTCCTTTGCCAGTATTGGCAGTTACCCTGTAAGGACCTTCCTAGTTCGGCGCCAATTTACCTTGCTTAAAATTCTTGCGCCTGACGTCGGCCCGACGTAGGACCAGGTCGCCGACTTCGAACTCTCTTGGAGTTACCCTGATATTGTATTGTTTGGCAACCCGACACTTGACCACAGCTTCGGCAAGGGCTACCTGATCACGCACTTCCTGGGCTAGGTCGAGTTCTTGCCGGATAACATGGTTGTTCTCATCGTTGTTGAGGGGGTGTAGGGTTCTCCATGTGAGTTCCCCAACTTCGACTCAAATTACTACTTCGGTTCCAAACACAAGTCGGAAAGAAGTTTCCCCGGTAGTGGAGTGGGATGTTGTGCGTTACGCCCAGAGGACATAGGGAAGCTCTTCTACCCACGAGCCCTTCGAGTCATCCAGCCTCCTTTTTAACCCTCTCAAGATTACCTTGTTGGTTTCCTCGGCCTGCCCATTCGTCAGGGGGTGCTCGACTGAGGTGAAGTGGTGTTTTGATCCCGAGATCTGTCATTAACTTTCGGAAGCCTTTGTCAACAAACTGTGTTCCGTTGTCCATGACTACAACCCGAGGGATCCCAAACCTGACCATCATGTTTTTCTTGAAGAATTTGATGCACGCCTTCACCGTGATCGTAGCCAGGGGTTTGGCTTCGACCCACTTGGTGAAGTAGTCAATAGCGACGATCAGATATTTGACTTGTCCAGGTGCTGTAGGGAATGGGCCAAGTAGATCGATACCCCTCCATGAGAAGGGCCATCCCGGCGAGATCGAGGTGAGATCGGTGGGCGGAGCTAAGCGAACGTCGGCATGCCTTTGGCACTAGTCGCGCTTCTTTACGAGCTGCGCAGCGTCCTGAGACATAGTCGGCCAGTATAGTGTACCTTTGAGCAATGGGGAGGAAAATACTCGATAGAATAGTGTACCTTTGACGAGACAGTCGGAGGCAGCTTGCTTTCTTACCAAGGCGGCCTCCTTGGGGTCGGCCGGCTCGAGCCCGTTCTTGATGTACCTTCTCAACAGGGTGATCTAATTTTCTCCGGGTTCGATAGCACTGGGTATCGATGAGGTCGGAGCGGATGTTAGGTCGACACTGGGCTTCGTCAGTGTTTCCTGTATCAGATTCCGATGACTCCCGGTGGGTTTCGTACTTGCATGATAGTCTAATGCTTGTGGTGACAGGTTGTATGTTTGGTTCCTTGAGGTGAAGGCTAGTGGAACTGATGTAGTGCGACACTCATCCAAAGGTCTAGTGGCAACAGAGCCAACGACAAACCATGGATCTACAGCTTTTAAATCATTTTCTCAAGATTTAACTGGATGAAGATATAAATTATGTGATATTCCAATGAGCCAACTCCCTCATCCATGTATTAAAGGAGATAAATTAGCAATTTCTATTCCAGAGGAAGAGTATGTAGCAGGATTGGAGAATGTAAGACACACCTTCATGGTAGGACTTTACCTTCAAAAGGAGATATTCCAATCATGATTGAGGCGTTAAAATCCGAACTTCAGGAGCTTTGGAAACCATCAAGTAAATGGGGTCTGATCTCTACAACTATAAAACGTTCAAGAGCACAATGTTGGATTAGCCTTACAGGATTGCTCAAGAATATTGGTGTCCCAAAATTCTTTTTGCAACCGCTAGTAGTGTTGGGACACTAATTAGTCTAGACGATATAACAAGTAAAGGCTCTTTTGTTAGATCTTTTGGTCACTTAGAACACATTCTGGATGATATAGATTTGAAATCGAAGCTTACGAATCAAATTCTAGTTGAGAGGTCGGATTATGCTTTCTTTGTGGGCGTTGAGTATGAAAATTTTCCTTCTTTCTGTATGAATTGCAAAAGTATTGGTCATTCCACTCACAGTTTGAAGAAAATGGTGCACTCTGGTATGGAAAATAATAAGGAACAAAAATTACTAGAAAACATTGCTCAGCCAAAGTAGCTTTCTAAATATGTTCCTAAGTTAAAGGTTACTAAAAAGGACAGTTTTAAGCAGAAAGCTCGGGTTACAAGTGTTCAAGTAAATAAGGAAGCTTTTAAAGGCGTCCATAATGTTCCTTGGCATGGTTTGGATCCAAATTGTTTACAAGGTTTGCTAAGCCATATAATGCTCTGCAAGCCTTATCCATATTAGTGTCTGTGATATTGAAACTCCAATTTTTTGTCCTACTACAAATGTAATCAATGCTATGGATACTGCTAGCCATCTTTGAAATGATTCTTTTGATTCATCCTCCACTTAACCTCCCACTAATGCTACTTCTGACCAAGTGCTAGCATTTGATATGAGAATATTAGGGAAGCTTTGGGATGATGTATCTGATGAGAATATTAGGAATACATTGGGGTGAGGTTTCAGATGATGTTAGTGATCTTGTGACTGCCGATACCCAAGGAACAGTAGTGTGGTATGATAATTTCGAACCGGTTGTGTCGAAGACTCAAAAAATTGAAATTGTGGCAAAAAAAATAAATTGGTCGTTGGATATAATATTTGTTCAAGGGAAAATTACGTCTCTATCTCCTTTTGATATGATTTTGTCATTTAGCACTATAAACTATCTTATAGTTTGTTTTTAGGATGGATTATTTTAGGGGGGATCTTTAAGTTAGAGTTCCCTGGTATTGCTTTGACTGTATTTTCTATTCTTCCCAAGGGTATTGGTCTAGTCCCTCATTGGCTTCTCTTCTGTCTTCCTTACTCCCCCCATTTTTTATTAAAAACAGGGTGAAATACTCTTTTTCCTTGATGTTTTTTTAACATTAGTAGGTTTTAATGGGAATTCTTCTCCTTCTATTTCCCAAAAAAAAAATTGTGAAGGGGAGATTTAGTCTCAGTTTGGAGAGAAATGTAGAAGAAAAGTTGGGAAGTGGGTCTAAAACGCGTGAGGTTAAGAGGAACACAAAGACGACCCTTCTTTAAAAGGCAACGCCTAGGTCATGTTGCTTTCTTTTGTTTAGAATTTAGATCACGTGATGATGATGACATTTCTTTCCTTTCTTCTTATATTTGCCGCCTCGGGTTTCCGTGCTTCGCTATTAACTGAAATTGATTCATGGGCTGACTCTTTTTCTTCTTCACCGTGGGTTTCGGCTATTGCCTTTGGCAACTCAAATGGTTTTTTTTTCTACCCCCGCCTTTTCAAGTTATACCCCCACTAAAAATTTTAATTCGAAAATACCCTTGGTAAATTTTGAGACATACGGATCTACGTAGAGGAAAGGAAAATCTGCTTTCTAAAAAACCAAACAGATCTAGGTAGATCTGTTTAACTTCAAATTTCCTAGACGGATTTAGGTTGATTTATTTACATCTGTTTCCCAAAAATATTAAAGTTGAATGTATCTATCTACGAGATACATCCATTTTGAGAAATTGTGCTGGCAGATTTACCTAAAAGGTAGGTAAATCCGCTTTGATAAGGTTGCTAACGGATTTACCTTTCAGGTAGGTAAATCCGCTTTGTCAAACACCAAAGCAGATTTACATACCTGTTAGGTAAATCCGTTTTGGACTAAATTGAACGGGCACGATTCCACTGCCAATGATCAACGATTAGATTTAGTTCGCTTTGATGACTGTGCCCCAACAGCTGTATTTTCAACGGTGTAGGTTGAACAGACAATATCAACAGTGGATAATCATTGACGAATTCTATATATACCCACTCCCAGCCTCATTCTTTTCACACAAAAATTTCACTCTCACTTATTTTACACACCCACACCCTCCAAAATGAACATCTGCCTCACGCAACGCTCAAACGACAATAGGCTCTGCGCTATTCTTCATCACGGCCAAATCACCATGAGAAAAAATGGTGTGTTTTTCTGGAGTCTGAAACCAATTCTATGCAGAATCCACCACGGCATGGGGTTCGAAGGTTTGAAGGATAAAGTGTGGGTAAAAGTTCAAGTGGCTGGTGACGACCGTGACGTCACTAGTATCACTTATCGCAAACCAGATCTGGGAGACGATGGCCGCATTTCCTTTTTGTTCATGAAAATAAAGATTAACGAAGACGTGCCGAACAGGTTTCACATCCATGACACGCTTCAGGGGTATAAGCCGTTGGAGCTGTACGTGGAAACTCAACGGAGCGTGAATGAGATTTTACGACGTGTTTGTTCTAGAGGGCCGGGATTTTAGGAAATTGTATTTGTTGTTGTTATTGTTGGTTATGTTTTACGTTTTATGTTTGTTTGTATTTTCGCATCAATGAAAATAAATTTCTAATTTAAATAGTCTAATATAATAAAATAGCAATACAATAATAAAGTACATTACAACAACACAGTACAATAAAGTACAATACAACAACCAAAGAAATCAATCACGTCGCTCTACCAAATCAGGTAACCTCATGAACCGTCTGTACGTCCGTGAGTCAGGAGGAATGTCTCCAGACTCAAGCCGCAACTGCAAGTGCTCGCTCAAAATCATCAATGTCTCCTCAAGTCCCCTCACACCTGGTGCTCGTGTTGGTGCTGCTGGTGCTACTGGTGGTGGTGGTGCTACTGGTAAGAGCCAAGGAATTGATACTCTCACGTACCCTGAAGTAATCCAGATGAACCTCACCCAACTCTCCTACAGGTGTCTAAGGATGAAAAACTCATCTGGTCGTACAAGTGGGCAAGTGCTGCTGGCCCCCATATCCACCAGCTGTGGTGAGGTCGTCCAGTAATAGCAGCCATTTGGCTCAGTCCTATCTCCAGTTTTGACTGTAAAAATACTCATCCCCAGAATAAGCAGGAGCATCGCCCTGACAGTAGTGCTATGGTCCTACAGGCCCATGTCAGTCCTAACGATCTCCTGCAACCAGGAAAAGCAGTAATATGACCCCTTCACCAGTCCACACTCCGTAGTAGCCTGCTCAAGACTCACCAAGAGATACCTCACAGCCAGCTGGATGGCCTCATCCAAAGTAATCGTCATTTCACCAAATGGTAGGTGAATTGACGATGTCTCTAGGTTCCATCTCTCTATGAACACAGACATCAGCTCATGATCCACTTTGCTTTGAGCTAGTCGGACTCGGGGGGACTTATCTCGAATCCCTAATTTGTTGCCAAAACCCTGGTTTTGTGAAAAACCAACCAACCTTTGACATAATTTGATTCCGTGTGCAGCAACTTTCAACTTACGCATATATGTCAGAATTACAAATAAATAAATAAGGCTATGTAAATCTATAAATTTAACTAACAAGACAATGTAAATAAATATATTAAATTATTTTTACCTAGTCTCTAAGTACGCGATACGCTAGATGAGGCTCAAAACCAGTCAGGAAAGAACCATCATGAGCCTGTTGGTACTCCTGCTGCTGTTGGTCATGAGGCTGGTACTACTGCTCCACCCCCTCCATCTGATCTTCTCCTCCTCCTCCTCCACCTCCTCCACAGGCTGCTCCACACGCTGCTGTCGTCCCTGGGTGCGCCTACGCCGGTAGGACGCATGTCCTGCAGTCCTGACGCAGGTGCGTGTACTAGGAGCTGTATCGTCTGATGAGGAAGAGGAGACTCGCAAACTCTATCGCAACGATGACTACCCTCGCCTAACCAACCTCGGTTAATCTCCAGGTATCAGGCCACCGATCCTCGTATATAGCACTATAAAAGAAAACAAAAAACTAAAAACGGATCTAGGTAGATCCTACTTACTTGCATTTTGGAGAAAAGGAAGTAGGTACTTCAATTCCCGGAGAAACGGATGTAGGTACTTCAATACTAATGGAAAACGGATCTAGCTATATCCGTTTTACGCGGGAAAAAAATCACTCTCTTTGTGAAACAAATGTAAGTGAAAAATGATGTGTTTTGTAATTTTGTAATTTTATGAAAGGTAATTGCGTCTTTTCGCTGGGTCCGTGGGGGTATAGTGTCAAAAGGTGAGGTAGAAAAAAAACCCCACTCAAATTTCATGCTCTAAATAATTGTAAGCCCACACCTATATAATATACATTACGGGCTTCAAAATAAAGTTTCATTCTTTTTATCTTTTTTCATTCCTACAAAATATAGAGCACATTGAATTAGTAATTTATATAATTGATAATAATTGCTCTTAAAAATGATCTAAAATTATCTCTAAAAATGCACTAAATTGGAGCTTATCACCCATGCTAGTGAGTTTGTGGAAGAAAAGACTATGAGTTTCTAGGGATTAGAATCAATTATAATCCTTCATCTCAGTTAATCCAACGGTAAGCAGATGTAGGCTCGGATAGTGGCTAGCGAAGGCTCGTGTATATATAGTAGAACTGTACATTTTAAGACCACACGTCAGTCAATCAAACTACTATTTTTCTCGCATTTTACTTTATCTTTACCATTTTATTTTTGTTTTATTAGTTCGTAGATAATCCAAGCCACGTGTCCCTCTAGCAACCAACCTAACACTTCTTGGAGGAGTTAGGGAACCCATAGTCGAGGAACAGAGTTACTTCTTTGACGTAATCGCTTGAAGAAGAAGAGGAATCACAAATTATCCAAATCTCTAGCCGATTCTGTGGCTAGGACCAAAGTGTTTGACGACAACTGCCTTTATCATCTCCTATACCAAGTCGTTGTCTCCTTACTTTCTCAATATAGTTTTCACAATCTTTTCTCCAACATTAATTCAAGCTTCATCATTGAATGCTAAACTCATTTTTATATGAACCCCTAAATTCTTAATGCTTCTATTAAATAGTGCTTAGATAATAAATATGCTTAAAAACAATTTTTAAAACTTTAATCGTTCCATCCAAACATATACTCACATTATATCTAGCCTTACCCTGAGCTTTTGTTAAAAGATTTAATTTCCAACAATTCTTTTATTTAAAAATTGCTGACATTTCCAGAACTACATGCTACAATAAAATAGTCTCTTCCACCAGCTTTATTTTTTTTTATTAAATTTAGTAACTCCAGAATTCCTAAATCGTACATAAGTCTTGTAACACATTATAAAATCATTGTTTGTGCTAAATATCATTTCAACCTCGACATTTGGCATCTTCATGACTAAAAATTGCTTTAAATATATTTTTAGTCCCTGCAAATGTGGAAATATTCGCTTTGCATTTTTTTAAATAAGTCCCTGCAAATACACATGTTTCCATCTAAGTCCTTATGCTAATCATTCTGTTAGTCAGTTGCTGATGTGTCAAACAGAAGTATCATGTCGCTTTTGCAAGTCACTGTTTCCCCATCTCAAGAATCTATCTCCTCTTCATCTTCACCATCAGGGGAAACACACTTTTGTTTGGTTTGTAAACTGAACTGGCTGCAGGCTTCAGCCGAGCTGAGACCGAAGTGCTCCCCAAGTTGAGTAGAAAGCTCACTCCGAGTTACTCGTAAAATGTAGTTGCTAAGTAGCAGGTTGATTATCGAGGTGTTTGGGCTCGCGTTGATCCGGCTTTGGGGGTGGTACCTTCACAAACTCCGATGCCTAGTCAGCATTGGGAATAAGTGATATGAGGTAATAAATGCTTACTTGTAGAAGTGATATGACAATGCTTTTATAGGGATCAGTGCCCACACGTGGCCTGGTCTAATAGGGGCTTGGCGTGTACGCCAAGGTTGTTGGATGATGGGGATTTATCTACACCATTCGTTAAGTGTGGACCGTGGGCTTGTACTGAATTGGGCCTATTCGTTTAGCAGATTTGGAACAGTTTCCCCCAAGACGAGGTTACTTGATAGAGTTTCCTCGGCTTGATAATTATATGTTGGTTCAAACTGATATTCTTCTGCCGTTTAGGATCTAGTTTGATTATTGGCTGGCCTCTTAGTCAATTTTTTGACTTGGTGTGGAGAGTTCGGTTTTGGTGCCATCGCCTTACTTGTTGTTCCGGACTGGGCCAAACCCCCATGGAACTTGGGCCTGGCCCATTTTCGTACTCCGTCACGCCCATATCCTCGCCTGGCCCGCATCCGACGGTTGAAACTCATACGCCCAATCTAACGGATCGGGTACGACACCGAGGTCTATAAATAAATGATCCATCCGCTATTTCCAGTTACGTACTCATTTCTTCCCCAAATACCTCTTCTCTTCCCTTGCTGACTTAGGCATCGGAGTGCTTGCAGGTACCCCACTCGAGGCGCGGGAGAAGATCACCTCGGCCAATCCGAGGTCCAAGTCAACCATCCGAAGTCAACTTCCCTTCCTCGCGGAACACTCCGTCTTAAGCACACATCCCATACTTCGGTACCGAATATTGGCGTCCACAGTTGGAGTTATTCACTCGCTTCCGAACTCACTCTCAGCTGAACCCGATACCATTCTCAGGTGTAGAGTGCAAACCGTGCTTGAAGAAGTCCCGGCAATTCCTAGCTCTAGCAGGCTTCCACCACCCGGCCTAGTCCCGCAGATCAATGCCATTCCAGCGCAACTTCAAGTTGTCAGCCAACTCCTTGAGGTGCTAGAGCGACGCAGCCAAGGGTTGATGCAGTAGGAGATGGCCGCCATGAGCTACCGCGGCCCAACACCAACCTATGGACCGACTCCCTCAGTCTCCACCTCAGACCGTAATTTTTCGGAGACGTCGGACATCGCCTCCCCCGGCCGACATCCCGAGTGACACCTCTCCAATTCGCAGGAAAAATGGCGCGGCAAACCCCCGACTCCACCATCACCGCCAAGGTCAGAGTCTCTTGGCAGCTCGGACCACCCTTCGTCCAACTCCTCCTTTTCATCCCGAGATCCGTCTCCCCGCAAGAAAGGAACTCATAAAGGAAAGTCCAAGAAAAAGGACGGAAGATCCCGGGCCAGTCCCTTCATCTTGGAGATCGCTAACTGCCGTATCCCAAAGTCCCTCGAAAAACCTCCCAAGCTAAATGTGTACGACGGGAGGGGCGATCCCGACGAACATGTGGACACCTTTGATCTGATGCTCGACTACCGTGATGCCTCGGACAACGTCCGATGCAAGCTCTTTCCTCTATCCCTGAGGGTGAAGCCCAAATCGAAAGACGTGCTGCAGGGGATCCGCCAAGGGGAAAAGGAATCCCTAAGGGACTACATAGAGCGATACAACTGGATCGGGGACGATGTACATCAACTCTCCGACGACATCAGGGTCTTGTTCATGAGACACGGCCTCCGGTAGGGCAGTCTCTTCCAGATCAGTGTCGGGCTATGCAAACATAGAACACTTGATGAATTCCTGAGGCAAGCACAGCATTACATCGACTATGAGGAAGCCGATGCCGCAGACATTTCCAACGCGGGACCGGCGTCGGGTAAAGGGAAAGACTCTAAGAAGAAGGACTTTGGGTCTGGCGCAAAAGAGTGGCGTGGAAGACATGCTGAGTATTCCGACCTCAATGCCATTAGAGAAAGGATTCTGGCCGAATGCGCCAACAATGAGTTCCGAGACATGAAGTGGCCGGCTCCGATTCCCCAGCGCGGGAACACCAACAAAAAAGCTTATTGCAGGTATCACAGGAGCAGCGGCCACGACACCGAAGCCTGCAGGGTGTTGAAGGATGATATCGAAGACCTGATCCAGAATGGAAAGCTGAAGCAGTATCTGAGGTCGGATGATAAGAAAAGGTAAAGGTCTCCAAAGCACTCGCCACGAAAGTCGAAGGCCGCAGTCAACGAGGTGACCAAATCCCCTGCAGACAGCAGTGACTCGGCAGAAGACACGCTGAGGTCCCAGAGACCATGACCCGTAGCTATGGTGATCATGGGGGGCTACTCCATGGAAGTCAGAAGGACTAGGCGTTCGATAAAGCGGCACTGGCAGGAGGTCCTCAATGTTGGAAGTGGTCCGGCCTCCCCTTTGATCAAGACAAACAGACCCCCACTATCCTTTACTGATTCTGATCTCCTCCGAGGCAAGCCCAACGAGGAAATTCCCTTGGTCATTTGTGCTGTCTTAGCCGGGGTCGATGTAAAGAGGATCCTGGTGGACCAAGGGAGCTCGGTAGATATACTATTCAAGGAGTTGCACCCAAAGCTAAAAATCTCCGAGGGCGACCTGTCTGAATAAGAAGGGTCCGATCTGGTGGGATTCAAAGGTTTCAGGACCCGACCTCTGGGCTATCTCAAGCTGAGGGTAACCTACGGAGAAGACAAACTGTCAAGAACCATAAAAACAAGGTTCCTGGTGCTACCTTGCCCCTCCCCATACCATTGCATTGTCGGTCGACCGACGTTGGGAAACCTGGAGGCTGTCACCTCCACTGTGCACCTCAAAATGAAATTCTTCTCGGAGTAAGAAGAGGTGGTCACGGTCCCAACGGACCTCGACGGGGCAAAGAGATACCAGTACCTCTGCCTTAAGTTGGAACATCAGGCCGAAAAGCAACAGGCGCTTGCAGTAACCGACCCAGAAGCCAAGAAAGAATAGTAAGGGCAACGGCCGTGACAAGAAATTGAAGACGACAAGGAAAAATGACTGAGCATTAAATTCTATCCGATCTGTCTTCAATAAGAAAAGATTGCAGAATTGTGCCTTCAATTTCTATTTTTATTGTTGTGTGCGGACTAACACGCAGGTAATCCGTCTCTGGCGACGTCCCTCCTACCCGAGTCCAACCCGAGTTGGCCACTCGACGGACAACAGCTCGAGGAGAGGCCTATGTCCTTCCTGACTTCGAGCTTAAATGCTCAGTCAAGAGGCGCACAACAGGCCCACTACGGCTCAGGTCCCAGCAACCCTTAATCTCGCCTCGAGCGAGCAACATTCCCACTGATCTCCGAGCTCAAATGCTCCATCAGTCGCCGAAGGAAGAAGTCCCCAGCGACTTCGACCAAAGACCTTCCCTCTGGTGTCCGAGCTCTGTGCTCCACCAGGGGCCGAAGGGACCTTTGATCTCCGAGTCCCGTGCTCCATCGGAGTCGAAAGACTCCCCTGATCTCTAAGCTCCACGCTCCATCAGGGGATAAAGACTCCCCTGATCTCAGAGCTCCGCGCTCCATCTGGGACCATCAAAGAGAACTTACAACAGTTCGAGGAAAGACACTCAGGTAATCCTATTCTCGGCCTCGGCAACTCCTATCTCACTATTAAAGTCACTTGCAAACAAAAGATAAATAAATGACGAGATGTTTTCAAAATAAAATAAGCTTTCATTAATATTGAAAAATATTACAAAAGGTAGCCCGGAGAACGCTGACCCTGAATCTCCCCTGCCTCTTTTGCCTTGCCTTGGCCCGACAACAGCTGAGCCTCAAGGCCGACAATTTGTTCCTCGGCCGGGGAAAGAGAACTGATGGTAGCCCGAGAACGTGGTTCTCTTCTATAAGCTTAGGTATCCTCTCATCCCGACAGTACTCTAGCTTGTCGGTCCGGTCTTGAAAGTCTCCTTCCAACTCGCAGTTAATGGCTTCAGCCCTCTCCAACCTCCGAGAGAGCTTCAAAAACTCCGGGTCCGATTTCTACTCTTCAAGCTTCTGAAATAACCCAAGAGCCGTCTCGGCAACCCTCAGGCAAGCCTCTAGGTCGGCATCAGAAGGGATCTCGGAAGGGATCTCAGTCTCGAGCTCGGCCTGCAAAGCAAATTCCCTGGCACCAAAAGTTTTTGGTTTTTTAGAGGAAGGAACCTCAGTGTTTGCAGCACCCGATTTCCTTCTTGAACCACTTGCACCCGTTCTCCGCCCAGAGGAGCACTTTTTGAGTGGAACCTCAGCGTCGGGGTCAGTAACGGGACAAGTAGCCAACGCATCTGCAAGAAGAAGACAAAAAATTGCTAAGACACATAGGTAAGGAAACCGGTGATTAGGCTGACAATGAGATTTCGAATTACCTAGCAGTGATTTCAACTCGGCCGCGGACTTGGCTCCGATAATATCAGCACAACGAAACTTCTGGCCGGCCTTCAAAAGCTTGTCGCCCCATTCCTGAAGGAGTTTATAGCTCTCTGCATCTTCACCCCAAAGGGACTTGGAATTCACCGAGAAGGTTTTGTTGAGGTGATCGTAATGATGCCCATCCCAAGACATAGAGAAATGGGGCCTCACCGGCTCCGACCCCTCGAAATCGGCAATGGCTTGCTTTGCCCTTCTGTTTGCAGCACAGACGTAAAGGATGAACTTCTTGAATCCTTTGTTAGAATCATTCACCAGAGTGAAGTAAGCCCAGTTCCGTGCCGCACGGAGGCAAACATAACCATGGCGAGTAGGATCTTCCTTGTCGGGCTAACGAAAAACGTCGAAGACACGGAAAAAGACTTTAACGGATGGGGTCCACCCAGAAAGCCCATGCAGTCTTCAAAAGCTTTAACATACCCCCAAGTGTTGGGGGCCAATTGAGAAGGGGCCTCTAGCAGGTGATCCAGCACACCCTGCAGGAATTCGGACAACGGAATCCGGATTCCCATAGTGTCCAGGCACCTCTTGTAGAAGAAATACCCGACCTCCTTCATTGGCAATTTGGTACAAGCAGGAAGTTGCCCGGGGTGTTCCAGCCTCCATTTTTGATCTGCAGGGCGACGACGTATGCCTCCAGCTCGGCAATTTCCTTGGCGTTCAGCTTTGACCTAGCGTCCACCATGTAACACCCCGGAAATAATTTAATTAAAATAGTTGATTGAATTATTAAAATAATTTGGAGGCGGGATATAGATAAATTAAAAGGTTAATATTTTATATGCGTAGGAGGTGAAACGAGTAAAGGAGGTGGTGACGTAGAGAGCCCAGTGTTTACTGAGCCCTCAACTTAAACCCTGGGGGTTTAAGCCAAACCCTCATTCGCAGCAAGCAAAAGAAAAACGAAAGTGAGAGTGAGAGAGAGAGCACGCGGCGCAAAGAGGGAGAGAAGAGGAGGGTTTCGCGAAGAATTTCAAAAGGAGATCGTTCGTGTTGCTGTGGTTTTGTTCGTGTCTCGTTCGTCGTGTTCCGGAGCTTACGTTATTCGAGGTAAGGGTGGGCTTAACCTTGATAATGGGTTGATGATAATTATGTGTGGGTAGTCTAGGGTTTTGTTGAATTGTTCGTGTTGTTGCATATCGTGTTTTCGTTGAGATTGGTGCTTTGATGATTATTGCACGTTATTGTGATTTGTTTCGTTATTTGTTGTTGCGTGATTGTTGTATCACGATGATGGTGTTGTTATTGTTCGTGTTTTTGTTGTTGCTGTGCGTGGTTGATTGTTGTTGTCGCGTTGTCGAATTGTCGTTTTTGTTGTGGTGGTTGCGGTGTCGTTGCCGTTAGGGTTTGGTGTTTGGCAATTTAGCGATTCTGGACACAGGTTCGGTTTTTCTAAAACTGGCGCTGTTTGGTTGATCCAAAAATTATGAGGTTGATTGTTTTTGAAAATAGACTTAACGCCGGTCGTTTTGGCACTGGGTTCGTTAAATTCGGAGTTGTATAGCTCGAGTTATAGGCGATACAAGTTAGGTTAAAATTCTGGAAACGATTTGGGTATAGATTCGGTATTTCGGTGACTGGGAACGTTGTATTGACCGAAAAATTATGTGGTTTATTTTTCTGGAAAATAGACTTAATGCTTGTTAATTTGGCACTGGTTTGGTTGCGTTTAGAGTTGTGTAGCTCGAGATATGAATTCCACAAGCTAGAGTAAGATTCTGGAAACAATCTGGACACAGGGTCAGTGTTTTGGTTACCACGTTTTCAAAAGAACTCCTTTTCAAACGAATCCAATTTCTTTGAAAACTAGACAAAATTTTCCCCAGTTTATGCACAAGTTTCATGCAATTTGATTGTGTTTTGGTCACTTTGGAATTGTTTGAATTTGAAGGACAGAAACTGTCCTCTTTTGCAACTAGCCTGTGTGCTTTTCGAAAACTGTACCTATTGGACACTCCCCTTCAAAAACTGAACTTAGGGATGATAACCAGACCCATAGGGCTTTCCAACAAGTATTTATTTGTTGAAATCCGATGTCGTTTTCTATTTTAATTAATTCGCTGAAGTAGGCGTTGTGCGCCAGTCTTGTGCGTGGTGTGCGTGCGTTATGTCCGCGTTGTGGAGCCGTCTGGTGTTAATATTTCAGGTGCGGTGCTGGTATGCTCAGGAGAGTTTAGTGGTAGCTGTGATGCTACAACTTGGTGCTATTTTTGGTGAAATCATTTGTTTTGATTCTGGTGATATAGTATTTATTTTAAATACTTGTTATGGTGAGTTGGTGCATAATCATGGTGTCGCATTGTCATATGCATGTTTTGGTGATATAGGCTCTGCCTCTGGTGTTTATTGGTGATATGCCCGTCGTGGCTCATTTTGGTGATCGGTACCGCATGCATATGCCCACTGGAGGGGTTGCATATCATCCCATTGTCTATGAATGTTATAATTTTGGTGGTTCACTGTCAAATGGATTTTTCCTTTGGTATCTGGTGCTGTGATATGGTGTAATTGTATTGTGTTGCTGTAGTTACCTGATGCTAGCATATTTTTATCATCTGCTTATTATCTCTGTTAGACTCACCCCTTCTGCTTGGAATGTTGCTCTCATGCGGCAACGCTGCAGGTGATCGCTAGTGCTCGTGGAGGAATTGCTAGGTTTTGCTTCCTCTCTCGTTTGGGTCTGTGTCAGCTCTGATATGTAGCACCGGGGAGTCGTTAGTTATTGTTTTGAACTATTATTTTAGTTATTGGAAATTGTTTTAATTAATTTTGGAGATGTCTTTAATTGTTAATTCTGGAGATGTTTAAACTGGTTAATATTTCCGCTGCTTGGTGATTTCTTTTTAAAATGGTGAAAAATGTAGCGCCCTTCGATGTGACTCTGATAATTGTCTATTTAATTGTAATAGTAAAAGGGGGGGTGTTACATTATTGGTATCAGAGCAGTTCGGTCTGTCCGGCCAAGTTGTCGAGTCGTCGAGTCGAGTAACACTTGAGTAATTGTTACTCGTTTCTGATTATAGTTTCTGTTGCAGTGTTAGGTTGAGATGGCAGGACGGAACGATGCTGCACTCGCTGCTGCTTTGCAGGCTGTGGCTCAAGCTGTGGAGAATAACCCAGGCGCTGCTGGTGATGCTGGGTCGCGCAGTTTGGCTACGTTTCAGAGGGAGAATCCTCCTACCTTTAAGGGCAAGTATAACCCTGATGGTGCTTTGGCGTGGCTGAAAGAGATGGAGAGAATCTTTCGTGTTATGGATTGCTCTGAGGCGCAGAAAGTCAGGTATGGTACTCATATGCTGGCAGAGGAGGCTGATGACTGGTGGTTGGAGGTGAGGCAGAGGTTGGCGACTGTGAATGAAGAGGTCACTTGGCCTGTGTTCAGCAGAGAATTTCTGAGAAAGTATTATCCTGAAGATGTCCGTGGGAAGAAAGAGATTGAGTTTCTGGAGCTGAAGCAGGGTAATATGTCGGTGACTGAGTATGCTGCCATGTTCATTGAATTGGCGAAGTTCTATCCACATTATGGTGAGGCTGGTGCTGAATTCTCCAAATGCATCAAGTTTGAAAATGGGTTGCGGGCTGATATCAAGAAGGCGATAGGGTATCAGAAAATTCGGGTGTTCTCGGAGTTGATTGACAACTGCAGAATCTTCGAGGAAGACAGTAATGCTCATTCTAGAGTCATGAGGGATAGGCAGAAGAATTTCTCGAGTCGTGGGAAGCCGTATGAGGTTCCAGCTGGTAAGGGCAATCAGAGAACTGCTGTGGGTAAGAGACCTAGTGGGGGAGATGCTGCTGCTAGTGTGGTATGTTACAAGTGTGGTAAACCCGGTCATAAGCGTCCTGACTGTCCAGGTGATGTGAAGAAGTGCTACAAGTGTGGTAAAGAGGGTCATATGGCGTCTAGCTGTGATCGAAAGGATGTGTTATGCTACAACTGTGGTGAGGGTGGTCATATCAGCACTCAGTGTCCTAAACCGAAGAAAGAAAGGTCCGTTGGGAAGGTGTTCGCTCTGGCGGGGTCAGATGCAGTGAATGAGATCAGAGGTACATGCTATATTAATAATTCTCCTCTTATTGCTATTATTGATACTGGTGCTACCCATTGTTTTATTGCTACTGCATGTGTTGAGAAATTAGATCTTGTTTTATCTTCTATGTTAAGGGAGATGGTTATCGATACTCCGGCTAAGGGTTCGGTGACTACCTCGGTTGTTTGTGCTAAATGCCCTTTATCGATATTCGGTAATGATTTTCTCGTTGACTTGATTTGTTTGCCGCTGAGCGGAATGGATGTTATTCTAGGTATGGACTGGTTAGTTGATAACCATGTTCATATCAACTGTCATGAAAGGTCTGTGAGTTTCTTTTCTCCTGAAGAGGAAGAGTCTGGTTTGTTGTCTGCTGGTCAGTTGCATAGGGTAATGAGGGAAGACGTCCAGTTGTTTTCATTAATGGCGTCATTGTCTGCTGAGAGCCAAGCGAAGGTTGATGAGTTGCAGGTGGTGCGAGAGTTTTCTGAGGTTTTTCCCGACGAGATTCCGGATGTACCACCAGAGAGAGAGGTTGAGTTTGCTATTGATCTGGTACCTGATACTAAACCTGTGTCTATGGCACCGTATAGAATGTCTGCATCTGAATTGTCAGAACTGAAGAAGCAACTCGAGGATCTGCTTGAAAAGAAATTTGTGAGGCCAAGTGTGTCGCCGTGGGGAGCTCCAGTGTTGTTGGTGAAAAAGAAAGATGGTAGTATGAGGTTGTGCGTAGACTATCGGCAGCTGAATAAGGTGACTATTAAGAACAAGTATCCGCTTCCGAGGATTGATGACTTAATGGATCAGTTGGTGGGTGCTCAGGTGTTCAGTAAAATAGATTTGAGATCGGGTTATCATCAGATCAAGGTGAAAGACGAAGACATTCAGAAGACAGCTTTCAGAACCCGTTATGGGCATTATGAGTATTCCGTGATGCCTTTCGGTGTGACTAATGCGCCGGGAGTGTTCATGGAGTACATGAATCGTATCTTTCGTGAGTATCTGGATCGGTTTGTGGTGGTATTCATTGACGACATCCTAATTTATTCTAAGTCAGAAGAGGAGCATGCAGAACATCTGAGATTGGTATTGGAAATTCTGAGGGACAGGAAATTATATGCGAAGCTGTCTAAGTGTGAGTTTTGGTTGAAGGAGGTTAGCTTTCTGGGTCATGTTATTTCGGGGAATGGAATTGCCGTGGATCCGTCTAAGGTTGATGTCGTGTTACAATGGGAGTCTCCGAAGTCAGTTATTGAGATTAGAAGTTTTCTGGGTCTGGCAGGTTACTATAGGAGGTTTATAGAAGGATTTTCGAAGTTGGCACTTCCGTTGACTCAGTTGACTTGCAAGGGTAAAGATTTCATCTGGGATGACTGTTGTGAAGAGAGCTTCAAAGAATTGAAGAAGAGGTTGACGACGTCTCCTGTTCTGACGTTGCCTAATCCGGAAGAGTCGTTTGTGGTGTATTGTGATGCTTCCAAGATGGGGTTGGGAGGTGTGCTTATGCAGAATGGTAAGGTAGTTGCCTATGCGTCGAGACAGTTGAGGACTCATGAGAAGAACTACCCTACCCATGATTTAGAACTTGCTGCAGTTGTGTTCGCGTTGAAAATTTGGAGACATTATCTGTATGGTTCGAGGTTTGAGGTGTTCAGTGATCATAAGGGTTTGCAGTATCTGTTTGATCAGAAAGAGTTGAATATGAGACAGCGCAGATGGTTGGATTTGCTGAAAGACTATGACTTTAGCTTGAACTATCATCCGGGAAAGGCTAATGTGGTAGCTGACGCTTTAAGTCGAAAGACGTTGCATATGTCAGCAATGATGGTTAGAGAACTCGAATTAATTGAGCAGTTCAGGGATATGAGTTTGGTTTGTGAAGTGACGCCTCAGAGTGTCAGATTGGGGATGTTGAAGATTGATAATGAATTCATGGCTAGCATTCGAGAAGCTCAGAAGTTAGATGTTAAGTTAGTTGACCTGATGGTTGGGATTGATCAATCCGAGAATAAAGACTTTGAGTTGGATGCGCAGAATGTATTGAAGTACCGTGGAAGAATCTGCATTCCTGATGATGAGGAGATGAAAAGAGCAATTTTAGAAGAAGGTCATAGGAGTAAGTTGAGTATCCATCCGGGAGCTACAAAGATGTATCAGGATCTGAAGAAGATGTTTTGATGGCCTGGTATGAAGCGTGATGTGGCGCAGTTTGTGTATTCCTGCTTGACTTGTCAGAAATCGAAGGTTGAGCATCAGAAGCCTGCTGGGTTGATGCAACCGTTGGAGATTCCGGAATGGAAGTGGGATAGTATTTCTATGGATTTCGTGATAGGGTTACCTAATACTGTGAGGGGGCACGATTCGATTTGGGTGATTGTGGATAGATTGACGAAGTCTGCTCATTTTATTCCTATCAATATCACGTATCCGGTGTCGAGATTGGCAGAGATTTATATTCAGGTGATTGTGAAGTTGCATGGTGTTCCTTTGTGCATTGTGTCTGACAGAGATCCTAGGTTCACTTCTGATTTCTGGAAGAGTTTGCAAGAAGCGTTGGGTTCTAAATTGAGATTGAGTTCAGCTTATCATCCTCAAACTGATGGGCGGACAGAAAGGACCATTCAGTCGTTGGAAGACTTGTTGAGATCTTGTGTTCTTGAGCAGGGAGGTGCGTGGGATACTCACCTTCCGTTGATCGAGTTTACTTACAACAATAGTTACCATTCTAGCATCGGGATGGCACCGTTCGAGGCATTGTATGGTCGGAGATGTAGGACTCCGTTGTGTTGGCATGAATCTGGGGAGAGTATTGTTCTTGGACCCGAGGTTGTTCGAGAGACTACTGAAAAGGTGAAATTGATCCGTGAGAAAATGAAAGCGTCGCAGAGTAGACAGAAGAGCTATCATGATAAGAGAAGGAAGGATTTAGAATTCCAAGCTGGTGATCATGTGTTTTTGAGAGTCACGCCTATGGCTGGTGTTGGGCGTGCATTGAAGACAAAGAAGTTGACTCCTCGTTTCATTGGACCGTATCAGATCACTGAGAGAATTGGTAATGTTGCTTATAGGGTGGCCTTGCCGCCTGATCTTTCAAATTTGCACGATGTATTTCATGTGTCGCAACTTCGGAAGTATATTTCGGATCCGTCCCATGTGATTCCGATGGATGATGTGCATGTGCGGGATAATCTCACTGTGGAGACAATGCCTGTGCGAATTGAAGATCGTGAAGTGAAGACTTTACGTGGCAAAGAGATAAACCTGGTGAAAGTGGTCTGGTTAGGAGCTGCTGGTGAAAGCATGACATGGGAGTTGGAGAGCAAGATGCGAGAGTCCTATCCGGAGCTGTTTGAATCAGGTATGTTTTCGAGGACGAAAGATTCTAAGAGGGGGAGGGTTGTAACACCCCGGAAATAATTTAATTAAAATAGTTGATTGAATTATTAAAATAATTTGGAGGCGGGATATAGATAAATTAAAAGGTTAATATTTTATATACGTAGGAGGTGAAACGAGTAAAGGAGGTGGTGACGTAGAGAGCCCAGTGATTACTGAGCCCTCAACTTAAACCCTGGTGGTTTAAGCCAAACCCTCATTCGCAGCAAGCAAAAGAAAAACGAAAGTGAGAGTGAGAGAGAGAGCACGCGGCGCAAAGAGGGAGAGAAGAGGAGGGTTTCGCGAAGAATTTCAAAAGGAGATCGTTCGTGTTGCTGTGGTTTTGTTCGTGTCTCGTTCGTCGTGTTCCGGAGCTTACGTTATTCGAGGTAAGGGTGGGCTTAACCTTGATAATGGGTTGATGATAATTATGTGTGGGTAGTCTAGGGTTTTGTTGAATTGTTCGTGTTGTTGCATATCGTGTTTTCGTTGAGATTGGTGCTTTGATGATTATTGCACGTTATTGTGATTTGTTTCGTTATTTGTTGTTGCGTGATTGTTGTATCACGATGATGGTGTTGTTATTGTTCGTGTTTTTGTTGTTGCTGTGCGTGGTTGATTGTTGTTGTCGCGTTGTCGAATTGTCGTTTTTGTTGTGGTGGTTGCGGTGTCGTTGCCGTTAGGGTTTGGTGTTTGGCAATTTAGCGATTCTGGACACAGGTTCGGTTTTTCTAAAACTGGCGCTGTTTGGTTGATCCAAAAATTATGAGGTTGATTGTTTTTGAAAATAGACTTAACGCCGGTCGTTTTGGCACTGGGTTCGTTAAATTCGGAGTTGTATAGCTCGAGTTATAGGCGATACAAGTTAGGTTAAAATTCTGGAAACGATTTGGGTATAGATTTGGTATTTCGGTGACTGGGAACGTTGTATTGACCGAAAAATTATGTGGTTTATTTTTCTGGAAAATAGACTTAATGCTTGTTAATTTGGCACTGGTTTGGTTGCGTTTAGAGTTGTGTAGCTCGAGATATGAATTCCACAAGCTAGAGTAAGATTCTGGAAACAATCTGGACACAGGGTCAGTGTTTTGGTTACCACGTTTTCAAAAGAACTCCTTTTCAAACGAATCCAATTTCTTTGAAAACTAGACAAAATTTGCCCCAGTTTATGCACAAGTTTCATGCAATTTGATTGAGTTTTGGTCACTTTGGAATTGTTTGAATTTGAAGGACAGAAACTGTCCTCTTTTGCAACTAGCCTGTGTGCTTTTCGAAAACTGTACCTATTGGACACTCCCCTTCAAAAACTGAACTTAGGGATGATAACCAGACCCATAGGGCTTTCCAACAAGTATTTATTTGTTGAAATCCGATGTCGTTTGCTATTTTAATTAATTCGCTGAAGTAGGCGCTGTGCGCCAGTCTTGTGCGTGGTGTGCGTGCGTTATGTCCGCGTTGTGGAGCCGTCTGGTGTTAATATTTCAGGTGCGGTGCTGGTATGCTCAGGAGAGTTTAGTGGTAGCTGTGATGCTACAACTTGGTGCTATTTTTGGTGAAATCATTTGTTTTGATTCTGGTGATATAGTATTTATTTTAAATACTTGTTATGGTGAGTTGGTGCATAATCATGGTGTCGCATTGTCATATGCATGTTTTGGTGATATAGGCTCTGCCTCTGGTGTTTATTGGTGATATGCCCGTCGTGGCTCATTTTGGTGATCGGTACCGCATGCATATGCCCACTGGAGGGGTTGCATATCATCCCATTGTCTATGAATGTTATAATTTTGGTGGTTCACTGTCAAATGGATTTTTCCTTTGGTATCTGGTGCTGTGATATGGTGTAATTGTATTGTGTTGCTGTAGTTACCTGATGCTAGCATATTTTTATCATCTGCTTATTATCTCTGTTAGACTCACCCCTTCTGCTTGGAATGTTGCTCTCATGCGGCAACGCTGCAGGTGATCGCTAGTGCTCGTGGAGGAATTGCTAGGTTTTGCTTCCTCTCTCGTTTGGGTCTGTGTCAGCTCTGATATGTAGCACCGGGGAGTCGTTAGTTATTGTTTTGAACTATTATTTTAGTTATTGGAAATTGTTTTAATTAATTTTGGAGATGTCTTTAATTGTTAATTCTGGAGATGTTTAAACTGGTTAATATTTCCGCTGCTTGGTGATTTCTTTTTAAAATGGTGAAAAATGTAGCGCCCTTCGATGTGACTCTGATAATTGTCTATTTAATTGTAATAGTAAAAGGGGGGTGTTACACACCACTTTCGCGGAAACCCAATTATATGAGCTCGGATCATGCTAGTACTCCGAGGCATCATGCCCAACTGTGTTAGAGCCCTGGACCTCGGGCACAGGGCCCTGTGGAGACCCTTTTGAACTGGAAGCTCTCTGATCTTTCGCAGATGAGCTCGACATCTCAACGTCTGACATCGGGAAGAATTTTTTGATCTCGGGGTTAGAATCTCAAGTCGGAGCGGCTGCTGAAAAGAATCACAATTGACCTCGCACAGGGAGAAATCTCAACTCGCTCAAAGATAACATGTAAAAGAGTGAAGAGCTCACGTTGTGCTTAAATACCACAGGGGCTCGGAAAATGAACCGTCACGTCTAATTAATGCATCTCTTCAGATTCTGACATGGGAAACTGAACCGCAATTATAACCCATGTCTCTCGAACGCCACCTGCTTGAAAAACACGTGGCACTGCAATCACAACTCCTTCGAAGAAATTCATAACAAGCCGAGGCCGGACTCTAGTACCTCTCGACCTCGACTTGGGGGGCCACTGTTCAGGATTGGGCCAAACCCCCATGGAACTTGGGCCTGGCCCATTTCCGTACTCCGTCACGCCCATATCCTCGCCCGGCTCGCATCCGACGGTTGTAACTCATCTCCCCAATCTAACAGCTCGGGTACGATACCGAGGCCTATAAATAAATGATCCATCCGCTATTTCCAGGTATGTACTCATTTATTCCCCAAATACCTCTTCTCTTCCCTTGCTGACTTAGGTATCGAAGTGCTTGCAGGTACCTCACCTGAGGCGCGGGAGAAGATCACCTCGGCCAATCTGAGGTCCAAGTCAACCATCCGAAGTCAACTTCCCTTCCTCGCGGAACACTCCGTCTTAAGCACACATCCCGTACTCCGGGACCGAACACTTGTAATGGTAGTCCTGGGTTTCAGTTGTTTTGATGTATGACACTACAACATTTTGACCCAAAGGCAACGCCTAAAAAACGTTGCGTTAAGCCAAAAAACCGTTGTCTTACCTTTCTGCAACGGTTTTGAAACCGTTGTTTCTGTCGGCGTTGCCTAAACTATACGCAACGGTTTTTTGTGACCAAAGGCAACACAAACCTAAAACCGTTGCCATTGATAACTTAAACGCAACGGTTTTGATTTTCATGCATCGGCAACGGTCGCAAACCGTTGGCAGTTATGGCAACACTTAAAAACCGTTGCAAGATATGGCAACACGCAAAAACCGTTGCCCTCACCAACAATTACAACACTTCAAAAACGTTGCCAAAGATAATAAAAAATTTTAAAAAATAATAGAAAAAAGATTAGAGAGGTCCATTAAAAGTTGTGTGATATTCCTCAAATTTAATGACAATCAATTAATAAAACAATACAACAAAAACATGCACTCCCTTCAGTTCTGCCTACACTAAATTCTTGGTTTCTAAACACATCCAAGATTACAAATCACGATACAATGAGAAAACGATCAGAATCCTAAGAACAGACAATCGCGATTTTCTTATGAAAAATCTATTTCTACCTAGTTCTTCCTTGGTTAGAAACCGTATTTCTCCAGAAAATTTGAAGGCACGGGTTTAGCTCCTAAGCATAAAACTTGCTCAGAATGATGTCAACCTACAAGAAAATAGCATTGTATCATATCAAAGCTAATTCACAATCTAATACAAATAATTTTTTTGATATTTGGGCTGAAAAATAAATCTAATTCAGTTCATTCTAGCTAAAATATCAAGACCAGATGCTTTACAAAATGTCTGCCGGTATATAACAAAATCACATCTTGGTCTGAAGATAAAGTAGCATTAAGACCTATTAAGAATTATGTTCAACAACTTGTGTATTTTACATTGTACTAAATATTAGGCAAAAGCAAGAATAGGAATGATGCACGGAATAAAGGGACAATTTAAGTTAGGATTTTAGCTTACGAAATTGAATATGCATAACACCAGAGAAGATTTTTGGCACACTAAAAGCTTACCAATAATCAAATAACAATAACAGATTAGAAACAAGTAAAATAATGATCAAATAAAGTAACAATTATGTGTAATCCCAAATTCAATAGTAAAATGTCATAATATTTCTTTCATAAGCTTTATTTTTGTTTCTTTGGGCTAGCCAACAAATAGACCAAAGACACCAATACATAATCATCTTAAGAATTATGCTGTAAGAAATATTAAAACTTACATTTAGAACCACAACATTCAGACGCCAATACATAATTTTTTAAAGACTTCCTTAGACAATGCCCTGCATTAGACACTGACCTGTCCAAACTCCAAACAAAACAGAACATAATAATCACACTATCAAGCACAAACCAAAGCATATTTGCATCCAACCCCTCTGAGAATATGGACGCATTTGTGACAACTTGTAAACAAGACTTAAGGGTAGATCTACACATTTTTAAATGAAGCACTTAATTAGTGAGAATGCTCAAAGACAAAGTCATCAAGTTCACAAAAAAATCTATAACTAAGAACTAGATTAAGCAACAAGCCTACAACCAAAAAGGAAACTGAAATGTAAACAGAAGCTCAGAACAAAACAGTCATAGTTTTCGTATAAAAATTTTATTTCTACCTAGATTTTCCTTGGGCACATTTTACTATAAGATGGTGCTCTTGAAATCTGGATTGTGGAGAACTTGAAGTCCTGCAAGTTGTTTGGCTCTCATAGCATTCATTTCCTGTATAAATACTTGAATTGATATGCATTTCATATATAACTTTCACCAACTATAGTTTGACTTGAACAAACACCACAATTACCTAAAAAAAGAAGATCAAGCTAACTAGGTTCTAGTTTCCTTTTTATTAGCAGGAACCAGTTTCTGATTCTGCTGTTTAGTTAAAAAAGTGAGTTCTCTTATCTCTTCCTTTAAAAGGAATTTTCTTATTAAATTTGGATGCTCCAGTAAATGCAACTGCATTGAAACAAAAATATGCCATCAAATTTGGATATAAGAAAACTTTAATAGGACGTGCTTCTATATGAGCAGAAATATAAAATAAAAACGGAGACCTAATATAAATAACAAGTATATTCTTTACCTTGCCAGCTCTTGAAGCTTTAACAAGTAATGACAAGTGTTTATATAAATATCTTGTATGTACACATGCTTAACATATTCCCACTGGATGACTTGATCATGCCTGTGAAAGTAAGCACCAAAGGTCTAGCATGAGAAATTCTTCTAACCTTCTCAACCTGCAGCGATATTTAAAAGAAAATTGTATTTGATAAGGATTGTAGCTAGCCTACAAGTTCATCTAACCACATCCATGCAAAAATTAAGGGCAAAAAACCAAATTAATCCCTAAAATATTTGGTAATGGTTATATTCGTCCCTAAGAATTCAAAGTCCCACCTATTGCCCCTAAGAAACTGCAAATGTTGATCAGTTTAGTCCTTCTCAGTGACTAATGCTCCTATTTCTATGGTTTACTGTAGCCAAGATTTACGGTTTGGTACAGAACATGGTTGGGTTTTAAGTTATCAGGAAGTAATTAGTTCACCATCAAATTTCTCAAGACAAATTTTTGGACTTTAAAATGAAAAGTAAGAAAAGTACCTCCTAAATAGCATCTTTCCATCTCCCACAGTTGCAAAGGCAACATGCTAGCTCATAATATGCACTGGCTGTTCCCTTAACACCTCTGATTTCCATGTCATTGATGGTTTTCACCGCTTCATCAACTTTACCCTCCTCCCAAAAAAATTTCACCAACTTCGTTCACAATTTTGCGGAATCAAAAATAGTTAACCACACTGAGTAAAGATCAATTACCAGTAGAGATAAAGTTCAGTCATTTTTGGGCAGTTACGAGCAATGTGTACCAATCCTATATCTGATATGTTTGTGCATAATCCTAACTTCAAACTTACAAGTTCTGAACATCTTGATAGATATTTAAGTGCACAACCATCTCCAATTATTCTAAAGCATGAAAATACGAGAGAATCTCATTCAGATGATAGTATTAGTAATTCAAGGCTTCAAGAATAATTACCCAAAACCCCATGTCATACCCTAATTTTGTCCGCCTAGTTTCAAAACCCTAATTTTCAGCAAAAATAAATAATTTTGTGGGTGATGCATTATTTGAGAAAGGGTTTAGGCTATTTACCCAAGCATTCTAAGGTTTTCAAAATCATTTTTGAGAAATTAAGGAATTTTGGGGCATTTAAAAGGGGCATTGTTTGGTCAATTTCAATTTAATAAATTTTTGCTAGCTGAAAATCCAATCAATTAATTTTTGGGAATTTATTTAATGAAATTGTATTATTTTGAACAAAAAAATAAATAAAGAAAATCATTTTTCAAATTATGCTCATATTTTATATGTGTAGTAAAAAAATCAAGTTCAAATTAATTCAAGAAAGCATTTCAAAAAAAATAGTACAAGGAATATTCCCAAAAATTATATGATAAGATTTTTGTTGGCAATTTTGGTCATCCCTCATTTTCAAAAATGGAATATTCTTCAAGATACCTTGTATATGGCTCAAAATGGTTAGATTTATGTACAATTATCTTGAAAAGAATAATCAAAATTGAGAGGATAATAGAATGGTCATATGATAGTACAATAGTACAAGATGACAACTTGCAAAGCTTGGGCACCACTCCTCTCCCTTGATATTTCGAATACTCCCCTTCATTTCCCTCTCATTTTGCATTTTTTTTGACCTCAATCCATGTGTGATTCAATCCTCACCCTCCATTCAAAATTAAAATGCAATCCTAGAATGAGATGAGGTACACAATGACCTAAATGCCCCTAAACCTAATTGCACACTATATATACCCTCATATCCTCACCTCTCAAAAGGTTTTGGCTCACAATTCACACTCAAAACCCTAGCACACAAACCTCTCCTCTCCTCTCCTCCTTTGGCCGAAATCACCTCCTCACTCCCTCACCTCATTTCTTCACTTTCTCACTTCAAATCAACATTCTAGTCCTAAATCCTTCATCATCCTTGCATTCTCTTCAAAGATCCATCTTCAAATCTCAAGAATCAAGCTCAAGATTGAAGATTAGAGGGTTGATTCAAGTGGTTTAGTGTTCATTCACCTTATTTCTTTTGCTATTCTAGCTTGGAGTTGAGGTATACTCTCACTCTTAACATCATCAAAATTTTAGCATAAAAAATGTAGATCATCAATCTATTTTTGCATATCAAGCATTTCTTTGCATTTTAGTGCTCTTTTTTTTTGATGAAATGTTGATATAATTGTTGTTGTTGAATGAGAGATGTTGTTTCAAGCATTTTGACAAACACTTTGGGAGGTTTGGATGCTTGAAATGCATCTCTCTCTTGGAATAAATTGTGTGTTTGTGCTATTTTCATTTTGTGCTTGCATTTTCATGAATAAAATTGTGATTTGGGATTATGTTTCATTTCGCATATTGTAGAAAAATTAGGGTTTGTGTGATTTTAGTGCATTCCTTTGCTTAATCATGTGAATCCTTGCCAAAAAGCTTGATCTATGTCATTTGCTTGCATGATTTTGTTGCTTTCAAAGAATAAAATGAGATTTTAGCTCTATGTTGGTGTCGCAAATCATGATTAGAATTAAGGTTTGTTAATTTTCTTGTTGAAATGGGTTTGCAATTGTGATCAAAAACGTTTTCTCAAGTTATTTTGATGATTAATTGATTGTATCTTGCTTGCAAATTGTTATATGTTGATGATTGGCAAGAGGACTCACACTTGTGCCTTGTGCACTTCACTTTAAGTGTTGAGGATTGCCTAAGATGATTCAACACAACCTTGTGCTTTGATTGTAAACTTTGGTTTGCTTGTTAGTAACTTGTTTACAAAGTTATTCAATGTTGAGGATTGGCAAGAGGACTCTCACTTGTGCCTTAGGCACTTCACTTTAAGTGATGAGGATTGCCTAAGATGATTCAATTTTCTTTGTGCAATTCTTGCTTGAAAATGCAAATGCTAGTTTTCTAACTTGATTAATCAATTTTGGTTACAAAAATGACTTGTTAATGCCCTCTTTTGGTCACTTTTGGTCTTGCAAATGTGATGTTCTTTCTAGGTCAATGTTATGCTTTAATGTTGATGATTTGGTAAAAGGACTAGACACTTATGCACTTGTGCATTGTCTCAAGCGTCAAGGATTACCAAAAGGGATTCAACCTTGTGCTTTATCTTGTGTTGACACTTAATTGAATTGAACTTTTGTATGATCTCTTTGTGTGCTTATTTTTGATCTTACATATACATGCCATTAGACGTTGATGACTAAGTGTCATTCTTGTGCTCAAATGTTGTAATTGGTAATGTTTATGCTTATGCTTACATTGTTGATTGCTTTGCTTGCAATTTGTTAAATGTTGCACTTTGGTTCTTGACTTGGAAATTGATTGAATGTTCTACTTTCTTTTCCTTTTGGATGCCACGCCATCCCAACAAATCTTTTGTGACCAATGTCACCCTCAAACTCCCTTCTCCTTTCTTCAAATCAATCATTTTCTAAAGCTTTTCCAAACTCAATCTTTTCTCAAATTGTTTTCATAAGCCAATCAAATTCTTTCTAAGATCAACAATAAACCTTTTTGAAAACTCATAAGGAGGCAAGTCGGACGTACGGCCGGTGTTGTCTAGCGTCCTAAGATCAGAGCTGTACAGCTCAAACATCTTGGGATACTTATGAGAATTAAAACAAGTAATTAACAACTTGAACCCTATTTCAAAAAATGAGTAAGGAATCGAGTCGGATGTACATCCGGTATTGGTTAGCGTCTTAGGGTTAGCGGGCTGTACAGTTCGTGCGAGCCTAAGATACTTGCTCAAATAAAAGCAACCAACCTCACAACAAATCTTTTTCTTCCCTAATCAAAAAAAACATTTTCAATAAGTAGGGGGCACGCCGTCTGTACAGGCGGGGTTGTCTTTGTTCTAGGTCTAGTGGACTGTACAGTCTAGGACCGAAAACCCCTACAATAAAAAACACCAACACAAAGTTTCTCGACTAAAGAGAACTACGTAAGCTTTGAATTCTCCATCGCACCGGGAGATACGTAGGAGCGGGTCACATCCCGTCAAACACACTTTTAAAAAATAATAAAAAGATTCTTCTTTTCCCCCGTTTTCAAAAACACTTTTCTCAAATAAAAAAGAAGTAGAACGAATTATTTCAAATCAACTCTGTCAAATCCGCACATCAAGTTAAAGGTTCCCTTTCGGTAGAAAGGAGGTGTGGGGTGCTAATACCTTCCCCACACCTAACCGACCCCCGAACCTACATCTCTAGTTCTCAAAGGACCACCCGCCTTAAAAAAAAAAGGACCCTTTTTCAATGTTTTGGTCCCTAAATAAAAAATGTTGATGGCGGCTTCACAAATTTTCGCGTTGTACGATGAAAGGTCCAAACCGGATTTTTCGGGGTGCAACACCCCACACATCAAATATCCTAATTGAAACTATAAAAAAAATACCCTATTAAGAAGTTGACAAGTGCTTTTCACAAAAGCATTTAGGATTTGGATTTTCAATAGTTATATTCTGTCAACCACTATTGTTGTCATAATATCGTATCATCATTTCTAATGATTTAGTAGCAAAACATAATAATGATTGGGAGATCGTAAATTCATAATCATGCCATATTAATGATTTAGTAAGCAAAAATACTAATTACTAACCTTAAGATACGAAACATCTAGAAATTTCAAATGAAAGCATTTCTTAGAAAGAAGATCAATCCCCATATCAGAAATCTCCAAGCACCACTTCAAACTAAGACTCTCCAAACGACTACACCCAACAACAATCTTAGCCAAACCAATATCAGTAACCCCTAATCACTTATCCATATTAAGTTCCTTCAACCTCGTAGGCACGATAGCTCAGCAACTTCTCTATCACCATAACCCCAACAATGAGAAACATCAACCGCTTCCAATAATGGACAAGCCTTAATCAAAGACAAATCGAAAACAAATCATCAGATGTATATTCAGAATTTGTTTAATAAAGGAAATTCGAAGCTACTCCCCAAAATACAGAAACCCTAACACCCATCTCAATCACTCTGCTTATTAACTCATTCAAAGTCCACACATCCATCAACAACCTCTAAACCTTCCCCCAAACCCCCAAAACATTATTTCACACACACACATTAACAGAGGATGGGAACAGACGCATAGATGACAAGAGAGCAGTTACCTGAGAGAGAGAGAGAGAGAGAGAGAGATGACAGAGATGGCACAGAGAGGAGACCCACCAGAGAAGGATTCGCCGGAGATTGAGACCGCGTCGGAGAGTTTCCAAAGAGGGAGTAGTCGTCAGAGAAAGGGAAGATTTAGAAATGAGGGTTTGGACTTTGGAGAGAAGCGCAATTTGGGATTAAGAGAGAAGAGGGTACACGATAAAAAAAAGGTTGCGCTGAATGATTTTATGAAAAAATATGAAAAAAAGTTTATATTTGCTGATCCGCAACGGTTTTGGGCCGTTGCTCAAAAAATAAAATAATTATTAAATAAAACCGTTGCCTATAGCTCTTTAGCAACGGTTTTTAACGGTTGTCTAAAAATAACAAAATACCATACGCACTATGCCAACGGTCTAAAAAACCGTTGCCAATAATCATCTAAGGCAACGGTTTTTTGGGTACTCATGAAATGGGCGTTGCCGTAGGTCTAAAATGTTGTAGTGTGAGTTTCTCTTTTATAGCCGAGCTGAATTTGGGCCAGGGATTTTCAAAGGGAAATGAAAGGTCCTTTGCTCAATTGTGACCCGAGGTGACTAAATTGGATTCTCAAATGCTTCGTCAGATTGATTGCTTAACCGGTCTATTCAAATGCTTCTTCACCTATGGATTGGTTTTGATGAAATGATGGATGATTGATTTGTTGTTCCTTCTGCCACGTGGCAGATGGTCTTTTGATTTCTTGAGGCGTGTTGTCATTAGGGTCATTTAGGGTGGCTTCTCTTTTCCAGAGCGTCATTATGGTTGTTTTATTACGGCGACGTCATTTGGGGGATCGTCGCTTCGTTTCCTCCTCGTTAGTATAAATAGCCATATAATTGCCTTATTTGGATGTTTTCTGACTTGCCCCCTAGTTTCTCCGACATCCAACTGCTTTGAGATCTTCATCAATCGTTTTTTTGAAATTTCTATAGCAGACTAGACCAAGTATATTTTCCTTTCATCTTTTTTGTCTCCCTCCTTAGACCCTTTATTCTAGGTCACCTAGATGTCAGTCGTCTTTTAGTAGATGGGATTTTCGTCTATTGGTGGGATCCATCTTAGAAGGAGGGGGGCCTATAACTTCAAACTTCTTCTAGGGTGCCGTATGTCCCTTGAGATCGAATTTCATTCGTTCTAATGGAGGTGTTTGAGGGATCAGTAATTATTATTGTTGAGTGAACTCCCTCCATGTAGGTTCAACAATGGTTGTAGGCAAGAGCACTCCGCGGAAGGTGTCCTCACCTTGCGCATTACGAGAGGATTAAGATTATGCTCATGACTGGATGGATACTTCTCAAGGAAATATTTCAGTTCATTTAGGACGGGGCGACGAAGACCTTGCCGCCGATTTGGAAAATGCTGGAAATCTTTGCTCGAAGTTGGAATCTTGGAACATCTCATATGGGGAGAACTCCTCGGATACCAATTGCCCTATTTCTCCTTCTGAGGGTTTTATTGAAATACGAGAGGAGCCATCGGTCCTGGAAGATTATGCTTGGGCGAACGAGGAAGCTTGTAGAAGGGTCAGTAAGATCGACCCAATAAGTGGTTTTTTGGATATTCTTGCTATCAAAATGGGTCGCATTTCTGGAGAGGAATGGTTAATTCGGGGGGTTTCTTGTGACGAGCAACCTTGTGAGATACCCCCTGAGAAGTACGCCTTCTATAACATTCTCTTCCCCCTTTTACCCCTTTTGATCATAACATTTTGAGAGATTTCTATGTAGCCCCTACTCAACTTCACCCCAAAAATTGGGCATTCATTTATAGCTTTCAAATTGTCGTGGACCTCTTGGACCGTCCTCTTTCAATGGCTTTATTTTATTTAATGTTTACATTTGTTCAAATAAAGTTACTTTACTCTCTACTTGGATTTCTTTAACTCACTCAAGGTCCATTATGCCTGTGTAATTGCCAAGTACTCTACTTCTAAGAAAAATTTGTGCAGGACCTGCAGATCCCAAGGAGAGGAGATTGTTTGTCCGAAGTTCCCCTTGTTTTGAGACGAATGTCACTGTAATGTATGTCCTTCTCATTTTCTTACGATCAGAAGACTTTGTTCTTTTTGCAGTCAAGATGTCATCAAAGTCAGTTTATCTTACTGTTTTCAAGAAAACTAAAGCCAAGAAAGGTGGCCCTTCCTCTGCTTCTCTGACTCCTGGTTCCGGACACTCCAATGGAAGTCAATTCGACTATTACTTTTGATTCTCCCGTTAATGTCGAGACACATCACGAATTTACCAAGGGCACTGCTACTGCTACTGCTGATCCTTCTTCGGCAACATGTACCGCCAACACGTGATCGAGTGAGCATGTGTTAGTCAAAAGGAAGTGATGGTCATAGTCTCCAGAGGAAGTTGAAGAAAAGCAAGAAGAGTCATGGTTATTGTGGAAAGAAGTTGAGAAGAAGAAGGAGGAAGAAGGTAACACTTCTATTTTTGCGTCTTGGTTGGAACTCGGCCTTCTGAAGGATTTCGATTTTGACTCATGGGATTTTGATTCTGCAGAGTATGTTATTTTGAAGAAGGAGCGAGATGATGCTTTGGGATAGCTTAAAGCTTTGAAGGGGTCCTTCAGTTTGCAAAAGAAGAACGAGGGTCTGGCCATGTTGCCTGAAGAATCTTGTCGTGCTACTTAGGATCTTAGTAGAGAAATGGATGCCCTGCGCAATGCCCGTGATCAAGCTACTGATGAAGCTTCTCGCCTTTCTACTGAAAAGAAGGTCGATGACGAGAAGGTTGTTGAGTTGGCCTCTTCCCTTCTGTCTAAGAAGGTTGAGTTGTCAAAGGCGATCTCCGATTCAGAGTCTACTATAAGCCGCTTGACTCAAGAGGAAAATAAGGCTTTGACGAACGAGGTCAACACTGCAGATGTGGCGAGATTGGTCAGTGAAGAATTCTTCAACAAAAGCATTGATGAAATTCGTTTCCTGAACCCGGACCTGGACATTGTTGCGTAAAAACAATGATAGTGCAAGTGTACGCTGTCAACAAGTAATATAGAATAAGTAAAGTTCGTTCCCACGAGGATTAGCACTTAAACAATGTTTAATTTAATCAACAAATTAGTGATGGTAAAAATAAAGTAAAAGACACAAATATTTGGTAACATGCACAATAATAAAAAGGTATCAGGGTAACAAAGATCAAATGATTGGAACAAGTTGAGATGCATTCACTTTCAGTAACTTCATTAAAATGAAATTAATGGTATGTTAAGTGCTGCAGCATTAGGTGCTGCAGCAATGGATATATTTTCTCAAATACTTCTCACTAGGGTTTCGTCCCCAAAGTTTATCTCTAGACCTTAAAGGATTACGCCCTAGGCTGCTTAGGCACCCGCAGTATTCACCTTATGGCTTATGCCCTCCTATCTCTAGGGTTTAAGCAAGAAACACTAAAATCTCTTTTAATGTAACAAACCATATTATCTTGCGAGGTAAATTTACAAACCATCTCTGAATTCATAAATGCTACTTAGATTAGACGGCCAATCCTAATCTAAGATGGAAATATTATAACACACAAGATAAAATGCTCAACACTTAAACATACTTCAATAATCTCACAACAAATTCATTACATTAAGTTCAACATCCCAACTATAAGAAGTTAGCTCATGTTGAGCTTAAACAACAAAGAAAACAACTTAAACATAAATGAAGAAGTCATACTACAATCTCAAGGAGGGAGTTTACACTAATAATTGTTGAACCAAGAAGATAACTCCAAAGATGATAAATGAAGCACACTCCAGCTCTTCAACGTAGATTCCTCCAAGAAATGAAGTTCCAGTGTTGCTGCAGCAATAATAATTCCAGCAATTGATCTTTAAGTGAGCTTGAGAATGCATGAAATGGTGGCTATCTCTATACCAACCTTTTCGGCTTACCCTAATTGAGGAAGAAGGGTTCTATTTATAGATGAGGCTCAAGATCCTAGGTAACCCTAATTTGGCAATTGTCTTTTGATTAGCCCAAAAAGTTCTTTTTACCCAAATTTTTAGGTCATCAGCGAATATTCCCTTGTTAGCACGCACACCCACGCCTGGTGATGACTGACACCTGTCCTTTCCTCATTTTCCGTGTTTCCTTCAGCATTCTCTCTCATGTTGCGCAATTTTGGATTGCTGCCACATTAGGTGCTGCAGCAATTAGGCAAACACATCAAACCCACAATTGGGCACCAAAGTGCCAAATATAACAAATTAAAGCATGCACCTTAGACTAACTCTAAACTACCATATTTACAACAATAATCACAATATTGCTTGAGAATTAACAATGATTTAAGCTTGAAATAAGATGTAATAACCATCATAAATGATTGTTCTCACACCCCCAAACTTGAACCATTGCTTGTCCTCAAGAAATGACACTTGACATAGACAAGCATTTAACTATCAAGCAAACTAGACAGTTGAATTATCCAAATAGCACAGAACAGAATATTATGTTGAGCATCAACTTTCAGATTGGCCACTGAATTGTAAGCCCACTGAATAGCAAATTCCCTAAATTACTCCTGCTCAAAAGTGTGTGTGTGACACTTAACTCAGTTCAGATCATAGCAAGGTTCAAAATTTCACTTAACTAAAACTTGAGAGGATTTCTTTTGAGATTGCCAAAGATGTTTCGAAACTAATGGTAGACTAACAATTCAAGCACAGAAAGGGGGGATAAGCATGACAAAGGTCTTTGGTGCAACAATTCAGAACTCTAGGCCAGTGCACTTATTACAACTTAACTTAAGTGCATTGCCCTTATTGCCCTTATTACAACTTAATTTAAGTGCATTACAACTTAACTCTAGCCCACTGAATAGCAAGTTCCCTAAATTACTCCTGTAGCAACACAGACTAGAACAGAATTCCAAAAACAACAATACTTAACACTTGTGTTGCAATGCCCTTATTCTTTGAATTTCTTTTTAATAGCTTTTTTCTTTTTTTTTTTATATATATGCTTGGGCAATGACAACACTTACCAATATTTACAAACATTAGTCCTTTATAACATAGCACATTACACAACATACTGACTTTAATTACTTCCTAAACTATGTGCACTTGGCCTAATTCCATTCCTTCATGCTTTGCCTTAATATAGCTCAAAGAAACCCCAAACTTAGTTTCTTATGCTACCCTATGTTTTTAGTAAAAATTTGGCAATTCCCTAGGTCTACCAACAACTAGCTTAGCTTCAGATCATTTCAAATTTACTAAGTCCTACCTGAGTTTCATGCAAAGGTGTGGGAACAGGAGCAATTAAGTTCACTCACAAACAGGGGCACTAATCACTCAATTCTCACCATTTCATCACTAAGTTTTGCTCAACTCAACTTCTAAAATTTAAAATTTTATTCAACTAACTAGCATACGTGCTAATAAAATACACATAGACCATAGGTCCTCCCCCCTACTTAAGACCTTGCAGTGTCCCCACTGCTCATGCATACTAAAGGGAGGTCTATTTCAAAACAAAACATAAAAACAGCAGACACTACACAACTGTTGAGTGCTATCACAGAACAAAAGCACTCAACATGTTTATTCCAGAGAAAGCATTAAAAACAGAATTTAAAAGACATAAACTAAAAAGATTAAGGTGCAGAAGCCCCTGGTTTTGCCCTTGGGCTTTGTCTTGTGGCTCCTCCTCTCTTGGTCCTTTGAGTGTAAGGCTTCTGTCTTTTGGCTTTTGGGCTTATAATAGCATCAGATTGCTGCAGCACTGGTGGTGTATCTACAACAACACCACCAGCATCAGAAACACCTGCCTTCTTTTGGGCAGTTAATGATGCGGCTACAAGCTCAAGAGCTTCTCTAGCAATTCTCTCAGCCTCAACTCTCTTCTGCTCTTCTGCTCTCTGCTGCTCTTCCATTGCTGCATGCAGCATCAGCAGCTGCAGCATCAGCAATGTCCTTGACCACAGCTGCAATAGTGGCATCAGTTTGCGCATCTTCTGTCTCAGTCACCATTGCAGCATCAATTAATGAGATAGCCGTTGAGATTATGGTGAGGTGTATGGTGGAGGGTTAATGATGGGACAGTTAAGTGACTGATTGGACAAAGCATCGATGGTGCGTCAGACCTTGGGGAGAATAACTGCCATTATTTTTTTTTTCCTCAACTGCCATTCACTGCTGTAGCAATATTGCTGGAAGCAATGCTCCAGCAACAACTGCTGTCACACCCTCAAACTTCAAATTGCCCAGAATTAATTCCTGCAAAACAAGCACTAAAACAAACAAAAACACTAATTTGTTAGATAAAACCCTGGACTGCCTCCCAGTAGCGCTTGGTTTAAGAGTCCTCAGCCTGACTTCCCTCTGAGATTAACCTTGAAGGTTTGCTTTCTCACATCATCATAAAGTTCCACATCACCATGAGGATACACTTTCATCGACTTGAATGGTCCAGACCATCTAGACTTGAGTTTACCAGGGAATAACTTGAGTCTTGAATTGAACAACAGAACTTGATCACCTTCAACTAATTCCCTTTTCTGAATCCTCTTCTCATGCCAAGCCTTGGTCTTAGCCTTATACAGTTCAGAGTTCAAATAGGCAAAATGTCTCATTTCTTCCAACTCATTCAATTGTAATAGCCTAGCTGCCCCTACCTTAGCATGATCAAAATTGAGCTTTTTGATTGCCCAATGAGATTTATATTGAAGCTCTAAAGGAAGGTGGCAAACTTTGCCAAACAAGTCTGTATGGAGACATTCCCAAAGGAGTCTTGTAAGCAGTTCTATAAGCCCATAAAGCATCATCAAGGTGATTAGACCACTCTTTTCTTGTAGGCCCTACCATTTTCTCCAACATTCTCTTAATCTCTCTATTGGATAACTCTGCCTGACCACTAGTTTGAGGATGATATGCCGTTCCAATCTTGTGTTTTACCCCATACTTAGCCAAGAGAGTTTCAATCAATTTGTTGCAGAAGTGAGATCCTTCATCACTGATTATTGCTCTAGGAGTCCCAAACCTTGTAAAGATGTTTTTATGCAAGAACTTGATAATAGATTTAGCATCATTGATGGGTAAAGCAACTGCTTCAACCCAATTTGATACATAATCCACAACTACAACGATGTAAGAATTGCCAAAAGAAGGGGGAAAAGGTCCCATGAAGTCCATGCCCTAAACATCAAAGAGTACAACCTTTAAAATGTTGGTTAATGGCATTTCATTTATATTTGAAATGTTCCCACTTCTTTGGCAACTATCACATTTCTTAACCAGCTCCTGAGCATCCTTGAAAATTGTAGGCCAATAATACCCAGATTGAAGCACCTTTGCTGCTGTCCTCATACCCCCAAAATGTCCTCCATATGCTGCAGCATGACATTGCTGCAGCACCAATTGCTGTTCTTCATCAGCCACACATCTTCTTAACAATTGGTCAGGGCACTTTTTGTAGAGGAAGGGTTCATCCCAAAAATATTGCTTAACAGTATGAAAGAACCTCTTCTTCTGTTGATAATTCAAATCACATGGTACCACTTTGCTGACTAGAAAGTTGACAATGTCTGCATACCAAGGTACTACAGCATCAATAGCTAACAACTGTTCATCAGGAACGCATTCCTTGATTTCTCCACTATGATTACCTGCACTATCACCTTCCAATCTAGAAAAATGGTCAACAACTTGGTTCTCCACCCCCTTTTTATCTTTAATTTCAAGATCAAATTCTTGGAGGAGGAGAACCCATCTTATTAGCCTAGGTTTTGCATCTTTCTTAGCAATCAAATACTTAATGGTAGAGTGATCAGTGTAAATAATTACTTTTGTGCCAACTAAGTATGATCTAAATTTATCAAATGCAAACACCACAGCTAATAATTCTTTTTCACTGGTAGTGTAATTCAATTGGGCATCAATAAGTGTTTTGCTAGCATAATAAATAGAATGAAAAACTTTTCCATACCTTTGGTCAACGACAGCACCTATGGCATAATCACTAGCATCACACATTAGCTCAAAAGGCTTGCCCCAATCAGGAGTCACTATCACTGGAGCAGTAACTAGAGCATTCTGCAGTTTCTGGAATGCTGCAGCACAGGCTTCATCAAAGACAAATGGAGTGTCATGCTGCAGCAATTGACACAATGGCTTTGAAATTTTAGAGAAGTCTTTAATGAATCTCCTGTAGAAACCAGCATGTCCCAAGAAACTTCTAACACCTTTAACATTTGTTGGAGGATGCATCTTCTCAATTACCTCAACTTTGGCTTTGTCAACCTCAATTCCCCTTTTAGAAATCTTGTGTCCCAACACAATACCCTCTTGGAACATGAAGTGTCATTTCTCCCAGTTCAACACCAAGTTGGTTTCTTCACATCTGTCCAGAATCTCTTCTAAGTTCTCAAGGCATAATTGGAATGTTTCTCCAAAGACAGAAAAATCATCCATAAACACCTCCATAGATTTCTCAATAAATTCAGAAAAGATTGACATCATACACCTTTGAAATGTTGCTGGTGCATTACACAACCCAAATGGCATTCTCCTAAAAGCAAAAGTACCATAAGGACAAGTGAAAGTAGTCTTTTGTTGATTGTCAGGTACTATGGCTATTTGATTATAACCAGAGTATCCATCCAAAAAGCAATAGAACTCTTTGCCAGCAAGTCTATCAAGCATTTGGTCTATGAATGGTAAGGGGAAGTGATCTTTTCTTGTGGCCTTGTTGAGCTTTCTATAATCCATGCAAATCCTCCACCCAGTCACTGTTCTTGTAGGAATAAGCTCATTCTTCTCATTAGTTACCACTGTGACCCCTCCTTTCTTTGGAACACATTGCACAGGGCTCACCCATGCACAATCTGATATAGGATACACAATGCCAGCATCAAGCCACTTGATAATTTCCTTTTTCACAACTTCCATCATGATGGGATTTAGTCTCCTCTGCCCTTCAATGCTATTCTTAGCATTTTAATCAAGAATGATTCTGTGCATGCAGATGGTAGGACTAATCCCCTTTATATCAGCCATTTGCCACCCAATTGCCTTCTTATGCCTCTTTAGGGTAGTAATGAGATCATGCTCTTGACTTTTAGATAAGTCAGAAGCAATGATCACAGGCAATGTATCATTTTCCCCTAAATAGGTATACTTAAGGTGCTTGGGTAGCTTTTTAAGCTCAAGCACAGGAGGTTTCTCAATGGAAGGCAAATTTCTTCTAAGATTTGAACCCTCAAGCTCAAGAGATTCATAGTGTCTACTCCATATTTCCTTCACAGTAGATTCCTCATGCAACATACCTTCTTCCACAAGTTCACTTTTGTCAATTTCAGCAAGAGCCTTCACCAAATGGTCACTTTGCTTGTGGAAGTGTTTCTGAACCACAGAATCAAGAGACACTACAAAGGAACACACCTCAGTTCCTTGGTCAGGAAACTTGAGAGCATTCATCACATTGAACTTTATCTCTTGATCATTGACTCTCATAGTCAATTCTCCTTTTTGCACATCAATTAGAGTCTTGTCAGTAGCCAAGAAAGGTCTTCCAAGAATTATAGGCACTTCCTTATCTGCATCAAAATCTAAAATCACAAAGTCAGCAAGAAATACAAATTTATCTACCTTTATTAAGACATCTTCAATGATTCCTTCTGGGTATGCAATAGATCTATCTGCAAGTTGGAGAGTAACAGTTGTAGGTCTGGCAACCCCTATACCCAACTGAGTGAAAACAGACTTAGGCATCAAATTGATGCTTGTACCTAAGTCACAAAGAGCTCTGCCAGTATAGGTTTCAGCAATTGAACATGGAAGAGTGAAACTGCCTGGATCCTTCAACTTACTTGGAAGCTTTCTTTGCATGATCATACTACATTCCTCTGTCATAGCTACTGTTTCAAATTCTCCAAGTCTCTTCCTCTTAGAAAGCACATCCTTCATGAACTTTGCATAGTTGGGCATTTGTTGAAGTGCTTCTACTAGAGGAACATTGATGTGAAGTTGTTTTAGCACCTCTAAAAATTTGCCAAATTGCTTGTCTTGTTGTGCCTTCTTCAACCTTTGAGGAAAAGGTGGAGATGGAACAGGTTGATCAGCAACTTGTGATGGAACTGGTGCAGCATCAGATGCTGCAGCATCAACTGTGACAGCATCTATTGCCTTCTTTTTTTCATTTTACTGATTTTTTTGGTTTTTGTTGGTGCCATCCCTAGGATCAGTAGATGGTCCATTCAAGTCCTTCCCACTCCTTAAAGATATAGCCTTGCACTGTTCTTTCCCTTTTGATGTTGATGGTTCAGTAGTGGATGGTAATGATCCACTAGGCCTTTGGGTAAGAGCAGTAGCTGTTTGACCAATTTGATTCTCCAAGTTCTTGATTGCAGCCCCTTGAGTTTGATACTGAGTTTTTGTTTCATTCATGAAGGCCTTGAGCATGGTCTCCATAGAGTTTTCAACTGCTGGTGCTGCTGCTTTGGGTTGAGCAGGGAATCCTGGTGGTGTTGCAGGAGCTGTAGCAGGTGTTGCATTGTTGCTCCATTTGAAATTAGGATGGTTCTTCCACCCAGGATTGTAGGTACGAGAATATGGATTGTTGTTCTTGTCATATCCCACATAGTGACTGAAATAGGGTTTGTAGGACATTCTTCATACTAGTGGCCTCCTCCACAGTACACACAACTAGCAGAACCCACTGGCACTTGTTCAATTGCCGCTATAGTAGTCTCTGGTACAGTTTCAGTTGCTGCAGCAGGTGTTGCTGCCGCATTGGTTGCATTCATATTTTTGATCATGTTGGACAAAGATGCAACCTGAGCAGATAAAGCAGTAGCTTCACTCACTTCATGCATACCAGCAACTTTCTTCTAAGCACCAACCCTGGCTGTTGGCCATTGATAACTGTTTGCAGCAATGGTTTCAATAAGATCATAAGCATCTTGGTTAGAGCCATTCAGCAAGACTCCTCCAGAAGAAGCATCAACCATCAATCTAGTCTGAGGTTCCAAACCATTGTAAAAAGTTTCCACTTGAACAACCACAGGCAACCCATTATGTGGACATTTTCTTAGCAACTCTTTGAATCTTTCCCATGCTTCAAACAAAGTTTCAAATTCAGTTTGTCTAAAAGATGTAATTTCAGTTCTCATCCTGGCATTCTTGATAGGTGGAAAGTATTTTGTCATAAATTTCTCAGCCATCTCATTCCAAGTAGTGATAGAGTTAGGTTCCAAGGAATTTAACCAAACCTTAGCTCTATCCTTCAAGGAATAAGGGAAAAGTTTAAGTTTAAAAGCATCATCACTTACACCAGGGGGAATGATCAATGATTTATCAAAAGTAGACAAACCAAAATGGTCTGTGATAGACAAATGATATGATATCTCTAGGATAAGGTTAATCTAATGAATTAGTATTTGTTCAATTGTACAATTCAAGTTAGTAGATACAATTGTTTTAGTTTCCATCACTCAATCATTAGGGTGGGTTAGATCCCTATGACGACTCGTTATAAGTAGAAAAGACTTCAATGACCTTAATAGTGCGACATTTTAGAACCCTTGTTGATTGTGATGGACTTTATGAATGTGTGTATGAATGAATAGACACTTTAGTGTTGGAAATGCCCTATGACTCTATGAGCTAGGTAGTATGAATTATTGTAATTCCTCTTGAGATGGTAAGTGACTATACAAACAAATTTGTAAGTATGATTCTAGTTGCAGGATGATGGAAATACCTCTGTTAAGGATAGGTGTTGTTCAGTTTGACTTTAGTAGGTGAAGAATCACAATTGATCCTATATGTGGTACCTTATTCGAATAACATAAGGTAGTGACTATAGTATGTAGATGAGATAATTAAGCTTAGATCGCAGGAAGATCAAGTTATGTGTTAAACATTTTGGGATTAATGTGATGCTTATTATTATAGATTTAGAAGGCAAGTAAGATGATGTTTTTGTTGTTTTGTTGCTAAGAAGAGTGTTTATATTTTATCCAGCCTAAGAGCTATAGCTAACCCTGTTGTTAAAAGTTTCAACGGGCGTTCATTTGAATGAGCTCGCTTGTAGCAACAACTATCTGTAGAATTGTTGATTTCTTGTGGTGGTACCTTCAATTTTCGAGGACGAAAATTTTAAAAGTTAGGTAGAATTGTAAGACCCAAGAAATGTCGCAATTTATATAAGTTATAAATTGTAATTATTATAGAATTATGCTGAATTATTTAATGATAATATATTCTATTCTATTTAGTTGTGACATCTCTTGTGTGTTTTGTGCACCCATTCATTCTTTGAGTGCTCACACTCTTTCAGTTATAATCACAACCCTTAAAACATGACATATGGTACACCTTCATTCATTTAAATCCACCAAATTTCCACTCAAATTCGAATTGTTCATCCTTCCTATCAAACGGTGGCTGCACTCCTGTTTTACGGAACACGGTGCACTATATTTGTCTTAAACCACCAGATCGTAGCTCTAATTTCCCATTTCCTTTTCTTGGTCAGCCGTTGAACTCCCTCCTTCCACATATTACCTTCATTTTTCTTTTCTAAAAACCCTAAAAACGGAGAAGCTACATCTCTCTCATCCATGGCCGTCACCGCCACTTTCTAAACTTGCGCCGCCGTACTCCGGCCACCTTTGGCCAAACAAATTATGTATTCTTCATCTCCTCCCCCTCCTCTATCTTCCCATGTAATTAGTTTTCGAAAAGGAACTTTCTTGTAAAATGACCTCCCCTCCAAGCTCATTTTCCGGCCACCACATGCCTCCAATCAAAAATATAACTTGAAATTCGAACCCTTATCATTCGAATTCGTGATGGTTTGGTTGTTTCCTTGATTGAGTGTTGAACCAGCTATTTGGGAGACCATTCACCTACTCAGTGGCTGAACTTGTGGATGTGGAGGGATTAGGGATCTTTCGTGATTTTGGGACTCAACGTCGGGGGCTCATTCGGTTAAAGTGCTAGATGGAGCATCAAGGTCGTGACTCGGGTGGAGGTACCTATATAGAACGTGGGCACGTAGATGGAAAGTTCGAGTTGTAGGGGTCGATAGTATGACCAGTTGAAATCTACATTAGGAAGGAAAGCGCCTAAGGTAAGGGCTTCTTTCTAGTTGCTATTATATATGCTTGAAATTGTGGTTGGTGTTTGTTTATTGTTTGCTTATGAGCTTTGTTGATTGGGTGTTGACTTGGTCCCTACAAGGACATTATTGTTATGGCCTCTTAATTATGTATGTGTCTGTTCTATGTTGTGAATGTGTACATCTGATGTTGATGATATGTGATTGAGATGTCTGATGGGATTGGGAGTGACTTTGAAAGAAGGGTGAGATAAGACATATGTAGGTATGACCGCTAGGGTGACAAGTAAATTGTTTTCGAAAAAGAAATTTAAAGTTGTCTTCTTTATAAAATTGAGTGTGACACATGAATTGGATTTTAAAAAAAAGGGGTTTAGAGTGTGAGCTACAGAATAAAAAACAAAACGGAAAAATCTTTGCGAAACAATAGGAATGTTTTGAGCGACTAAACTATTGATGACTTAATACCTTGAAATTTTGGACTTTTGGATCTAAATAGAGATTTATTTTGAGAATTGAGAAAAGTGGAAAATTGGTGAGGTTAGGAAGAGACTTTGAGGGAGACTTCAAGAGGAAATTTGCGGTGGTGACTTGAGGAAACTTTTAGAGTGATTAGTATGAGGGCGAGTGATACTTACAGAGTTTGTGCGGGGTTGGATCGAGAAGAAAAAGTTGGTTAAGGCTCTTTCATTACTTAAATTATGAATGTCGTGATGATTTGTGCTGGTTGATGTAACATGTTTGTTTTGGTGTTGGTGTTTAGTCATTATTCTTGATCAATGTGATGATTTGTTGAATAATGGTTGGTGTGGTGAAATTATGCATGATATGTTGATGTATAATCATGTATACATAGGCGGTGTTGTTCTTTACTGGACCTCACAAATGGGGGTGTTGTTCTTTACTGGACCTCACAAATGGCGGTGTTGTTCTTCAATTGGTGGTGTTGTTCTTTATTGGACCTCACAAACCCCTACGGGGGAGGTGATATTCCGGAATCATATGCATGACATATAGGCATTGCATTAGGATATATGGAGTGGTGTGATGTGTTATTGAGATTGATCTGTTAGAACGTGGTTGGAAACTTGTTAGGATTATGCATATGTGAATTGGTTACGTATATGTGAGTCGGTTTATATCTGTATTTGTGCAATTTCTAAAAGATGACCCTTGCCCGTGGTTCTCCAATGTAATGGATGTCAACCCAGTTATTGGAGGACCATTGTTTAGTTTTTCAGAGACAAAGTTGCAGGGGATGGATTCCTTCCATAGTGGAGTTCTGGTGGACTCATCGAGATTCCAAATCGGAAGTTGATTATAGAATGCTTGATCAGCGTAGGGGTCTTCTTTTGTCAAAGTTCTGGGAAATTTCTCAAGTGTATGGTCCTTTAGCAGTTCTTTCTATGGCCATTTTCGTGTATGTATCTGTAGAGATAGTAGTTAGTCTTAGATTCGGTGTGTCTTTATCTCAAACAGATTTTGTCCTTGTACATTTTTTTGAAAACAGGTACCATTTTGGTGCAGGGAAGTAAATCTATTCATGTCGTGTTTTAGTTCTAATTCTTGTATCATGTTAAGAGAGATATCATGTTTCGAAAAATGCTGCACTACTCTGATTGTTTTGAAAAGAGTTTTAAAAGGAAAAAAAATACTCATGTTTTAGAAAGCATGCAGAGTACCTTTCCAAAAATTATGTCATATTAGGAGTTGAGTCTGTTTAATGAAGCCCATAAATTTGGGGTGTTACACTACAAACTTCTACAAATTGTTTTAAATGCAAATGTGGGTCCTCAGTAGGTCCTCCACCAAATTGCCCAATTGTTTGAAGCATTTGAAACATCATAGGCTTAAATTCAAAATGAGTTGTTGTAAGTTCAGGCCTTACTATGCTAATTTGCATAGTGTGAGGGTCAAAAATTGCATAATCCCTCAAAGGTCTGTCCCTGTCATTAGCCATGCCTATGACTGTTTCATTCAAAACTTGTCTCACATGTTTAGGTTGCTCACGGTGTTTAGTGGCAATTATGGTATGTCTGTCAGAACCGTGGTTGCTAGGAGGTGGTGTTCCCCCATGATTAGAAGGTGGTGGTGTAGCCATATTGACAGCTCTACCCAATGAAATAAGTTCTGAGTGATCTTGATCCCTTCTCAAAGCCCTAAACAATCTTTCTATTTCAGGATGAAGTTGAAATTTTGGTGAACTGCGGCTGTGCATATGCTGCAGCAACAGTTGCTGTAGCAATCTAATACTGAAACAACTAGAAAGAGGACACCAAAATTAGCAACAAAAATCACTATTTTGCCAATTAATTAAACAGTGTTTTAAGCTATTTAATTCCCGGCAACGGCGCCAAAAACTTGTTGCGTAAAAACAATTGCAAGTGTACACTGTCAACAAGTAATATAGAATAAGTAAAGTTCGTTCCCACGAGGATTAGCACTTAAACAATGTTTAATTTAATCAACAAATTAGTGATGGTAAAAATAAAGTAAAAGACACAAATATTTGGTAACATGCACAATAATAAAAAGGTATCAAGGTAATAAAGATCTGATGATTGGAACAAGTTGAGATGCATTCACTTTCAGTAACTATATTAAAATGAAATTAATGGTATGTTAAGTGTTGCAGCATTAGGTGCTGCAACAATGGATATATTTTCTCAAATACTTCTCACTAGGGTTTCGTCCCAAAAGTTTATCTCTAGACCTTAAAGGATTACGCCCTAGGCTGCTTAGGCACCCGCAGTATTCACCTTATGGCTTATGCCCTCCTATCTCTAGGGTTTAAGCAAGAAACACTAAAATCTCTTTTAATGTAACAAACCATATTATCTTGTGAGGTAAATTTACAAACCATCTCTGAATTCATAAATGCTACTTAGATTAGACGGCCAATCCTAATCTAAGATGGAAATATTATAACACACAAGATAAAATGCTCAACACTTAAACATACTACATTAATCTCACAATAAATTCATTACATTAAGTTCAGCATCCCAACTATAAGAAGTTAGCTCATGTTGAGCTTAAACAACAAAGAAAACAACTTAAACATAAATGAAGAAGTCATACTACAATCTCAAGGAGGGAGTTTACACTAATAATTGTTGAACCAAGAAGATAACTCCAAAGATGATAAATGAAGCACACTCCAGCTCTTCAACGTAGATTCCTCCAAGAAATGAAGTTCCAGTGTTGCTGCAGCAATAATAATTCCAGCAATTGATCTTTAAGTGAGCTTGAGAATGCATGAAATGGTGGCTATCTCTATACCAACCTTTTCGGCTTACCCTAATTGAGGAAGAAGGGTTCTATTTATAGATGAGGCTCATGATCCTAGGTAACACTAATTTGGGAGGCGCCAATTGTCCTTTGATAAGCCCAAAAAGTCCTTTTTACCCAAACTTTTAGGTCATCAGCGAATATTCCCTTGGTAGCACGCACACCCACGCCTGGTGATGACTGACACCTGTCCTTTCCTCGTTTTCCTTATTTCCTTCGGCATTCTCTCTCATGTTGCGCAATTTTGCATTGCTGCCACATTAGATGCTGCAGCAATTAGGCAAACACATCAAACCCACAATTGGGCACCAAAATACCAAATATAACAAATTAAAGCATGCACCTTAGACTAACTCTAAACTACCATATTTACTACAATAATCACAATATTGCTTGAGAATTAACAATGATTTAAGCTTGAAATAAGAGGTAATAACCATCATAAATGATTGTTATCAGACATCAAGACTGAGAGGGTATCCACATCATGAAACATGTAGTTAGAGGGCAGATAGTTGAAATGACATTTTAGAATGTTGATGGGAACGCCGATATTGACATTGAGGCTCTTAAAATTTTCTTTGGGTTTTTGGTGAAGCCTTTCCAAACTTTTGATGTTTCATTTCGCCTTTTTGAATTTTGACTTTGTTATGCGCATTTTGAATGTTGGCACTTGTGGTTTTTTACTCCCCTTCCCTTCTAAGTTAATTTATTTACATTTGACCGTCTTGCTTACTCGATCGTTTTTCTTTTTGTAACGGTGTTATCCTCTTCTAGTTTGATAGAGTTGAGGGCGACTTCTTTTTGATCTCATCTCATCAAGAAGAAGGCCTTGTTTGTTTTCCTTCGGTTTCCAAGTTTCCATTCTTTGAAATGACTTCGGGCTCTTTTACGCAAGTAGGTAGGCTTGTTCGCTAACCTTGGCTTTAAGTCATCATTCTTATAATGACTTTGATTTCTTTTAACTCGGTTAACCAAGTGAGTAACTTGTTTGCCTACCTTTGGCTTTAAGTTGTCATTTTAGCGAATTCTATTTCTTTTAGCTCGGTTAGTCAAGTAAGTAAACTTGTTTGCTAACCTTTGGCTTTAGGTTGTTGTTTTAAGCAACGACTTCGATTTCTTTTAGCTCGGATAGCCAAGCGAATAACTTGTTTGCTAACCTTTGGCTTTAGGTTGTTGTTTTAAGTAACAACTTCGATTTCTTTTAGCTCGGATAGCCAAGCGAATAACTTGTTTGCTAACCTTTGGCTTTAAGTTGTACTTATATTGAATACGATTTCCTTTAGCTCGGTTAGCTAAGTGAGTAACTTGTTTGCTAACCTTTGGCTTTAAGTTGTCGTTTTAACGACTTCAATTTCTTTTCGCTCGGTTTTCCAAGTGAGTAACTTGTTTGCTAACCTTTTGCTTTAAGTTGTCGTTTTAATGACTTCGATTTATTTTAACTCGGTTAGCCAAGTGAGAAAGTTGTTTTCTAACCTGTGACTTTAAGTTGTCGATTTAATGACTTCGATTTTTTTTAGCTCGGTTAGCCAAGTGAGTAACTTGTTTGTTGAACTTTGGCTTTAAGTTGTCATTTAACGAATTTGGTTTCTCCATCTTGGTTAGCTAAGTGTACAGACTTGTTTGCATTACGGACTTGCTTGTGAGAGTAAATGGCGGTTGGTAAATAATCTTCATTCATAAAAGATATTAACATAGGTGTGCAACTTTGGGTGTTCTAACACCTGAGTGTACTTCACTTTGCTCTTCAAATACTCTAGATGTACAACTTTGGGTGTTTAGACACCTGAATGTGTTTCACTTCGCTCTTCAAGTACCTGAATGTCCTTACTCGTGGTCGGTGTGGTAGGCGAATTTGTGCTCTCCTTGGGCATTCCCTCTCCCTTTTCACGCGTCACTCTTGCCTGGTCGGGTCTGGGCTCTGTATGTCTAGCGGTCCCTCCTTCCTCCCTTTTGAGGGATAGGGAATGGAATCTTTTAGATGCACCCAAGTAGGCCGTTATAGTGATAACTTCATTTGTAGCCGAATATAGTTTCATCTTGAGGTGGACCGTGAGGCGACTGCCTCTAGACATCCCAGCGTGGGTCTTTCTATGATGCAGTAGTACACTAATGGGCAAGAGAGGACTAGAAACAAAGTTTTGATGGTCCGAGTTATTGGTTCCTTCCCATAGGTGACCACTAGATCTATGTACCCTAGTGGTTTGGCTTTGGATCCGTTGAATCTGGAGAGATCGGATCCTTAATACGGTGCGAGGTCCTTTCTGGAGAGTCCGATAACTAGCAATAGATCTTTGAAGATGATGTCGACTAAGCTTCCTTTTTCCACTAGGTTTCTTCTTACATCGAAATTTGTCATTATCGCCTGAATAACTAGCGGGATCTGCTGGTTGGGTTTTCCATCCAGTAAGTCATTATCGTCGAACAGCAGGGGAGTTCGGTTGCTAATTTCTTTAGTAAGAGTTAGGCTGGCTATGCTCATTATCTCTTTCCATTTTCTCTTAATTGTTTTCTTAGTCACATCTCCTTCAGTTGGGTATCTTCCAGAGATAACCATTGCTTTGGAGTGGCTAGAGCTTTTGGGTTCTTCCTCATCAGGATCTGAGTCACTTTGTGTCTCCTTTGCATCTTTTTTGTCTTCATTGGCTACCTCTTTGCCTTTCTTGGGGGATCTGGTGTGTGTTCGTGCCTTATCTTTTTTGACATACTACCCTTCCTGATGAGATCTTCTATATCTTCTCTTGACTTGGTGCATTGATTGGTGTCGTGACCGCGCGGTGCTTCAGTGAAAACGACAGTATTTCTTCCGGCTGGTCCATTTCCTTTTAGGGATAGGGTTCGATGGTTTCATCCTTGGAAGCTCACTGTTAGCGCATTCAGCTAGGATGCTCTCCATTAGAGTGTTCAAGGGTGTGTATTCACCGAATAGATTTCCTCGAGCTCTTGATTCTCGGCGTGAGTTGGTTTGTTCTTTTCTTGGCCGAGTTTCTACTGTTGGAGCTTTCTTCTCGGTGGGTTCTCTTTCAAGGGCTAGTGCTGCAATCTCATTGTCTTCGTATTCCATATACTTTGCCGACCTTATTACGAATTCTTTGAGGTTAAAGGGATTTCTTACACTGACGTCTGTCTGCATGTAACTCCAACGCTGCTAGTCTTCCAGTTCGTGGACGTTCAGAGCTTCAACATTGAACCTTTCGATGTATTCTCTGATTGTTTCGCCTTATCACCTTATCACCTTGCTCGTGCTCCAGGGAAAATTTTGCACTTGACATAATCTTTGGCGTACATGTTCGAGATGGGCGGTTTTTCCAGGGACCTGAGGACGGGATATTCATTTATCTCTCTAGATAATCGTCCCGGTTTTGTCTACTTTCGCTTTTTGGTGAATTTCCTGGGTGGTGACTTCCGCCTGCGTTCCCGCTGCCAGGGAGATGAGGAACCCAAAGAGAAAGATCGATCAGACGAGTCCCTCCTGTACCGTGAAAATTCAAGCATTTTCGCTGGAAAACTTGGTGGAGATCTGAAGTGTCTTGTCTTATAGTAATGTCGTCGAGATTTGTGCTTCGGCCTGGGTGAGAGATGGCATCTTGATGCCACCGTTTTTGGAGGTGGGGATCGAAGTCGGCTTCTCCTATGGTCAGGGGTAGTGTTGGCCCTTCTCGCATGTTGATTGGCGAGGCTTCTGGCGAGGCTACACAGCTTGGGCCGGAAGGGGAACCAAAGGCTCTCCTTGAGGTGCCGCTTGTGGTGGTGCTTCTTCTTGCACGGGGTTTGGGGCTACGAGTGGTAAAGTTTCTTGACCGGTTTTCCCATCCACCAGTAGCTTTTGAACGAAACCCTTAGGTGTCCGTTCCCTTGGAGGAGGGATAGCAACTTGATAGCAGACGCGAGGGGTCGCCCTGACTGAGTCCCTGCAAGGCTGACGCTTTGGAGGCATTGTGAATGTTCAAAGTGGTTCGAAGTGCTTGGGAAGTAACTCCCACGATTGTCGCTAATGAACTAAACCAGCTGCAGGGTATGACCGAGTTGAGACCTAAGTGCTCATCAAGCTGAGTAGCTAAATCACATCGAATTACTCCCTAAATGTAGTTGCCGATGTTGCTGGTTGATTTCCGAGGTCTTTGGGATCGCGCTGATCCGGCGAGGGGGGTGGTACCTGCACACACTCTGATGCCTAAGTTAAAATTGATAATAAGCTGAGTAGCAGTGATATGATAGTGCTTTTATAAGGATCAGCGCTCACATGTGGCCTGCTCTGATAGGGGCTTGGCATTGGATGATGGGGATTTATCTATATCCCCCGTTGAGTGTGGACCGTGGGCATGTATTCAATTGGGCCTATTCGTTTAGCCGGTCAGGAATAGTTTGTAACCGAGAGCAAGGCGCACAAAGACGATCAAACAAATATCTCTCTTGAGTGAAACGAACAAGTGAGGGGGAAATTGGGATTGAATATTGAGAGAAATATAGAAGAAAATTGCGAAGTGGGTGGTCTAAAATGTGTGAGGCTTAGAGGAAAACAAAGACGGTCAAACCCTATGATACTACATTTGCATCTACTCCTCATCATGTTGTTGAGACTTTGAAAACTAGACCAGTGCTCGTGCGAAGCATGGGGAGAAAGTTTAATGGAAAACAAATGTATTTCCTCTCAAACTCTTTAGTTAAGCAATTAACTTTCAGAAGCTCTTCAGGAGTTAGTATACTCTTTATGCCATCAATATACACAATTATTTCCAAATATTTTATAAGAATATATGGATATTGGGGTAACTTTATATTCCTCATTTAGAATATGCACTGAAATGAGCATGCGTCCATCTTTCTCCATTCATGACATAATTTATTGAGATCTCATTTCCACAAATATCAGAATTTTTCAGGTACCTGATCAGTTCCTCTGGAACTTGAAAAATCAATTGTTTTTCTTTGGAACCGACCATGCTACACGCTTCATGCGTGGTTAAGATTCATTTGCGTTGTTTGAGTGTCCATCAAGGTCATCAATTTTATTGGAGCACTACAGCCGTGATTAATTTGCTAAACTTTGCAAATGAGTTATCCTATGAACTTCTGGTTCACATTAGTTTGTAAGAGGATAAAGATGATATAATAATAATTTATTTCAAATAATAATCATTTTCAGCTGCTCGTCTCTCACCCTAATATTAGGAAAACTAATTCATCACAATTTTAGTCAGCTAACTTAGCTATAAACACAACTCTAGTTGCTGGCTCAACATACTTTATGATGGAGATTCATATACTCATGTATTCCCAACATTCATCAATCATACTTCTTATTGTATAGTAGTGTAGTAATGGGAACATTCGCAACACATCCAAAAAAAATTAAGATGAGAGATATTGGATTATTGACTAAAAATACATCATAAAAGGGAGAGCTTACATATGATACCTTGTTGGCTTGATGTATCAATGTCTTTGCTTGCAATATTGCATGTTCCCATGTAGAAATTGAAATTTTGATCTCATAATAATTGGTCATACTCTTAACTTTACACGTCTAATGAATGGTTCTTCAAGACCATTTTACGAATAAACATAATCTATGTGATGTCCAATATTAAATTCTAATATACGTACAATATATACTTACCAAACGATTCCAAGATAATTCACATTATGACCTTTTACTCAAACTAGTTGAGCAAACCATCTCACAAACTTCTAGTTGTGAGTTGGCAACAAACATATATAATATATATGTGGTCATCTAATTGATGCATCAATTCAAATCATAAAGTATTACATAATTGATGTATTTGTTTACAAATATCACCTTATACACATTTTAGAAATGTGAGGGACTTATTCTTTCAAATTCTCAACTTCCTTTGGGAACTAGTAATGCACAAAAGTTAATGGATTGAAGAATCTACGAGCTTTTCAATACATGTTCACTAATATTCTTAACTATTTTTCGCATCATAGTAGACCCGAGATGGCCCAATCGGTCTTGCCAACGATAAGCTCATTATATTCCATAAACTTCTGGTTTAAGGTAGCATGTGTTTTACTAATATGCATTTAGTATCAACCAAAAGAAACATACAAGTATTGTTTTTCTAATACACATTTGTATTTTCTAAAGTAAATCTCATGATATACAGACATTGAAGATTTTCTTCATTTATTTTTCGATATTGTATATCTACTTAGATGAATATCCTTGAAACTCAATTTATTTCTATGAAAGAGAATATGGCATCAATGTGAAAAATCTTTGTTCTTCAAGCTATGTAACAATCCAATTAGCTCTTCTGGAGTCTTCAATTACATTTGTAAACTTTTGGTTGCAAGTTAATAATAAGAACACACACTACCATATGACTTCTGGATAGTTTATATGCATTAAGAACACATGACACAAAAACTTATTATATTGAAGAATCTTCTGGTCCTTCAAAAATATTAATATGTGTCGTCATCTTTGCATTAGAAAAATATAATTAAAGACATACTAATTAATAAAATCATGTAGACTATTAAACTTCGGGTTTAAAACACATTTTGTTTTTAAAAGTCCATAGCAAACTTCTGGATTACCATAACATAATTTTAATTGCACTCATATGTTTTACAATATTAAGGTAACATGAAATGAAAACAAGATGAAAAAAAAGAGAAACATAAAAAGATCTAATTCTTTAAGAAATACCTGATCGTATCACATGTTCTTTCTATTGTTTCCACTCATGAATTAAAATATTAGAACTCCAAGGGTAAGTAGAAAGAGAAGTTTTTTTTTTTACAGGAGAAAGAGAAGTTAAACTTAGAAAAATCAAACTTCGCCATAATGTATATGAGTTACTACATTATTATATTCATAAAAAGAAAATTGCTACACCATTATGAGAATTAGTAAAGAATATAACGATAAATCATATATGTCAAAAATAACCCTAAATCATAATAATGATTTTTTTTATCATCATTCACATGTAGCACACTCATTATTTAGCTTTAACATACAACACATCAAATTTTTTTTTTACATTATTTATAGACTGCAAAGAAAATCATAAAGGATTATCAAAGGGGAAAAACATACTTTTATGTTATGTTCTTCAAGAACTCGCCACAAACTTTTATAAAGGGTTATCAAAGAAAATCATAGTTATGACCATATTTTCTTCAAGAACTATATCTCACATCTAAACGATGACCAAAGAAAATTCATGTTTTAAGCAATCCTACAAGGGAATAAAGTACTGATCATTATGTAATTTATTCACTACTGGGAATAAAGTTCAATCCTTTATGTGATATTTCACATTATAATCATTCATAAGTCCTTTGTTCAATCACAATTGTGACTAAATTTCCAAAATATTCTAAAAATATTTTCTCACTTTTGCTACTCTAGGAGCATATTTAAGTAGGATAAAGAAATACATTTCCCCTTATTTTCCTTCGTTTCAAGTTAATTTAAAATCAAATAGATCTTTTAGATTACAATCATGGTCTAAAGATTTAGTTCTTCAAGAACTTGACCACAATTTTTTCATTTGTGATGATCAAGAAAAATCATCATTCTTAAAACAATCTTCCAGGGATGGTTGAATATTAAGATTTAGTTCTTCAAGAACTTGACCACGAGTTTATATGATTACCATCATTCTTTGAACAATCCACCACGGGTGGCTGAATATTAAGGTTCTTTTTTTTATAAGCTCTTCAAGAACTATCACAAATCTTCACATTTTGAATAATCCTACAAGGATATTCGAATATTCCTTTTTTTAGGCTTAAATATTTGATCCCCCCTGCAAATATCCCATTTTCCCATTTACCCCCTGTAAAAAAAAAAGTTTTAAAATCAACCTTGCAAATAATAAATGTTTCTAGTTACCACAGGGGGGTAACCGTAAACTTTTTATATTTTGCAGGGGGGTAACCGTACATGGTTTTTACCCATTATACACTACATAATCTAACAGAGGGGGGTGACCGAAAACTGTTTATATTTGCAGGGGGTAACCGTAAACTTTTTTTTTACAGGGGGGTAAATGGAAAAATGGGATATTTGCAGGGGGGATCAAATATATAAACCTTTTTTTTATTATTTCAGTTAATCAAGAGTTATATAACAAATGATAAAGAAAAAACTCTAAGCAATCCTTCAGAGATGCTCGAATATTGTTATTTTTCTTTCAGTTGTTTAAGAACTATATCACTCTTATTTTGGTAAAGATCCCACTCTTTCAGTTCTTTAAGTTCAAAAAATTGCATTATGTTCATAAACTACCAAATGTTATTGCTGTTAGTTGTGAAGGTGATGGTAGAGCAAGGGCCGGTGGTCTAGCTTTTATGTGGAAGGAAGATGTTGAAGTGAGATTGCTGTCTATGTCTCTACATCATATAGACCTTATGGTTTGTTATGGGGAGAATAATCTTGAATGGCGTTGCACTGGTATTTATGGCTATCCTGAAACTACTAACAAGCTTCTCTATGGTGACTTCAATCTCTTGCAAATCGTCTGAAGTTAATCATCCCAAACATTATTGGCAATTTCCAAAGTGCCTTTGTTCCATGTAGATTAATTACAGATAATGCGCTTATTGCATTCGATACCTTTCACTACATGAGGAAAAAAATGATGGAAAAAAAAGGTTATGTGGGAATTAAGCTTGACATGTCAAAATCATATGATAGGATTTAATGGTCCTTCATACAAGCAGTTATGGCTAGTATGGGCTTTTCTAAAATGTGGGTGGGTGGCAACCTCGGAGCCGTCGGTGACTATTTGGGGAGTCATGAAGGTGGGAGTGATGAAGACACCACGATCGGGGATGGAAGACCGATCGATAAGTCGTGAAGACGCCACAACCAGCTATGGAGGTTTCGGTTGATAAGTCGGGGTTGAGCACCACGGCACGCCGATAAGCTCGGATAACGGCTCACGAAGACCCAAAGAGACACGTCTCTAAATTTTTATTCAAAAATCAAACTTGTTTATTTCATCAAATGAATTAAAATATATAGAGAACCTCAGGCCCAATTGACCCAAAAGAACCTCAGGCCCATTGGACTCAATAAAACCCTAGAAAATAAAATATACTAATAAATATCAAATCCTAATTTTAAGGGAAATAACTAATTGGCATTAAAGCCATTGTTTCAAATCCTAAAATAGAGAAGACAATTAAATGACATAAAGCCTTGGATATAATCCTAAAATAAAGTACTGAGAAAGGGAATAAATTGCACTAATTTATTCTTCATGATATTGTACTAATTTACTCTTCATGAGATTTTCCTTCAACTTCTACGTGTAGACCTTAGTTGCATGAGTTGATTGGAATTCTCCAGCCAATGATAATGCAAGATTGCTACTTTGGATTCAAAAATGGTATAAGCCATTAAGTCTTGTAGTTAATGAAATAATGGTATCTTTATACGTTTTTTTCCACATACTTAAGGCACTTAGGATCTCGTCATTCTCCCTTTCTTCAAGAAGATTTGTTCTCAAATCTGAATCTGCAAAATAACCTAAGGGGTTATTGAAAAAAATTCTCTCTTTTTTCTCCCTTCTTTCTTTTTGAAATTTGGATATTTCATCCACCTTCCTCTTAAAATCATTATTTTTCTCAACAATGCTCCCATTATTTTCCCTTGCCTCGTCTTTTCTCTCAACATTCTTCTTCTCCTCTACTTCTTTATCATTGCTATCCTTTTTATTTTCAGAAGCGCACTCTAAGTCCTCTTGTGCTTTACGAAGATGCTCGCATAATATTTCAGAAATATCAACCATCATTCTTTCTATTTTCTCCTCTATCCTTCTCTCTCTCAATTTCTTCTTTTCTTTGATGGCTAAGTTTTCTACTTTGTGCCTCTTTTTTTAGCCCATTTTCATAAAGGTATTTCACATACGATGGATCCATTACAAAATCTCTAGTGTATCTTTCATAATCCCTTTGTCTTCCCTCCATCATGAACCATAAAAAAAAAAGCTTGCAAACAAACAACAAAAAACGATAAAAAAAGTACCTTTTTTTTGCTTTTTTTTCCTCTTTTCTTCTTTTTTTCTTTTTTTTTTTTTGATTTTTCGATTTTTTTTTCCTTTTCTTGGTTTTTTTTTCCTGTGAAAAAATAGAACATTGAGATGAACAAAATTTAGAGACTAAAATTGAAAAGGATAGATAATACATTGATAGAACCTAAGCTTTGATACCAGGTGATGGCAACCTCGAAGACGTCGGTGACTATTTGGAAGTCATGAAGGTGGAAGTGATGGAGACACCACGATTGGGGATGGAAGACCCATCGATAAGCCGTGAAGACGACACAACCAGTTATGGAGGTTCCGGTTGATAAGTTGGGGTTGAGCGCCACGGCACGCCGATAAGCTCGGATAACGGTTCACGAAGAACCAAAGAGACACGTCTCTAAATTTTTACTCAAAAATCAAACTTGTTTATTTCATCAAATGAATTACAATATATAGAGAACCTCAGGCCCAATTGACCCAAAAGAACCTCAGGCCCATTGGACTCAATAAAACCCTAGAAAATAAAATATACTAATAAATATCAAATCCTAATCTTAAGGGAAATAACTAGTTGGCATTAAAGCAATTGATTCAAATCCTAAGATAGAGAAGACAATTCAATGACATAAAGCCTCGGATATAATCCTAAAATAAAGTACTGAAAATGGAAATAAATTTCACTAATTTATTCTTCATGATATTGTACTAATTTACTCTTCATGAGATTTTCCTTCAACTTCTGCGTGTAGACCTTTGTTGCATGAGTTGATTGGAATTCTCCAGCCAATGATAATGCAAGATTGCTACTTGGATTCAAAATGGTATAAGCCATTTAGTCTTGTAGTCATTGAAATAATGGTATCTTTATACGTTTCTTTCCACATACTTAAGGCACTTAGGATCTCATCATCTTATAATGAGGTGTGTTTCATCTGTTTCTTTTTCTGTCCTTATTAATGGATGCCCCACCCCAAATTTTATCCCGCACATAGGTTTGCGACCAGGGGATCCCCTTTCGCCGTATCTTTTTATCACGTGTGCTGAGGTGTTTTCAGGTCTCATTGTTAGAGCTCAAGAGCAAAAAAGTCTACAACCTATACAGATTGCACGTTGAGCTCCTATGATTTCACATCTTTTCTTTGCAGATGATAGTCTCATCTTCTATAGAGCTACCCAACAAAATGCTGATTGTGTAAAAAATATTCTTCAACTTTACCAAGAAGCTTCTAGCCAACTCATCAATCTTGACAAGTCTGAGATCTCTTTCAGCCGAAATGTGACAACAAATAAAAAAATGAATTCCAAGGATGGATGGATATGAAGGCGGTGAAGGTTCAATCTAAATATTTTGGGTTTCCTTCCTATGTGGGAAGACCAAAGCAACAAATCTTTGATTTTGTCCAAGGCAGAGTGTGGAAGAAGTTGAAAGGATGGAAGGAGAAGTTTTTATCAACAACAGGCAAAGAAATTCTCATTAAAGCAGTTGTTCAAGGAATCCCTACTTATGTTGTGGGATGTTTCTTGTTGGCAGCAAGCTTGTGTGACTACATTGAATAGTGGTGGGGAAGTAGAGATGGGCTGAAAAGAAAAATTCACTGGATCAACTGAAACTAGTGCGGCCAACCAAAAAATAGTGGTGGTACGGGCTTTCGTAGTTTTAGAGCTTTTAATAAAGCTTTGTTGGCAAAACAGGGATGGCGCCTTTTAATTCAGCCTGATTCTTTGCTAGCTTGTTGCTTAAGAGCGTGGTTTTTCCCTAAAGGAGACTTGATGACATCTTCTTTGGGATATCGACCTAGTTACTCATGGAGGAACATTCACCAATCTATTTGGATTCTCAGAAGAGGCTGCTTGTGGACTATTGGGAGAGGACATATGAGAGATATCTGGAATGATAATTGGCTCCCCAACCATAATGGCTACAAGGTATGGTCACCTAAACCACCTAATAACCAAATTTATAAAGTTTCTCAGTTGATTATTCAAGAGGATTCAATGTGGAATAGTCAATTGTGTTGGACTATATGATAACCTTAGAGGGGGTGAATAAGGTTATATGCTAAAAATTAAATCTTTTTGGTTTTTGAGAATTAACGATGCTAGTTTAAATCGAATGCGGAAAAGAGGATTTAAACTATATGCAACAACTATGCAAGCTATAACAATAGGCAGAGACAATTACAATGATGACGAAATCTAAGCGCGATAATATCAAATGCAATGACAGTTAACAATTATAAAGACAACGCAAAGTAAAGATAAGGGAAAGAAGTACACTGTAATTTTTACGAGGTTCGGGATAAAAAGCCCTACATCCTCGGCCTCCGGCTTTCCATCCTTCGAACTTGATAATAACCACTATATGAGAAGAACTTCTTCAACGTCTTACAAGCAAGAAAATCTTCTATAGCTATCACACCAATCTCAATTTTCCCCAAATTGAGAATCCAAGCTCCCCGCTAAGGATTTCTCTACAACTCAATCTCCCTGATTGAATTACCCAAGAAAACTCTCAGAATTTCCCAACAATCAAATATAGATGTTTACAATTGAAAACTAGGATCCAATCACTCAAGCAATATAACAATGATGTAGTTGAGAGATGAGAGATTTGGAACCTTAGATGAAGAACGTGAAGAATGAGTGTGACAGTGAGTGTTCGCGTTCTGTTCTTTTTAGATTTGAAGGTTATTGTTTTAATTATGAAAACCGTAATCCTATTTATAGGGATTGTAAAAACTATGACCGTTAAAACAATTCTCAACTCTACTGTGATAAGTGGAAAATCGATTGATTGCTTGTAAAACATAGTCACATAATCGATTGTTTGCTCTAAAAAAACAACTTTATAAAGCAAGCAATCGATTCTTTGCTTTCAAAAGACAAGACATGAATCGATTCTTTGCTTTAAAATAAGAAGTCATCAATCAATTGCTTCCTTTTAAAACCAAGTCATCAATCGATTGTTTTCTTTCCAAAACAAGTTCTTTTAAAACTACTCTAATGTGAAATCGATTTTTGGCTTTAAAAAGCAAGAGGAAATCGATTTTTGGCTTTAGAAACAAATCAAAAAATCGATTTAGTGCTTAAAATACACAAAGTCATCAATCGATTATTTTCTTTCCAACACAAATTCTTTTTAAAAACAATCAAACCACAAATCGATTTCTTGCTTTAAAGGCAATAGGGAAATCGATTCTTAGCTTAAAAAAAAAAGGGAAATCGATTTCTAGCTTAAAAGAAATAAAGAGATCGATTTCTAGCCTAAAATAAATAGGGAAATCGATTTCTAGCTTAAAAGCAAAAGAGAAATCGATTTTATAATTCGTGCTTAACCTATTAACATGCTTTTATATAAGAGATTTTAACAAGTTAAAATGAGCTCAATTCTATTTTAACAAAATGGTTCTATTTTGAAATTATCATCTCTCAACTACAAAAGTCATAAAACTGAAGTGACGGGATCTTACAAGAGTCCCATCCAAAGCAATATAACACATAGGTCTTGAACGCTTGAGTAGCTTCTCCTCCGAGCTGCTACACTTTAAGATATTATGTCAAGCGTCCTATGCAAAGCAATATAACATATAGGTCTTGAACGCTTGAGTAGCTTCTCCTCCGAGCTGCTACACTTTAAGATATCATGCTAGTGGTTTCTTGAAGAAATGAGCTTCTCCTCCGGATCTTAAAAAATTGAGCTTCAGCTTGTGGTTTCTTGAAGATGTCCGCTAGTTGGTCATCAGTCCCTACAAAATTTAATGCTATGCTCCCGCTAGAAACATGGTCTCTAATGAAATGATGCCTTATTTCTATATGCTTAGTTCTAGAGTGTTGGATGGGGTTCTTAGCAATGTTAATGGCACTAGTGTTATCACATAGGGTAGGCACATTGTCATATAACAAACCAAAATCCTCCAAAGTCTGTTTCATCCACAAAACTTGTGCAACACAATTTCCAACCGCCACATATTCGGCTTCAGCGGTGGACAAAGCAACACTGTTCTATTTTCTACTAGACCAGGAGGTCAAACAAGGCCCTAAGAAATTACAGGTTCCACTAATACTCTTCCTATCTAATGTACATCCAGCAAAATCAGCATCACAAAAACCGACCAAAGCAAAATGACTCGATTTCGGGTACCACAGTCCTAAATCTAAGAATCCGTTTTACAGCTTTTAAATGTGATTCTTTGGGACATGCTTGAAATCGAGCACACAAGCACACAACAAACATAATATCAGGTCGAGAAGCAGTTAAATACAAGAGACTACCGATCATACCTCGATACATTGTTTTGTTTACTGGTTTACCTTGCTCGTCCTTATTCAGCTTTGTTGCAGTCGCAATGGGAGTACCAATCTCCTTTGCATCACCCATGTCAAACTTCTTTAGCAGCTCCTTTGAGAACTTGTTTTGACAGATGAAGATTCCTTCCTTCATTTGCTTCATTAGAAGTCCCAAAAAGAAGTTTAGCTCCCCCATTATGCCCATCTCAAACACGCTAGTCATCATGCCAGAAAACTCCTTGCCAAGATCATCAGTAGTAGACCCAAAAATAATATCATCGACATAAATTTGAACTACTATGATATGTTTGCCCTTGGTTTTGAGGAATAAGGTAGAATCAATCTTACCCTTTTTGAAACCATTTACAATTAAATGTTTGCTCAGTCTCTCATACCAAGCTCTAGGAGCTTGTTTTAATCCATAAAGTGCTTTGTCAAGTTTGAAAACATGATTTGGTTTTTTAAAATCTTCAAAACGAGGGGGTTGTTTTACATATACTTCCTCTTCTAAAAGTCCATTTAGGAAGGCAATCTTGACATCCATTTGGTGTAGTTTGAAGTCCATGTAACTAGCAAAGGCTAGTATTATACGAATGGACTCCAACCTAGCCACCGGAGTAAAAGTTTCTTCAAAATCCACCCCTTCGATGTGGTTAAAACCTTGAATAACTAAATGGCTTTTATTTAATAAAATAACACCAGTTTCATCAAGTTTGTTGCGAAAGACCCATTAATACCAATGATGGTTCTATCAACAGGTTTTTCAACTAAATGCCAAACATTGTTCCGTTCAAATTGTTCAAGTTCCTTTTGCATTGACACAACCCATTCTGGATCACATAAAGCTTCCTTAATATTATTAGGAACTATCTGAGAGACAAAAGCACTATGAAAGCATAAATGATTAAGAAAGAACGAGTGGTTACCTGTAACAGCCCGGGCCCTTTTCTTTCTTGTAGGCTACCCTGACACTACACATCATGACCTTCTCTACCCCCCATGTAGAGTTTTTGCCTTCCGTGGGAATCGAACCATGTACTCTGGGGCTTAAGTACATGCTCAATGCATTCCCACTACCAATTGATTCGAGTAACGGCGGGCGAATGTTCAGTCATTGAACCGGTTGCAACTGTTGTTTTGCAAAGTAAGTTGTTATTAATCGTTCAAAGAGATGCCATTAAGCAAAGCCTGTAAGCAGTAGTAACGTCAGTGTTCAAAAATTTGTTAAGGATTTACTGACACTCGAAACTCTGACCTTTGTTAACCAAAACCAATCTACCAGTTACTGAGAAACGATTTAGCAATTGATCCTACTTAGTGACACAAGTTATAACACTGACTTATGTCACAATTAGAGAAATCCTTTCGGATAATTCCCAAATCTAGATCAAGATTCAGTTTCCTTAGAATCACATTTTCGAATTGCTATAAAGCCACCCTAGTAAATGATAAAGCAACCTCTGTATTGGTAAGCAGAGTCACCAAATGTTAATCGGATTAGTTTCTGATCCATACTCCTGAACCAAGTCCCTTACAAGATGAAACTAGTAAAGGGAGTCTATAGAAATAACCCTCTGGTTAAGTGAACTCTAGTCTCGGTCTGTGAGAAATTTCCTCTAGTTTTCCGACTCATTTTATTCATAACTTTTGATCCGGAACTTTGATTTTTATGTTCCAGGATGCATTGGAAAACTAACGAAAATGTCTATACACCTAAGAAGGTCTTAAATTGTGTTTCCAATTGTATTCTGAAGTGCACCTCTGTCTTACCCTAAACAGTTAAACTCTAACGCATTTGTAGATTATGAATCCTGCAATTGCACGGGGAATTGGAAGAGGACTTCCAATCATTAAGCTTAGATTTATAGGAATTGCACAGGTTCAGGAATTGCTGTGCATTGTAATTTTTCCAAGGAATCTATTTCTCGGAAATGAATATTAGTAGTTCTAGCCCCAACTAGCAGGTCGTGAGAGCGAGAAGCTCAAAGTTACCTAAATGTCGAATGGGATAAGATTCCAATCGTTAACCTTGATTTCGTTAGGGTTAACAGTAAGTTGTCATGACTTTAATTCACAGGATGAGTCAAGACTAGTTTCTCAATCCCGATATTCTATGGGTTAAATGTCAATAAAGACAGTATGTGCTAAACTTAGAGTTGTTCTAATTATAGCTCAACGTACGAGACTATTTCTGCGAGAAATCCGATGGGTTGGATATGTGTAGTAAAAAGTTTTTACTCACTACACTGTCTTGATGGAGGAATGTCTATGAAAGAACCACTTGTCGGGCTAAGACTAAGTGATGGGACAGTGAGTGTATAACACATGAGTCTTCGATAGCGAATTCTATAACCATCTTTGTGTTGTTCCTTGAGGTGATAGGTTCATGCCTGTTCTTCCTCATGAGATGCAAAGTCTTTGGTTATCTTCTCATTAGGCTGATTTGAGAAAAGAATTGAAAGGGAACGAATTGGATCGAATGGATTAGCGGTTTGAGAAAAACAAAGTTTACAACCAAGGTACAGATGAAGGATCCCGGACCGTGCGTCCTAAGTCCCGAATTGAGTGCCTAATTCTGTCTCTATTTTAAAAATCAAATATCCGCTTTCCCTTCGACACAATCTTCTTCCAAATTCCTTCCTCAAGCTAACCTAAGTATTTTTTTTAACTTAAAAGGGACCAAAAGCACGACGAAGGAAATTTGTGAGGTTTCGATCACACAAATGATTGATTTCAATAAAAGTAATACTTTTATTCTCACTTTTGACATTGTAAATCTTAAAAATTTGAGAGTGAAAGTATCTTTTGTTGAAACGTCGTGTATTGAGTAAGGTCGTTTTTAAGTTGGGGTGAATTATTGTTTTTGGATAATCATATTTTTCAAAGTTATCATTGTTTGAAAATCCCATTGAAAAGAATCATTACCCAAATAAAACGAATTTACTTTCAAAATTCTGAAACTGAGCATGTCATTACAATATTTAGAGTTTTTCTTCGGTCGAGTTGCAAGAAAAATCGTTTTCCATATTCATTTCATTAATAGTCAACTCATTTTATAAAACCATTCCATTTTCTTTTGTGGAAATTTTAGTAAAATGAGTTAAGCGCTTATTTAAACGTAACTCGGGAAGAGAAGAAAACTTTCCTTCCGAGTACAGTGTGGTTTGAGTTTAAAGCAATCCTCTCATAGACGTCAATTCCTCCCAACCCAATGTTACATCTAGGCAGAAACCTTCCGAGCTCATTCAGCTGTGGATATATCTGTGAGTAGACAACTGCTAGTGTCTGCGTAGGAAGATCAGATGTCGTTGATCGCTCAATAGATGTTGGCCTCGTGTCAACTAGGGGTATAGGTTTTGAACGATTTTGCGGACAAAATCTTTCAAGTTGGGGTGATTGTAACATCCCTAGTTTCGTTAATTTCGGATTTTTTAACTAGTGATTTATGATTCTATTAAATAATAAATCTAGTCAAGGTTATGAGTTGGTCGCGAAAGCAATTTATATAATTGCTAAGATATGTATATATATATATATATATATATATATATATCATTTCTAGATCATATGGCATAATTGCATAATTGTTTGAACTATGTGATTAGATATGGTTGTTTGGGGAGAAATTGGGTCAAATGAGAGTTTGAGTGGGAATTAGTAAGCCAGGGGTACTTTGGTCTTTTACTACTCATTAAACCCTCAGCTCATGAAAGTTAAAACCAACACCACTCTCATTTTCTTCACTTCCCTGAAATTAAGAAAGAAACAAATAGATAGAAGGAGAGATGGAGAGAGGGTCGTGAGAGAAAAAGGAAAGAAGAGGAGTTTTATCAACCATAGCACTCATTTCTTCTCTTCACCATCAAATTCATCTTTATCATCTTTCCACATCTTACTTTCATCACAAATCAGAAAACACAAACAGCCAAAACAGAACCCAAACACCATTGTTGTTGACCCAATTTGAGAGCTATGCATGTCTTAGATCCTAGAAGGAATTTGTGAGTCAACACATAGGAATCAACTAGGACTCTTAGAGGGATGAGATTGAAGCAAGAGAAGGTAATTAGAGGTTCTAATTCGTGCATTGAAAGGGGATAAAGGAAGACTCTGTTGCTGGAAAGTTATGGGTAGAGAAAGATTCGAATTCACCTCTTCAAGCTTTGGAAAAGTTGGTTGCATGTACATTTTGGATCATGATTGAGTTGCATGCCCAATTGCCAGCTGAGATTGGGCTTCCTAGAAGCTAAATTCTGAATTCAAGGTTCAAGGGAGTGAAGATTTAGGAGCTGGGTTCGTGATTGGAAGCGTTTTTACGAGTTCGGAGCGAGTTGTGAAGTTTCGGAACCGTTGAGCTTCGGGAAGTCTTGGTGTTTCGTGATTTTCATCACGATAGGTGTGTTTTAATCACGTTTAGGGGTTATGTTTTTGAATATATTGGTTGTATTTTTGATTTCGTTTCGTTTCGTTAAGTTTTGAAATTTTTACGAATCGAAAACCGTTTTTCGGAAAATTACGTTTTTACGGTTTATTTACCAAAATATATATGAATTGTTATGTGGATTGGATTGATGGTTGTATATTTGGACTGAATATTGTGTGTGGAACCTCTATTTTGGTGTTTGGTAGAGTTGGTAATGGAACAGAATCGAATCGGAATGAGAAACGAAACAAATTTCAGCAAAACCGAGCCACTGTTGGTCCACCACGGACCGTGGCAGCCACCACGGGTGCCTGTGTGGTTTTCAGTTTGCAGCACCAAAAACTGCAAACAGCCACCACGGCCCGTGTTGCTTGCCATGGGTGACCGTGTCAGGATCAGTTTGGTTCATTTTTATTCGACTGTTTCGACCTCAAATCGATTGTTTTTCATTCCTAAACCTTCCCTCAACTTATATAATGAAAGAATAACCGTAATTTATTTCAAAACTCTTATGAATCACTTGATTTAAATCAAATTGTTTCAAATCACAAATGATTTGAAAACCGAGTCTAGCCACGTGTGAAAATATATGTTTTTCAAAAGCAAAACGAACTTTAAGTTCTATTTTTTGATATTGTATCAATGACGCGAGATGGTTAACGTTGTATTAATCTAAACTCGGTCATAGATCAATAATATTATCCTTTTTGATATTGTATCAATGACGCGAGATGGTTAACGTTGTATTAATCTAAACCAGGTCATAGATCAATAATATGTTAAAGAATGGATTCTTTGTTCATTAGAATTGATTGATAATAATTATAAAAGATTGATAGGTCGCTAATGACTTATACGGGTGACGACCCAAGATGTTAGTACACTAGGGAGAGGGAAGTCATGAGCCCTTGAGCTAGGCCCATATGAGGATGTTCACTGCAAACCGAAGAAAAATGGTTTAAGGTGTTGTACTAGATTAATAAAGAGGATAGTTCATAGCCATCAAGAATTGGGTTGTGAACTATAGTTTAATAAATAATCTCTTGTATGGTTCTGTTCTTCCTTTCCACCACACCATTTTGTTGAGGAGTCCTTGGAGCTGAAAAGTTGTGATGAACACCATAGTTTTCACACCAAGTCCTAAATGATGAATTTTCGTACTCTCCTCCATGATCACTTCTAATTTCCTTGATGGCTAAGCTTTTCTCATTCTGTAACTTTCTGCACAACTTAGCAAACTTATTAAAAGCATCGCTTTTATTTGCAAGTAGAGTGACCCAAGTATACCTAGAATAATCATCTACAATCACGAAGACATACTTGGACCCTCCTAGACTTACAACATCAATCTCACCAAATAAATCGAGATGGAGCAATTCAAGCACATTGTTAGTGGAAACAACAGGTTTTGGATTGAAAATCTATGCAATTTACCCAGCTCACATGCATCACATAATTGACCCTTTTCATACTTCAGCTTGGGTAGACCTCTAACATGCTCATTCTTACACAACTTAGATAAAAGTTCTATACTAGCATGTCCTAGACGTCTATGCCACAAATCCACATCATCAAGCAAGGAAGGCATGCATACAATATCATTACGCACATTATCAAAATCAACATAATACACATTATTTTCTCGAAAGCCAATAATATAAAGTTTAGAAGTCCTATGAGTAATAACACATTTATCAACAGAAAAATGCACATCAAAATCACTATCACATAATTGACTGACACTTAACAAGTTAAATTTCACACCATCAACTAGTAAAGCATTTTTAATCTTGATTGTGTTTTCCTTACCCACACAACCTTTACCTATTACTTGGGCAAATTCATTGTTGGCAAACTTCACAGATCCACTAGCTTTGTTGCCCAACTTCAAGAATAGTGAGGCATCACCAGTCATATGCCTCGAGCACCCACTGTCAACCATCCACACATTTTTCTTCTTGGATGACTGACCAACCTGCAAAAGGAACATCAACAACTAGTACGAGGTACCCAAATTTTATTGGGTCAACGGGTTTGTTTTCACAATCCACCTTGGTTTCTTACAAGCAGGTATAAGGGTACCAAGCTCACACAATCTACGAATAAGGTATCTATGGGAACCATGATTCCCTTTCTGACAATAAGTGCAAGAGAAAACAGTAGGTGTCTTACTTGAAGTGGCAGCTACAAAAATCACTTTCTTTTTCAAATCAGAGGAGGTGGAATTACCTTCATACCCAATACCTCTTCTATCAACATATTCATGTTGGGAGTGAAGTAACTTGGTTAAGGTCTTTTCACCAACCACAAACTTTTTTAAGGATTCTTTCAAATTTTCATTTTCAACCTTCACTTTTTCAAAATTTTGTTTAAGCTCAAGAAGCTCAAGGTTGAAAGGTTTAGTTTTATGTAGCTCATTCTTCAACTTAGCTACTTCCTTCTCAAGAGTCTCAATTTGAGTGAGCATGCTTTTGTTGCTCTTTGTCAAATCCTTAGATTTAATCAAAAGAGTTTCATGTTCATTATAAAGAGCTTCAAAAGCCTCACTCAAGTCTTGACTACTACACGCATCATCAAATAAGTCATCATGTTCAAGTGAATAAGAAAAACTATGGTTAGCAAAGATTACCTTAGGGGTGTCATTTTCCATAAGACAAACAACCTTGGTAGCCTTCTTTTCTTCATCTGTTTCACTATCAGTGTCAAAATTGTCCCATGTAGCCTCAGGGGTGTCATTTGCCATAAGACGAACAACCTTTGCAACCTCCTCTTCTTCATTTGTTTCACCATCAGTATCAGTATTGTCCCATGTAGCCTTCATGGCTTTCTTCTATGGGTACTTGGATTTTAGCTTTGGACAATTCACTTTGAGATGACCCGGTTTGTTGCATTCAAAACATTTTGGTTGATCATCTCTTCTCTCATAACTATCTCCTTTGTTGTGCCCAGATTTCTTTGAATAGTCACCCTTCTCAAGCTTCTTGAATTTCATGAATTTTTTGAATTTCTTGGCAAACATAGCCATGTCTTCATCATCGGATTCTTCATCAAACTCAACCTCTTTCCTTTCCATCTTAGGAGTCTTGGCAGCCGCAAGAGAAAGAGACTTCCTTTCTTTGACCGCTTCTTTTTCTTGAGTCTTCTTAGCGGCCAACACCACCTCAAATGCAAGAAGTGACCCAATCAAGTCTTCTTGAGGTAAAGTGCCAATATCTTTGGCTTCAGTGATAGCACAAGTCTTAGGAAAGAACTCACTAGTCAAGGATGCAAGAATATTCCCATTCAAATCCTTCGTTGAATACTTCATCCCAAGTGCTCTCAAGTTATTCACTATCAGGTTCAATCTTTGGTGCATAGCTGCAACAGATTCACCTTCCTTCATCTTGAAAGCTTCATACTCAGAAGTGAGAACTCTAATCTTTGTGTCCTTCACTTGACTCGTACCAACATGTGTCGCTTCTAGACAGTCCCAAATTTCCTTGGCTGTCTGACATCCTTTCACCCTTCCATACTCTTCTTGACATAGAGATAGGTGAAGAATATTCATCGCTTTGGCATTGAGAGATATTTTTTCTAGATCAGGCTTTCTCAGCTCACCCAAGTCAATGGCATAAATATCTTCAATAGGTACTTCCTCAGCTTTACCAGTAGCTTGAGATTTGGTAGTATCTCCCTCAGCAGTAACACCAGGTTTAGTAATCTTGATTCTCATAGGAATGAGTGGTCCATCAACAATGATCCTCCATAACGTGAAATCTATAGCCTGCACATGACATTTCATTCGACTACTCCAATAGTCATAGTTAGTCCCATCGAACAGGGGTGGCCTATTGAAGGACGTCCCCTCTTTCATAAAGGAACCCATGATCACAAAAAAAATTGCAAGATGTTAAGCACTATATGCAATTTCTAGCTCTTGATACCAATTTATGGACCATATGATAAACTTAGAGAGGGGGGGGGGGGGGGGGGATGAATAAGGTTATATGCTAAAAATGAAATCTTTTTGGTTTTTGAGAATTAACGATGCTAGTTTAAATCGAATGCGGAAAAGAGGATTTAAACTATATGCAACAACTATGCAAGCTATAACAATAGGCAGAGACAATTACAATGATAATGACTAAGCGCGATAATATCAAATGCAATGACAGTTAACAATTATAAAGATAATGCAACATAAAGATAAGGGAAAGAAGTACACCGTGATTTTATGAGGTTCGGGATAAAAACCCCTACGTCCTCGGCCTCCGGCTTTCCAACCTTTGAACTTGATAATAGTCACTATATGAGAAGAACTTCTTCAAAGTCTTACAAGCAAGCAAATCTCCTATAGCTATCACACCAATCTCAATTTTCCCCAAATTGAGAATCCAAGCTCCCCGCTAAGGATTTCGCTACAATTTAATCTCCCCGATTGAATTACTCAAGAAAACTCTAAGGATTTCACAACAATCAAATATAGATGATTACAATTGAAAACTAGGATCCAATCACTCAAGCAATATAATAATGATGTAGTTCAGAGAGATGAGAGATTTGGAACCCTAGATGAAGAACGTGAAGAATGAGTGTGATAGTGAGTGTTCGCGTTCTGTTCTTTTTATATTTGAAGGTTGTTGTTTTAATCGTGAAAATCGTAATCCTATTTATAGGGATTGTAAAAAATATGACCGTTGAAACAATTCTCAACTATACTGTGATAAGTGGTAAATCGATTGATTGCTTGTAAAACATAGTCACATAGTTTGCTCTAAAAAAACAACTTTATAAAGCAAGCAATCGATTCTTTGCTTTCAAATAAAAGGCATAAATCGATTCTTTTCTTTCAAAAGACGACATGAATCGATTCTTTGCTTTAAGATAAGAAGTCATCAATCGATTGCTTCCTTTTAAAACCCAGTCATCAGTCGATTGTTTTCTTTCCAAAATAAGTTCTTTTAAAACTACTCTAATGTGAAATCGATTTTTGGCTTTAAAAAGCAAGAGGAAAACGATTTTTGACTTTAGAAACAAATCAAAAAATCGACTTAGTGCTTAAAATACACAAAGTCATCAATCGATTGTTTTCTTTCTAAAACAAATTCTTTTTAAAAACAATCAAGCCTCAAATCGATCTCTTGCTTTAAAGGCAAAAGGGAAATCTATTCTTAGCTTAAAAGAAAAAGGGAAATCGATTTCTAGTTTAAAAGAAATAGGGAAATCGATTTCTAGCCTAAAATAAATAGGGAAATCGATTTCTAGCTTAAAAGCAAGAGAGAAATATATTTTATAATTTGTGCTTAACCTATTAACATGCTATTATATAAAAGATTTTACCTAGTTAAAATGAGCTCAATTCTATTTTAACAAAACGGTTCTATTTTGAAATTATCATCTCTTAACTACAAAAGTCATAAAGCTGAAGTGACGGGATCTTACAAGAGTCCTATGCAAAGCAATATAACACATAGGTCTTGAACACTTGAGTAGCTTCTCCTCCGAGCTGCTACACTTTAAGATATCATGTGAAGCGTCCTATGCAAAGCAATACAACATATATGTCTTGAACGCTTGAGTAGCTTCTCTTCCGAGCTGCCACACTTTAAGATATCATGCCCTGTGCTTTGGTTCAACTATAAACATTAGTAAATAGATTGTAATTTAATTTGTTATCATACAAAACAAAGAGTGTTTGAATTATTTCTACCTTCTGAAGCTATGCAAATACTACAATTTCCTATATCTTCTTCTATGCAATTAGACCAATTGGCTTGGGGCCCAGTAAAGCGTGGCTATTTTTCTATGAAGAGAGCTTATCACTGTATTAAAAATTGGGAAGTTGCTGATTCTCCTTTGCCATCTACCACTCTTACTGGATCTACAGTGTGGAAACATCTTTGGAAAATTCAGACTATCCCTAAACATGTTCATTTGGGATGGAGAATTTTACATAACAGTCTTGCTTCCAGAATGAAGCTCAATTCCAAAGGTGTTCCTGTTTCCCCCTTGTGCCTGTGCTGTATTTTTGATTGTGAAGATATAGATCATAGTTTTCGCAGGTGTTTGTGGGCCAGGAAAGCTTGGTTTGTCTCTCCCATTTGTATTAACTTTGATAATGTCGAGGTATCCTTTCAAACATGGCTTGAGGACGTTATTGTTAACAATACAGATGAGGTGAAAATGCATGTGCTATCTTTATGCAATGAAATTTGGAAAGCTCGCAATAAGCACCGCTTTAAGGGAACGCCAATTGATCCTATAGCGACAGCTTACAAGGCATAGCGGGTTGTCATTGAATATTCAATCAGTGTCAACTCTTTGCATTCTTTACCTGTCTCAAATTCCAATGTTCAGAATATTGATCATCAGTTGGATAAATGGTGTAAGCCTCCAACATCTTAGTATAAGGTAAATATGGATGCTGCTGGTGTTTCAGATGGAGTCTGGGGTATTGGTACTATTGTTAGAGATGAAAACGGGGAGGTTATGGCTGCTGCAAGTTGGCGAATCAATGCTCTCAATGATGTTGATTTGGTAGAGGCGTTGGGAATGAAACTTGCTCTTAACTTTGCTATCGATCTTGGTTTCTATTCTTTGATTGTCGAATCTGATTCACTAAATGTGGTGCAAGCAATGCTCTCCTGTACAATAATACACACGCATTTTGGCATGGTTGTGAATGACTGCAACTTTTTCACATCACTGTTCCATCGTTTTAAGGTTTGCCATGTTAGGAGATCTGCTAATAAAGTAGCTCATTGTTTAGCAAAATTTGCTTTGATTAATATTAACTCTATTTGAATTGAAGAAACTCCTAGTTGTATTGCTGCTGCTATTGCATCAGATTTGAGAGGTAGTAAATGAAAATATTTATTTCCCCGTCAAAAAAAAAATATCTCTGCTTTCATTACATTAAATTGATAAATTAATTTTTTATTTCTCTCTTTAAGTGATCATTATTACTTTTACTATATGCTTTGATTACTTGCATGATGATGATATTGTCGAATTGGCAATTATAGAACAAAAATCATTGTGCTTCATAGAAGAGAGTCTTAGTAGTGGGATGCTCTCGCTTCTTAAGATTACAACCATAATGTTAGTATAAAATAATAAATGATTGAAAAATCATTTCAACCAAATCGACGCTAATTTTTTTCCAAAAATAAACAAGGAATTGCGGCGGTTCTAACCGCCATTAAGTAGCGCATAAAATTGAAAACAACAAAGGAAATAGCGCTAAGTCGACTACCATCGCTAGATTTTGTGACAGTTTTGCAATTGATGGATATCAAACTAGCGGCAGTTCAAGCAGCTGCTAAACACCAGTCTTTACAGTCGCTAAATCCTAATTCTACCGTAGTGTGTCTTCTGAGAAAATTTGTAAACCATTTCGCCGATAACTTTTGATGTCGCTTTAAACCATTTTTGTAATCCACATAGTTGACTCCAAATCGTAATGTATAACCTGAAGCCCATTCGAAATTGTCAAGCAATGACCACGCAAAATATCCCTTTACATTTACGCCGCGCCTTGATGCAATCAACAAAATAAAATTATTAAACTAGTTGCAATAAATGGTTACTTGTATGGTGGGCAAACCTTGATAGGTGGTAAATCATTACTTAAATATCATATGTTATCTTTATCTTCATGGTTGAGACGGTGATCCGATCAGTGTTGATTCAACAGAAATAAAAAACAAATATGAGTGCTTTAAAACTCAACTCGTATGTGTCTTCCTTGTTTTTGTCAAATTTACATCAAGCAAGTCAACCATGAGGACGAAGAGGACTGTGAACAGAGTTGTGGTGTTGCTCATTGTTAGGGATTTATATGATATTTAAGAAAGGGCCCACCATAGACCACCTATCAAGTTATCCCACCGACGAATTTGCCATAAAAATAACTATTTTAAAATATGTAGAGTAAATTGCTTACCTAATTGCAGAATGAATATAAAAGAGATGACGATAATAATAGTCAATTCTGTAAGTGTCTAAAAGGGCTTCCTCTAATGATAGCATTGGATCATTGAACTCATCCATACCTACAAAGTAATCCAATATGTAAGCTCTCATATATATATATATATATATATATATATATATATATATATATATATATTGTGTATGTGCGTGTGCTAACTAAATTATTTAGGAAAAAGAATTGAATGCATTTTATTTTTCATGTCCTTTAAAAAAGTATATTCATTGATAATGAATATCAAGTAAGGTGTTTTTTACCATTTTCAGTTATGTAAATCAAAGGATTGTTGTACTTTTTCTTGATGTAAATCAGTAACTCTTGAATTCCTCTGGGATAAATATATATCCAATCTGAAGCAGCCTGCAAATATAATATCAAACATAATTTGTATAATATACTCAAATAATCATTTGGATACGATATCTAACGAGATAACATGCATACCCTTGGACCTATGGGAATCCCATTGCGCTCAGCTGCCATCCCAAAAATAAAAGACATTATTATTATTATGAAATTGAAGATATTTATCAACTTAGAGAATTAAAAAATAAAGACATGCTTACTAGTAAGATTAACATGAGAGTCGGTGGGGTAATTCGGTCTATCGTGCGGATGAGATACATTGGCAGCATAGTTTGAGGTGTAATAATTTAGCCCAAGAAAATCGAATGAACCTTTGAGCAGCGTGGCTTCCATTTCAGAAAACTCTGGCAACCGTCTTCCAACCAGGGAACGCATGCTTTGTGGATATTTTCCCGTTGTAATTGGTTCCATGTACCTAGAATCATTGTCACAAATGAAAAATATTCAATTTGAAATTCTTTATGCACTTTTTGACTCATGAATGTGTTTTTTTTACTACCACCAGGTTATGCTTATAAATAGACACTATCTATTCAGGTTAACGGCTGAGAGATAAGCATATGATCGATCGGACAAGAAGGTAAGCATTCACTCTAAGGGCCTTTGTACATGGGTGATCATATCTACAAGCCCAAAAACGAGGACTACTACAAGCCTAGCAGTGACCAGAAAAAAACACTCACTCACAAACACAAGTCAATTTCAATTTCAATTTTCCAACTACTCTGATATATTGAACGGGATTTGATTCTGGCATCAAGATGGCTTTTTCAAGTATCTAATTGATGATACCACTATGAAAAACCTTAAGTCGACGGAACAACCATCTATTAGAAATAGTTTAGTTAGTTGGTTAAGTAGTTAAGAAAAGTTGTTAGTAGTTATAATTTGGTTAGAGTTAGTTTTTTTAGTTACTAATTTGTTATAGATTAGTTAGGTGAGATTGAATCTATATATAAGATCAAACTCATTGTAATCAATAAACTTTTCTTCTTCAATAATGAAATTGTTTTCATTCATTTTCGCTGAAGTCTCTCAAATGTTAATATGGTATCAAGAGCGATTATGTAGCTTCCGCATTCAGTTGTTCTCAATGATTCCTCCATTGCCTTCCCGTGAATCTCTTCTTCTATTTTGCGATTCATGAACAATGAGACTCATTGGATATCACAAGAAATTCCTTAATCTTATCTTCATTTTATTCGTTTCTTATCTTCATTTTCTAGTTTATCGTCTATTCGATTTCGTCTTTGGATCATTTGTTTTTCTGGTTCTTGACTTCGATTTCATCTCAGTTTCGTTCTTCAATTCTTGTTCGAAACTCCTCCTATTTCTGTTGCGGTCTTTGGTTTTGCTCTTCAACTCATGTTCAAAATCTCTTTATTTTCTTAAATTTGTCTCTGTTAGGGTTTCGGTTAATCTTCCCTTGACCATTTTCTCCTTCCTCTCGCTTCTTTGAGAGTGTCTCTATTTCTGCAATTTTCCTTCTCCAATTCGATTCTTGAAGTCTCTAAATTTCTTTCAACTCGTTTTGCGATTCTTGTAGTTCAATGTTCTTATGTGATTCTGTTTCGTGTTCGTCATTCTTTTGGATCAATGTTGTTGCATTGCATTTCTTCGTTATTTTAGTTTTGCGATTTGCTTCTCTACTTTGTGATTCAATTTCTTTGATTTGTGATTCATGTCACAATCTTCACTCTTTTCTTGCGACCTTTCATTTGGGTTAGCGTTGCTTCCATCATTGTCACCGGTTCAATTTTGTGATTCAGCTTCATATTGTTGTGATGTGTTCATGAAGTTACTTACCAAGAAGCATTCAAGCTGTTTGTTGAATTGCCTGGGTTGGAAATCTTGCTACATTCAGATTCAGAATGTGATATCACCTCCTACAACTCCTTTCAAGTGTTTCATCTCCTGAGTGCATTTCTTTTCCAGGGCCTTTGTTGTTGACAATTTCATCCATATACATTGCCAGCATGATAATTGCTTTGTTTTGTGCATTTTGTCATCATAACAAGTTATTGTCACCTCTTGCAATTATTTTGGAGTTTGGAGCGCTTAATTTGATTTTGGGCATCGTTTGTTATATCCTCAACAACTGAATTTTTCATCTCTTTCTCAATATTACATAGGTCTTCCAACACAACAATTCAGATTTTGTTCTTGGATCCGGTTTCATTTTGTTCTGTAGCTTTGATTTCTACCGATGTATTTTTGACATCTCTCGATGTAATTTTCTTTTGATTTAATGTAACTTTGGATTGTACATTCCAAGCTAGAAGTATTGTGAATAACTTCTAGCTTGCCCGACTATTAGAAATATTATAGTTAGTTGGTTAAGTAGTTAAGAAAAGTTGTTAGTAGTTGTAATTCGGTTAGAGTTAGTTTTTTTAGTTACTAATTTGTTATTGATTAGTTACGTGAGATTGAATCTATATATAAGATCAAACTCATTGTAATCAATAATCTTTTTTTCTTCATTAATGAAATTGTTTTCATTCCTTTTCCTTGAAGTCTCTCAAAAGTTAATACCATCCGTTCGTAAGCATACAAAAAAGCACTAAAGTCATTTAGACTTCTTCATTTTTATAATGACATTAATTTTCATCTTTATATGGTCATAGTTAAATTGAAGGTCTTCTGTATATAAAATAAAAGGACTCACAAGTTATATATAGTTGACTATTATAATTACTAGCTATAGTCATAGTTATAGTTGACTATTATAAAATAAAAGTACGCAAGAAAATTGTATATTTTAGTTGGACTGCAAAGAAAAATGTATATAATTACTAGCTATAGCAAGTTTATATTTTAAAGGATAGCAATTTAACATTCCAACGTAGAGTTAAGCACTTACCATCCAAACATGAAGTCAAGTGCTCTCTCAACGGCTTCTTGATCGGATTTGGTATTATATGGCACGAACCAACTAGACAACAAAGTTATCCCTATCACACCATTTTGAGAAACCTACGAAGAGTGTCTTAATAGTTAGACAATAATAATACCAAGAGGTTTCTAGAGAATAATCCGTCAAAATAGAAATTTGAACTTTGAAGATTGAAAGTTCTCATCAAAGTTAGAAGGAACCTGATATTTCTCCTTGTACACTTGGACAGCTGCTGCATGAGCAAGAAGTTGGTTATGTGAAGCCAAATAAGGCTCTTTCCCTGAATCACCACCTGTGCAATTTAGATTCAACCATTCAGAGCATCGACCAGGTGCAAACATTCCATCTGCATAGGCGTGCATGCTATAGGACCATGGCTCATTCAAAGTAATCCAATGCTTCACTCTATCTCCATACTCCTTGAAACAAAGCTCCGCATAGTCTTGAAAATCCTTTCTAAAAAATTAATCATGGATTATGACAATTTGGTATTCTCGATGGAGTGATACACAATTTGTTATATATACTTGAGGTGCTAGCTCTGTGGTAAGAGCATAGCATTATCTTCTCAATGTGCTGAGTTCAAATCCCCTCGGGGACAGTTGTAAAATGACCATTAGTGTCATTTTGATTAATAAAATTGGTTATATATAATACAAGAATTAATCTAATTATTAGGATATTCATATATATACAAGACTATATACACTTAAGGTGCTAGCTCAGTGGTAAGAGTTTAGCCTTGTATCCTCAAGGTGCTGAGTTTAAATCCTCTTGGGGACAGTTGTAAAATGGTCATTAGTGCCACTTTGATTAATATATATATATATATATATATATATATATATATATATATATATATATATATATATATATATATATATATATATATATACAAGACTATATACATGCAGTCTCATTAGCACATCAATGTTTTAAGTGCAAAAAGCTCTTATGAAACAAAACAGGCTATGCATAACCTTTGTTTTCTGGATTTTATATAGTTTATATTTCTATCATATAAAAGTCTCAGTTTCTTAAAACAAGCATTTTTACATCCATTTAAACGTTTGAAACAACCTAATGCAACACCTATCAAAAACAAATGGTGTATAAATCTTAATGTTTAGGAAAAATACTCACAAATATAGATGTTTATGGAAAAACTTTTTAACATAAACTTATAATAGATATAAATTGGGGAAATTTGAAGTTATACATCACTCACACAACGTCATCACTTAAAAAGCCACCGTACTCGTCTTCTAGTGCTTGAGGAAGATCCCAATGAAAAAGAGTCACAAATGGTTGTAGACCTGCAACATTAATTTTTATTTAATTTTTTATTAATAATTGTTATAAGAGATTTTAAAATGCAATATTTTTTTGTTAGTATAAACAAAATGACAAGTAAGCACTACACACACTATCACCCCCGGGTTCAAATCCGAGAGTCCGACATCTCCATGACGCTGAATTTGTCAATACAACCAGAAGTAGAAGACATAAAATGCAATGTTTAATACAAAATTGAAATTCATAAACTTTGAATTTACCGTTATCCAACAGCTCATTGATGAGGTTGTTGTAATATTTGACTCCTTCTAGGTTTATACCTCCGCTAAGCTTTCCATCTATTGGCAGTTATTAAAAAATTAGAAATTACCGCAAAATCTATTTACATACTTAGATTAGTTGACTTGTGCTATGAACAAGTATATTTATATTTATGCTATTAAAAATAGTTATAGAGTAATTTATATTTTGGAAGTTAATGTTGGTAATACAACTAACATTTGTAGTGCATTACTTATATTGAATAATAATGAAATATTGGATAGTATTTTTATAATTTGAATAATAAAACTTAAATTATTAAGACTATATACTAAGTTGTTATATCTTTTTAATTTGTCTAAACTGCATTATCTTATGGCAGTTAGGGTTTTGTACATCACATACACTCTCGATGATTAATGACAGCACTACATGAGCACACCACAAAAGTATACAATATAGACATAATGAAGGACTATGAAATGTTATCTGTAAGGCCTAGCTTAAGTGGTAAATGTCAAAATTGTTACGCGGGATATCATGTACCGGGTAAGTGCGGACCTACCCTCAAATGAGGGTGGTCAAGCGCATCCCCTAAAAAAATAAAATTAGGCTCATACTATATAAAAAAATAATTCGGCCACACTGAAAAATAATTTTCACCCAAGTACTTAATTATATTGTGCACCCAGTCCACACTACACACTCACACCAACCATTCATATATAATTATTTTTTTTGGTTTTGACCGTTGCTGGCTACCTACAAAGTGTCCCAACGCTTTCAACGAAAAACTAATCTACACTGGCCAACACCGAGTTTGTCAACTACTGGAATTGAACGCGGGAGCACTAGGTCGACCCCCCCATGTCCCAGGGTAGATTAATCCATTGGGCCAACCGTATTAGTTTGTATAGAGGATAATTATGCGTTGTGTAATTTATTTAACTAAATGTCTGAACGTTTTATTTTATTTTATTTTTAGTGATGTGTGATTTTAAAAAAAAAAATTGACCCCCTGACTCAGGGTCCTAGACCTGTCACTGGTCCCAGTTAAAACCTGGGATCTCACACTTGTGTGTGAGTCTGTCACTCTGTTTAGTATGCAATAAATACATAATAATGATATATTAAGATATTTGAACAATATTTTTCATAAATAAGAATAATACGTTTAAAAAATATGTATAATAGGCAATAATAATAAATTGTAAAACTATTTTTTCTTTATTGGTTTTATAAAATTGTAGAAGTATTTTTTTTATTTTGAATTGATAGAGGGCGAAAGTTTGGGTGAGTTGGGCTTCGGGGGTTCAACAGGGCTAGGGCAGGCCTCAAGTCTCTTGGAGCGCTTACAGAGGTACTTACAGATCACACACCAAAGAGGTTCTCACATCAACAGCAAGAGTTGAACCCACGACCTTATGGGGAATGAACCAAATCCTTGCCAACCGAGTCATCATTCATTGGCAAATTGTATAAGTATTTTCTACATTATATCAAAAACTTGTTGAAACAAATTCATTTAATGATATAAGTAAAGGATTTAATTTATACACATAAAAGGTGCATGACAGCTAAGCAGTGAAATAGTGACATCAGTGACTAATTAACGGTGTTAACAAAAAAACGTTAAAAGGGACATATGCGTTACGTTTTTAAAAGTTAAGGGACCTATGTATTACAAAAAAAAAGTTAAAGGACCTATTCGTTACAAATAAATAAGTTAAGGGACCCCGAGAAATATTTTGCATATTCCATTCTATTAATAGCTAGAGTTAGTCGTGAATGTTTAACTCACTCGGGAGGATTCTAGGCCATGAAATGGAGAATCTATAAGCATCCAAATTCATATTCCTCATGATCCCAACATCTTCCTGCAATATTACACATGTACAACATATACTCTCAATTTATTTAAAAAAAATAAAGAATTCTTTTATTGTATGCAATGTAGTGATTGATTCCTATTGAAACATTTATTGGGGTTTAGGTTCGAACCCACAACATCTCTTCGATTTAATGAGTGAGATGCATATTCTTTAATAACTCTAAAGGACTAACCCACCAATCTCTACGTCTGAGTATGATCGCTAAGCATCTTTAAAACCAAACAAATAATAAAATGGATAACTATATAACATCCATTATAACATAGTAATTTTACATAGATACTCATATCTCAACCATATCTCGCCATGACATACGACCAAACGTCATTTTTTTTAAACTATCGATATATGGCAACTAAATTAATAAAGTAAATAAAAAAAATTGTTGGGATATATCCAACATTTATCCTTGGAGTTTAACTCGTACGCACTATCAAGTATCAACGTAATATTTTTTCTAGTCACAACCAATAACATTTCATGGTATGGTTAACATATAAGATCGTTATAAATTAACTAACTTCTTTTTTAATTATGTGTCAATTTGTAATTGGTAGACGGTGTTTAATATTTATACACCTATTGTGTGTATAAATTAAATCATTTCTTTTATTGCACGATTTTCTTTTTAATTTTATTTACTATATAATATAGAAAGGGTACGTCTTAATTATTTATTTAAAATTAATAAATATAATAAAAAAACCTAATTAATTTGAATAGATGATTCATTTTAGGCAATATTACTTTTGCTGTTATTATTATTAGTAAGTCTACATATGTCTCCATTATACAAAAAATGATTATTACCAAATATTTTGATGATATTTATTGTCGAAAATATATTTGAATAAAAGGTAAATATGTTGAGAAATTTCATTAAATATAAATTTATTGATTAAGTTCAATGAATAGAAATTTTGATAAAGTTTATTGAGAAAGTTCGTTAAATATAAATTTTGAACCTAAACCGTAATCCTCAAATTCTAAATGCATGTGCAATCATATTTCTCACTTATTAATTCTGTTTAATTGTATTATATTATTTTTTTAGCAAAATATATTAAAAATAGACTCATGTGAGATTCGAAAACATATTTTTTGATTTTAATATTTATATAAATTTATATTTGTATTTATATATCTGATTGCATGAAAATTAATTATTAGAGTAAAAAGACCAACCTTGTAATTTATTTTATTTTTTTTTGAACGGTTCATTATTTTAATTTTTGAGTAACTATGCTAGTGTTTATTGTTCAACATGTGAATATAAGAAGTTTTTTGTTTTTAAACCGGGTATTCCGAAGGTTGTTTTTTTTCGTTGATAATAATAGGGGTTAAAAAACCCAAAGCAAGAAACACGAATTACACAGCAACAACTCTGGGAGTAAAGACTCCATTACAATCAGCATGCACTAAATGCACAATAGAAGAGGGAGGGTCATCCCACACTTGCAAGCCATCAACCCCATCACACGCCATGGCAGCCAAACCATCCGCAACCTTATTAGCTTCTCTGAAAATATGGGTCACTGTCACGCTCCAGTCAAGAAAGAGGAGCTGCTTAATGCGCACAACTAGACATCTATCATTCATGCTCCCATTGTGAGTACTCGTAAGAAGGTTAGCAACCACCTGAGAGTCCAACTGAAGTTCCACATTCGAATAGCCTCTACTCCTCGCCAACAGTAATCCCTCCAAGGCTCCCCAAAGCTCTGCAATATAAGCACTGGCCTCCCCCAAGTGACGCATAAAACCACTCAACCAACGCCCATGGTAGTCCCTCAGCACACCACCACAACCTCCAATGCCACCCTTAGAGGCACCATCTGTGTTAACGACTAAACACCCCTCTAACGATGGCTTCCAACAAACATTAATACTAATCCGACGATGCTGACTAACCGGATTGAAATGCTCCTTGCTCTTAAAATAATTATCAACATATTTCCGAATGACGATCTCCGGATCCTGAGGGAAGACAAAAGAAGCATCATGGATTTTTTTTGTTGCGCCAAATCCAAAGAAAATAACACGTAGTGGCCCAAATACTCCTCCAGTACGTTCCCTCACTTGAAGAAACATTTGCTATAGCCCAATCACCAAAAGGAGAACCATAAAAATTAGGACGTAAGTGAAAGGGAACTACCTTCTCCAAGTTGCAAGAGCAAGGGGGCAATCTCGCAAAACATGTAAAATTGTTTCCGCAACCCCTGGGCAAAAGTGGCAATCCGTGCAGTCATCACTCCACCTACTACAATAAGACTTAGTTGCAAGCTTCCCATGCAAGGCTTGCCAAGCAAAACTCTTCACTCTCTTAGGAGCCTCAATGCGCCACACATCCTTCCAATGAGAAGGAGGAGAGTCCTCTTCAATACTATCACGACGGATACAATGATAAGCACTAGCCACTGAAAAAATATCTGAGTTCTCACCAGGCCAGTAGGCAATGTCAGGACCCATGGAAGCTGTTGGCGCCGGATACGCCATCAACTTATTTAAAAGCCTTTGAGGAAGAATATCTTGAAGAATCCCCCACTTCTATTGTGCATGCTCGTCCACAAACACACTAACCGTGCCCTCCTTCAAAGTCTCAGGGACCGAAACCACTAGATCCGCAAGGGGGCTCTGGTTATCTAGCCACCTATCCAACCAGAAACGCACGATAGTACCATCCCCAACGGCCCAGGCCTCCTGGTCCTTAATCTCTTCCCAACAATGATAAATAGCTTTCGAAATATGGGAATCATTTGGTTTACATTCCAGCTCACCCCTTGACCACGCATTTCTTCCAAACTTGCCAATCAAGACTTGACTCCAAAGACATTGCTCGCTAGGCTTGAGATTCCAAGCTAGCTTCATAAGACACGCTTTATTCATATCCACCAACGAGCGAGCACCCAGCCCACCATGACTTTTAGGGAGGAGAAGAGTATCCCACTTGATAAGATGAAGCTTGCGGTTCTTGTCATGCTCACCCCAAATGAATTTACGTTGAATCTTCTCAATTTCCTTCAAACACGCCTTTGGAATAAAGTTTGTCATCATAGGATAGATGATTCCCAAGGTTTTTTTACTATTGTTGCCTTTGACATTCCTTGTATCGTTCCCTTTTTAATTCAGCAATTAATTATGAAATTCAAAAATATATAGTAATTAATTTTGGCATGTCGTGTGTTAAGAAAGTGATCAATTAAGATTTAATTTTACATCAATATAATGATTCAAGTTTCTTTAGAGTCTTTTTTGACAATGTAATCTCTTTGGGTTAAGACTATGTAAACTCATTTGTAAGTACTCTGGTAACCTAGAGATATTCTCTACTTAGGATTGCGACACGTACATTCCCCTCATCTAAAAAAAAGCATCCAAACAAATATTATAACTTTGATAATACCTTATAGTGGTGATATTGGTCAAGAGCGATATCTCCGTTGCTTCTGTCTTTTATCTTATCTGCATGTTGTATATTTTCTATTGGATTACACATTTGTAAGAGCAAGTGATTATCATGAGCAGTGATTCTCTCATTGTAAAGAAAGAGAGTAAATTGTTTCCATTTATAAATACACACATATTTAAAAGATACATTAGGCATTTGTATCCCAAAATACATAATAAACTAATTATATGCCTCAGCCTTTGGCATTATTCCATAAGGGTATGTTTGGGAGGAGGTTTTGGTAGGGGAAGAGAGGGGAGGACATATTTTTCAATTCTAAATTGAGGAAGTTATACAATGTCTATAAACATAATTCAAGTGTCATTAAAAATATTATATTTATATCTATCATCTTGTTCTTTTAATTTTTAAAATCTCATCAAATACATGTTAAAATATAGACTAATCTTTTTCAAGTTTTCCCCTCCCTTCCCCTAGCAAAATCCCCTCCCAAACATACCCTAAAGGTTTTTTTTACCCCCTCTTCCCCCTTATGCCCTTCTTTTACGTTTTATCCCCAAAATGCCCTTCACTTTTTTACCAAAATTAATTAAATTGAAACTGATTTTCTTAAAACTTTCCGGAAACACCTCAAAGGAGGATAATTCCGGAAGCTATTTTTGGCTTCCGTAATTATCCTTAATTGAGTGTTTCCTGAAAAATTCATTAAAATGTTCTTTTTTCACCGTAACAAACCAAGGTGGTTTAAAAAAGTGCAGCACAACATTATGATTTTTTCAGTTTTTAGTTAATCAAATTAAATTTGGAGACAATCAATTTTAAAAGAAAATAATAAAATATTTGGTTTTTGCTAAAATTAAGTGTTACATTAGATAAAATTAATTGAAAGAGATAGAAATACCTGGGTATTTATGGGTGAAGTTATCCCATATACTTTCCCCTTTGCCATCTTCATTTGCCGCGCCTTCATACTGTATAGACAATAGACAATTATTATGTATATACATACATACATACATACATATAGATACATATATTGCCATCATTTTCTTTTGATATTTATTTTATTTATTAATTATTAACAGATCAAGACAACTAATTTTGAATGAATGAATGCTGATAAAAACTACATTTGATTGATGATCCTATGTTAATATATATATACATACCTGGTATGATGCAGATGCTGTCCCAAAAACGAAACCTGTCGGAAAACTACTTCGATTGAGCGAGGAAACATCAAGAATGGGTGCAACAGCGTTTACAAAAGTAACAAGGTTGAAAAGAGAGAAAACTAAAAACACGTTGAGTGCCATAACATTTGTATGAAAATGTGAAATGAAGATGTGGGACTTTTTATGAAGGAAAATCAGCGTGGGCGCAGAAGTTACGGGTGATTAGTGAACATTATGCTCAAGTTCCTACTGTTTCTCCACTCCAAGTGTTCTCTATTTTGGGTACTACTCGATTTATCATATCATTTTCATCTATCTCTTTTAATTTGTACCATATCTCTTCTCTCTCAGTAGATGTTGAAGGGGTGGCAATAATTTAGTATTAGAATAATAAATATTACAAAAGTTATACTAATTTTTTTTTGATAAGTCAAAAAATTCATTAAAGGGGTACAAGTGGTACCACAAACCCTTTTACAATTCATGTGATCAATTCAATACAAACCAAAGGGTTGTTAACCCACTCTACATATTCAACAGATAAGTATCTCCCTATCTTATTTATAAACCATCCCCATGTGAGTCTTTGCACTTGATGTCTTGATCAACCATATTTGGGACACTAAGTGCCCGTTTGGTGCACAGGATAGGATAGAGACAGGATAGGATAAAGAACAAGATAGAGATAGGATAGGATAGAGACATGATAAGCAGTTATCCTATCATGTGTTTGATATGCACATGATAACAAATAGAATAGCAATACTTTATCATATCATGTGTTTGGTATGCACCAAATAATGACATGATATGATATATGTCATATCCAAATGACAAAATTGTCCTTGTGAAGAAATTTCATTTATTTTTTTTAAAAAATAACATGTAATATTTTTAAATATTATTCAAAATCTACTACAAAATTAAAATAATTAAGAAATCATTTTATATAAATCTTAAAAAATTATTTATTTGGACAGATTAAATAAGTAATATGTAAAAATTAACAAAATTGACATACACATAAGTAGAAATATAATAAACAACTTCAAATTATAAAAAGCTGTACAAGTAACTAAATAATTATATATTACTTAATAAAACTGTCAAAGAACAACATCTATAAAGAACAACATCTATGTAACAAGAAAATCACAAATAACTCCACTACTAATTGAGCATCAATTCATGTGTCTGTTAGCAAGCCATTCATTCCACATTTGTGTTGCTAAGTTTTCCCTCCATGTAGACCATGCATCACTTCCCTCTATTGTATTAATAGGAGCAGCATGTGCAATATCTTCATTGTGTAGTTGAGCTTCCAAAGCTATGTCTAATTGTTCCTCCATTGGATCAGTGGGCATTTCTCTTCGGATAAAATTGTGTAACAGATAACAAGCATTTATAATGCGAATTTGAATTTTGATTGGGTAGAAAGACCGGCTCCTAAGAATAGCCCAACGCATTTTTAGTAATCCAAAAGTTCTCTCTATCACATTTCTCACCATAGAATGTCTCATATTAAAGAGCTCTTGCTTATTTGAAGGTGTGTATCCACGTCTCCATTCACTTCGATGATAACGACTCCCTCTATATGGAGCAAGAAATCCTTCAGAATTTGTATACCCAGCATCCACAAGATAATAGTAACCTATAATAACAAAAAGTTGTAACATAAAAAATATAACCAGTAGTCTTAATACATGGGAATGCAATTGAACAAAAGGGGTATAAAGACAAATATATGTGATGAAAAATGAACCATCAAGACAAATAACAGATCAAATTCATTCTAGTAATATACAGATGCAAAGCCACTAAAAGCCAACTCAGAACAAAATACTCTGCCTACTTCAATATACACGTACATGGAAAAAACTACTGCATCTTGTATTTTTTTCATATCTTCATATAATCAGCTCAAACATCATTCCAAAGATCTAGATCTTCATATATTAAGTATTCCTCTCTGCGCTAGAGCTGCTCTAGTGGGAATTCTATCCTACAAAGATCTCCAGGCATGTATTATTTTTTTTGACGGTGCCTTCGTCTTCCATACCAGTTTCAGCGCTCCTAAAGTAGCTTCATCAACCGGCTCCTCTCCACTTTTATTAAGCAGCAATTTGTACACTGATTTGACCTTGTACGTCGTATTGTCCAACAGCCATACCCACCTGTCAACGCCATTTATCTCAAGCGAAATTGGTGTTAGAGTAGTAAGTAACAAATCAGCGGCTTGCTGTTCTTCTACAGATAAAATCCGCGTCCAATCAAGCCTCCAAATCCATGATCCTCGCACCCATTCACCAAACTCTGCGATAGAACCATCAGGTCTGTCCGATACATCAAGTAGCTGAGGAAACAATTCTGAAAAAGACCGGGACTGCACCATTGGTCGTGCCAAAAGCTCCGCTTCTTACCGTCTCCAATTTACACACTCATGAAACCACCTAGGAGCGAAATTCAGAGAAGTATCCAGTAGCTGCAAATCTTTCCACCAAATTGATTGTTGTTTCCTATTTAGAGCACCACCATCCCCATATAATTCTTCCACCAGATCTGACCACACCTTTCTCTCACTTGACAGCAAACTCTACCTCCATTTTCCTAGCAAGGCAGCATTAAAAGTCTCCAAATTTCTCACGCCCAGGCCCCCTAGTGTCTTTGGTAGACACACTTTCCTCCAACTAACGCATGCGACCTTTCGGATCTCATCATTTCCTCCCCATAGAAAATTTTGTTGTATTTGTACCATAGTTTTTAGTACACATTTTGGAGCCTTGAAGAAGGAAAAAAAGTACAGGGGGAGACTAGCAAGTACCGAGTTAATCATTGTTATCCTTCCACCCATCGATAGTTGCTTACTTCTCCATATGGAAAGTCTATTCTTTAACTTTTGAATAACTGGTTTCCAAGTAGACGCTAGTCTTGGATTTGCACCTACCGGAATGCCCAAATAGTTGAATGGCAACTCCCCCACTTGACAATACAAGAACATTGAAGCTACTCCTATATCATCATGCACTAGTAAAAAATTGGGAAGAGAATGGGAGAGTTTAAGTTGGACGCCAAAATATCCGACTTAAAATGAGGACACGGTGGCAATTTTGTAATAAAAAGGGGAAAAAATTTCTGGCACTCAGATTCAAAGTCGGATAAAACATACATCTGTCTTTAAATGCGTAATTTTTTTTTTTGATAAAAAAGACTGAAACTCACGCTCAGCCTCACAATCGTTCTCTATGCGCTCAAACTGAACATAAACCCTATCGCTGTCCTCTGCCAAAATCGCTCTTTCTCTGCCAAACTCACTCTTTCAATCTTGATTTCATCTCACTTTCAACCACAAAAGTCAATCGCATCTACTTATGTCTGTCTCTCTCTCTCTCAACAAAACCCTAAATTTCATTCTCAATCAAAACTCTGTGTTTCTAATGGAGGAAGAAAAGGGTTCGTAGGATCTTCTCCGTGCGTCTCTCTTTCTCTCCGTGCGTTGTCTGCATCTACTTCGTCTTCTTCTATTTTGAATTTTTGAGGTAAGGTTCTTCATGTTTTTGATTCTTAGATTTTTGTAGTTTTGATTTTGTACATCAAATGATATTGATTGTGTTATTGTTGTAGAAGTTGTTAATGTTAAAGGTAGAATCTTGGGTGGGACCGGCCAGTGAAGGTGAATGGAATTGAAAGGGGGTATGGAGGCCGTTCATGGTTTAGGGTTTTAGAAAGGAAACAAGGATGTAAAAGAATGAAAGAGAAACAAAGGGGATGGAGGAGGTGTAGTAAGGGAAACAGGGATGTAATTTTTTTTTTGAGATGTATGATTAATGATGCTTCCAAATTTTTGAGATTTGGATTGCAGTTAGCAGTTTGATTTCATATTACTTTAGGTTTTGGCTTTGTTTTAGTTTGATTTATGCATTTTATGCATGTTTTTTCGAAGCCTACAATGTTACTCTCAAGTCTCACCAGTATTAATTTGATATTTTTGTCATATTTTAGTGAACTGTGACTCACCATGAGTAGGATCACTCCAATGGGTAGATCGTAGATGTATTTAAGGTAATAACTATTAAAATTTGTGAGATAAATAGTGCATACTGCATACATATGAATATAATGCTTCCCTGTTAAGCATCAGTTTGATTCTTTGTATACTGATATTTTCAGATAGTATCCAAGTGCTGGCCTTGATTGGATAACACTTAAACTTTTTAAGGTAATTTGTCTTTGATTTGTTTATGTGGTTTCTAGTTGTTATCTGGTTCTCTTGTTATGCTTGAATTCATGGTTGCTTCTACATGTAAGAAAGATTTTATATTAAAAAGAATTTTATAAATTTGTATCAGTTAGTAGCTCTGTCATTTGTTATTCTCTAGTGTAGTTTGTTTGTTCCCTGTGGAGGTTTAACAAGTTTTTTCTTTGCTTAGTTTTATCCTAGTAGCTTTTACCGTGGCAACCTTGTGTCGTATAAAAGCTTAGATAGTTATCATGTGTTAATCTTCTGGTTCTATGCTCCAATTTTCAATGGTGATTCAAATATATATAACCCAAGGGAATCCATGATAAGAAGGCATGCTAGGTGGACAGTGTAGCACGTATGAGCCCAGCCCTTTGGGATGCCGATAACAAGTTTTTTCTTTACTTAGTTTTATCCTAGTAGCTTTTTCTCTTTGCTTTTTATATGATATGAAACTTGCATCAAGTTTTGAAGGCTTCATATGAATTAATTTTTAATAAAGTTTCTCTCACCTAGTCCTTTCTTTTAATTTGTCTCTATATTAAAATTTGTTGAGATATGTTTGGTTTCCGTTTCTATTAGTTTTCAGGTCGGATGAATGTGTAGCTCAAAATTTAGTAAGATACTTAATGTGCATCTGTATGTATTCAAATTCTACCTACTGACTTGAACCTAACTAGCCCTTTTTTATACTCTTATTATGCAGTTGATGTGTTTGCGGCTGAGAAGTACTGAGACCTGTATGATAGCAGATGAATGCTAAGGCTAATATAATATAAGTTGAACAGTGAAGGGAATGTAAGTATTAATTCCCTCAGTACTACTATGTAGTGGATTTGTAGACATTTTCAAAAACCTATATGATAAAAAAAGATTGTTTCAAACACGAGTACAAAAAGATCCAAAAAGATTGTTTCAAATAAGAGTATGAAAAGATAAACAAACCATAGGTAAATGTTATATGAAATACAATTACGCTTTGCAAAATCTATTTTATAGTACAAAGCATTTTCCTTCCACATTATCGTTATCAAGGAAAGTTATATGAAAGATGATCTTTAAGAATTTTGGGATGCAGACCCTCAATGTCTGTGTACCATTCAGTAATCAAGGAAAGTTTCTTCATTTTCTGCATAATACCAGTTAGTTACTATCACAATCTCTAGTGTATAATGTTAATGTCTGCATCCTATGGATCATGTCTCAGATTTTGTAACAAATTCTTAAGCATGAACCCTTGACATGCATTCACCACCTTCTATTGATTATTTTCATTACATGTCTAATTCCAAAGTAACTGTACCTTTCTAATGCCCCTTTACATCATATCTTCCTGAATTCTCTTCTTTTATCATAATATCGGTTCAACTCCTTTGAAAGAAAAGGAAGAATGATTGGTATTGGAATTTTACAGTATTGTGATACAATTGGTTTCTGAGAGAAGGGAAATGGCTTGGATACTCAATTGAAATTTTCAATTGAAGGGCTCTCTGTCTCTTGCGAGGGTGAAATAGTTCTAGTTCCTCAATCTTTAAATTGTTGCTTCTTTTATCTTTTTTAAATATGATACTAGTTTTTTGTGAATTGCTTTCAATATTTTAGATCGATGATCAACTAAAAAACTATGTAATGTGTTGTAACAGTGATGCTGGAGAGCTTTATTTAAAGAAGCTTGCCAAATTTGTTGGGAAACGTCTCAAACCAGAACAAGCTGCTTCAGTAAGCTTTTGCAATTATATAGATTCAGTTTTTAGTTTTTAGCCTTTTCCTTGGAACATGTAGATCTTACACTAAGCAGAGATATATCCAAAGTAATTCTTATAAGCTTGAACAAATTCTCACTCTTTGAGCTAGCTTATGGGTTATGTTAGGCCTAGCCCAATTTATCTATAACAAAACTCAATACATATATGTAGTTGATGGTCAAAAGCTGTTATCCTTCTTGGCTTGTGGCAGCCCTTTTATTTATAACAAAACATATACACAGATACATATATGTTTTTACCCATTTATCCAGTTATTTTTCTTTTATTTTTTTTTAAAATATAAAAACACATTTAAAGTCGGATATTCATATTATCCGACGTTAAAAATAAACTTTTCAAGTCGGATATGCCTGTTATCCGACGTTAAAAGTGTTACAACGAGGCCAGAAACGGACATTTGAAGTCGGATGTGTATCCGACTTTAAAACTCATGACTTTCTAAGTCGCCCGTATAGAAGTCGGATACACATCTGACTTTAAAAGGCCAAAATATCCGACTTTGAATCCCTTTTTTCCACTAGTGATGGTTCACATTCACACCTAGAAGACAGCTTTTGTTAAAATTGACTCTTAACCCGGACTCCATTTCAAAAATTCTCAACACCGATTTGATGCACGACAAATTTTCTCTTGAGTTTTTACACATAATTATAGTATCATCCGCATATTGGAGGACCGGATAGCTATTGGCTCCCCCAACTGAGAAGGCTTGGAAGAACCCCAAATCCATACTTTTCCTAATAATAGCCGACAGAGCTTCAGCCACTACTAAGAAGAGAAAAGGTGCAAATGGGTCCCCTTGTCTCAAACCCTTCTCCATCGTGATCACCGAAGTAGGACTACCATTAACTAGTACCGATACCGACCTCGTGAAAATTCAAGCTTCCATCCATTTCCTCCACTTTTCATCAAACCCCATCCTTATGAACATATAGTCTATAAAGCTCCAACTAACCGAGTCATATGCCTTTTCAAAGTCTACTTTAAACATAAGCAATGGCCACTTCTTTTTCCTAGCACCGTTAATTATTTCATTGGCCACAACCACTCCATCCAATATCTGTCTATCTTTTAGAAAAGCTGTTTGGGTATGGGAGATGATCCCAGGCAGCAACCCCTTAAGTCTCAAAGCAAGTATCTTAGCTATACTCTTGTATATACATCCAATCAACGAGATGGGCCTGAAATCGTTTAAACCTCGTGGATTTTTCTTCTTCCCTATCAAAGTAACAAAGGACGATGTAAAAGCCTTCGGTAACTTCCCATTAATAGTTTCCCAACAAGACTTAATGAAGGTAAAGTTAAAACCGTCCGGTCCGGGGCTCTTATTCCCTTCACAACTTCAAACCGCTTCTTCCACTTCTTCCATAGTAAATGGGGCTGACAAGTATTCCGCTTCATCCTCTGAAATCTGCCTGAAATCAGTCCCATCCAAAAGAGGTCTGCTGAATTTCTCTTCCTTATATTGCTTGCTGAAATGAGCCCTCACCTCTTCTTTAATCTCCCCTACCTCACTTATCCACCTCTCATCTACTTTTAGGGCCTCAATCTGATTCTTCTTCTGTCTATACTTTACCATATTATGGAAAAATCTAGTGTTGTTGTCCCCTTGTTGTATCCAATCCACTCTCGCCTTTTGTGCTAACAAGCTCTCTTTATGTCTCAATGCCTCCCAAAAATCAGAATTCAATTTCTTCCATTTATCCTCATCCCCTCCAGTGTCATCCCTTATACCTTCCTCCATTGAGTTAATCTCCTTAACCGTTTCTTCAATTTGAAGATCCAAGTAACCATATACCTCCTTGTTCCACACCTTCAATTTTTCTTTCACATATTTAAGCTTCTCTTTTACTATATGAGCCATCCACCCCTCAACTTTACATTCCTTCCACTTCTCTTCCATGAAGCTCCTCCCATCCTTATGATCCAGCCAGCCATTTATGAATTTAAAAGGTTTAGGACCCCAATTTTTGTCCGATGACACCAGCCAAACCGGGCAATGATCCGAGATATCCCTAGAACCGATCCATTGAACTTTCACCTTCCACAAATCCACCAATTCTTGTGATAACAATATCCTATCTATTCTACTTGCCGCTGTCCCGTTTGGTTGATACCACGAGAACTTCTTACCCAAACACGGAGATTCCACTACTTCTATTTCATTCAAAAAGAAAGTGAAATCATGCATCTCAGCTTCACTAAACCTCACACTCTTGCCTCTTCTCTCAGACTTATTGGTTATTGTGTTAAAATCTCCCCTATCACCCAACTGCCACTACTTAACCTTCTCTTCTCTCTTATTAATCCTTCCCACAGCTCCCTCTTCCTTCTAATCGAGCAACCAGAGTATACATTTACGAAGTATATGATTCTAGAGTTCTGTTTAACAGCCACACCAACAAAACCAGGATTGATAAATGCAAAAAGAAAGTCAAACATACCTTTGCGCCAGATTGACAAAATGCCACCGGAAAGACCTATGGAAGGCTGAGCAACCCATTCAAAATCATCACCTCCCCAAATCCTAGCAACCATCTTATTGTCAACTGCACTTCTCTTTGTTTCTTGAATAAAGCAAAAATCAAACCCCTTCTCCCTAATTAGGCTTCTGAATTGCCTATTTTTGGCACCACTGCCAATCCCCCCTCATGTTGAAAGTGACTAAATTCATTTTGACACAGGTGCAGTCGCCTTCTTGCCATGAACACTCTTATCCCTGGCCTCCATTTCACTAATTTTTTCAGTATACACTGAATCACCATCCCCTTCACTCCAATTTCTTTAGCAAATTGCCAAATTTTCTCTGCCTCTGATTTCGATCGTGAGGCCCAGAGAGACAAGCTATTTTCAACCTCCAAATTTGAGTCCTGACTATCCTCTACCACCACGTTATCGATAGGGGCCTCTATAGGTGCTGAAGACTGAGAGGTTAATGGTCGCGACTGTAGCAAAGGATTAGGGGATAAATCGACAATCAGCAGAATTGAGGGGTAACTATGAATTTCATTGTCCACTTCCGGATGCAGAGAGATTGAATCTGAATCAGTGTCCTCACTCCCAAGAGGCGAGAAGCTCAGGTGATCAGAGGGAAACGGCGATGGAAGGGAAGACTCCTGAGTGATTTGCAAAGGAGATGTAGGGAGGTGGATTTGATTTTGGTGGTCTGACAATGGAGTTCCAGGTGTAGGAGGGGAAGATTGAGATGGGATTATTTGGTTATGGTGATCGCAAAAAGGTGGTTCCGGTGAGGGTGAGAGAGGATGGATTAGATTTGGATCACACTGATTTGGGCTATGGGAATTGATATGGTTTTAATTTGGGTCACTTTGATTTGGGTTTGGGGTATTGTCTGTAGGGTGGTTATTCAAAAAAATGTCCAAAGATGGAGAGCATGATGGGTCAGAAAGTTGGGCCTCTGGTTCTTTTATTTCCACCTCCTTTATATCCTTATTTGATGTACTCCCCAAGTTGCTTTGTTCACCCCCACTATCCAAATTACAAACAGCATCCCCTTTTTTACTGTGGTAACTATCTAGCTGTGACTTATGGGCTGCTTCTGACTCCTCCACTTCATTGTCATTATTCCCTCCAGGTATTATTTCACTTTGCTCCACGTTTCTCATTATTCTGTCTGCCTTGAAACTCACAGACTTGCGAGATCCAAGTAATGCATGCGCCGCTTCATCATCCCCATGCACTCCAGCCACCATCATAATTACGTTTTTCTTGGAATCTAAAGCATCACCGTCGCTGCCCACTTCCTTCTGGTCGGAGCCAAGCTCCGCCTCACAATCATTGTCGAGCTCCTCATCGGAAACTTCTTCCGATTCCTCGCCGCTGTCTTCGTCGGAGGGAATATCTGAAATTGAAGTATCACGTTTATTCCATTGCATTGGCCCATACCAGTCTTCAACTACCTTAATCACAAACAGTTGATCATTAATCTTGACTCTCTCAACAAAATTGACTATGTCGATCCCTTTCGTTCTGATCATTATTCGCGCCACATCAAGTGTTTTCTTCTTAGCAGTGTCATCATCTAGTATCATAAATTCTCCTGTTCCAGTCACTAGGAACCTGAACAAGTCTTCATTCCACACATGAACTGGTACTCCATAAACTCTCAGCCAGACTACTCTTTCATTATCAATAACACCTGGATTCCACTTTTTTATGTCCGAGAACCAAGTAGCAAGCCACTCGTGAGGTCGTTCCTGTTCTCTAATGAGCTTGACCTTTCGTTCCTAGTAAACTTGGGCAGATTCACCATAATTTTGTCACTTCCAATGATAATATTGTCCAACTTGATTGCAAAGTTCCTCGGATCAGTCACATTCACAGCCCTTGAGAATCCAAATCTCTTCCCACGCCAGTCTCGTTTCGCTGGAATGACTACCTCTTCGAAATTACCGTACTTTTGAAACGCTGCAAGCATGTGTTTTGCACGGAAGTTGTCCGGGATCTGAGTGAAGAAGAACGTTGTCCTCGTAGCAGTCCTTGGCCAGTAGTAGTAGTTTCTTGCAACATCCATATGTCTTCCTCTTGTGTTGAATCTTTGTTCGGCCTTCCTATTCGTCACAGTTTGCCAATCCGACGCTCCAACATGTCCGGCTCCCTTCTCCATTTCCTTTCCTAACCTCATCAACATTTGTTACTTTTCATACAACTAATTGCGCAGCTCTCCAAATTATGGTTGAACAAATGGAAGAGCTTCGCCTAAGGGTAACATTATTTGTCACACAATTTTTATTATTTGGTCCTATAATTTTATTTTTATTATAACTAATTAAGTTGATTTTTCAATATTGTCCAATTTTGAATAGTACATAACCCTGATTTTCTTTTTTTCATTTGAAAAATTGTATGATTTAAATTTTTTTGATATAACTACTTTTGTATCTTTTAGAAGCTCTTAACAGAAGTAGCCTTTCCTATATTAACATATATACTTATATACTCATAATGAAATTTGCCTTAGGCCCCCAAAACACTCTACACTTCCCTGTCCAGGTGTATGGTGTGTGTTGGATGTCCGTAAGGCATTTTTGGTTTCGTAAAAGTTAGTGAATATTAGAAGATAAATAGAGTAAATAGTCATTATAATCTCTGAATGTGTCAAAAGTGCAAATTCGTCCTTTTAATAATTTTAGGAGGGGGATTCGATAGGTGTTCGTCAAAGAGTAGCTTTCTGAATAGATGAAGGTAGAGCCGCTATTAGCACTGGTGGAATGACTGAGGCTAGAACTCGCCTCTGCGCCTTTTGTCTCTCTGATGCCTATCCTTGTACCTTCATGATGGATGGACTTCTTGAGGGGCACTTGGCTGCAGTGTCTTTTCTTCCTGGATCATGGCGCTCAAGCATCGCTTCAAGGCTCTATTTTTCGCCTTCAGGGCTTCTTCGGCATCAGGCTGCTCTTGCTTCGACTATCTCTACTTCTTTCTCGTTGTACTTTTGCAGTACTCCCCCGCCGATTCTCGGTGAACCCTTCGGAAGTGTTGGGTTTATTGTGGTGGCTGGGGAGGAGGATCGCCTTTGCCTGCCTGGGGTTTCACCCTAGGAGGAGTAGGGTCTCTCCTCGCACTGTTTCTGACCGGGACCATGTGATCGATCCAGGCTCGAAACTATGGTGGTCCGAAATCTTTTTACCGTAGCCCCATGATGGGCGCCAAAGGTTGATGCTAGATTCTGTAAACCGGTGGCTCTCCTCCACTAGACAGGTGGTTGGTGACGTCGTACAGCGCCTAGCGGCTTCATACGGCGGCTGATGTCTTCTCTCCACGCCGGGAGGGGTCTCCTTTGTAGCATCCTAAATTTTTAGCTGACAATTAAAATCTGAGATGTTATATATAAGAGAAAAAACACAATTCAAATTGGATTAATATATACTAACTTCAAATGCTCACAATGATAGGATTTTTCCTCAAAATGAAAAGTTAGTTCAAGATACCATCCAAACCATTAGTTCAAAATCATCTATCGGAGCAAATCCTTAACTTAATCCAACATAAATACATAAAATCTTAAGAAACTTATACAACTAAGTTCTTGTCTTATCATAGACTATCCCAAAAGTTCTACTAATGGATAAGTCTCTTAAATTCTTGGAACACTACCAGTGTTTTAAAACACTACTGATGGCAACTTCGTTTGAGCATGAGGAATCCTCCAGATATTTCGGGTGCAACATGGTTCATAGAGACAATCTTCAGCCTTTCAATTAACCGTTTTTGACATAACCCGGGAACTCGATTACAGTGTTCTTGAAATCGTTGGAAAGCCAAAGAAAAGCCATACTATTATAAATAAACTTTTATTATGTTTTTTTAATTCATTTCAAGAATCATTTTAACCTACACTAGGGCCATAATGTTTGAGGCAAAGTACTTATGCCATTTTACTTTAGTCCTAGCTGAGTGAATGATATGTGTGAGAGTGAGATTAAGGTGAATTGTATAAATATTACACTACAAGTTTTAAAATTTTGAAGTCTATTTATGAATTAGCATATTTTTTCATTTGTTGTTGTCATACCCTAATTTTGTCCGCCTAGGTTTAAAACCCTAATTTTCCGCAAAAAATAAATAAATTGAGAAGTGTGGTTTTATTTTGAAGAGTTAAGAGCATTGTGCATGCATTTTTGGGTTTTAAAAGTCATTCTAGGGTTTTTAAATTCATTGTTAGAGTGGAAATGCATTTGTTGTTAAAAAACAAGGTTTTTAGGGCAAAAGGGTATTTTGGTCATTGTCAAAATAAGATAATTTCTCATCAAGAATCATTGTGCAATTTTAGAGAAATTTATTTGAGGCAAAACATTTTTGGTCATGTATGTATGTATGCGCATGCATGCATACATTGTGCACAAAATTCAAATTCAAAAAAGGCATTAAAAAGGAATATTCTACAAAAATTTCAAGATGAGATTTTTATGATATTTTTGGTCATGGTGATCTCATAAAATGGCATATTCCTCAAGATACCTTGTATGTGGCCTAAATTGGGTGTATTTTTGTACAATTATCCTAAGAAGAATAATCAAAAATGAAGGGATAATGGAATGGTCATATAATAGTACAATAGTACAAGATGACAACTTGCAAAACTTGGTCGCCAAGGACCCCTCCCAATGTTTATGCGCCACCCCCTCTCTATTCTCTCATTTTGTGTTTTCTCAATGTCCTCAATCCATGTGAGCCTCAATCCTAGCCTTTGATTCAAAATTAAAATCAAATCCTAGAGCACAACTAGTGCACAATGACCTAACTACCCTTAAACCTAATTGCTTTCTATATATACCCTATTAACCTCACCTCACGAAAAAAAAAAGCTTTTGGCCTCACCATTCACTCATAAACCCTAGCACACAACTCCCTCCTCACCTTCTCTCCATTTTATGCGCCACCCCCTCTCCCTTCTCTCTAACTCACTTCTTCATTTCTCATCTACCCACACACATTCAATCCATCTTCCAAGCCTAAACACTAATTTTCAACCATCAATCCTTCATAAAATCACACAAAAGTTCAAGATCAAGGGTCATTTTTTGGAGATTGGAGACCAAGCTTGAAGATAAGTTGATTTGGTTGATTGTTTCTTCATCTATTGTGTTTATTTGGAGCTCATCTTAAGGTATGTGATTCCTAGACCCTTCTCTTGTAAATCCTTGCATAAAGTCATCATTTCTTGCATATTTGTGAGATTTCCACTTCCAAAAATGTAGATCCTCTCTTTTAACTTCATTTTTATGCTTGTACATATGTTAATCTCATGAATCTTTGTTTTGATGCTTTGATTTTGGGGTTATATGCATGATTTTGTTGTTTTAAGTGAAATAAAATGTTATTTGCTTTGATAATGATTTCGCATGCTTCAAATAAATATGTGTTTTATGATTTTTGTTGGTTATCATGGTTGAATCTTGTGAATAAATGCATCTATGTTTTGGTTATGTCACTCGCTTGCTTGATTTGGTTGACTTGTTAGAATAAATTGATGATTGGCCATTAAACTTGCAAATATTCAAACCTATGTTGTTAATTGTGAAATTTGTGATTTGAGAAAAATGAATTTGGGTTTTTGGTTCATTTATGATCCACAAATGATCTTGGGTTATGCTAAGTTGGCAAGAGATAGGTTACTTCAACCTTGATGCCTATGCTTGTAAGCATTTAAAAATTCAATTCCCATTTGATGTGTTTGTGAAATGTGAGCAAAAAGGGGTCTATAAACAATTGAATTTGCGCACATGATTGGTCTCCAATGACCTTGTTTATGTGCTTGTGGTGCATTAAAATGTTGAATTGGTGTTCACAATTTGCTTGTTTTGATTTCCACCAATTGTTACTCGTTAGTAACTCTCCAAAACTTCAAAACCATGTTGCATACAAAGAACAACTTGTTACTCGTTAGTAACGTTCCAACTTCAAAACATTTTTTGCATTTACATAATCATTGATAAACAACTTCACTTCTTCTCAAAACAATTTCAAACTATTTTTCACAAATCAAACTTTGTTGAGGATAATACGAAGCCTTTGCTTGCACGATTGTCAACAATGGGGTGCTAGTGGTGATCACTTGGAGTCTTTGCTCAATTGATTATCATGAACACTCATTTTTCAAAAGAACTCTCATTTCACAAATTAAAAACTTTGTTGAGGATAATGCGAAGCCTTTGCTTGCACGATCGTCAATAATGGGATGCTAGTGGTGATCACTCGAAACCTTTGTTGTTTGATCACTGTGAACATTCAATTTTCACAATTAAACAACTAAAAAATAAAAACCTTTTCTCGACAACCGAGAACTACGTAAGCTTTGAATTCTCCATCGCACTGGGAGATACGTAGGAGCGGGTCACATTCCCGTCAAGTACGACAAATGAAAACCATTTTCTTTTCAAAAAAACAAACCCTTTTCCAAAACAAGGCAATTTCTAAAAACAAAACAATTTTCGAAAACAAGAACTACGTTGCTTTGATTCCCTCCCCGAGATACGTAGGCACGGTGCCCTCCCGTCAAGCGCAAAAGATTAAATTTTCCTTAAGTTTTTCCATAAAGTAAGGAGAGATAAAGAGAGATAAAAACAAAGCATTTCTTAAATCAACCTTTTAAATCACACGTCAAATCGAGGTTCCCTTTCAGTAGAAAGGATGTGTGGGGTGCTCGTACCTTCCCCATGCATAACCGACCCCCGAACTCAAATCTCGTGGTTCCAAGGACCATTGTCTTTCAAGAAAGGTTTTTTTCAATGTTTTACCTCTAAAAAAATATTGGTGGCGACTCCAATTCATGTTGTGCGAAGAGAAATCCCTCCAAAGGATTTTTCGGGGTGCAACAGCTGGCGACTCCACTGGGGACCTTTCTTTAGTGGGTCGAGCCAATCGATTCGACATGTGATTTATTTCGTTGATTTGAATGCTTTGTTATATCTCTCCTCCTTTCCCTTTCTTCTTTCTTTCCTTTGCCTTTAAAAACATGCTTGCATTATTCTTAGAATTGTCGTGTGCATTCTTGTGATGTTGTGCTTGCGTGCATTGTGTGTTAGCCTTCTTCCTCTTCTATATTTGCTTCTTGAGTAAAATAAGAGTAGTTTCTTCTTCTTCTCCTCTTACTTTCGTCGTTTATATGCTTTTCTCATACATTTCCCCAATCCTAGCATGTTCCCCTCTTCTTTGCTCCCTTTCTTGAGGTAAGCTCATGCATTTCCCCTAATCCTATTATGTCCCCTCCTCTAGGCTCCCTTTCTTAAGGTAAGCAATACTTGCGATTGTTGTTGCAACCCTAGGTTAGTATACTTATGTTGAAATGATATTGAACCCTAGGGTAGACGACATGCTGTTGCTTGATATTGTCTGGACTGTTTTGGTTTCCCTTTGCAGGTGGGATTTGGGTAGATTTTTAGGTGTTGTGCCCTCATCACACACTGCACACCTTATATTTGTGAGCATTGAGTGGGGCCTAAAACCCAAGGTCTGCAAAGAACCCTAGGAGAGTGGAAATGAGTAGTGACTGCCATTCGTAGACCGTTGTCTGTCTGGCTCTCATGAAAGTTTCGCCCAAGAGTGAGCTTTCTTCATGATACCTCACAATTGGTAGCTCTCTACGATTGTGGGTGTATTCATGAGAGAGACTTTAGCTCTTGGTTGCCATTGTGAGGCAGTGACCAGAACCCACATGGGAGGATTACCCTTGTTGTTGACTTTAGAGCCTACAATCCTTACCCATTTGTAGGACACGGGGGCACGCAAATTGTGTGTTGCATTAGCTTAGGCATCCTCTTTCGAAACTCTTTTACCAAAAATGTAGAAAGTAATTTCCTTTTTCCCTCATAAACACCTATATGAGGTGGCATATAGCGGGTATTTTCAAAAATGTTTTGAACCGCCACCAATAAACATCATTTTCTTCTCTCTTTTCTATGTAAATAAAAGGTCATAATCATCACATCTGCGTCATTTTGCATCATCATCATTGCATTCGCATCTAACAAAAATTTTGAAAAAAAAAACCTCCATTCTTTGCATCCTCCATGCATTAAAGTTGTTTGCCGGATATCGCAACGTAACACAAAGTCTTGTCATAGGTGTGTAAGAAACGGAATGGAATCAAAAGGCAAAACCGATTTCAATTCAAGGCTTCCTGTTGTGAAAGAGATTGATATGGCTAGTCTGAAAGAGTATGCATCCCTCCTAGGTCCTATTGAGGTCAGGTCTTTTGACAAAACCTATGGGAACATTCGCAAGCTGCTACAACTAGAAGTGCAAGAGAGTGCCATTGCTGCCCTGTGTCGGTTCTATGACTCGGAGATTCGCTGTTTCATTTTTAAGAATTTCCAAATGGCGCCTACCCTAGAAGAGTATGATAGGATTTTGGGCTTTGATCGATCCAAGTTTAAGCCTTATCAATACCAAGGGGAGTATTATTCTGATGAAAAGCTTGCTGCCTTGTTGCAAATCAGTGCTGAGAAAGTGCGGGCCCATAAGATAGAACGTAATAAGGTATTTGGGTTTCCTCAAGAATACTTTGAGAGTTTGATGACCAGCTATGTAGTGTCTGATGATTGGAATTATTTCAAGCAAGTGCTAGCTCTGACCATCTTCGGCATTGTGCTCTTCCCTCAGATAGAGAGACATGTGAGTGAAACTGCAATCGGTGTCATCCTCGCCTTTAAATGTGCAAAAAATCCTATCAACCCGGTTCCCGCAATCCTCGCAGAGACATACCGTGCCTTCACTCGTCACCATGAATTCCAAAAGAATAAGATGTGTTGCTCCTTCCCTGTGTTATATGCTTGGTTGATCAGTCATGTGTGTACCAACAAAAGTGATGTGAAGGATTTGCTTTCCTATGCCTTGGGTTGTAATCCAAAGACTATGAACTCTCAAGAGTGGGTGCATGCATTCAAGAACCAAGATGCTCTCCAGATTCGTTGGTTCTCACCTAAATGTTGGGTAGACAGGCCTTCAGTGGTATTTCGGTGTGGGAGTTTTCAGAACGTTCCTCTCATGGGAACCCAAGGATGCATAAACTATAACCCCTCTTTGACCTTGCGACAGCTCGGATACCCTATGCGGGATTCACCCTCCGAAGCTATGCTGTTTCGTTTTTACCTCCACGCGGGGATCCCTAAAGACGAGAGTCTACTTCGGCGAGTCCTGCAAGCTTGGAAAACCGTAGTGCGGAAGGACAGAGAAGAGTTAACCAGGAGGACCACTGCTATCTCTTTTTCTCAATGGCTTGAAGGGAGGATTAGTGAAACTCGGTCATCCAACCAAGGAGTACCACTGCATGAGGAAAAGATACAAGAACCTCACATTCCTACCATTGAAGAATTGGAAGAGGTTAGGTTGGCCATGTCAAAGGTGGGAGAAGAGAAAAGGGTTCTGCAAGATAGATTGAGAAAGATGATGCAAGACAAGAAAAAGCTAGAAAATGAAAATGCTTTCCAAGCTGCAGCTATTGAGGAAGTCAATAGAAAACTTGAAATAGAGGGGAAAAGCAAGAGGGAAATGCAAAAGCACTTGAAGGGTGCCAGAGAGGAAGTGAAGAGGTGCACTACCAAGATGAATGAGGCTGTAGCGGAAGTAATTAAATGGAAGAGGCTATATGAGGATACATGGAAAGAAGAGGAAGCAGTCAGGCACGCACTAGTTAAGTCAAGAAAAGACTCTCGAATAATGAAGGTTGAATTGGAAGATCAATTAAAGAGTGTCAAGCAAGATCGGGAATCTATTGAAGGGATCCTGAGGGATTATCAGCAAGCACTAAGAAGGGAACAAGGGAAGTCGGAAAGCTTGGCCAATCATGTGCAGTACTTGGAAGGGTCTTACCTCCGGCTAAGGGAGAAGAGTGACTATTGGGAGAGTCAATTTGCGGAATTGCTCAGTAAGGTAAAAAGTCAACAAGTCTTTGAGGAATTGAAAAAGGAAGGCTTACATTGGAAAGACAAGTTCTCCAAGTTAGTTTGGTTAGCTAATCAGGCTGTGAGAGACATTCCCAAGAAGCTAAGAAAGGCGGATGCAGAAATGAATCCTTTCAACACCCCTGTCAAGGTGTGTGAGTTTGTTGAGTACTGCAAGATTCTCACAGAAGAACTCCTGGAGAAAGCCCGGGGGGCAGCTGAGAGCAAGAAGAGGAAAAGGAGCGAGGAGTTGAAAGCCATATGCCTTTAAAGTTCCCTTTAGAGTATTGTAGCGATCCTTAGGAAATTGTGATTTTCTTTAAGAAGTTGTAACTTTCTTTGGAAAATAGTACTTTGTTTAAAATCATTGTATTGCACTCTTAAGGAATATTGTACTTTGATTCGCTTTCTATTTGTGATACTCCTTCGCATTCCATTTAATTGAAGTACGTTTGTTTTGCCTTGTTGCTTCCAACTTTGTTGCAATCCTAAAAACACCTGAACCTTAACACCTATGACAAGACGAGTTGCACCGCGATTCCCGGCAATAAACATAATAACATGCACATTGCATTGCATTTGCATCATTTGTCTTTGTGTTCATAAAAAAAAAAAGTTCTGTCCACAGAAGTAAGACAAGCTGGTTAATCATCGGTATTGGACGCGATCACAGGCAAGAAATATGGCCAACAATCAAGACAACGCGAATCTGGGCAATCATCAACCAATCCAGAATGATGCAGTTCCAGAAGGTCCGAATCCAAATGGTCAGGGTCAGCATGATCAGAATCAAGAGAATCGAGCAATCAGGGCTGAGATGGAAGTTACAAGAGCTAAAATGGCAGAGGTCATAAGAGTGTTAAGTGCCTTAAGGGATTCTGGCATAACTGAAGGTGCTGCTGCCGCAGGAGTGGATCCTCCTCCTGAACCTAGAGTCTCTCAGGCTCTCCAGAACGTGCAATGGCCTCCTTATGGTCTCCCATTAGGGTACACACCCCCTGCTGCCGGTGCAAACCCAGAAAGTGGTCCTTCGGGAACCACAGGACAGGCCCAGCCTGAATCAGCTGTGAATGAAGTTGGAACGGGGACACCTCAGGTTCAAATTCAGATTCCTACTCCTGCTATTACCCTGGGAACTCCGGTTGGCTTCAATTCTCCAGCAACAATCCATCCACAAGTTCAGGGTCTAATTCCTCAGATTATCGCTCACTCACGTGACCCACACGTGACCCCAGCTGTGGTGTCGATGAATAATCTTCACTACTGTGTGAGTGGTTTTCCGCCGAATTACCCTGATGAAGCTAGAAGTCAGTACCAGATGTTAGAAGAAAGATTGAGAGTTGTTGAAGGAACAGGTTCCCAGGCTAGGAACGCCCATGAGTTATGCTTGGTCCCTAATCTAGTCCTGCCACCCAAGTTCAAAGCACTATTTTTCGACAAGTACAAAGGAGCAACCTGCCCGCGCAGCCATGTGACGATGTATTGCCGGAAGATGACTGCCCACGCCCGTGATGATAACCTGATGATACATTGCTTTCAGGAAAGTTTAGCTGAAGCTCCCTTTGAATGGTATATGCAATTGAAGCCAACTAATATCCGTTGTTGGAAGGATCTAACGGATGCCTTTATCCGTCAATACCAGTACAACAGTGATTTAGCCCCGGATAGGACCCAGCTGCAATGTATGTCTAAGAAGGACAATGAGACATTCAAGGAATACGCCCAGAGGTGGAGGAACCTCGCTGCACAAGTAAAACCCTCCCTGCTTGATAAAGAGATGGTCCATATGTTCATGGAAACTCTTCCCCCAGTGTTCTATGATCGTTTGGTCGGCAGCGTGGCTTCGAATTTCTGAGATGGTTGTCATTGGAGAAAGAGTGGAGAACGGCATGCGCAGCGGAAGAATAGCCCATGGCCCAACACCTCCTTCCCATCAGAAAAAGCCTTTTTCTGGTACCCACAAGAAGAAGGAGGGAGAAACTAATGCAATCATCAGAGCTAGCGGTCCATCACACAACAATCCCCCACAAGCCATTCCAGTTCCTGCTCAGACGCCGCCTGCTCAGCCATTCCAGTCCAACAATCAGTAAAGAAACTACAATGAAAAAAAGCCTGTTGTCTTTGAACCTATCCCCATGTCGTACACGGGTTTGTTCAATTATCTCATTGCCAACAAGTTAATCAGCACTCGTCAGATGAAACCATATCAGCCTCCCTATCCCAGAGGGTATAATGCAAATGCTACCTGTGCCTTTCATTCTGGGGCAGTAGGTCATGTGGTGGAGGATTGTAAGGCGTTCAAGTACGTTGTGCAAGACCTGCTTGATGCAAAGAGTATATCATTTCAGCAACCTAATGTAACCACCAACCCGTTGCCGGGGCATGGTGGCCCCACTGCAAATGCCATTAATGATCAGGGTGGTCAGTACTTAATTAGGAAGGTGGAGTGCATTCGTACACCCCTGAGTATCATTCATGCTGCACTATGCCGTTGTGGTATCATCGAAGAAGGGTGTGCCAGAAGAGACATCTGCAATGACCCTTATTGTGTTGGGGCCTGTGAGAGCTTCAAACCCATCCTCCAAGAGCTGTTAGACAGACACCTGGTCTAGGTTGGGGTTCAGGAAAAGGAAGAAAGTGTATCTACCCTGCAATCAAACAACAGAGGTTTCAGGAGACCGGTTGAAATCCCTTGCAGTCTGAATTCAAGCTCGGTTGTGGCAAGACCTCTGACTGTTGTTATTCCGGTACCTGCTGCTACCCCTAGTAGAGAGACTAGGGTTATTCCCAGAAGCTACGTGCAAATTTCATGCAGGGGGAGTGGGACATTCTGTGGAAGATTGTAAAGCATTGAAACATGCGGTCCAGGATCTAATCGACTCCAAACATTTGAATTTCAATGACAGCAATGTTAATGGCTTGACTGTGAAGGAGAGTGGAGAAACCAGTGCTGTGGTGGGCAAAAGAAGGTCACCATAATACAACCCCATCCCCGTGTCATACGCTGACCTATGCAGCTATCTAATCAGTCATGGATGGATCACTCCTCGCAAGATGAGATCAGTTCAACCTCCATTCCCAAGCGGGTACAATCCAGAAGCCACTTGCGAGCTCCATGCTGGGGCAATTGGGCATTCTGCTGAAAATTGCTATCTTTTGAAAAGTTTGGTTCAGGGCTTCATTGATTCCAAGCAGTTAACTTTTGAGAAGGGGGGAAGGATCAAGTTCTCAGGGTCTGTGGACTATTAAGCAAGGATAGCAGTTGTTGAAGAGGGTTGAAGTGGTGAAAGCGGCATCATCAAAACATTTGTGTCTTTGTCGTGCATTTCATAGCATTTATGAGTGATTGTTGATTTTCATGTAGTTTTTCAGTTCAAAACAATTTTCTGTAATGCAATCCTTTGGCTCTGCCCAAGGCCTTAGGATATTTCAATAAGGGCACACATGTTTCCTTTTAGTATCATCATCAATAAAATGTTATTTTGAATTCCTCAATAAAATTTCTTTCTTTCATTTTGTCATGTGTCTGTTATTTGCTTTTCAATTCCTCCCAACGCGGATCAAAAATAATAATAAATGAAAATAATCTTTGAAAACAACGACGCCAATGGTTCATATTGTGACTTTGATTACCCGATTAACCAAACTGAGAAAGAGGCTGAATACAACTGGGATGTTTCTTCGGAGTTAATAAGTGAAGAATTGGCTAAGGCTGTAGAAATTCATGATGCCACAACTAGGTTGGGCAATGAAGTCAAAGCACAAGTTCAAGCAAAGTGGAGCAATGCTGAGGAAACCAAACAAATGTTACAAGCGAACCTCTTTCGCGACCAAACCCTTTCCCTTCCTCAGATCAACCAACTTTCCCATTTCCCATTACAAGTACCCCATCACAAAAAAAAAATTCATAACCAAATGCCTGCCATCGCCACCTTCCTCACTACCAGTGGCCCTTCTACAAAATCAACCCATCTCATTTGCTCCTCCCTCTGAACCTCCTGTCACCCCAGTTAATACCAGAACCCAATCAAGCATCCTCCAACCGCTGCAGGGGTTTCATTGCCATTATCTCTCCAATCACCCTAGACAAGGATCACTTCAAATATCCAAAAATAGTGTATCACTTTTATCAGCTCACTCAACTCAAAAGCAAAAAAGGAAAAAATCAGAAAAAATGAAACAAAAAAGAACAGATTCAAAAAAATGAAAATCCCAAAAATGAAAAAACAAGGGAAAAAGAGACGAAAGAAATATAAGTTGTGAGCTGATACATTTGGCCATAAAGCGTAAGAGATCCTTGTCTCAATGAACCTTCCTACACCTTGTTGTGTATGACCACCCTTTCTTCCATAAACCTTCAAACACTTCATCATTCCTATACATCTCTCCTTTCATAAAACCGCAAACACTACCTCGACCTCGTCATCCCGCCCTCCACAAACCCTCAGTCATTCCTCAGACTCCACCATCAGATTTGCAATCAAGCTGTTGTGCAAGAATAAGAGAACAAAGTGGTCCACCCTCATGAGGAATCAAGTGACATGATCAATTTGAGCAAAGGAGAGGATTGACGCCATGATAAAGAGCAATGAATCAACAAGTTTGTGTAAATCACCCTTCTGACATAAGACACTTACCATTATAACAAAGTCTGTAATTACCAAAGTTCGGTCTGTTGCGCAGTTTCCAAGCTAAGGTAGTCACAAATGACAGTATGAAGACTCCAGGTCAAGCATCATGATCCCTCCCTACGCCACCCTAAAAATGGGGCAGTTAGAGACGATCAACAAAGGATATCAAGGACGATGATGACCTTCATGGAAATCAGGCTTCGTTTTACACTCTAACAGGGGCAAACCCCATATGATGGAAGTAATACTTTCATTGAGCCTTATCAAACCAAAGTACATTTGTCTTATGTCAGAAGAAGACTAAGAGAAAGCTCAAACCGAAGAAAGTTCATCTTCAACAATTTCAAAGAAGACTCAATGCTCAAAAAGATCATGAACCTCCAAAGGGATTCCCATGGAGATGAACCCAGTATCATGAAGACGAAGAACTTATTCTCCGGAGGGGCCTTTAATTCTCGCAAAATGGGATGCAAGAAAAGAAAACCCCAGTTTCCAGTAAATTCAGATACAGTCAGAAAGGAGTATGCCTAAAGAAATAAATGAAAAAAGAGAAAGATGAGCCAAGTAAGAATCAGCTCGCTAGGTTGAAAACCCGCAAAGGGCGGCCTAGGCAAAACCAGAGCGACCCGGTGGATTGAAAACCTGCAAAGGGCGATCCAGGCAAAAATTAGGGTCAGAAAACTTGGACTTGAAATGAAAAAGGCAATCAGCACTCCCAAAAGTTTGGATAAAGGGGTGATCAAGGTCATGAGTATGGACGATTGGCATCGTTACTTCAAAAGAAAAAACACAAGATCTGCTTCCCCTTTTTCTTGTATTTTTCCAGTTTAAAAATTTTTCAATGTACTTTCTATTGGCGTGACCTTCTGCACGTCCAGTTTCCATAACAATAAGAATTCAACTTTTTCTTCCATGTGTTTGCTTTTCGTGTCTTTTATCTTCACTTATTCTGTCTCTTTATTTTAAAATAAATGTTTTTATGATTGATGATACTGAATTGTGAAACCTGTGCATGAGTCAAAAAGCATTACAATTATTGCGAAATTTCTGAAAATCACAGAAAAGAGGGGATCCCTCAAATAAATGAATTGGCAAAAAAACAAACGCGGGCACAATCACTTCAAATGGCAAGCAAACTTATGCGCGGCTCTGGCATTGCTATTACCCTAGATGGTCCTCATGTCTCAGGCCCAAAGGAAAAGATTTGCACCAAAGATTAAAACAAGGTTTAGTGATCACCAAGTGAGGCTTCTTTCATGCCAAAAGTCAAGACATTCATAGAGAACCAAAGATTTGCACTGAGAACACCACTCAGATCCAAAAGTTGGGGCATTCTCTTCACCACCCACCCAACCTGGTCTTGGGAAAGTTTGTTCATTGTCCATCCCATTCATATACCACCCTCAATTCATAACCAGTACCATAACTTCATCCCCTTTCACAAACCCACTCAAAGAACCCATTTGAAATTGTCATTCTAAAGTGGGGCATTTCCATAACTGTTCACTCCCGCTCAAATGAGCAGAGTTCTCCCTAAAGTCATTCACATCCATAAATTCCTGTCGGGGCAGTCTCTCAACTCACTGTCCTAAACCAATCCCAAGTTAACTGACTCACTCGTCCACATCTGCACTCTTATGCATACTTACTAGTCAATGCTTCAGAGAGAGAGAATACAAATTGATCATGTGGTGTTTAAAGTTCAGTCATCATGGAAATGGAAAAGGAAAATAAGTGAGCTTGTTAATAAAAACCTTGAGAACACCAGAGTTTGAATCGAATCTAGTTTTTCCAAAGAATGGTCCATAGCCATCTCAATTCCTTGCATTCAAAGTCTCGCGTCTCATCATCATAAAAATGTTTACAAAAATGTTTAAATACTCCAATCATTCATCCTCCTCATGAATGTAGGCATTTCATGTTATTCAAAGCATTACATTCGCATCATCCACATTCATCACAATAAAAGCAAAAGAACACAGACATTCCATAGCATTTATCATCATCACATCAAACATCAAATCAGTTTTCAAAACAAAAAGAGGCATTCTTAATAAATAGTCATAGTCGTCACGATAGGACGCTTGAATTGATCACTCAAGAATCCTAAAGTCCCTATGCTAAAAGAAAATTAAAAACATTCATTGCATCCATGTGCATCCCAGCATCAAGAGCCTGCATTCCATGCATCATTCAAAGCTTCCCAATTTTCAAAAAGAAACTCAGTTGCTTTGGACTCGTTAGGCCCCAAAATTTTCAAAAAGTCAGTTACTTTGGACCAATGGGTCCCCGAAATCTCATTTTCAGAAAATCATCATGGCACCGAGTTAGTGAACTCCATCAGCACAGAGTTAGTAAACTCCCACAGAGTTAGTGAACTCCTTCCACAGATCACAACGTCGCGTACGAGCGCGCGGCAGATCCTACAGACTTCGTTAAGTCCATCGGATTAATTGTGTCAACATAAGGCATAGCGTAGATCCATTGATCATATCAGTTCCGGACCTGATATTGATCGGCCGCTCGAAAAGGCCACCCCCAGAGCTCGGACTCGACGAGAGTCCGTTAAAAGGTTTTAGGCAACCTCCGAATTCCCCAATTTACGGCACTTCCCATTTACTGCTTTCATTTACTGCTTTACGCAATTTACTGCTTTCTCGTCGACGCGACAAGTGTTGACTCTCTCTCTCTCAAAAGAAGAGAGATCAAAGAAAGGAAACAAAAAAAAAAGAGAAAAAAGAAAAGGAAAATTCGGGTTTCTCTAAGTAGACAAAATTAGTATTATTTCTGAATTCTTTATTTCTATTTTGCCTCGGAATATGTTTCGGCCAATTCTTATTCCTTGGTAAAATCCAAATAAAGAGGGGCAGCTGTCATACCCTAATTTTGTCCGCCTAGGTTTAAAACCCTAATTTTCAGCAAAAAATAAATAAATTGAGAAGTGTGGTTTTATTTTGAAGTGTGAAGAGCATTGTGCATGCATTTTTGGGTTTTAAAAGTCA